>JAAGEH010000125.1:18577774-18747445 GCA_011751065.1 Lasiurus cinereus
TGGGTGCTGTGGGGAGCCAATGGCTGCCTAGGAGGCAGAGCTTTTGACACTGATTGGCATAGAAACTGACCAATCAGAACCAAATTGGCCAGCAGAGGAAGGCAGTTGGGGGCAAGATCAGGCTAGCAGGGAAAAGCCTTTGGAAACAAGATCAGGCCAGGAGGGGAGGGCAGTTGGGGGCAACCAAGCTAGAAGGAGAGGGCAGCTGGGGACAACCAGGTCAGCAGGAAAGGGCAGATAGGGGTGATTAGGCTGGCAGGCAGAGGCAGTTAGGGGAGATCAGGCAGGCAGGCAGGTGAGCAGTTAGGAGCTAGCAGTCTCAGATTGTGAGCGGGATATCTGACTGCTGGTTTAGGAGCTCAATGCAGGAGCTTCCCCCTGGTGGTCAATGTAAATTGGCAGTCGGACATCCCCCAAGGGGAGAGGGTGCAGGCTGGGCTGAGGGAACCACCCCCCCCATGCACGAATTTTGTGTACTGGGCCCCTAATTATTAAATAAACTAGAGGCCTAGTGCACAAAATTTGTGTACTCAGTGGGAGGGGTTCCTCAGCCTGGCCTATGCCCTCTTGCAGCCTGGGAGCCCTTGGGGGAATGAGCCATCAGTTAGACATTCTTTGCACTGCCATGGAGGTGGGGGAGGCTCCTCCCACCACCGCTGTGCTCACCAGCCATGAGCCTGGCTCAGGGTTTCTGGCTGAGCGGCACTCCCCTGTGGGATCACATTGACCATCAGGGGGAAGCTCCTGAATTGAGCATCTGCTCCTGGTGGTCAGCAGATGTCATAGCAATCCGTCATTCTGCTGTTCAATTTGCATATTAACCTTTTATTATATAGGACTAGAGGTCTGATGCATAAAATTCGTGCAAGAGTAGGCCTTCCTTCCCCCAGCTGCTGGCACCAGCTTCCCTCCAGCACCCAGGACCTGGGCTTCCCTCTGGTTCCTGCAGACACCCAGAATTAAGCTTCTCTTGCAGTCCCTGTTTTGCCTGGAAGGTCTTCTGGTCTAATTAGCATACTATACTTTTATTATTATAGATAGTACCATCTAGGAAAGATTGTTTTGAAATTGTGCCAACAACTTACTGTTGGCATAACTCCATTTAGTAGGTTAAATCAGTAGCAAAAGGGTATTTTTTTTTCTTTCTGAAAATCCATGAATCCTTCAAAACACCTGTATCAGAGCCCAATCTGCTTCTCTATTGGGTTCAGAGGCCCCTTTGGTTCAGTTTCAGAAACTCTAAAACAAACTCTGAAACTCTTGCAGCCTCCCAATACCCTTTAACGACCAATCTCCTAGTCTAGCTTCCTAACCCATATTTTAGTGAAGAGCTTTCTTTTCTTTCTTTTTTTTTTGCTAATCCTCATGTAAGGATATCCTCTTCCACACCCCACCGCCACTGATTTTTAGAGAGTGGAAGGAAAGGGAAGAAACACACAGACAGAGACATCTATGTGAGAGAGATATCAATTGGTTGCCTCCTATACACACCCTCTGGATCGAGCCTGAGGTATGTGCCCTTGACTGGAATTGAATCCAGACCCTTCAGTCTGTTGAGCAATTCTCTAGCCACTTAGCAAACCAGCTAAGGCTCCAACATCTTAATAGTTAGAGTCTTCAACTTTCGAACCTTCCTAAAGCTTTAAAAAAATACATAATCACTTCTGCAAAAATTCTCCACAACCTTTCTTCGCTTGATATCCAAATCTTTACACCACCATAATTTATTTCCTTTCTACCTATAGACTTATTTTTTAGGATTGATATTAAGTATCTAATACTGGTTTATTTTACTCTTTTTACAATAAAATTTTGTTAGATACTTGTTTATATTTTGTCAGAGTAAATTCTTAATTTAAATTTTTTCTCTCTATATTCTAATTTATATTTTTCTTCTTCTTTTTTTTTTCTTGTGATCCCAAAAGTTGAATGCCAGACACCAAACCATAGGTCCAGGAAGCTCAGAAAACACCAGGCAGGATAAACACCAAAATCACTTAGTCATATCTTTTTTTTTTTTAATCCTTAGCCAACGATATCTTTTCATTGATTTTTAAAAAGAGTTAAAGGGAGAGGGAGAGAGAGAAAAACATCAATGTGAGAGAAACCCATTAATTGGTGGCCGCCTGCACACACCCCAACCAGGGCTGGGAACCTATGACCAAGGTACATGACCTTGACTGGAATTGAAACTGGGACCCTTCAGTCCACAAGCTGATGCTCTATCCAATGAATCAAACTGGCCAAGGCATATCCTTTTTATAGAAAGTCATAGATAAAGAGAAAAAAATCCTGAAAGAAGTTAGAGGGGGGAAAAAAACACCTTGACAATAGAGAAGTAAGAGATAACAATCACATCCAATTTCTCAGTAAACTATGCCAGCTGGAAGAGAATGGAGTGAATTAAATGTTGAGAGGAAAACAACAACAACAAACAAACACAAAAACCACCAGCCTGAATTCTGTACCCTACGACATTATCCTTCAAAAGCAAATATAGTACCAACATATAATAACTATATATTACCCTTTAATAGTAAACATAAATGTGATGAAAGTACCTACATTGCAGGAGATAACTATACAACTATGGAAGATAGTTCTTGGTGAGGTTGATTTCTGGCAGGATTGCTTGTGTGTTTATAAGATGAAGTGAAAAAAAGGGGAGAGATGAAAATTATGCTGGAAAAAGAATGGCTGCAAAAGCTGGGGGCAAGAATAACCTGCTGTGTTCAATGGCTTCTTACCATCACATCCTGTCCACTGTTGAGAAGACAGGATCGAATCTGCAGCCTCTAGGCCTCGGAGGACAGCTGACTCACCCTTCTTCAGATGTAGGTGCCTGGTTTGCCCTGCCTTTCTATTTCCACTCTCAGTTTCTATTCTGTTCCTTTTGCCCTTCCTCCCTCTTCTGTGTTTCTCTTTCTTCTGAGACCTTTCTTTTCTATTTTCCCGCCATTTCCTTTGCATCATAAATCTCCTTTTCTTTCTATCATTTTCTCACTTCAATCTACCTATACGTTATTTCACCATAAATACATGTAACTCATTTAAAAATGATTTCCCCAAGTACAAAGGTAGTTGGAAAAGTAAATGTATACATATAAGAGAAATATATGACCTTGGCTTTTGGATAAAAACAATATTCTCTTTGCATTCCTGTATTTTTCTAATCTATCATTATTGGCTTATCCTGAATGGATGCTGGATCATATTTACTTCTTTCATGCTTATAGACATCAGGCTTTTACTTGGAAATTTAAAACAGTTGTCAGAGTTACAACATAGTACTTTTCAAGATGATTCTAACATCTGAGCTAACATTCATGATGTATTTCTACTTACAAATTCCATAAGTTGAAGGTTTCAAATTATATAAAATGAATTTTCCAACTGCCTTTAATTCTTTAACTTTAAAGTTGAGTGTATCAACTTTGCTTCAATGAAAATATTTATATCTAATTCTAATCTGTTTACCACATTGTGAGGTTTTTGTTACCTCAGACAATGCACTCATACCATATCTCAAGGACTTCTAGATTTTATAGGTTCTTATTAAAATTAAATAATTACAATTAGCTTGCTGTTACTTATTCTTTAGGAGTTTGACTTTCAAGTGAAATAGACTAGGATTATTTTTCATGTGGCAAGTAAATTTTTGTCCCTGTGATGTGAAGCAAAAGCAGTCATGCTTGTTAGGGATAAAAAGACTGGCCCTGCCCTAACTGGTTTGGTTCAGTGGATAGAGCATCGGCCTGTGGACTAAAGGGTCCCAGGTTTGATTCTGGTCAAGGGCATGTACCTTGGTTGGGGGCACATACCTAGTAGGGAATGTGCAGGAGGCAGCTGATCAATGTTTCTATCTCATCGATGTTTCTAACTCTCTATCCCTCTTACCTTCTTCTCTGTAAAAAATCAATAATAATATATATTTATATTTATATATATAAAAAGACTGGTCCTGATGAGTGGGTAGATATAAGCTAGTCTGTGGGGCTTACCTAATTGGGTCTGAAAACAATTTATTACACTAGTTACTAACATAACAAATGATAATTATGCATTAATGATGGTATATATCACTTCAGATATATTGTTTGGATTGTAGTTTTCAGCTAATTTATTTTCTGACCCAACATATCTAAGATTTAACACTCTTCCATCAGTAACTGTGGTTCATCATAGCAGAGTGTTTAGGGGTTTAGGGATTCTCTGACCTAGGGGAGCACATCAGAATGGAAGAGGATATAATTTAGAGATGTCCACCTGTTGGCATCTCTTCACCTCTCTTCCTTCACTTTGAGAATCATACAGGGTATCCCCAAAAATGTATACTATATATATTTTTCTGATAGCTCCATTGATGTTTCTTTTCAGATTTAACCCACTGGAATTAATGATTATTCAAACTGTATATACATTTTTGGGGACACCCTATATATCTTAATAGTTAGTTGGAGAGGACAGCTAACCTGTACAAGAATGTTCATAGCAGCCCTTTTTATAATAACCCAAATCTGGTAATAACCCAGTATCTATCAGTAAAAGACTAGATAAACAACTTGTGGCATATTTATATAATGAAATGCAACTCTACAACCTAAAGAAAGGAACTAGTGATATAAACACCAATATGGATGAACTATAAAAACATTATGCTGAGAAAAAAAAAAAGCTAAGACATGAAAGGATGCATGCATATTGTGTGAAGCTCAAGAAAAGTCAAAACTGATACATGGTAATAGAAATCAGAAAGTGGTTGCCTCGGGATGGCGGATTGGAATCTACTGTAAAGGAATAAAAAAGAACTCTTGGCTGAAAGAAACATTCACTCCAGATATATTGTTTTGATTGTGGTTCCATGGGTATACACAACTGTCAAAACTAATCAGAATGAACATTTAGGATATGTGTACTATGTACAAATTATAACAACTCTCTATAATAAAACAGAAAGAGCACTTCAGCCATAGATATGTTTATAGTACAAACTCTTAATTATTTGCTACAAATATTACAAAATTACATTTATATAAAAAAGCAGTGCTCTTTGAAATTCTGGTTAGCTAATTAACTACTAATAATTAACATTAATGTTGGTAACTACTACTAATACTGATAACCATGAACTTCCTGGCTTCATGGCTTTGAGAATATTATTAGCATACCACAGGCCCAGTGCACGAAATTTGTGCACGGGGTAGGGGAGAGGGGAGTCCCTCAACCTAGCCTGCACCCTCTTCAATCTGGGATCCCTCGAGGGATGTTGGCCCTAAATGGGCAGTCAGACATCCCTCTCACAATCCAGGATTGCTGGCTCCCAAATGCTCGCTTGCCTGCCTTCCTGATTGCCCCTAACCATTTCTGCCTGCCAGCCTGATTGATGCCTAACTGCTCCCCTGCCAGCCTGTTTGGCCTTAAATGTCCTCCACTGCAGGCCTGGTCACCCCTAACTGCTCTCTCCTGCAGGCCTGGTAACCCCTAACTTCCCTGCCCTGCAGGTCCTCCCAATTATTCTCCCCTATAGACCTGGCCCCCACCCCCAACTGCCCTTCCCTGCAGGTGGTCACTCCCAACTTCCCTCCTCTGCCAGCCTCTTCACCTCTAACTTCCCTCCCTTGCAGGCTTGACTGCCCCAACTGTCCTCCTTTTCAGGGCCTGCTCCTTCCCAAGTGCCCCCCCCATGCTGACCATCTTGTGGTAGCCATCTTGTGTCCACATGGGGGCAGAATCTTTGACCACATGGGGGGCAGTCATCTTATGTGCTGGAGTGATGGTCAATCTGCATATTACTTTTTTATTAGATAGGATAGAGGTCTGGTACATGGCTGGAGGTCAGCTGTCCCTGAAGTGTGTCCAGAATCAAGATGGGTGTTCCCTGGGGGAATAGGGTGGCCTGGGCGAGGGACCTGTGGGGGTTTGTAGGCCGGTCACGCGCCCTGGCAACCAAAGCAGAGGCCTTGGTATCTGGGATTTATTTATCTTCTACAATTGAAACTTTGTAGCCTGGAGTGGAGCCAAGCCTCCTGCTTGCTCAGGGGCTGCTGCCATTTTTGGTGGGATTTATCTTCTATAATTGAAACTTTGTAGTCTTGAGTGGAGGCCTTGGCCCACTAGGGTATGTGGAAAGCTTGACTTCCTCCATCACTGGGGAAATCCAAGCCTCCTTCCTCCTCACTCTGTGGCCACAGCCATCTTGGTTGGGGTTAATTTGCATACTCACTCCTGATTGGCTGGCAGGCATGGTTGGTGGGCATGGCTTTGGGTGTAGCGGAGTAATGGTTAATTTGCATATTACTCTTTTATTCAATAGGATTACTTCTTTACCATATTTTAGTAATACAATACTCCTGAAAAAAGGCAGTCATTATATAAGTAACTATAATAGAACTTAATTTAAAAAATCTTGTTGACCATATAAAATGGAAATTATCCAGGAAATTTTAGAATGCCTTTTAGATTTTCAAAACTATATTTATACAGTCATTCAACTAAGTATTTATTGAATACTATAAACAATCCCAGGTATTGTGCTAGGCTCAGACTCTGACATTAATCTAAGTTATTCTACACGTGAAGCTAAAAAATGTTGATTCATTTCATGATGAGTGAATTTGTTCTGTGTGCTAGGAACTGAGGAAATACCAATGAAGCAATGTGGTTCCTGCTCTAATATGAGATTACAGTTGTTGGAAGAGTCCTTGTGTTTCTGGGATCCTGTTCTTTCTCCAGACATTCTCCTTAGGTCAGGCCCTGAGAGGAAAACTTTGAGCAGATGGAGAAGTACTAGTAGCCAGCAGGAGTTCAGGGCAGGATGCCACCAGTCCTGAGTCATGTGGAGCCCAGCTGAAGAATGTGAGATAATCTCCAGAGCCCAGGGAACCCTCCTAGTTAGAATCTTCCTTTCCTGGAGCCTTGCTTCCTCTAAGATCCCATGCAGAGGTCCAACAAGGGGCCTTCTTCCCAGGGCCTACTTGCCAGAATTATAATTATGGAAGCTTTCATCGTTGGTATGAATTAAAAGTTGTTTAAACTAAGCTCTGACATGGAACAGAGGAAAGCTGGGAATGTTAGTCCCAAGAATGCTATGGCTGATCTGAATGGAGAGATCAGGATCTAAACATGACTTCTTCTATCTCTATCAGATATTTCTAAAATGAAATACTTAATTTTGGTGAAATGAAATTGCAGTAGCAAGTCAAAATACCAACTGTCGTGGAGCTGGTTAAAAGGCACTGCTGGATAAAGTGGCACATGCTCTTGAAGCACTGCCAATAGGTCAGGTGCCATTCCTTCATCACTTCTGCCGAGCAGAAAGAGTTACGTATTTTGACAAATTGTGTTTTGTCATTTTCAAAACAAAAAATCAATGAATGTTCTGGAATAAAGAAGGTATGTGATTCTAATCTTAATTTGAGATTGCAATATTTAAAAGTTGTCAAATTCTGTTCTATAACTATTTAATTGGGCATTTTAGTAGTTACAGACTCCTAAATAAATTACATGAGTCTTTCTAAAAGACTGGTCACAAATTGAATACATTTACTTTTTTATAGCAGCACTTTCTGGTTATTTAAGGACAAAATTGGAACAAGACTTGAGTATTAAATTGTGATTCTGAGTTCTAAAGTTGAATGAATATGGAAATTCCAATTCCAATTTTTAAAAAGAAATTTGCAAGTAAGTAAAATCAGAGCACAGTGAATATTACCCACACATGTAATGGAGTATCTACCACTAAAATACCTAGGCACTTGCTTTTAAAGACTTAATTACAGCAGTCTGTGGTAAAGCAGAGAAATCAAGCTTCTTGATTTCTAGGGATATTCTTATCCATGAAGTCACATGTCATCTTTGCCTCCTCCTCCCTTATTTGGATAAACAACAGCAATAGGAGTCCATCGCCATAGATGGAGCAGGTATTAGCTCCCTACTTCCCAGGTGTCTTCCTGTCTCTCTCTTGTCTCCCCTCTATTTACAGATCACTGTGGGAGGTACCCCATGAGTATATAATTCTCATCTAGACCATCCCCACTCCCCATCTTGCAACTCAATGACAACCCTCCCAATACTTTTAAGAGACTCCCAACAATTAAGAAAGTAGTTGCAGGGAGAATCCAAGATGGCGACATAGGTAAACACCTACACTGCTGCCTCACACAATAATTTCAAAACTACAACTAAAAGACAGAACGGACATCATCCAGAACCACAGGAAAGCTGGATGAGTGGAAGTTCTACAACTAGAGGGAAAGAGAGGGGCTCACGGAGACTCAGAGGAGCTGTAAAAAGCTGAGGTACGGAGACGCGCACGCGGAGAGAGCGGGTGCTGGAGTACATGGCTGGCTTTCTCTGGCAGGAGGGAAACGGAGACTCTCAAAGGCATTGAACCCCTTATCCTACGACACTAAACCCCAGATCCAGCCGAAACTCATACGGGGGGAGTTTGGACTGTGAAAACGGAGAAGTGCACAGAAATTTAGGGGAGTCGCGAAAGATCAAAGGCCTCGTGGTGCGCACGGCACTGCGCGCAGGACAGACTGCTGATAGTGCCGCTGGCTTTCGCGAGTGGGCGTGAGACAGACCCTCCCAACTGTGCCACTTCTGACTCCACTAAGCCCGTTTTGGGCGAAACCCTGGGGACATAGTCTCGTGTGGTCCTGGTGCACAGGGGAGCCGGAAAGGCAGCGGTTAGAGGCACTGCCGGTGTGCGTACAAGGACCGCTCCAGCCATTACCCAGTCACATGAGACTCAGGGGCCGTGGAGGGCGGGGCCGACTGGAAGGCAAGGCGGTCCCTTAAGCCCTGAGACTCCACCCCTCCCAAGCTCAACAGAGGCTTCTGCGGCTTTGCGTCTGGTATCATAAAGCTGAATTCAACACAGAAGTTTTCCCCCCGGCATAGTGAAAATGCCGAGACAAGGGAAGGGATTACAAACAAAAGAAATGGAGGAAAAAAAACGACTGGATATAGAGTTCAAAACCACGCTTATAAGGTTTTTCAAGAATATGTTAGAAAAGATGGATAAATTTAGTGAGACCCAAGAGGAGATGGAAAAGATCCAACTAAAGATAAAAAAAGACCAACTAGAAATTAAACATACACTGACTGAAATAAAAACTATTATACAGAGTCCTAACAGCAGACTACAGAAAGGCAAGGATCAAGTAAAAAATTTGAAATATAAAGAAGCAGAAAACATTCAACTGGAAAAGCAAGAAGAGAAAAGAATCCAAAAATGTGAACATAATGTAAGGAGCCTCTGGGACAGCTTCAAGCGTACCAACATCAGAATTGTGGGGGTGCCAGAAGAAGAGAGAGAGCAAGATACTGAAAACCTATTTAAAGAAATAATGACTGAAAACTTCCCACATCTGGTAAAAGAAATAGACTTACAAGTCCAGGAAGCACACAGAACCCCAAATAAAAGGAATCCAAAGAGGACCACACCAAGACACATCATAATTAAAATACCAAGAGCAAAAGACAAAGAGAGAATATTAAAAGCAGCAAGAGAAAAACAGTTCATTACCTACAAGGGAGTACCCATACGACTGTCAGCTGATTTCTCAACAGAAACGATGCAGGCCAGATGGGAGTGGCAAGAAATATTCAACGTGATGAACAAGAATCTACAACCAAGAAAAATCTATCCAGCAAAGCTATCATTCAGAATTGAAGGGCAGATAAAGACCTTCACAGAGAAGAAAAAGCTAAAGGAGTTCATCAACTCCAAACCAGTATTATACAAAATGCTGAAAGGTACTCTTTTAGAAGAGGAATAAGGAAAAGGTAAAAGACAAAAAATTATGAACAACAAATACATATCTATCAACAAGTGAATCTAAAAAATTAAGTGAATTGAAAATTTGATCAACAGAATAAACTGGTGAATATAATAGAATCAGGAGCACAGAAAGGGAGTAGACTGATAATTCTAAGGAGGACAAAAATCATAAAGCATCAAACAAACTGTGAAATTACAGCAGAAAAATTAAAGTTAGGTGAGGTAGATAAGTGATCAATCAAAGGACTTGTATGCATGCATATAAGTATAACCAATGATCACAGACACTGGGGGGTCGGTGTATGCCTGGGAGGGTGGGAGGGCAATGGGGAGATATGTATAAAAAATTAATAAAAATTAATAAAAAATTAAAAAATAAATAAATAAATATCACTAATGGTGGCTATAGAGTTGATAGGAAAAAAAAAAGAAAGTAGTTGCAAGGTTAATTATGGCTAAAGGGCCTCTGATAGGGAATAAAGGCTATATATATATAGAATGAAAGATTTTTTGGGCAAGATTATCAAGTCGGTCTCAATTTACACTCTCTCAAGTGGTGACTAAGGGTATGTCTGCACCTTCATCAACGTTAGCTTGCTGACTCATTAATTCATTTATTCATTCACTCACTCTACTTTATTGAGGTAAGCTTGACATTTGCAAAATCATCACCACAATCTATACCACAAACATATCAGTTACATCCAGAGATTCTTTCCACTCTATTTCATTTTTAAAATTTTATTTTAATTTTTTGTGTGATAACACTTAAAATAAGATCCATCCTGTCAGGGAATTTTTAGGAATATAATATGGTATTATTAAATATTTCTGCACAGTAGGTCTCTAGGACTTAATCATTTCTGGCTTAACTATTTTTAATTTGCTAATTTGAAAGGTATAGTACTTTATTGGTATTTTAATTTGCATTTCTTTGACGATGAGTTTGGACAGTTTTTTACATGTTTATTTGCTGTTTGTAATTCTATTTTCTTTGAGTGCCTACTATATTCTACAAACTATTTTAGGTATTATACAGTTAATAAGATAAACACTTAAACTTTACATTTTAGTGCAAGCAACCAATGATTAAAAAAAAAACACCCTCTTTTAAAACCCTAAAATACATTTTTTAAAAGCTAAAAATATCATTTTGTGCTATAAAAATATAAAAACAAGAATAGTAAGAAAGCAAAGGGACAGAGGAAAGGGGAGGGGGCCATTAGCTTAGAGTAATCAAAGGGAGGCTTTATGGAGAGATGACATTTGAACAGAGACTGAGTGCATGTGCCATGTGGATTCTTGAAAGAGATAGGGTGGTGGTAGTGCTGGGAGACAGGGGCGGGAAGAGGAATCCAAGCATAGGGAAAAGCAAGCTCAAAGCTCCCAAAGCGGGGAGATGTTTGCCTGCCTGAGGAATAGTAAGTGGGCCTATGTGGCTGCAAGCTATGAGCAACAGGGAAGAGTGGTGGTAGCAAATGGGGTTGGAGAGATGGTAGGAGGTTGGATCATTAGGGTTTGTCTCATTAAAAATGTTTTGGTGAGTCACTGAGGGCTTGAGCAGTGGAGTGTTATGATCTGACTTACACTAATCTGGCTGCTTGTGGAAAGGAGGAGAGAAATATAGGGAGACTACCAGACTATGGGAGTGAGATGAGCACTGATGTGGTGACTAGGTGTCAGTTTACATAGAGAAAAGTGATTTGTTTCAGGAGATATTTTGAAGAAAATTTGCTGAGGGAGTTGTGTGATATGAGAGAAAAAGAGGAGTCGATGACAATTCTAAGACTGGGATGGGGACACACCAGGGAAAACAGATTTGTGGAGATAGAATGAAGACTTGAGTTTTAAAAAATACTCAACTTGAGATGCATATAGGACATCCAGGAAGAAATATTGAGTAACTGAGGATCTGGGTTTAGAATTCAAGGGAAGGGATCAAATAAATGTAAATGAAGAATTTTTCTGTCAGTAGTTGTACTTAAAGCCATGAACCTGGGGTGAGATCTCCTAAGGAATGACAGAGACCAAAAGAAGACTGGAGGGTATTTCAGCCTTTATAGGCTGGATTCGATAAAGCATGTAATGGGGTAGAACAGCCACTGGAAGAGGGTCTTGTGTTTTTTACTGAACTGCAAAGTTCTTTATATACTAGTATCAATTAGAAGCCTTGCATAAATTCATGCACATTGTAAATTAATTAGAAGGTGGCCAGCGTAACGGGACTGGGCTAGAGGGGCTCGACATGCCCTGGAGCCAACCTCCCACCGTCCCTCCCTGGCTGGCCACACCTGGGGTGATGCCAGGGCTCGAAGGGTGTCTGCAGAGTGAGGGGGGGGGGTGTCCCTACAACAGGTGGGTCCCTCAGCCTGGCCTGCAGGGATCGGGCCCAAACTGGCAGTCCAACACCCCCTGCGGGGTCCCGGAGTGCGAGAGGGCATTCTGCAAAGTTACTGTGGCTCTGCAGCTCCTGCATTGAGCGTTTGCCCCCTGGTGGTTAGTGTGCATCATAGCTACCAGCCAGTTGGCTGGTTGCTTAGCCTTTTATAGTATACTAGAGGCCTGGTGCACGAAATTCGTGCATGGGGGCGGGGTATGTGTCCCTCAGCTCAGCCTTCACCATCTCCAATCTGGGATCCTTCTCACAATCCAGGACTGCTGGCTCCCAACCGCTCAACTGCATGCCTGCTTGATTGCCCCTAACCACTCCCCTGCCAGCCTGATTGACACCTAACTGCTCTCCTACCAGCCCAATTGCCCTCCTCTGCCGGCCTGGTCACCCCTAACTGTCCTCCCCCACCAATCTGGTCATCCCTGTCTTTCTCTGTAGGCCAAGTTGCCCTAACTGCCCTCCTTTGCCAGCCTGGTTGCCCCTAACTGCCCTCCCCTGCCAGCCTGATCTCACCTCCAACTGCACTCCCCTGCTGGCCTGATCTTGCCCCTAACTGCTCTCCCCTGCTAGCCTGTCCACCCCTAACTGCCTCTGCCTACCTGATCACCCCTAATGGCCTCTGCTTCAGCCCCCACCACCATTGCTTTGTCCAGAAGGAAGTTTGATGTCTAGAAGATCTCTGCTTGACCCTATCTAATTAGCATATTACCTTTTTAGTAGTATAGATAGATTATATAGGATATGATTTAAATGGGGGGGTGGGCAAGCCTTTTTCATCAGGCAGAGATGTTCTTGGCAGACAAAAATACATAATCCCTATATCTGAACTGAGAGCCAGCAATATGCATTATACTGCCAAACCGGTCCTTAAAAAATTGAACTGCTTTCTTACACCTTATACCAAACAGCTGTTGCCCTTAAAACCATTCTCAGCCGCTATCTTAGGTTCTGCCTTCACAGTTCACCCAGATTAGGTTCTGATTGGTCAGTTTCTATGCCAGTCAGTGTCAATAGCTCTACCTTCTAGGCAGCCATTGGCTCCTCGTACTTACAACAGATTTGGTTCTGATTGGTCAGTTTGTATGCCAGTCAATGTCAAAAGCTCTGCCTCCTAGGCAGCCATTGGCTCTTCACACTTCACCCAGATTTGGTTCTGAATGGTCAGTTTCTATGCCAGTCAGCGTCTCCGAGCCTATCAATGGGCCTGATCAGCAGCCCCAGCGGAGGCCAAAGAGAAAGAGATGCAGCTGCTGGCCAGGCCCAGAGCTAAAGAGAGAGGCAAGTGCTGATCAACAGCTGCCATGGAGTCAGTGGATAAGACTCTGCATCTCTCTCCCCAGGCCTCTCTCTGAACCTGATCAGCAGCCCCCTTGGCAGTCAGTGCTGGGTCCGGACTCTCGCAGCCTAAGCAGTCAGTTGGTTGAGCCTCTTGTTGTTGTGGATGTTACAGACCCTGGGTTTTTATATATTAGGATATAGATGATATTATAGTTTTCCAGTTACTTCCAATACAAATATTTTTCCAATTTTCTGTTTGTGTTAGATTCAGTTTATTTTATTTTTCACATATTTACTTAAAACTAATTGTACGTAAAAATCCACTAGTCATTCCCTTTGTGGTTTCTTCTATTACTTTTAAGGTTAAAAAGCCTTCCAGTAACCAGGGGCCAGATAGACACTTGTATTTTGAGTGCATGTTGACTCATTTGGAATTTACTTTAGTATGTGGTAAGGTTACAAGTTGATACTTTCTTAAAAGATTTTTCAGGTTTACCAGTACCACTCATGAACTCTTCACTTGCTCACTAATCTGTGATGTCTTCTTCACATAGTATGCTTTATTTGGTTCAATTTCAATTTTAAGCTTTGAAATTATAACAGAGATAATGAAAAACCTTCCTTCCAATTCTCATAATATGCTTTGTATAAGAATCTCAATGTGCTCATAAGGAAATACATAAAACAAAACCAACACTCTTTCAGAAGAAAAATGCAGGGACAACAAGCCAATAAAAGAAAGATAAAATATGAAGGGGAGAAAAGAAAGGGCGCATTCCATTTCCTTTTCGAAAAGAAAAGTACATGTTGAAAAATGTAAAATGAGAATACATGAATACATACAACAAATATGTTAAGTACCTCCCCAATGTTAGGTAGTGCCCTAGATGCCATTAAGTGGTAAGATAGGGGCTTAAATGTCAGTAGGGATTTTGGGGACCGAGCCCACAACCTGGGCATGTGCCCTAACTGGGAATCCAACTGTGACCTCCTGGTTCATAGGTTGATGTCAACCACTGAACCACACCAGAGGGGCTATATTGTTCTTTTAAACATAACAAAACTAAATACTTGACATACCATAATGAAAGGAAATACAAGTGACCAGACTGTAAGATACTTGAGGACAGAAGTTTTTGTTAGGTTTGCTCACTGCATATCTCTAATGCCTACCATAATGAGAGTGTGGAACTCATTAAACAGTTGTTAAATAAAAGGAACAAAGCAACTATAGGGAATAGCCTTTTATTGGTGAAATAAGATTCAGATGAAATGAACATTCAGAAAAAGACTTCAGAGAAGCCTCCTGGGCTATAAAACTGGTCTCATAATTACATTGTATGTCAAAATCAAGGATGGGTAATTTAAAAGTAATATACTAACACGGAGTTCAAAATACAATGTTAAATTTAGCCACTTCCTTGTAAACTTCTTGTCATCACCTCATGAGTTTATATGTGGCAGGAATTATGTCTTCTTTTCAACTCTCCAAGAGGAGAACACGCTGTGTGTGTGTCCTACATGGTGTATATTTACGCTGTTGGAGGCCTACTGAAGAAATGCTAGCACACAGGCAAAGTGCTCAAGGAAGAAAATGGGGACAACTTGGCAGCATTTATCATTACTAACACTTCAGTCTCCCAGAGTAAACTTTGAAATTATATTCTAATTTGAGATGGTTCTGGTTTGACAAGTTAACCCTTGAGACATCTAAGTACAATATTATGAAAGAACAAAACTGTTTATCAACCCTTTATGCCAATGTTAATTTCTTTTAAAAGTAGGGTTTTAATGTTTTTTAATTCCTACAGTGACCCTTAAAATTTCCATGTATGTAATCACGAATGCACACACAAGATGCATTTATAAGCTTATTGTGTAGTTCCAAAGACAGTTGGGAAAATCAATTTTAATTTTGTTACTGAAATAATTTAAAAATATATTATAGAATTGCCTCTTTTCAATCAACAGCAAGGATCTAGAAAAAGATTATACAAGTAGGCACACTTTATTTAGGTTTATTAGTGTTAGAAAAATGAAGTTGCCTAACTTCAAACTGAAACAAGCACTCTCATATTTAATTTTTCATCTCATCACTGACATCAATGCATATTATTTTCTTATGCTTTTAATAAAACTCGGGTTAAAAAAACTTGGATCATTATTTAACAAGATTCATTATATTCATTAACCATTGAGATGCCGCAAACTGGAAAATTATTTTCAGCAAGTGTGGCATATTTCCTGATGATCTCTGAGAATATCTTTGTGACTTAAGACTAATCAGAGAAAGAGGGCTTACCTGCTTTTATTCATAAGGTCTGCTCCCCGTGCTTTGTAATAATCTAAATTTGGATGGAACTGAAAAGTCACTGGTCGTGGATTTCTCTATAGAAAAAAAAAGAAAAATTAAAATGTATAGAGCTGTTTAAATTATACAGTAACATATAAAAGGATAAAAATCATTGTTTTATCTTCTTTCTAGAAAAAAATATATAAAATAATGAAGTTTAATAATTAGTGTACTTGGGTTTTGCTTTTATTATTGAACTTTTGCCTTAACTGATCTTAGTCCTGACTAAAGACTGAAATTGTTTTAATATATTTTTTTAAAAAGGTTTTTTAATTGATTTTTTTTTTTAGAAAGAAGAAAGGGGGGAAAGGAGGGGGTGAGAGAAATATTGATCAGCTGCTTCTTCCATGCACCCTGACCAGGGATTGAACCCACAACCTTTTGGTGTATGGGACAACACTCCAATCAACTAAGCCACACCAACCAAGGCGGATATATTTTTCTTTAGTTGTCTGATAGTTCACATAAATTTATTCCTATCAGATTTATTTTTTTTATATTGATCACTTTCAATATGACTTTCCAAAACACAGTAAGATAAAATTATAACAAAACTGAAAAAATTATATGAAATTTAACAGGAACACAATCTATGCTAATGGACCAAGAGATACAAAGTGTCAAGAAAACTGCATTTTGGAGAAAGATCTTAGTTTTTGATACCCAGAATACTAAATTTTCCCACTAGATGGCACACCGAGTCTTTCTTCTAAAATGAATAAACTATTTCAAGAATTCAGCAATTCTTTTGAAGTTAGCAATTTCTATGTCATCTATTCTTATATACGAGTTTAATAAGTACCCATGTAGTGGAAATATTAGCAGAATACCATCACAATACAAAAGCAAATTGATCAAAAAGCATATATTTATATAGAAGAAGCAATACATTGTCCTTCCTGGTATTTAATATTATTTATAATCACTATAGTAATGTCCCTGAATCATAGACAGGGTGTGACTAAATATTTTGCTATTAATTTAATGTATCTATTATTTAAATGTATCTAGTTCCTCATAGGCACAAAATTAAAAAAGTTTAATTTTTATTAAAAATTCATCTAATTTATAAAAATGTAACATGTTAATAAAGCATTACTTAAATACCATCTCTAAAATTTTAAATCACATATTTTTTATTTTAAATTTAAAAAAACCTTATAAATGTGTTCCAATGTTCACAAACATATAATTCAAGTTAATACTTAGGAGTTTAAACCAGAACATGCCTTGTCCTTTAAGAGATTATCTAGGCATAGAAAGATTGCATTTTATCTTAATAAAAAATTACCAGTATGTTCTGGTATCAATCCTTGGAGACAAAATCCTGAAGCACTGATACTTGCATGTAGGTGGGGGTATGTAATTGCTAAGGTTAAACAGTTTGAAATTCATCAAGCTAACAAGCTGCATCTTAATGGCCATGTTGGACTTTCTTCTTTTTCTGGTGAAAAGAGAATATTTGCACAGCTCAACCCTTTCATAGCTTCTCCAAGTCAGCCCTAATCATCTAACAAAAACGACAATCCCTTGATTTAGCTCCAGCTCCTACGCCACTGGTTTGGTATTCAACACACAGTTCTAAAATAATCAAATCTGAATTGCCTTGATGAAGATAACGGATGCTTCCATGGCTACCATACCATTAAGTCTAACAGTGCAACTTCTCTCTCTCAAGGAATCACATAGGTTTCCTTGCTGTAGGCTGATGACAACCTGGACCCAACATAATGGGAAAATAAAATAGAGGCTGAAGCTACTGGCAGATTGTTAGTGCATTCATGACTTATTTCAAAAATTAACTTCCGCAGGACCATCACTCATGACTAATTTTGTTCTTTATTCTCAGTACCTGGAAATACATTTTGTTTTGACTAATATAAAAGACTTTTCTTTTCTGACTTCCAACAAACTAACAAAGAATTGTTACTTTTTGCTAGAAAACAATGAAAGAGGGGGCTGCAGAGAGCAATTTCTTGAAACATCTTTATAAGAAATGACAAGCAATTCAAGACCAAAGTGCTGATCTATCTAAGCACTTAAAGCCATTATTAGGAATAATGATCTAACTTGAACACATGAGTGAGGCTCAAGTATTGCTTTCACGGAGGCCTATTTAAATTCCTGAGAGACTTACTAATATCAAAGGAAGAGGCAGTTTAAAGTACCACTATATTGGGACTAAAAAAAAAAAAATCAAAAGAGGATGTTGAAAAACAGCATTTGAAATGTAAGAAAATAAAATCAGAGGTTCCAGTTAAAAGTTATTCAATAGGGTTTTCTGTCTGAGGTGATGATGTTATTACTAAGGCATTAAGAATGTAGACAGATAGATGGTCTAGGCGAGCACTGCCCAACAGAAAGACAATGCAGGTCAGAACACAAACTTCATATTTAAAATTTCCTAGCAACCACATTAAAAAGAGAAAAAAGAAACGAGTGAATTTAAATGTAACAATATATTTTATCTAATTCAGTATATCTAAAATATTGTCATTTTAACATGTGATCATTATAAAAATTATTGAGCCATTTCAGATTCTTGTTTTTGCACAAGGTCTTTGAAATCCAGTGTATATTTTATACTTATAGCATATTTCAACTTGAACTCGTCACACTTCATGTCCTCATTTTACATGTGGCTTGTAATGGACAGGACAGATTAACTGACTGACATGTGTAAACCAATGTGTGACTATCAAAATCAATATATGCATAGAGACACAAATGAAAAGGGCACAAATACTTTTGACAATAAGATTCAGTACTGACAGTACTTCAACATACCTATAGTTCTTCTCTTTTAATTCAATTAGCTTAATCTCTTCTAAATAAGGTCTTAGAAAATTAGAAAACTTAGAACAATATATTGTCACACAGCTACTGTGTACCAAAATACAATGGTTTCCTCAGGGGAATGAGATTAAATGAGTAGAATTCTAACTTTATGAAACTGAAACATTTTAAAAGTAAAGAGAAATTTGTTTTTCTTACTTTGAAGGATATTTTCCAAAGAGAATTTTATAGAACTACAATAGTTCTGACTTTTAATTTTTAAAACCTAGAATTTCCTCTAAAATATAGGAGCCACTAAAACTCTCTGCTCTACTCTGCACTGGAAGTCTACTGATCAGCCTGCATCCCTCCCTCCTCCCCCACCAGCACCCTTATCCCCCTGGTGCAGCCCCTTGTGTAAGAGCAGACTGCAGAACTTCTCATTGTGCAGAACGTGATTCGACAACTTTAATATTATGCCTTTGCCTGAATTGGAACAATCCATACTCAATTATAACCCATTTTCACACAGTCATGATTTCAACTATTATAAGCTTTTCCAAACCAATGTACATTTAAAAATTCCTTTTGTTTCAGTGAATTTTTCTTTGATAGAAAGATGGCAAAATGGTAATCCTATCTTATGTCTGTGCACAGAGGAATACCAATTATGCCTCATGATCTGGGAAGTCTATGTAACCATACATGAAGATATGAAATCACAAATCCAGTCTACCTTGGCTTACCATGCCTTTCCTAGATCAACCCAGATGGACTGGAAATGAATCTACAAGATTGCAGCTGGTTGACTTCCCAAGTACCATTCCATTCTTCTCTGTTAACAAGCTGGTGGAGGAGCTCTCCTGGAAGCTGTGTATTCAGCATTTTATTTTATGGTAATATAAGAAGAATGCTGTAATCTCCACCCATGGCATAGACAGGCTGCATTTTTGGGAAGCATCTTAAAGCTTTGTGGACAAAATGACTTATCGAGAGTGCCTGAAAGAAGTGTCCTACAGGGAACTATGTGGAAAAAAAAACAAAACAAAAGAAAGCTCATGCTATACTTCTGAATTTCTAAAACACTTTTGTTAATTTGGCAGGATCGCAAAATCAATTTTCAAGTAGTACTGAAATGACAGCATTCAATGTAAGGGATAAAAATAATTGACAGCTATCTAATCTTGCTGATACAGTTAACATTCATCACTTCTAGTCTATACTATGATAGTAAGCTTGCTCCTTACTGACATTTCAGGTAAAACACACACTCTGTCCCTTGCTGGGTGTGACTTTTGATGGTGGATAATTCCTCTGTAGTCTACTCTGCACTGGAAGTCTGTAGAGAGCACATAAGCCCCCTCCCCTTGCCAACCCCCCCCCACCTTGGTTCTATTTCAGTATTTTAAAGCTCAAACTCAGTTTGTTGTAGTAGTATGCACATATTTAGATGCTAACCCACACAAACTACACTATTCTACAAGTAGTGCAATTAACTACAAGATGGTAAATGCACTTTTCCTTATTCTAAGCCTGGTGAAATCAAACATCCAATAAAGGGCATTACAAACAATATTTTCCAGATGGATCCCCTGACTCCTAACCCTGCCTTATAGTTGACTGCCTCCTTTTGAATCGTCATGTGGAACTCCAGAAGGAAGTTAATCTAAAGTATTCATTCTGTTTTTAACAGCATGGACCCATTCAAAGGACTGGCTATATATACACATAAGCAGAACAGAAAAGAGCCAAAAAAAAAAAAAAAGCAATTCCAGTGATCCCTATTCTGATTTACGAATGTGCCAGTAGGAGTTAAAGGAGAGTTAAAGTTGTATGTTAAACAAAGAGACTAGGTAAACAGAGCTCGCTGCCCATCTGCTTTAAAGGCCCAGGATGCCTGGTGGGGGCGGCAGGGGATCAGGAGTCTGTGAGCCTCCTGCTCCTATCCCTGCTCCACCCATTACTAGCTGATGAGCCACTCTGAGAGGAGTCCGTTACTCTCCCATCTC
Organism: Lasiurus cinereus; assembly: GCA_011751065.1. Classification (NCBI taxonomy): domain Eukaryota; kingdom Metazoa; phylum Chordata; class Mammalia; order Chiroptera; family Vespertilionidae; genus Lasiurus; species Lasiurus cinereus. The sequence goes on from JAAGEH010000125.1 coordinate 18,598,369, forward strand.
CAGTTTCCTCATATGCAAAACTGTGTAAGGATGAAATGAGACAATAAACGCACAGTGCTGGGCACTGGATGCAAGTGAAAGAGATGGAAGCTATGATTATCTTCTGATACCACCAAGCACTGACAAATCTGAGAGCAGATTTTTGCAGTTTAATAACTTAAAAACTATAACAGTTAGGAAGAGAAAGTGATGTTTCATACCTCTGATAATCATTCTTAAATTTAGGATAGAGTCTTCCAAACAATACATTTAAAAAGCAAAAACACATAGGAAAATATATCATGCACACTGGATCTCATATGGAAGAAAAGCTGTCTTATTTCTGACTATATATACATTTATAAATTTTTAAGAAATAGTAAAACCATACTATGCCATTATTGCACATTTGCTTGCCAGCTCATGTGATTACAATAATTAAAGTGATTTTCTGCAATATGTCCAAATTATTATCATTTTTATAGTTTATTGGTCACGATTCTTACATTAAATTAAAATGATACAGTTCCTGTAGCACTTAATAGAAAATATTGATTTAGATTTACAATATTGTGTATGTCTGGCATGAAGGAAAGAAAATATTTGACAAATGAAGAATTACTCAGTTTTCTTTCCCCTAATATTTTGCTACCAACCCTTAATTTTTAGCATGCCAGATTAGGAAAGGGGAAAAAATATGGCTCAGAAGGCGAAACGGCACTGTAAAAACACGTCAAACGTTTCTCTCTGATGAAAAATGAGACTCTTATTTTAGTGAATATGTTATTGCCTCAATGCTGGGGGAAAAGCAACCATCATTAGAAAAACGAATTGCTCAGCTGTTTATAAGCAAAAAGCTCTGGGGGAATTTCTCAGGGCCCCAAAGGCAAAGCATTACAGGGTTATGCAAACATATGTTGCAGGTGTTTTAGGGGAGACAGGTGGGCAAGCTTCCGCCATGGAAGAGGAGTTAGTTTAATACGCTGTAACGGGAACGAGATAACCTGAATGCATCCAAGTGCAGAGATGCCGCGGCACCAGTGCGCTGAGCGGGAGAGCAAAACTCTCCCGAAAATAATTACCTTGTTAGTGCCAAGCTAACGAAAAATTTCCTGTCTTATAGTTTTATAGAAAACAAACACTGCCAATTACTTAAAAAAAAAAAACAAAACCCAAAAACTAAAGGTATTTTAAACCTGGAACAAAGAACAGCCGGAAATAGCGATAATTATCCAGAAAAGATAAGGATGAAGTATTGTTGCCTTTATTTAAACAAATATTCCTAAGGAGACAGTTTGTTGTAATATCCCCTCTTTGGTTCACTAGGCAACATTAGATTTATCATAATTCTCCTAAAGCCTAAGATATTTCTATATTAAAATGCTAATTTTGTCTTTTCTTTTGCCTGTAATTAAAGCTGGGGAAATTTGTGATCTGATATTCACTGATTGCTAGAGGGTCCACAAAGGTCTTACCATCGCTGTTTCTTATTGCCACACACTGCCCTCTTCATTAAAATTAGATACAGGGACACAGTGGATCAAAAGGCAGACATTATAATCCTAAATTATAGCTCCCATTTTAAAATATACATACAATAACTGATATTATCTGGATATTGCTGTCAAACCTAGACTTATATTTTATTTCCTCCCTCATTGATCTGAGTTGATTTTCTTTTTATATTATACTTGTTATTGAGAACAAACTTACTATACATCTTTATGCATAACAGTATATTGATCCATACCTTCCTTATCTAAACCACTTCTTTTTTTTAAGCAACCCATACCATCAATTAAATGCCAAAATGTAGTATTTAAAAAGCTCAGAAAACATTAGATATGGAAAATTAAAACCTCGTTTCATTTTTTTTACAATATTCCAAAATCTAAAATGTAGATACAAATCATTCATCAAGTAAACATAGATCTTCACTAAAAAAAAAATCTCTGTAGCAAGGTTATAAATTAGAATTGTATTTCAATACCAGGTTTAAAATGACCTTCGGTTAATATAGTAATAATTTCCATTTTGACAGGAAGTATATAGCAATTGGCAGAAAAATTCAAGTATTTTGATTTTTGCATGTACAGATTTAGGAAAAAAAAAACATTTTACAGGTCTACAAGAAGTTTTTTTAAAAAGCAAAAGATTGTTAATTGGGTAAAGACCCAGACAAAACCTCTGAAGCCACGCCAGCCTCATTTCACATACCGAATAAGCCCAATTCCCTGAAGTGACATCTCCCTCTCTACCCTGGCAAGCCAAGATCTCAGATGGCAGAGAAGCATTTTAAACCACCTGTGCATTATGCTCGACTGTAGCTTCACACAATAAATAGACACCAACAGAGAAATAAAATTTTTTCCCTTTTCCTAATGTATTTATATGATTGAACTTAGCATGCAGAAGGATGCCAGATGAACATGCCCCTCAATATATGGGAAGTAATTTAGGGCAATACATTTTCTTTGTTACTAATACTCCTTTTAGATAGTTGGTTCGCTTTTTCCAGTACTACTGAACTCTTCACCCTTTTCCTTCCTGGAATGTCAGCAGATGGGAAGGGGAAGCCTTACTTTATAGAAATATAGAAAACCCATTTGTCTTTTCCTAGGACTGGTTCCCAACTCCCAGTAATGTAAAGGGAAAAGGAAAGAGGTGACTGCAAAAACTGTTCCTAAATACTCCGATTTGATATATAAGTTATATTGTAAATTTTCATCATTGGAAATGTTAAAAATGAGTTTAAACAAAATGTCACCAAAATAGAAGCAACTGGAAAAAAAATGGTTTTAGGATATCTGAATCACCAAAAATAAGTCTATGGGACCCAGAACCGTGGTTTGAAGAATTTAGCCCCATCTTCTTTCCTTTCATTACCTGCATTTGTAATTACCAAGGCAACAAAGACTAAGCTGCTGCACATTGAGGCCTGGTAAAAGGAAACCATGCACAGTCACACTTCCAATGCAATTTTCAGAGTAATTCCAGTAAAACATTTTGGAATTAAAAATTCATGCATTATATAAATCCACTCTTACTAAGGTCATACACTTACACTGTGTGTTATTCTGTGTGTGTGGTGCTTTCTTAGCATAACAATGGAGTATCAGTACTGAACTTTGAAAGATCTAAGTGAAGAGAGAAATGAGAAAACAAATATAAATAACACACAGATCAGAGTTATATTTTCTTGAGTGCACTGAGAAGGGTCCACGAAGATGGATGCTGCCTTTCTTGATTTTTTAATTCTGCATTTCATATATTATTGTTAAAAGAAACACTGATATTAGGTGTTTTATTTCTCTAAAGCTTAGGTAGTGCTGTAAAATTTTTTCTTTTTGATCAATAACTCTTAAAAACTGATTTTAGTCAGAGAGACAGAAAGAAAAAGAGAGAAAGAAATATTAATGTGAGAAATTTGATTGGTTATCTACTGCACATGCTCTGACCAGGGATGGAACCTGCAACTAGGCCAAGTGCCCTGACTGGGAATCAAACCTATCACCTTTCAGTGTATGGGATGATGCTCCAACCAACTGAGGCACCTGGTCAGGGCTTTACTCAGTAACTTTTGATGCAACTCAGCCTTAAAAACAAAGCCCCCTGAATATCTGGTGTTAACAACTGGCACATGAATTGCATGCTGCTCATATAATATCTACATTAGGTGTTCTTAATCTTTTTGTGCCACAGACTACTCTGTGTCCTGTGAAGACTCTGGCCTCCTTTTCAGAATAATGTGTTTAAATGCACAAAATAAAATACATTGGATTATAAAAAAAACAAATTATACTGAAATAGAGCGATCAAAATATTGAATAAATTTCTAATGGTGATATGTGCTTTTTTATTAATGTACTAGAGGCCTGGTGCACGAAATTCATGCATGAGGTGGTGGTGGGGGATGTCCCTCAGCCCAGCCTGTACCCTATCCATACCAGGACCCCTTGAGGGATGTCTGACAGCCCGTTTAGGCCCGGACCCAGTCAGACACCCTTCTCACAATCCAGGACTGCTGGCTCCCAACTGCTCACCTGCCTGCCTGAATGCCCCTAACTGCTTTTGCCTGCCAGCCTGATCAGTGCCCTCCCCTGCTGGCCCAATTGCCCCTAACTTCCCTCCCTTGCCAGCCTGGTCACCCCTAACTGCCCTCCCCTGCTGGCCCGATTGCCCCTAACTGCCCTCCCTTGCCGGCCTGCTCCCCCACAACTGTCCTCCCTGCAGGCCTGATCCTCCCCACTGCCCTCCCCTGCAGGCTGGTTGCCCCCATCTGCCATCCTCTACTGGCCCGGTCACCACTAATTGCCCTTCCTTGCAGGCCTGGTCCCTCCCAACTGCCATTCCTTGCTGGCCATCTTGTGGCAGCCATCTTGTGTCCACATGGGGGAAGCCATCTTATATGTTGGAGTAATAGTCAATTTGCATATTATCTCTTTATTATTTAGGATTATTAAAATATAGTTGCTGGCCTAATCATTACTATAATTTAGCAGTAGTAATGAATGTAAAAATAGTATTTCAAGCTGTCTTCATCAACTCTAATGTGATATAAAATATCTGTTACTGCTATTAGTGGAAATGTTTCAGCTGCTGCTGGTAATATTACAGTTTGCTGCTTTCATCCATCTTTGCTATAAATATTAAAATTTAGTAAGGTTTTAGTGAAAATAAAGATGTAAATTTTACCCATCCAACTTTTTAGGGCTACCTCCCCTAAATTCATAGACCTTCTGAGGACCTTTTATAAGAAACCTGAAAGGTGGTTTTGGATAACAACTTTCCTCTTTTGGGAAGGTAGACTTTTATAGGTGCCACTGTACTAGTTTATTAACGCATTTCCTCTATAAAGTGCACAGGGGTGACAGTCAAAATATAAAATAACTGCTCTAGTGTAGACAGGTACCAGCCAGGGCTGACAGGGACCCAGGAGTAAATGCCTAAAGAGCTCCCACTGTGCCAGCCTTTGACCCTCAGATGCTGGATTTCTTTACATACTGGTAACAGAAGCACCTGTTAAGGCTTGACCTAGGTAGCCCTCAGTACCTTATCTGAGTGAATGAGAAGTGTGGCTAAGTGGGCAGTGAGGATGAGGATGATGGGGGAATGCTCAATCACAGGGACGCAAGCTGTCTACCTCTGGAGAGCCCACTTTTTTCTCTTCTAACTTCTTGGAGAAGGTTTCCATTGCTGCCAGGCAGCTGATGGCAACCAGAATTGTAGAGGGACCAGTTGGAACTTTGAAGCAGTGAGAAAAAAGGGGGCTGCATAATTTGTAGTGACTCAGAAAGGAGGATGAGAAGGTGATAAGTAATCATCACAATTAGGTTAACACTTTGCGGACCAGTATTTTTATTGCTAGCTTTACCCAGTGGACAGATAAGTTTTTCTACACATGAGTACAAAAAACGTTTTACATAAATGTTAAAGGCATGCTTTAAAATTAAATACCCATTGACTTTTGAAGTTATTTATTACATGTTCTTACAAGCTAATATCTTTTTGAAGTATGATACTATATAAAACACTGTGTAATATGAAGCGAGAATTCTCGGGATCTGTCTGCAATGTGTTAAGAGTAATCTTAGGAGGTCATTACTTTCTCTCCTTTGTCTGTATGGAAGTGCAGAGTACTTATTTCCTGGTGGTGACTATTTAAAACACCCGTGAGAGAGATGACATTAAATGAAAGGGGGGGGAAAGGTAATGTACAGAAAGGCATACAAAGTATAATTATTTTTATGTAAATTATAAAAATTTTTTAAAATAGTTTGCAAACATTAATAGAATAATCTTAAAATTCATATGGGAAGGCAAGTGACTCAGATTCTCTTGAAAAAAGTAAACCAAGCTCATGAATTCATAATTCTGATTTCAAAACTTAGTACAAAGCTATAGTAATCATGACAGAGTGGTACTAGCATTAAGGACAGATATTAGATCAACGGAATAGAACTGAGAGTCCAGAAATAAATCCTCACATTTATGGTTAATTAATTTTTGACAAACAAGCAAGAAAATTCAATGGGGGAAGGGAAAGTCTCTTCAGCAAACACAATTGGATATCTACATGCAAAAATATGACTTTGGACCCTTAATTCACACCACACACAAAATTAACTCAAAGTGGATTACAGTCCTAAATGCAAGAGCTACAGTTATCAAACTACTAGAAGAATCAGGAGTGAATCTTTGTAATCTTGGATTAGCAATGATTTTTTAAATATGACAGCAAAAGTGATTAAAGAGGAGATTGATTAGTTAGATTTCATAGAAATTAAAAACATTTTATGCTTTAAAGCATATGGTTAAGAAAGTGAAAAGATGATATACATGGGATTGAAAATATTTGCAAATCATGTTTCAGATAAGTCTTGTATTCAGAAATGTAAAAAAAACTTTTATAACACAATAATAAAATGACAAATAACTCAGTTAAAAATGGGCATAGGATCTGAAGAGGCATTTCTCCAAAGAATATGTATAAATAGTCCATAAGCACATGAAAGATGTTCAACATAATTAGTCATCAGGGAAATCCAAATCCAAACCACAATGAGATACCATTGCATATCCATTAGAATTGCTAACAATAAAAATGACAAATACAAGTGTTGGCAAAAACGTGGAGAAATCTGAGTCCTCATACATTGCTGGTGGGAATGTAAAATGGTGCACTTTGCAGAACAGTTTGACCGTTCCTTAAATGTTGAACGTAGAGTTACAATATGCCTAAGTGATTCCACTGCTACCTATGGACGTATCTGCAGACTTTGGGTAAGCTGTTCACTAATGTTACAGGTGTTTACTCACTGTTCTCCGCTGACCCAGATGCTTCTCATTCTTAGTTCAAATAATACCTTTGATGTGAAGCCTTTTGTGAATTTCTAGTTACTCTACTATCGCTACTCTGACAACATGCTCATTTTAACAGAAGTCTGCCTTTTCCCTCTGGCCTTACATTGTGGTTAGTTGTATACATGTCTGTTTTGCACACAGAGAGAAAGCTCACTGAGGGCAGAGCCCTGTCCAGATCGGTGTAACCTCTCGGTCTCTAGCAAAGTGTCTGGCACAGGGTGTGTGTTCAGTGATTGTCTGTGAACTTGGTAAACTGAAGAGCTCGCCAGAATCTGTCTCTTGAAGAGTAGCTGCAGAGAAGTAGAGGGAAACTAATTTGATCTGCAGATATCCATGACAAATGGGAGGCTCAGAGAGAAGGCATTTCTTAAACGCCCATGCAGTCCCTTCCTCGATCGGAGATGGGCCTAAGCCAAATAGGCTACCATTGTGCCCATTTCAGAGAAGCTCCAAAAGGCTAACTGGCACTGTGTGCGATCTCATACTGCTCTCAGAGTTTTTCTGAGCAAACAGAATCCTAACTCCTGCATCCAGACTATTGTGGTCATATACGATTGTGGTCACAATTCAGGTAATGAAAATGGAAAGAAGAGCAGTGAGCGGTGACACAAGCAGCCTGTTCCAGCAGGGAAATCAGTGAGCAGAGAGCAGAAGGGGTTGACCGTGACTATCTGACCACTCTGCTTGGTGGGTTATCTCACAAAGGAGCAGCTGGTTAAGTGGATGTGGATGGCACCCTGCTTTATAAAGTAAACACAGGCAATGTAATTAACGTTTCTTAATTGAGTTGAACTCCTTGTAGGCAGTATGTTGTCTGAACTTATTTTGTTCTGTTTTTGTGCTGTGATACTGTTTCTGTTTGGCTGGCTCTTCATAGGAGTTTTACTAGGAAACTGAGAGAAGCTGGATGTCATTTTAAAGCCAATCAGTGCTATTTAAGTTGGATGGGAAGGACGGTTGTGAAGATGACAGTAGGAAGAGAGGGGCAGAAAGAGCAATCCAAGCAGAGGGAGAGCACAGAACTGGGGTGAAGATGATATGGAAAGAAACTTCCTTCTGCTTGTCTCCCTTCCTCCCTCCCTTCCTTCTTCCTTCCTATGAATCCTTTCATCCAAATATTTCCTGTGTGTCAGGCACTGTGTTAGGTACCAATGGTACAATGTTGATACAATAGTCTTTACCCTACCCTAAGAAGCTTATTCTTGAGGATGAGAAAACCAAATAATCACATCTATGTAAGATTGCTCTGAGCTGAATGCTTAGGAAGAGACACTATGAAAGTGCATAATAGGGTCACTGTATTTCATCAGGGAGGATTTCCCAGAGGAAGTGACATGGAATAGCAATTTGAATGAGGAGTAGTTTTGAATTATGTTTGCGTTTTGGGGAGAGGGTTATGAAGAGAAGCAGGGCAGCATAGAGAGGAAAGAATGAACCTACTCATTTTGCTGTTCTTAGAGTTCTCATTAGCTATAAAAGTGTGATTTCTTTTACTGGACTGTACTATTTAATGATTAATGATATCTAGAACCTTCACACTATCTGTTTATATAGTTACATAAAAAGCAATAGATATTATGTTCATTAGAGAGATGAAACAAGCTATATTCAAGTTAATTTTTATAATAATTTACTTATAATGTTTTTTGTGCTTCCTAATATACGTTGATGGTGCCTGCCCACATTAGTGAGGACCAATCTTCTTTGACTTAGTCTACTGATTCAAATGCTAACCCCTTGAGGACACAACCTCACAGACACACTCAGAAATAATGTTTTACCAGCTATCTGGGTATTCTTTAGTCCAGGTAGTTGACATAAAATTAACCATCATATGGTTCTTCTTAAAATTTAATTGGAAGATGTTACATTTCTATATTTTAAAAAATGGGCTCAAACCTGATTTTATTTCTTCATTTGGAAGATGAGTAACCAAGTTAGAAAATTTTGTTTCTATAATTTTTTAGTGTACTTTGAAAGTTTTAAATAAGTGAAACCCTTAAATTGTCTTTGGCAAGAACATCACAAATGGATGAAACATTTCCAACTATTCAATTTAAAAATGTTCTTTCCATAGCATGAATTTCTTTCAAAAAGCTCTTATTTTCTCTCATTATTAAAATGTTACCATTAGCCTAAAGGGATAAATTAAGTGCTTATTTTTTTCAGCAATATTTGTATGGTACTGTGTTATAGGCAGCTACTTGTCCTCAAAACAGAGGCAAGCAAATTTGAAATATATTTATTTTTTTAAAACAAAATTATATTTAGCAACTCTTTTCAGCACATTAGCAGCAGATATCTAGTGAACCCACAATAGATGTTCATAGCTCCTGGCATCTCTTTGGTATGGTAAACATGCCAACATCTAAGATAATTTAATAATAATACAAGCCATAAGTCTACTTCACTGGGCATAGAGAAATGTTAATGAGGCATCAGGTGGTGGGTGCAAAGGGCTACTATCAATGCTTTTGTTTGGGGAAGTCTCCTCTTTCTTTAGGAGACCTTAGACCGGCTGACACATGGGCCATGTGAAGGCACCAGTGTTAATATGCACATTAAAAGGTAAAGCTCAGTTCCCCCCTCTCTCTCTCTCTCTCTCTCTCTCTCTCTCACTCTCTCTCTCTCTCTCTCTTGCTTTTTCTTAGGAAGTTTCATTATTTTTTTCCAGTGCATTGCATTACCTTTGTAAAGTCACTGTGTATGCACACATTCCACACATTCTATTTTAGAAATCACCAGTTTTGAACCAGGCTTCTGTTTTCAGGTATTTGCCTTTCAGTTTGTGCAGTACTTTTTCTTAACCTAGTGTCTGTTTTTTAAAGTGTTGTCCATGGCCCACGGGTTTACCGAGCTCTGGACCCTATCACATAACTGTTTACATTAGACTGTCTGGGAGTCTGCATTTGTAACGAGCTCCTTCAGGGGCTTCTTTGGCACACCACCGTTTAGACCCACTGCATTGCATTGCAAGCACTGTGAAGAGGGATCCAGCTCCCTAATCCATGTTATCACTAGTACCTGCAATAAGCACTCGTTGAACTAAGTTGTAATACAGGTTAATTTCTCCTCTGGCAGAGAAAATGAGGGTTTACTTAAAGTAACTAGTCACTTTTCCCCTCCCTCCCTCCCTCCTTCCTTCCTTCCTTCCCTCCCTTCCTCCCTCTCTCCTTCTCTTCCTCCTTCCCTTCCTCCCTCCCTCCCCTCCCTTCCTTCTTTCATTATTGTAGGAACTTAGGTAATATAAAACACTAGTGGCCCAGTGCATGGAATTTGTACACAGTGGGGGAGAGGTAGTCCCTCAGTCCTGCCTGCACCCTCTCCAATCTTGAACCCCTTGGGGGATGTCCGACTGTGAGTTTAGGCCCAAACTGACAGGGATTGGTCCTAAACAGGCAGTCAGACATCCTCTTGCAATCCGGGACCACTGGCTCTTAAACACTCACCTGCCTGTCTGACTGATCGCCCTTAACCACTCGGCCTGCCGGCATGCTTGCCCCCAACTGCCCCCCCTTGCCAGCCTGCTCACCCCCCTGCCAGCCTGCTCATATTTAACTTCCCCCTATTCTGGCCTGCTCACCTCCAACTGGCCCCCCCTGCCAGCCTGATCACCCACAACTGCCTCTCCTCAGGGCTTTGTCCGGAAGGATGTCCAGAGGTCTCCTGGTCTAATTAGCATATTACCCTTTTATTAGTATAGATACTAAAAGCATTGCTTTCTTCACTGGAACCTCTTAAAAATTAAATGTCTAACCATTATGCTGTACACATGAAACTAATATAAAATAATATTGAATGTCAACTGTAATTGAAAACAAAATAAAAGCACTGCCTTTATAGAGTTGATATATTGGCAGGGAAAGATGAAATAAAAAATAATATGCATAAATTATCCTATCTAATAAGATAGAATATGCTAATTGACCCTCACACCATCACAAAGATGGTGGTACCCACAGCCAATAAGGAGGGAATATGCTAATTAACTGTCATGTCCTCAAAGATGGCGGCACCCAGTCCCCTCTGCCCCCTAATCCCCCAGGGCCAGGCAGAGGCACAGGCAAGCCTCAAATGGTGGCTGCCCAGTCACCCAGGGCCACCCAAGGCTCAGGTAACTAGGGCTGGCCGAGGCTTGCGCTGCCAGCAGTGGCAGCAGCGGAGGTGTGATGGGGTGTCGCCTTCCTCTAATTGCCAGGTCGCTTCCCACCCCTGCGGGCTCCGGAACTGTGAGAGGGGGCAGGCTGGGCTGAGGGACCCCACCTCCAGTGTATGAATTTTCATGCACCAGGCCTCTAGTCTACTATGATAGAAGGTGGCAGTTGCTATGGGAAAAAAAGTAGAGCAAGGTAAGGGATCAGGAGTGCTTGGGCAGTGGAAAGTGGGGGCAGGGTAGTCAGCAGAGTGATAGGGGTGCTCACTGAAATAGAAGACTTAAAGGAGATGAGGAAATTAGCCAAGGGGATATTCCTCTCACTTGCTACAAATCCTGCTCATCCTCCTTTTACAGGTTTCAACCAAGACTTCTGAGAAATTTTAGATGCTGTGGATACATGGCAGGAGCCCAGTGAATTTGGCTGAATGAATAAAAATAGCATTTTGGAGAGAGAAATAATGCAGAGAAATGAAATTATAAAGTTCCTCTTCAAAACAGGAAAAACAACTAAATAAATAAAGAACTATTTCAAATCATATGAAGACACCTAAGCAATGTCCCTAGTGGCATTTGAGGACCTTACACATCAAATACTAGAGCAGAAGCCCCCTCACAGAGTCAAGCGGCCTCCTGCACAGTTGGGTCAGCCTTACCCATGCAGGGGCTCCAGGTTCATCTGAGTGATCCAGCCACCATCTTGCAGTATGGAAACCTAGCTTACATTTCCTAATATGCCAATTATAACAGTACTTGGATGGGATGGTGTACTTAAAAATTCTCTACAAGAAAACATTTGGTGGTTTTGTTTTGCTTTTGTGTTTTTTGGAACATATGTAACTTCTTGTCTCAAGTATTTAAATAAAAGTTAATTCATTATGGTTAACTGATTATGATTAAGTTTACTGCTTGAATATATTGATTTTTATTCTTATGAAATCAATATATTTAAAGTTTTTAATTAGCAATACTGAAGTAACTGAACTAATATACTTAAGGAGCAATTAAAATATTTGTGGACATGACATATTAAAAATAATTAAGCTTTTTTTCTCTTTCATCAGTTTTAAATTACAATATTTTTGTCATAACCTGTGAGTTATAACTTTTAATCAAAGTAAGATGACCAGAAACTACTCAAAGTAGTGCCTCTTCTTTTCAAACATGCTACTACCTCATATATAATAAGGACATAAGTGATCAGCTAGGTTCTCACAGAATGTAGAGCTACAAACTACTTTTAGAGATTACAGGCTAATTAAGGCCTTACTAGCCACCTATCCCTTTAAAAAAATAATTAATGAACCTGAGTCAAGGCAGTCAAGGTTAAATGATTTCTCTGGGGTTAAAAAAGGCAGTCAATGTGAAATAGGGCAGCCACTTCATTTTTGATCTCAAGGACAGATCACATACATTTCACTGCACTGGAGTGTAATACTTTAATATTTGGGGCCTCACATGCCTTTCTAAACACACCCACATAGAATAATAGCTCTATAAACTTAAGTAATCTATTTAAAATAAATACTTCTCCATAAAAATCTAGATTGCTTTTACATATAAAATATTAGATAAAAAGCAAGGGATTGGTTTGTAGATTTCATTTTGCTTATTGTTAATCAGAACAGAATGAACCATGAATTCTGGTCTCTTCTATAGCTAAATTGAAGAAAAAGAGAATGACATACACTCGTATACCTCAGATACAAGCAAAAAAACACCCTTTTCTGTCACTAACAAGGAAAACACAAAAGAAAAGATTCTTAAAGAATAGTTTTCAGATAAATGTTCCAGCTTTTTAGGGAAAAAAAAGTATGAAGAAGACAGAACTAACACCTTCTTTGTGTAACAAAGTCAGATTAGAACCATATTAAAAAATGTGAATAGAATCTCAGATGGGAACATCACAGAAGTAAACAAATAAGCACTGTGCATCTTCCTTAAAGAGTCTGTCTGCGTGGTTCTTAGTTCCTTACTGCTCAGGGAAGAGAAAAGTACAATGGCATTATTGGCACGGAGCTTTTTCTACTACTGTCACCCGCCTGGTAGTAGGCTTGAGTCCATTCACTACTTTTCAATTTTGATGTATGACATTTTACCATGTGACTTTTAAAAAGTGCAATTTTTTTTTTAGAATTAAAAGAGTAAAAGTTACATATAATCTGAAATCTGACTATTCAGACTTTTTACACTTTAAAAAGGCAATATTTAATATAACTCCAAACAAAAGCCAAAGCAGAATTGGCCAAGCATAAGAACATTATACAAACTATTTTCTTAGTGTAGTTCTGTGTACAAGAATAACTCTGAAATTAAATTGTCTTATTTCTAGTCATTTTCTTCCATAAACAATAACAGTCACAGATAAAAGAATTGCTTGCAACCTTACCAGAAATTTCTTGGGGGAACATTCTAGTCTTCAAAACAAATGGTATCTGTCAAATTCTTACTGCAAAATCTAAAATGTTAATTCATGTACTGTATTTCATTTGTAATAAGTCTTTGTGATAAGGTTAACACTTCAGCACATAACACAAATCGGAGAGCACAAAACAATGAAAATTACTCTGCTTATGTTTCCGTATTAGAATTTTATTTGCTAAAGGGTAAAAACAGATTTGCAAAATTCACAGTTAACTTAAAACAATAGTTTTAAACCTTTATTCCTAGCCCTTACTGCCTTCAGGAAGGAAAGAACATCTGGTTATTTAAGGAACACAATATGTTCACATTTTCTATGACTTTTGTTTCTAATTGGGTTTTAAAATTTTTTTGAATTTGAACAACTAGTTCGAACAATGTTTTTTAATCACTTCATATTTTTTCAGACTGTCCTCCTTCTATTCCTCTACTTATTCAGTGGATTGCTTTTGGAAATCTGCTCAGTGGTTCTAATATAATAAAGACAAAGAAATAAGAATTAGAATTGTGGCATAGATCTAAGTATAGAAATCATATTTATGGTAAACAGAGTATAGGGTGCAACAGATATCTGACATCTAGTCTCTACATATAGTATATATTTAAAAAATTTTCATATGGTTTTTGAGCCACATACATACCTGCCAGTTTCATTTATTACAGATATAAATAAATGTCTAATACAAATGAAGAATTGGGTGAGCAATAGCAGTAACTAGGATTCAACTATTTTTAAAACTAATAAAGCTATAGCTCTTGTTTGGAAAGGTGGACAGAAGACTTGCGTTCAATTGTTGACTCTGCCATTGAGCTGTGTGATCTTGAATACGTTTTTAAACTCACCTTGATCCTCTCTGTTCATCTGCAGAAGGAGGGGCTGGATTAGACTCGCTAGGTTTTCTACAGTTCCAAAATTTGACAGTATACATAAAGTAGGTTAACTACATTCTTTATTATGTCTTCTTTATTCCATAATATTTGAAAGTGGTAACAAGGTTTCAAATAATTCTGACACAGTAAATTAAGGAACCAGATGTTCTTTAAGTTCAAGTTGTAGGATTAGCTCACCATCTTGATAAAAATGGAAGCTGACAAATATATAATTGGCTACAACTTCTGTGGAATGTAGATATGGGTTCCAGAAAAATGCTAGGTGAGTGGGATACACCTAGATTAGAGTCAGTATTGGAAGAGGCTTAGCATTTGAGTCAGAATTCAATTCTACCCTTATTTTCTTAACACCAAGTAGTGCAGAACACAAAACTAAAAATAAAATAAAAAGAATAGCATCATAAGGAGGAATAATTGAAAAAGAGTCAATAAGCAAATAGCTACAATACAAGGTGTTGTGAGGACTCATGTCCTATCTGAGCCCGAGAATGGCTTTCTGGAGAAGGCAGATGGATATAGGAATCTCAGGAGAAGATGAGTAGATGCAAGGTCATAGAGCCACTCTAGCTAGCTTGGAAACCTACAAGTTTTTTCGGCATTGGGAAAGCCATCTAACCTTAACTTCTCTGCACTGAGAAAAGAACCTGCTCTGCCTCAACAAGCTGTGAGGACCAAATTGAGCTCATCAGAGTGCTTGGAAACTGTGAAAGAACATGGCCCTATTATTAAGTTTACAGGCCCATTATTTCCAAATGTCTCTGCAAATAAGAAATCTTTTCACTGTAAAGATGGCATCACAGCTGATAGAAAACAACTAAAGCTCAGTGTCTCAAGCTCTACTTGCAGAGTCTGTCCTCAATTCAGCAACTCCACTGGGATTCAGGGGCAGCAGCATGACCAAGGGCTTTTCTGAGGCTGACAATGAACCCCTAAACTCAGAGTTCCTTGTTTATTTTTATATGATTGAGTCTATCAGCAGCACTCAACACTACAGTAATGTGAAGCTGGGATATGAAAAGTGTACTTTCATGACTCAAATCTCATCTTTCTACTCATAGAGATTTTGTGTGTTTGTATACTTACTCTGATGAACTTGTATCAGAAATGATTCAAGTGTTTCATTGTTGCTAATAATAGAAAACATTCAAAGCTCTCTGGTGTTCAGATTTTTATAGGATATGGATGGGGTAGGAGCATCATCTTGCCCTCTATTCCCTCCCCTCCTCCCCTTCAGCATTTATAAATGGCTTCCTTTATGACTTTATAAGACATTAACTATATCTAAACTCTGACATCACTTGTGAATTTCTGTAATATATACCAACTTCCTTTTTATTGTGTCTTTGTAGCACTGGACTAAATCCTGTTAGAACATTAGAAGTCAGTTCTTATGGACAAAGGATGCTATGGCTGGGTGGGTCATTAGACACAATTGATTTCAACCATAAAAGAGAAGACCAATTCCTGTCCAATTTATTATGTCTCAGGGATATCTGTTTAAGATCCTACATTTTGGACCATTATCTTAATCATGTTTTTACTTGGTAAGATCCTAAATGTAAAAGTAGGGGTAACCTTTTTTTAGATACTTATGCTATTAATTATTTTTTCCTCTTAAATCTTAGAAATTATATTTGTTAATCCTTAAGAATGGCTTTATTATACTTGTATATTAGGTATACTACATTATTGAGATAAAAGTACTCTATTAAAATCATAGATTACACTAATAACATTGACATATTTATTACACACAATTCTGCAATTAGAAGAGTGAATGATTCATATTAAGGACAACCATAATTAGCTAGGGAAAAATGATCAAGATCAATAGATTTAGGTAACATATTCATTTCTACCTTCAATTAAACCAAGCAAATTACATAAGTAGATAATTCAAAAAGTTATTTTTGAACTTTTCCTCACTCTGTATAACTCTAAGAATTCCTAATGCCGAGCAGATAGAATTTACCTTAAGTTTGTAGAGCAAAACTTATCAACCAGAAACCTCATTATTTTTTATAGATATTTTGTAATCTTGGTTATTTTTTTATAAAAAACATACTTATACAACTTATATATAACACATGTATGTAAAAATATAAAATATGGGACTTTTGATTTTCATAGACTATGCTCTCTTATGTATCAGAGAAACAACATATTATATTTCTGATACTTAATGAATTTTTTTATAAGGGAAATGATAAAATTATGTATTTCTGCAGAAAATGGATATAGGTACAAGGAAATAAATTATTTTAAATTAACCAATGAATAAATAGAGAATATACTCAAATATTGAAGTCTACAACCGAAGAAAGGGCAGAAATCCCTTTGAGTCAAAATGTATGTTGAACATGTTGAACATGGAGGCCCAAGTTGATCAGACAGAGCTTTGGCAATGGATCCACAGACAGACTGACTCAAAGACAGCTCGACAACTGCCAACAAGACGGTTGGTAATTCTGCCAAAGAGCCAAAGGCTGGGAATACCACCCAACGTCTGGCATTCTCCTATTCCTGTTTGAAGCTTTCTCTCTTACATTTCATCCAATATTTTTGTTTGGCTCAAACGCATCAAAAATTCACAGATTTTTTTAGATCATTAAATGTTCTTATTTTCAAGAAATATAACATTAGTTGTAAAAGAGCACACTTTTTCTTCAAAGTGTAAAGACAATTTTGGTGACTTGTTTTAAAGTTCAACTGGAGAAATCAGCATTATAGTCTGTTGAAGTCTATTTTATTACGTTACTCTTCACCCCCAAAATAAGAAATACATATTCATAATATGAAATAATTTATTATTTCATGATGTCATAAACTGCTACAGAATTGGTCCTTTTTTCATAGCTCTGATGTCCTGGTCTTCACATGGCCTCTGATGTTTTACTTGGATGGGCTGGCCCTCTGAGTGGTTCTAATGATAACGAAGGTGGTGATAAAGAAGCAATGCTCATCTACTTTCTTGCATTCTGAGGAGGACAGGACAACCTCTTAAGGGAAAAGAGATGTGTGTTCCATTTAATTTGCTGCTCAGTTGCTAGGCAATGAGGTATATGAGCTTTGGCCTATAATTCTAGGAAAATTCTTTCATTAGACAATTCATCTGCCATTAGATAAATTCCACATGAGGAATTCTTGGCATCATACAGAGATTCCAATTTTTCTGGAAATTGTGTATATCCTACTTGGGAATCTTACCTTTGGATCTCGAAGGAACAGAGCCTTAAGGATCAGTGAGTGTACATCCCCAATCACTGGGTAATGCATCAGAAGGCCGAGACAGGTCTGGTAGTTACTAGAGATCACTAAATAAGAAGGAAAAAATAATTCAGAAGCAATATTTCTTCAGATGTTTGCATTATTGAGTAAAAATATAACAACACAAGAGACAAAGAAAGTAAACCAATAACCACTTTGATAAACAGAAATGGGGAGAAGGGACCTTTACCCAATGGCCTCTGAAGCAACACGCTGTACTGTTAACTGCAATCTAATGTGCTAGCACGTAGCCTTGGGAGGTGCTGGAAGGAAAAACCTCAGGCACAAATATGTGTGTGTGTTTGCAATATAAATAATCTTTTGAAGCATGCATATTTACTGCCATTTACATGGCTGTGTTTAAATATCTCCAGTTTTGCTGCTTAGAAGTTACAAAAATATCATGAATGGGAAAGAACCAGTTTAAAATTTTCATAAAATAATACTTATTCTGATTTTATGCTTCATAACTTATATGCTACATATATTCCTTTTTATATATAGACTCTTAATGGCCTGGTGCAAGAAATTCGTGCCTGCACCCTTTCCAATCTGGGACCCATTGGGATTAGGCCTAAACTGGCAGTCTCACAATCTGGGACCACTGGCTCCTCCTAATCACTCACCTACCCACCTGCCTAATCACCCCTAACCACTGCTTGCCGGTCTTCTCGCCCCTAACTGCCTCCCCACTGGCCTTCTCGCCCTCAACTGCTCCCCTTTGCTGGCCTGATTGCTCCCAACTGCCCTCCCCAGCCGGTCTCCCAGTCTAATTAGCATATTGCGCCCTTTTATTATTATACACATTAAAAAATTCAAAAAATTTAAAAATGTATTTTCTTCCAATTATTTGTTTTCCTAAAGGTAACAAAGAAAATTAGGGAAAATATCTAAGCAGTATTTCTTGGAGGAAAAATGTCAAAATCTTCATAGATAAGCCTGTGTGCCTTAGATTGTCATTTCATTTTTTTTTTTCAAATCAACCTAATTTATACGCACAATTATTAAACACGTCTTTCAGGCAGATCTATGTAAACTACCTCATTTCTTGGTCATCCACCAGCCACACTGTCACAGTCGGGCCCAATATGGATGTTTGTTTTTGTGAGCCACATGGACCTCCTCCACACCACTGTGAAGAAACTTTAGTTACAACTTCCTGTGGCTGCAACCAAACCTCTTTTATTAATCATAGTAGTTAGTTGAAAAAGATTCCATAGGAAAACTGTGATTCAACTGAAACAACACAGATCATAAAATAAATGTTTGTGATCAGAAATACCATTGATTCTTAGATCCCTCCCCCTTCTGTTGGAAACAGCATTTCTTGCTATAGCTTCCCATCCCTCCCTCTGCCCATGAACATTGTGGGGAAAGGAGACAGGACTGGGCAAAATGAATAATTATAATCTATGTAAGGAACCACTTTATCATCTTCATTTCCGTTGCTGATCTGACAGCTTGTAATTTCATACATCTGCTTTCATTTGTAAAGCACTCACTTATCCTACCCTTTCTGTATCTGTTCAGACTCTCCTTTTCTTATTTGTTCATTTTGTCATATTCACATTCAGTTACCTATTGTCCTTTTTCCCCTAGAATTCTAAAAAGCTTGGGTACTAAGAACAATATAATGTTTTCATGTACAGTCTTCTTGGAGAGTTAACAAATAAATAAAACTTAAATAATCAATTCACTTTATAATTCATGAAGTTATTCTCCCAAATGTTATAATGATCATATATTAGTAACTGACCCAGTAAGAATTCTTGTATGTTTTGGAAAGGAGTATGGCCTTGGGATTCAAAGATGTGGGTTTGAATCCCAGGACACCATTTGAACCTTTGATAACAGTTTCCTGAAGATTAAATGATATAATCTATGTGACTGATTTATCGCAGCCACTTAAAACCTGTTAAAGGTAACCTCTCTAAGCTTAAGTTTAGGCATTTGGAAAACAACTTTCTCATTAAAAGACAAAAAACAAAACCTATATGCCTACCTCATTCAATTCAATGATTATTTCTTGAGTACCTAATCCATGGCAGGCCCTATGTTAGGAAGCGATGCAGAGATGAACAAAGCACATCCTTGCCCTGCAGAAATGTAAACTACAGGAGGGCAGATGTGCAACAACAAGAATTTATTACTACTATCATCACAAGATGACAATGAATTATTGAAGGCTTTCTGAGACCAGGCCCATTGCCAAGAATTTTATCTGCGTTATCTCATTTAGTTTCTATGATAATCTCATTATAAGGGTACAAGTATTATCCTTGTGTTACAGGTGAGAAAAGTGATACTTGGAAAGGTTATGTCATTTGCCCAAATCGCACACCCCTTGGTGTAAAAGGCCAGGTATAGTAAATATTTAGAAACAGCCACAAATCCTCATATGTAGGTATAAAAATAGCACAAGAAACAAATAATCATGGATTAAATATAAAACAAAAATTAAGGGCTAACAGCAAAACCTTAAATTAAAGCTTTAACAATTTATTGTGCATTTCCACTGAAAATAAAGCTAATGGGTATGTGAGTCTTGCAAGGTAACTAGGCATGCAGAAGACATTCAATAAATGCAATGTGCTCTGAAAAAATATTTGTTGAGGGCTTACTACCTGGAGGAAAAAATACATAATTATTACATGCAGTGTCTCCAACTATTTAAAAAATTTTTACTATACTAACTTTCCCAGTTGCAAAATGGCAACATACAAAATGAACTTCAAATGAACCAGACGACCAAGTGGGGGTGGGGAGTAAATCCTAAGTAAAAACAAAGCGCTTATTCCTTACACTCTGGAAAAAAGACAAGTATTAAACAGGGTTATATCCTTCTCCAAATAGAGTGATTTTCACCCAGTGTTCAAGCCCCTCATAAGATTCTGTCCTTGATAGTCCTCATTTCTCTATGAGCTTTTGGGCACACTAATCTGAAACTTTTAAATTACTTTTTTTGGAGGAAGTACCATTCAGAGCAGCCATTCTTTGTTAGTAAACAACTTTACTTAATGATTTACACCTTTCAACATACAGTTTTGCCAACTGAAAGGCAGTAAGTAAGCAAGTATCAAGAGCAGACTTACTGGTGGACAGGGTGCAAGCATTGGAGAAAGGACCCCAAGTGCCCCCTAAGGCAGGGGTGCTAAGAAGAAATGGAGACATAGAAAGAGAAAAGCAGGTGGAGGTTTTGCTTATAAAAAGGAGATACGGAGTTTAAATTTTCCTCCACATTTGTTAGCAGTCACCGAAAGACTAGATTATAAGTAATGTGATCAGATCTGTCTTTGCATAGGACTGACATTGGCACAGGGCGATCAGAGGGAGGGAGCAAGAGGGACAAGAGGCAGAAGGCGGGTAAAAAGAGCACACCTGACGTAAGGAACGGGAGGAGGAGTGGAATGGGCAAAAATGCTGAAAAAATGGGTAGGTCTTCGTATATAATTAAAATTGGGGAGTGTGTGCTTATGACAAAGAAATAGAAAAGCAATAGCAGACAAGAAGAACTTAGTAAAAATATTAAGAAATTTATATAAAGCTAATTAAAGGATACAGCAACATTTATTTCTTTGTAAGATAGCTTTTGTTTTTACAAAAGTTATACATGTACTTAGTTTAACGAGTCAAACTATTCTCTCAGTCTGGTTATGAAAACAGCCATTGCTGTCTCATACCCCATTTCCCTCTCCCAGAAGCACTGGCTTTCTTTTAGCTGATTAAAAAAAAAACCCAAACCTTCCATATTGTGGAGAAAAAAAAAAAGATGCTAGTATTACTAGTTCTTATTTTAAATATATTTTATTTTGATTTTTTACAGAGAGGAAGGGAGAGAGACAGAAAGTCAGAAACATTGATGAGAGAGAGACATGATCAGCCACCTCCTGCATGCCCCACAGTGGAGATGTGCCCGCAAGCAAGGTACATGCCCCTGACCGGAATCAAACCTGGGACCTTTCAGTCCGCAGGCCGACGCTCTATCCACTGAGCCAAACCAGTCTCGGCACCAGCTCTTATTTTAAATGTTATCAACTGATGCCCCATCAAAGAAGACAAAGCTTTAACTTGTCCTTAGCACTGAAGCCCACCCTTGCACTGACCTCCATACCCCACAGGCATTCTTTGTCTCTCTTCCTGTTAAGTTCTATCATAATGTCATTGAGATCAACTGTTAGAGTTTTCATTTTTATAACTAAGCAAATGTTAGCACTGTACATCACAACTACCCCTCCTTTCCTGCACAGCCTCTGTCCTTTCCTGGAGTTTATAATGGTTTGTTTTTCATTTGCCTTGTATATGCAAGTTAACCTGAAATGCTCTCGTAGGCATATGAATCTGCTCAGTACTTTCCAAAATTTCAGCTATTTCATTAATTACAGGAAATTTATCTTGAGGCCTCTGGCCTGCTGCCTCACCCTGGGATGTCCTTCACCTCTTGCCAGTGGTGTGTCCTTATTTCCTAGAGTGACTAGCTTATTCTTTCTTGCTTGATGCTCTCACCTGGTGAGGCAACATCCTCCAAAAGTTTTATGCACAAAACATGAATTTATTGAAAGCTTCTCTGTTTGGAAGATTTTCCATTAGCAATTAACAGTATGACAAGGTACAGAATTCCAAGTTGGAAATAACTTTTCCTTCAACCTGGGAGTACTGACTGCTGGAAAGCTTTTGGGTTTCCAGTTGCAAAGCCCCCAACCTTCTAATTCCTAATCCTTTATGTGACTTGTTTTTTCTTCTCCTCCCCACTAATTGCCTGTAAATCCATGATAATGTACCCATTTTCATAATAGACCCTTTCATTTTAAAAATTCATGTTTTTCTATTTAACTAGAAATTTCTAATTGTTTTTCTGATGATTTTTTCCCTTCTTTCTCTTTTAAAGAAATCTCATTTAGATGGAATCTCGTGGCCTGGTCCTCTAATTTGCTTTCTTATTTTCTAACTCTGTTTTATGTGCTAGTTTCTGGGACACTTTTTCAATTTTATATTCCAGCCATCTGATTTTCATCGTATTTCAATTTTCAATTACATTTTCCCCTTTATGTATTTTCCTAGCTCTCTGACAAATTTTCTCCTTCCTGTGTAGTCGCTGTGTCCTCCAGGTTACTTTTAGCCTGGTTACTTGTTTAGATATTTGCTTTCACTTCAATGTTTTCCTCATATGGTTGGTGTTTTTTGGCTACCTGCTCATGTTTAAGAATGAGGCAGTGCCAAGGTAACTGGAAGGTAGCTACATGTGCATAGAGGGATGGGTTTTTAACTGTGGGGTTATCGTAGGCAATTTCTTGGGCAATTCATGAGCATGGATTTTTAAGTCTTTTCCTTAAAGACTCCTAGAGAGGAGTGTCCCAAACTTCCTCCTGGAGGAAGACAGTCTGGCTTCAGTTCGGTGTTCTGCTATTTGAGATGGTGAAGAAGACCAAAGGGCTCAATATTCACTAACTTGCTTGAGTCCCTAGTCCAGAGAACCTCTGTTTTACCATGTTCAGAGCATAAATCCTGGTGGTAAAGGTTATAGATCTGAGTACAACAGCTTCTATGTATATATATATATATGTTATTGATTTTTTACAGAGAGGGAGAGAGAAAAGTCAGAAACATCGATGAGAGAGAGACATCGATCAGCCACCTCCTGCATGCCCCACAGTGGAGATGTGCCCGCAAGCAAGGTACACACCCCCAACCAGAATTGAACCTGGGACCTTTCAGTCCTCAAGCCGGCACTATCCACTGAGCCAAACTGGTCTCGGCACAACAGCTTCTTAAATAGATGTTCAATTATTCTTGTTTTGTTTTTTGTTTTTGTTGTTGTTTGTTTTTTTTTAGTCTTAACTCTTTCACTCTCCCTACTAATTTTCAGAGGTTCTTAGCACTGCAAATTTCTACACTTTTCGGAATGTTATAGGTTATTTCTTTGCTTTGACCATTATCACTTTTGTATTTAGTTATCATAGATCTGCTAAATCAGTTATCACTGATCCATCTTTTCCTGCTTCCAAAATTGCTGTAATCTCCTTCCTAAGTTTCTGTGTCTTATGGGTTTCTGCTATTTTAATGGGATTTTAGGAGCAATGAAGGTAAATGTGATATAGTCGGCTGTTAGACAGCCTTGAGCAGAATAGGAAAGATGAACCAGGTACAGAAAGTCACCTGGGTAAAAAGCCCTGCATGCTGCACAATGGACAATTGTAAGATAGGACCTTACCCCCATGGTGACCTTTCCTCTTCTAGCATATCTCTGGTCATGTGGTTCAGAACCTTCCCTGACCTTTCCTCCCCTGGCATGTTGCTAGTTATGGGGTAGACACCCTTAGAGGAGGAACAAGCCCTTGCACAACCACATACAAGCCCTTGCACAACCACTCCCTTAAGCCTTAAGTCCTCAGGACAATGAAGTTCTGACTCGCATCAAATAATCTTAAAAACAAGACCTCAGGTCTGTAGATTTGAGACAGAGTTTAGCTCAAACTAACTTCTAGGTCTCAGCTCCAGGCCCAGGGAAGCAGTAAGACCAGGTGGGGTTGATGCCATGGCTGATATCAGGACCCACCCTGACAACTAATGATTCCCTGACCAATTAGTAGAGATCATGACTCTGCAAGGACACACCTGTAAAGCTGAATATTCCCGAGACCTCCAGATAAAAGTCCTTAAAATGAAGGACTCACCTCCTCCCCACCTCCCTTGCATGCCCTTGCCTTTTCTCACCTCACCTCCTCCTTTCCCAGAGTGCTTTCTTTCTCTCTCTCTTGAGCAAACCCATACCTTTCCCCATTTTTTCTTCCCTCAAGGTGAGTACCTTTGCTTTCTTTCCGCTAAGCTCCAAGAGCCCTTCTTTTTCCTTTGCAACTTGTTTCCTAAGCCTACACAGCCCAGCTGGCTCACTTCTTTCACCACTCATGTCTTCTACCTCTGTGACTTTCTAAATTAACTTTTGCTTATATCTGGACCAACGCTCTGAATTCTTTCGTAGCCAAAACTCAAGGTCCAAGGTCTAACCTCTAGTGTAATTCACTGTTAACAAATGCATCTCATATCTGATGTCCTCAATCACTTTTTTTATAATGTTTCCACTCAGCACCTAGGTTGGTGAATTAAAGGGGAAGAAGAATCTAGGTAGGAGGCAATTGGGTAGATAAACTTGGGGAAGTAGTCAGAAAGCCCAAGATCACCATCTCCTTTTCTTTAACCATCAAAGAGAATAGCTCCAGTTAATGTGCAAGACTTCACATTCTCTCTTGGAAGTAACAGATGGACATGGAATCTTGAGTATTCCTGGGCAAGATTACAATGGCACATTAATTTTGTAGCTCTGAGTTCTTGGGCCTTTGAACTCTGGGACTTAGACCATTGCTCCCTGGTTTTTAGGCCTTCAGACTTGAATTGAATTACACTCTTGGCATTCCTGATTCTCCAGCTTGCAGATGGCCTATTGTGGGACTTCTAGGCCTTCATAATTATGTGAGCCAATTCCTATAACAAATCTTCTCATATATATGATTCATTCTCTCTGGAGAGCCCTAACATAAAAGGCTTCACCTGATAGGCCTCATAGGGAAAAACTGTTTTGCCTACACCAGATGGTGCCTAGCCAGCACACTGTGGTCTCTCAAAGGATCTGCAATCAAGGTCTTAGGACCACTTAGCTGGTCATGATCTTTCACATATTTCTATTCCTAGTCCTAGTGCTTTCATCCCTAGACCTCTTTATCTGTGGCCCTTGGAAGAGATCTTCATAAGCTCCTCTTACCAATACCTTCTTACAGGGGTAGGAGAGGGGAATTTTGAAGATACCTTTCCTCATTTGACTTAGTACCAGTACTTTTCTACTCCTAGCACTCTGCTCTGACACCCCCACCACTTCAAGGTTCATAAAACTGCCAGAGGCTTTTGTTTAAGGCTTCCTGAAGAGTGTTGATCCACTTGATCTTTGACCAGTGTGCTGTTCCATGGGTGAAATGGAACAGAGGGAATTGACATTTTCTCCAGTTTTTGACTCTTGCTTTGTACTACCTTAGTAAGTGATTAAAGGCTTAACCTTTCACTTTTGACTTGTTGCTTTAATTAGCTACTCTGACACCTAACAGCTCAGCTCTCTTCTGCCCAGCCAAGCTGAGCTCCTGGCATTTACCATGTAATCTAGTAATTGTGCTCCTTGGTATTTACCCAATTGTAATGAAAACTTGTAACCACACAAAAAATTGCTGATATTTATAGTGGCCTTATTCATAGCTGCCAAAACTTGGAAACAACCAAGATGGCCTTTAGAAGGTAAGTGGGTAAATAACTCTGATATATCCAGACAATGGAATATTACTCAACACTAAAAAGATATCAGCTATGTATGAAGCATTGAAAATACATGGAGATAAATGCATCTTACTAAGTGAAAGAATTTAACCTGAAAGGCTACATATGGTATGAGTTCAACTATATGAAATTCTGGAAAAGATAAAACTATGAGACAATGAAAAGTTCTTTAGTTGTCATGGGTTAGAGGGAGGGAGAAATGGATGAACAGCCAGAGCACAGAGGGTTTTTAGGACAGAGAAACTACTCTGTATGACACTATAATGGTGGGTGCATGTCATCATACATTTGTCCAAACTCACAGAATGTACAACTACCAAGAGTGATTCATGGGGTAAACTATGGACCTTAGGTGATTAGGACATATCAAGGTAGCTTCACTTACTGTAACAAATGTAATACTGTGCTGAGGCATGTTGATGGGGTTGGCTGTGTGTATGTAGGGTCCACAAGGTATAAGGGAACTCTGTATTTTCCTCTGTAAATCTAAAAATTCTCTAAAAGTAAAGTCTATTTTTAAAAATCTAAACATAAAAAAATAAAACAATGAGCTTTATCAGTGAAATTTTAAAAGATTTTTAAACTAAAGTATAAAGTGATATGTTATTTGAAACTCAAAGGGTACATTAATATCCATACCTGAGATGGTCTTAAAGTCGAGGGACAATATTTAATGTCCAAGAGGGAGGAGAGCTGGCAGTAGGGAAAGTGCTAAAACATTCCTTCAAAAATCTGTGCTTTAATAAACACTCTGTGACTCATGACCATGAGATTAAGTTTTTGTTTCTAGTCCCTGAATTTGGGTAAAGCTTTTCCAGAAAAGACAAGTAAATGCAATCTGTAGTTGAAATAAACTGCATTTTGACATCAGTATAATGTTGAACATGCTCTTAATGAGAAAACAGAGAAATAGAAATTCTGAGGTAGGGCAGATGGAAGCACTGGCAGATAGACAGGTAGTAGCTGAAGAGTAAATGGAGATTTAAAATGAAATAAAAAGGAACAATGTTTAAACCACAAAGAGGACACAATTGCCATACCAGGCCAGGCCAAGAAATGACTGAAAAATGAGGAAATCTGAAGTTTTATAACATGCTTATGCTGGCTGAAAACAACAAGGCTAGAGTGGGTAGAAGTGCCAAGAAGGAAACTTTTCCATTTCCAAAGTGTTCAGGGAGGTGGTAAATTAAACAAGACAACAAACATTTATTTGAGAGGTACTTTCTGGTTAGAAAAATCTACAATGAAATGAATTTGAATACAGTGTTTAGGCTGCTAATACAATTGACAAGACAAATAAAAGGTATGTTACATTGTAAATTAAAGAAAATGTTTTTCTTTGACACTAATCAAAAACAAAAATTTAAATCAATAAAAAGATGTGAAAAAATGTACACTTAATTTAAAAAGCAGACAATGCTTTCTTTAACAAAGCCATGCTAAAGTGATTAACAATCACTGTTTAGTTGAGTTGGTATTCTAAGAGTGTTTGGGCATCTGTTCCCTCAGTAATCACTACACCTGAATCCATGACCCCCACACCCCAGGTGTCTAGAGTACTCATCTGTCTGAGATCGCCCCAAATACATGAAGAACCTCAGAGGCTGCAAGGGACAGAGAAGAATTATAACAGGTGGTTCTGGTCCTAAAGACTTGCCATCTAGTTGAGAAGATGGTACTAATATGCACAATAAGGAACAAAGTAAGATGAGTAATTGAAATGCTACCTTGAGTGGTACTGATTAAAATCTTATAGGACTGCAAACGTGAGAGATCAGTGAAGGCCAGATTAATTGGGGATGGTTTGCCTTAGTCCTGTATAGGAGCAATACTTAAGTAGGTAAGGCCAGGGGAAGCAGGGAATCACATGTGTAACTTATAGTCTGAAATAAATCAATAAAAAAAGTTTGAAGAGGGTATGGCTATTAATAAATCTTTACAGGACTAATGGCTCATAATAACCTTTCCTTATTTCCTAACATTTATTTTTTGATATAACCTTAATCCATATAATCTAGCAAGAAATCTGAAAAACACTTATTACAAGGAATTAAAAATGTTTATGGTTTAAAATGTTTGGGGATGATTCTATTTAGAAATGGATACTATGTACCCAAGTAAAGCAAGAGTTTTTTCATAGGTCGGCCATTTGACCATCATTTCCAAGGTCAAATTTTAAAATATGTATAGATATATTGTTTACATTGTTATTTTTTCCAATGCAAAATTTTATTTTTACTTAATAAAATCAAGATAGGGCTCTAGGCATGGAAAAGGCATGTGAAAACCAGTCTCTCTGTCACTAGCCCTGTGGCCTTGAGCTAGTTTCCTAACCTCTAATTTTGGAGATTGTGCTCAGTTTCTGAGACCTCATACAGAACATGGTGTTTGTAAGAAATCTGTTAAGTGGTTGAATATTACACTTTCCCGACTGAATTACTTTCAAACAGAAAAAAGCTTTGTTAAAGAAATATAAAGGAAGAATACTTTTGTTAAGAATTAAGTATGAGTTGCGGAGATCAGTGATAAAAGGCATAGTAAGAACTAAACAGGGTACTGGGATCTAATACCGCATACTGAGTGTGATTGTTTCAAATTACTTTACTGCATCGTATTAATTTGCTAGAGCTGCTCTAACAAAGAACCTCAAACTGGATGAAATTTGTTGTCATAACAGTTCTGGAGGCCAGATGTCCAAAATCAAGGTGTTGTTAGGGCCATCCTCCCTCTGAAAACTGCAGGGAAGAATCCTTCCTTTACTGGCAGAGCTGTTCCTTCCAAGGGCTCCGAAGGAGGATCTATTCCATGCCATTTTCCTAGCTTTTGGTGACAGCTGGAATCCTTGTCATTTCTTGGCTTGCAGATGCATCACTCCAGTCTCTGCCTCTGTTTTCATATGGCTTTATTTTTCCTATGTGTCTTCACATCATCCTTTCTCTGTGCATATGTGTCCACATTTTTTTTCTTCTTATAAGGACACCAGTCATAGTGCAGTAGAAGACCATCCTACTCCAGTACGATTCATTTTAATTAATTATATCTGCAACCACCTATTTCCAAATAGTTATATCCTGAGGCACTAGGGTTAGAACTTCAACATATGTACCTTGGGGGATATAATTAAACTCATAATAGGCCTAATTATCTCTCCTTATAAAATAAAGATTTGGGAACAGATATAGTAAATCTTAACCATTTTTTTTTAGTTATATATTCCTTTGAGAAGATGATGAATTATATATCCTTGGCCCAGGGAAATGCACACCTACACAATGTATTGCAGAGTATCAGGATAATCATGGCACTTTGAAGCCCTCTATTAACTCCTACGAGGTATGGATTCAAAGTAAGGAATGCCAACATTGAAGGAAGGCTCTTTTAGTTTCACCAAGTATGTCATTGTTCCATCTACAAACATTTCACCTACAGCTGCAAAAGAACATCTGCAGTGCCTAAGGTCATCATCACCCTGATGCCCCAGGCAGGGCTTCATGAATCAGAATGGAGCAAGATGGAATAAAAACTTGACACCAATGTTCCATGTGAAGTGTTGAGGCTGGCAAGTTGTCCACCTTCCTCTTGTTCTTGGTCCTGGCTTAAAATGTAAGCTCATTTAATTAGCACTGCCCTCCCATATGTTCTACTCAATCCTGTTCTGTGTCTGCTTCCTGCTACTCCCCAACCTTTCAATCTTTTGCTCTAAAGAACAATGCCTTTCCCTCTGAGCCTAATCTTCCTTCCTGGAGTCATTGCCCAGGCAACCTCCAGTGGTGGGGGTGAGGCCACCAACTCGCTCCCTGATTCTATTTTAAACCATTGCTTCCTATCTCTCCATAAAAATGCCTTTCCTCTGAAGCCCATGCCACACATCTATACCTCCATCAAGCCTCTTCATAATTGTCAGCTATGCGCTATGATGGCTGACAGGTAGTAGGCACTCCATAAACACTAGCTAAATAAATGGTTAATTTTCTGAGTAAATGATTGATTGAATAAAAGCTGTTTTCTTGGTCACTCTTCTGCATTTATGTGATACTTTCGTTGCTTCACTCACTATACTTTCTACATCTTTTCCTATCATGATACTATGTGAATGAATTGTCCATGGAGGACCAAACAAGAATCCCAGTTCCCTCACAGTCTCTTGATCTCCTTAGTGATTCTTTCTCCTTTAATAACTTCAACCATTCTGCTCATACCCAGAACTGCCCCATATCCTCTTATTTGACCATGACCTCTAATTTTAGCTCTCATATCTGACCTCTAATCCCTTGATACTCTTGATTTCCCCATAGTCTTTTCCTGGCCATGTTTCCCTCCCTAAACAGCCTAAATCACTCTCTTAAAATACAATCAGCACCCTCCACTCTCCTTCCTCCCTTCAGATCTATCTAATTCATTTGGATGTGGCCTTAACTTGAAGCCTGAATTATGATCTGCTTCTTTTGAATCTTGCTTGGAGTACTGAGAATGACTGAGAAGAAATATAACCTGAGTCCTGGTGCTACTGCCCACTGTTTTTCTCTGTAGGATCTTCAACAGCTAAACCAGGCTTGCCCTAGTTCTTGGTCAGTCATGTCTCACACACTTCCCAGTCATTCCTCTCAAAACCCTACACTACCTGGCCTCATTCATAGTGGACAACCTGCTTCTTCTTTTATCAGACACTAGAGGCCCAGTGCAAGAATTTGTGCAACAGTGGGGTTCCTAGGCTTGGCCTGCGGGATTGGGCCAAAACCAGCTCTCTGACATCCCCTGAAGGGTCCCAGATTGAGAGGGGGCATAGGCCAGGCAGAGGGACCCCACCAGTGCATGAGCAAGGCTAAGGAGGGATGTGGGAGGTTGGTCAGCCTGTGAGGGACCATGGGAGGGCTCCAGGGCATGTCCATCCCATTTCACTCAGTCCTGATCAGCCAGACCCCAGCAGCAAGCTAATCTACCAGTTGGAGCATCTGCCCCCTGGTGGTCAGTGCTCGTCATAGCGAGTGGTTGAGTGACCTTAGCATATCATTAGCATATTATGCTTTGGTTGAACTGGTTGACAGGACACTTAGCATATCAGGCTTTTATTATATAGGATGGACTTTCTCCACTTCTCATCTTCTCCATCTGTAAAGTGGGCTATTTCTGAAACCTGCCTAGTGCCTCCTTCCAGGATTAGCACCTGTTTTTTATTCCATTCTATAGCCAATGTTCCATAGTACCCTGATCTCAATCATAGCTCTGGGTATGTTAGTCTGAAATTGATTATATCAATCTTTCCTATGAACTGGTAAGCTTTTTGAGGGCAGAGGCAGTGCCCCTTAAATACGTAATAAATAGTCACTCTATTTTAGAAGATATGCACTGCTATGGATTTAACCAAGCAAATAAAAAGAAGTTGAACTAAACACTGAAATGAATAAACAACTTTATTACCCTTGTATTTTTCCACATGTGCCCATATGTTTTATAACATCATCAGTGGAGGGATTAAAAAATGTAGAAGAGCTTCAGCTGCCAAAAAAAAATTTGACTGTTTCATAATATTAATTTTAAAATGTAGATCTTAGTATAGGACACAGGATAATTAAGTTAAAAATATAGTTGTGATAGTCAAATTTAAGAAAAAAGCAAATAATTATGCCCATAGAAAACCAGTATAAATTTTAATAGTTCTTCAAAAAATTTGTGAAGATACAGGGTGGGGCAAAATAGGTTTAGCATTCATGAAATAGAGAGATAATTGTTGTATTATTATTTATTTTTTATTGTATTATTTTCCATATGAACAACTCTAAACCTATTTTTAAATAAAAGAAGTTTATCATTCCTCTTTTTTTAAGTACTTACATTAAAAAAAGGCAAACAACTTAAAATGGGAGACAGTATTGAATATCCAAAAACCTAGTATCCATCATATCTACCAAACACTTTTCTCTACTTTCCAGATGTTTCCTTTATGATTTCCATGTTCTTGTATGATTAGCTCTGACTCAGAAAAAAAAAGGAGCTTTTCACTTTGCCTATCAAAACCCAAAGTGTTTGACCTTGAAGGCAGAAAAAAAACTCCCCACAATTTTTGGATAAAAATGTGGTTCTCCTGTCATTTATTCACTCAAGTAATTTGGGGGGAATTAAAAAAGTATAATCTAAAATTTTAAAGAATATTATTAGTGTTACCAGAGGCGTAACAAGAGCATCTGGCACAAATGGTATTCAATGAATAAATAAAAGAGAACCACATAGCAATTTAACAGTCAAGATTATGAATAGCTCGAAACAGTTTATATTCTTCTGACAGAGTCCTACTCTTATGACAGTTTTTTATTTCCTACTTAATCATCACTTTGTGCAATCTTTTCTAATTATATTTTGGCTTACAAATCTTATTTATTGAACTGTGGTTATTTTTCTGAGAAGGAAAATAATTTGAGGTATTTTGAAATTTAAAACAAGCTCTGATATTTTCTTCAAGCTGAAGATCATCTAACCATTCAAAAGGGATGCACTGTTTTTCCAACTAGGGCAGGCACTTTTGGGTAGATCTGATGAGATTCAATATAACTACCACTTGGCACTCTATTGAGAAACACATTTGCCTAAAATATAACTGAGAAGTTAAAAGATTTTAAAAATGTAATATTTATTTTTTATTGGCAAGTTGTTGATACTATAAAAAAACAACTCTATTCTCTTGATAAATATCCTTGAATACTACCTATCTGTCAGAAGGTGGAGCTCTAAACATAGCTGAAATACTGGCTTTTTATATGTGCATTTCATACATGTGTGTACTAGCAATGCGGAGATTAAAGCAGGAGTAAAGTCTTCAGAAAAAGGTTTCTGAAAGAATATGCCAATTCTCTCAGGAAAAATCAACCACATCACCCTAACATGTACACAAAAAATTTTAGTACGTTCCTTTGAAACTTCAATATATTGCCTACGATAAAATCTAGGTATGGTAATTCAGAATAAAAAGTAAAGTATATTTAAAGAGTAAAACATATTTAAATTCAGAATCACCTCTTTGAATGGAGGCAAGGTCATTAACACTTACAAGCATCTCGGATGTAGAGTAACATGGCTATGAAGATGTAATCCACTAAACCCAGGCCGAGGCCATCAGCGAACAAGGCATCCCAGACCACCAGAAGATCCTGTAGGGGGAACTCTCGCCCAAACAGCAGCCGTACCCACCGCCTAGAAAAAACAAAACCAAAATTCAGAAAGCAGTACATCTGTGAGAAATATAAAGAGGAATCATTTTCTCCTATATCTGTGAAGAAATTATAATCTTTAATCACTTTAAGCAAATACTATATATCAAGAATATAATGAAGTAAAATCCAAGTTTTAAGTTTTCAAATGAATTTTGTAATTTTATAAAATTAAACTTTATTCCTATTAAAGGTATAAAACAAAAGTACAACATTTGAAAAGGGTAGAAATCTTTCCTGTTTAATACAAATCACATAAAAAAGGCAGAGAAAAAATTAAATGATATATGCCTCATTTGTAAGGTTATGAGTTAAAAATTACAATTTTCCAAAATTTCATGCTCACTACTACTATTTTGTTAGACTTTTGCAAATAGGTATATGACAAATTACAATAACCAAACAGAAAATTTCATTGTCACACTTCACTCATTTAAAAAAATATTCATTTTAACGTAAAATGTGAAGAAAAAGAGCAGATATCTATGTTTTTGTCAAGCACAGATAGTTATTTTAAATGAAACAAAGTGATACTTAATTTTTAACTTTAGAAGAGAGATGACTTATCAGTGAGGCTATCTTTCTACACATGGTTTTCAAAACAGTTACCGCTACGGCCAGGAAAATAAATATCTATGCATAGGCAGCCATTAAGAATACTGAACAAGGTCTGTATATAATTATGTGTCATAGACAGTCATACTTCAGACTGTCAATAAATGCTACCTAAGCTCTTTATATCTAATTCTTATAATAAAAATAATTTACTTTGATATATTTGTATCAATTTACTTCTAATTTTATATAACATGGCTATAATATCCTTACACAGCTTTCTTTTGGAAGCTCATCTAGAATTCTATGTGATTCTGGGACATAGCAAAGAATGAGAAATCCCAAATTTCTCGTACCACCAAATAGTATAGAAGAAATTGTTTTAAAATCAACTATTATATGTTATCATTTTGCAAAATTTGAAACCAAATATAACCATCTGTGGGGTTAAAGTGAGGCCAAAACAATTCAAATACTTTCTTCAATAATTACATTTAAGAAGGAATCATAGATGTGACAATACAAAGTACAATCACACATTTGTATAAATTTAAGCGGAACCATATGATCAAATACTTAAGTTATTTTATTTGTACTGTTAAATTAATCAACAGAATAATTAAATTATATTTTCAACTACATCTGAAATTATGTTACTCAATTGTTCAGGGAAAAATTTTTAATATCTAATAACATTTATCTTTTTTAAAATGTTATAAGCTGTTTAAAAATTTTATCTACCTTTCAATTCTTATTCCAATAATATGAAAAATAAAATATACTTTTTTATCTAATATGTTTGTATTTATGCAGTTTAGAGAAAAAGCACATTATTTCTCTACACATTTATAATGCTTTCAAATTACAAATGCTACTGTTTACTGTTTTAAGAAGCATACAAATATCTCTAAGCTAAATAGGTGCTCTTCTTAATTACAACAAATTAACTGGTCTTGCAAAAAGCATCAGGGGGACCAAGAGAATGGACAAAGTAAAAAGTAGCTGGATTGAATTATTTGGGGGCACCTGTTTAACCGGTTAACTGCCACTATATTTTGAATTTAATTTAAAAAGGTCCGCTGCTTGCATCTATAGACACTTATGGTATACAAATGGTTTAAAGGATCTTCAAACTGATAACCATATCTGCATTATTAAATGACTAAACACTTAGAATGTGGTCATTCAAAGCTATTCAACTGAGATGACTGGAAGAAAAAATCATCAATATAAAACACTGGTGAGGATCTAATGTATAACATGGGGACTAGAGTTTATGATGCTGTATTGTATAACTAAAATTTGCAGAGAGAGTAGCAAATGGTCTCACAAAAAAGAACCAAAACAAAAAATACACAACCAAATAAATACATGAGGTCATGGTTGTCTTCATTAATTAGATTGGAGGAATCCTCTCAATGTACATGTACATCAAATCACTATGATGTACACTTTAAATATTTATCCTATATAATAAAAGACTGATATGCAAATTGACTATATCGCCGCTACACCACCACCCGTGCCTGCCAGCCACGTCTACCATCCAATCAGGAGCAAGTATGCAAATTAACCCTAACCAAGATGGGTGCTGCCACAGAATTAGCAGGAGGGAGGCTTGGGTTTCCCCAGTGATGGAGGAAGCCAAGCTTTCCACATACCTTGGCCAGCTCAGACCTCCACTCAATGGTACAAAGTTTCAATTATAAAATATAAATATATTCCAACAAAAATGGCAGAAGCTATGGAGCTGGAGAGAGCAGGAGGCAAGGTTGCTCCCAGTGATGGAGGAAGCTAAGCTTTCCACAGCCCTGGCTTGCCTTGACCTCTGCTTAAGACTACAAAGTTTTAATTATAGAAGTTAAATAAATCCCAACAGAAATAGCTACGGCCATGGAGTGAGCAGGAGGCTTGGCTCTGCTCCAGGCTATAAAGTTCTAATTCTAGAAGATAAATAAATCCCAGATATGAGGGCCAGCCTCCACTTGGGTCGCTACGGGGTGTGGCCACTTGCAAACCACCACAGGCCCCTTGCAGGCCTCCCCCACCCAAGGGAACACCCACTGTGATCCAGGAGACCCTTCAGGGCAAACTAGCTGGCCCCCATCCATGCACCAGGCCTCTATCCTATCTAATAAAAGAGTAATATGCAGATTGACCATCATTCCAACACACAAGATGACGGCCCCCATGTGGTCAAAGATCCTGCCCCCATGTGGATACAAGATGGTCACCACAAGATGGCCTGCAAGGAAAGGCCAGCAGAGGAGGGCAGTTGGGAGGGACTGGACCTGCAAGGAAGGGAAGTTGGGGGCAATCAAGCCTGCAGGTGAGGGCACTAAGGGATGACCAGGACAGCAGAGGAAGGAATTTGGGGGCGGCTGGGTCTGCAAAAAAAGGCAGTTTGGGGGTGAGGGGGACCCAGGCCTGCAAAGGAGAGCAGCTGGGGGAACCAGGCCTGCAGGGGAGGGCAGTTAGGGGCAAACAGGCTGGCAGGGGAGCAGTTAAGCATCAATCAGGC
Organism: Lasiurus cinereus; assembly: GCA_011751065.1. NCBI lineage: Eukaryota > Metazoa > Chordata > Mammalia > Chiroptera > Vespertilionidae > Lasiurus > Lasiurus cinereus. The sequence goes on from JAAGEH010000125.1 coordinate 18,634,535, forward strand.
TGGCAGGGGAGTGGTTAGGGGGTAATCAGACTGGCAGGCAGAAGAAGTTAGGGGCAATAAGGAAGGCATGCAGGTGAGCAGTTGGGAGCCAGCAGTCCTGGATTGTGAGAGGGATGTCCGACTGCCCATTTAGGCCTGGTCCTACTGGGATCGGGCCTAAACGAGCAGTTGGATATCCCTCGAGGGTTCCCATATTGGAGAGGGTGCAGGCTGGGCTGAGGGACACCTTCCGCTCCTATGCATGAATTTCATGCATTGGGCCTCAAGTGATACAATAAAATTAAAATATATTAATAAATAAATAATTATCTGATTCAATGAACAGGCAATTATGGCTGTTTCAAAATTTAAAATTCTGAGATGTAAATGATTCCTTCTGGTTCAAATCTAGATGTTAGTATAAAATTCAAGCATCAGACCAGTAAAATAACACCATGCCCCAAACTTGCCCCTTTCATTCTTGAAGGGTATTTCAATGCTTTCCTTATTTGAATAAACCTGTTTAGAAACCATCACTGCTATTCCTGAAAGGCAATGCCTTTGCTTAGATTTCTTACGTGTAGGAGGACACTTTTCCTTTATTTTCCCTACTTTCTCTCATTGAAACCAAATTCACTTTTGAAAAAGATGACATCATACTATCATAGATATCATTTAGCAAAGAAAAAACAGATAACATTAAACACACCACATGTGAGAATGCAACGCTATCTTTTCTCTCTTTTCTCAAAGCTCAAACTTTTCCCATTTTCTTGTGGACAACCACACCTTTAGTTTCATCACATACAGTGCAAGAAAAGGTAGCTTATTTTAAACAAATAATTGATATTCCTATTATTTCTATAACAAAATGCCTGGATATTGCTTCAAATTCTCTTGCCACCTTTCTGCTGGTTAGGGTTGTATTAGATTAGCCTCAAAAATGACAATCCCCTTCTCCCTGCCCCAGATCTGCCCCAGATCATAGAAGCAGAAATCTCTACTGCAGCATGGTCAGGAGGGGAAATGAAAACATCTATAATCTACGTTAAATAAAACAAATCCTCCAAACTACACAGAATGTAAGTCTTCCATACTTTTATTTTTAATGTGTACTCTATGCAGTGCACTTTATAAATGTTTCAGATTGCTTTATTTTTGAAGTTTCACTTTGCCAAGAACACTGCTGAATAATTCTAAGGTAAGGACCAAATTCTGTGTGTGTGTGCTTGTGTGTGGGAGAGAGAGAGAGAGAGAGAGAGAGAGAGAGAGAGAGAGAGAGAGAGAGAGAGAGAGAGGAAGAGAGAGAGGAAGAGAGAGAAAATCCAAAATCTATTATAATAAAAGTGTAATATGCTAATTAGACCAGACAGCCTAACAACCTTCTGTACTTCCTTCTAGACAATCTTCCAGACAAAGTTGCAGTGGCGGTGTATGGGGCAGAGGCGGTTAGGGATGATGAGGCAGGCAGAAAGAGTAGTTAGGGGTGATCAGGCAGGCAGGCAGGCAGGTGAGCTGTTAGGAGCCAGTGGTCCCAGATTGCAAGAGGGTGCAGGCTGGGTTGAGCCCTCCTCCCCGCAGTGCACAAATTTTGTGCACCAAGCCTCTAGTGCTTTTTGTAAAGAGGTTGTACGTTTTGCTAAGGGCTCTATGTATTTACCAAGGTCTTGTTAAATTCACTGTAAAGCCAGCTGCGATGCTGCCGAGAAGCAGTGGTGTAGTTCAATTGGAAACACAGGCATTGATCTTGTTAGTGGTGGCATGACAATAATTCAATGAGTGAAAAAAGATCCAGAAACACATAAAAAATATTTATTATTTGATACCTAGTATGTTTCTTTTATACAAGACTGTTTGTAAGTTGTACATATATTAAATTAAAGCAAAATACAGTTCTTTCTATTTTATATGCAATTATTATAGAAAAATTAAGGATAAATAGTCAAAATATTTAAAAAGTATCATATGACTAATGGAATACTTTGGGACCAACAGTGACCTTATTAGTAATCTAATCATTTTTATCCCAACTGGATTTACTATATATATATATATATATATATATATATATATATATATATTTGCCACACACAAAATTTCCTGTGCTATTTTTGCCTTTCTTCATTGAGCTTAAAAAGCCAAGGAAAAATTCAGTTCTTTATGGAATGAGTTACCAATAGAAATTATTTCAGTAAGCTTTTCTATTCTTAGAAAGAGAAACTCAACTTTATGAAATTAGGTCTTATAAGGAAGTTGGTCCTAAAATTAACATGCTCTTATTGAATTTAAAAATATTTAGCAAGAGTTTAAGTTGCACTTAAGGGTAGCATTAAACTTTTTTCCTTTTAAGGATAGATTCAATTTACTTGCTTGATACTATTATCTTGTTTTATGCAGCGCAGACTGCTATGCTTATTAATGTATATATCCTATCACTTGTGAAAATACATTAATTCATAATTTACCAGATCTACTTAGAACTAAAATCTACACAAACAGAAAAGACCATCTGAGGTATTAAATTTAATTATAAACCACTCAAAGACAGGACAAATTCCATGTTTGCGCTTATATCGCTATTCTCAATGTTACACGTCTGTGTAATTAAGCTGCTGTCCCCAGGGTATCGTAGACTCCTAGTGATATTATTGCTTGGTTGAATGACCCATGAAAACTTCAAGAGAAATCTATTTTTTTAAATCAAAAATATATGAAGATGACCAATTTGACTGAGGTTTAAATAAACATAGCCTTAATCCAACACTGCTGCAGTAGGATTACACCTGCAGAAAAAAAATTATATAGATCTTCATGTCCTTTTTTTCTTTTCTTTTAATGATCCTTTAATAAATTTAGATATTGCCATCTTAGGACACACAAAGTTGTAAAGGTGTATTTAATTTAATTTAACAAGCAGTGTAAGGCACCTTCAGTAGCCTGTGATCATGAAATAATAACACTGGATAAGCATACTGGGTTACAAAAGAGCAATGTTGGATTTTTGTTTAATTACATTAATTTTTCTGTTGCTTTCTGTTCCCTTATATTTTTCAATGGAATATATTAGGGTGATATTGGTTAACAAAACCATACAGGTTTCCAAGTGTACAACTGAACAAAACATCATCTGCATCATGTGCCCATTTCCCAAAGCAAAGTCTTTTTCTCTCCTCATTTCCCCTGACCCTGCCCACCTCCACCAGCCTCCAATCTGCTCTCCCTGTGGGTATTGCCACACTGTTCACACTGTTGTGTCTATGTAATATATACACTGAGTGGCCATATTATTATAATCTCTGAATGTATAACAATCTGGCCACTCAGTGTACACACACACACACACACACACACACATATATTGGAGGCCCGGTGCATGAATTCGTGCATGGGTGGGATCTGGCCAGCCTGGCCAGGGGGAGGGGACATGGGCAGTTGGCAGGCCCGCCTGCTGGTCAAACTCCTGGTCAAGGGGCCAATTTGCATATTAGCTTTTTATTATATAGGATATACACTGAGTGGCCAGATTATTATGCGTTCAGAGATAATAATCTGGCCACTCAGTGTATATGCTTTTTTGCTTAATCCTTTCACCTTCTTTCATCCAGTTCTATCTCTTCCTTCCACTCTGACAGCTGTCAGTCTGTTCCATGTATCCAGGCCTCTGTTTTTATTTTGTTCATTATATTCCACATATAGGTTAGGTGATATAAGGTTTGTCTTTCTCCAACTGGCTTATTTCACTTAACATAATAATCCCTAAGTCTCCATATCCATGCTGTAACCAAAGGTAAAATTTCATTCTTATGGTTATTTAGTATTCCATTGTGCAAATGTATTTCAGCTTTTTTATCCACTTTTCTTGTCTAGAAGCCTGGTGCACAAAATTCGTGCATGTGTGTAGGAGGTATGTGTCTCTCAGCCTAGCCTGCACCCTCTCCAATCTGGGACCCCTTGAGGGATGTCCAAGTGCCCGTTTAGGCCCAATCTCGGTAGGATTAGGCCTAAACGGGGAGTTGGACATCCCTCTCACAATCCAGGACTGCTGGCTGCCAACTGCTCACCTGCCTGCCTGTCTGATTGTCCCTAACCGCTTCTACCTGCCAGTCTGATCACTCCCTAACCATTCCCCTGCCAGCCTGATTGATGCCTAATTGCTCCCCTGCCAACCTGTTTGCCCCCAACTGCCCTCCCCTGCTGGCCTGGGTGCCCCCCAACTGTCCTCCCCTGCAGGTCTGGTCTCCCACAACTGCCCTCTTCTGCCAGCTCAGTCACTCCTAACTGTCCTCCCCTGCCAGCCATCTTGTGGTCATCTTGTGTCTACATGGGGATGGCCATCTTTGACCACATGGGAGTGGCCATCTTGTGTATTGTCGTGACAGTCAATTTGCATATTACATCTTTATTATATAGGATGGGCACTTAGGCTGTTTCCAGATCTTGGCTGTTTTAAATAATGCTGCAATGAACACAAAAGTACATATATTCTTTCAAAACAGTGTTTCAGGTTTCTTCAAATATATTCCCAGAAGTGGAATCACTGGGTCATAAGGCAGCTCCATTTTTAATTTTTGAGGAAACTCCATACAATTTTCCACTGTGGTGGCATCAGTCTGTATTAACTTTGAAAAGCTAACAATTAATTTTTAAATAACTCATACCTGGTAGAGAATAAATACAGAATCCAAATTCCATATCAAAAGAAAATCAGAAGCAAATCTAGGTTTTCATCTCTCTGGTTGCCATCTTCTTAAGTGAGTTTAGATTCTTCATATTTTGGTTTCCTTTGTATTTAGTTCTTTTAAAATTAATTTACCCTGAGTTTTCCTTTATATCAACTACATAAAAACAGTCTTAAAACTAGAACTACATGTTGAAGTATTATAATTAGGGTGGCATTCCCATCTCTAATTCTAACTTCTTGGAGTGACACTGTTTAAACTTTTCTGTTGACTTCTGAAGTCTTTCATATTTAGCCCTAGCCAGTTTGGCTCAGTGGATAGAGTGTCTGCCTATGGACTGAAGGGTTCCAGGTTTGATTCCCATCAAGGGCATATGCCCAAGTTGCAGGCTTGATCCCCAGTAGAGGCGTACAGGAGGAAGCCAACCAATGATTCTCTTCCTCTCCCTTGCTCTCTGAAATCAGTTAAAATATATAATAAAGTCTTTCATATTTCCATGTCCCCAAAATACATATATTTATGAAAGCCAAAACAAGTGATTTTTTTTTCTAATTTCACATTTCTTCTTCTTCTAAAGGCTCTATAAAACACGTTGGAAAATGTTTAGCCTGTACGCTAATTTTTTTTCTAAATGTAGTCAACTGTTTCAATTCTGACCTCTTAAAAATATTTGGGATCTGCATACATTTACAGAAAGATTTGAATACTTCAACCCTATCAAAATCTGCTTCAAAACAGAAGGAACTGAAACTTCGAATTAGTTATTATCTTTAAAGAACTTAAATTTGCTTTCTACGTTCTTATAACCCCTGGGATGAACCAACTTGAATTTGGCTTTCTGGAAACACATGTTAAACCTAATTTAACCTCCACAGGATATGTACATAAACTGTTAAAGGGTTTCTTTTTTTCTTTTTTTTACTTTGGGGGAAATTCTATATTCCTTTCAGAGGGCAGTACACAGCCCTTTATTAAGGAAGGTTTCTTATTCCAAAAATAAGTTCCTAATAATTATCACCTATTCCTACTATAATTTATTCTCTTTGGCAAGTGTTTGAAGTTTTTCTTTTGTTTGTTTTTAAAATTAGAACACTAAAATATGCCCTTTGCAAAACAGTCTTAATGGAAAGCAAAGCCTTGTGCATCTATGTTTTATCAGAGGTATAAGATACTCACGAGAATGCTGAGCATAGATGACGATCTCCCTCCCCCCTCTCTCCCTCTTCTCTCTTCTCTCTCTCTCTCTCTCTCTCTCTCTCTCTCTCTCTCTCTCTCTCTCTCTCTCATCTTTTAGATGTATGCCTGATATGTAGATTAGAAGCATGCCATTTCAAGGACTAAGTAATACCAGGATGTGCGATTTACCAACAAATTCAAATAAAGCTAGGGAAAGATGGTAACTTCAGTACAAATTTAGCTGCATAGACAGGATGTGCTCTCTCTGAGAATCCCATTTTATATTCCAACCAGGCACACCTGAAATCTTAGCCCTGAGGTGAGAGGTCAATGGGGGTAAAAGTTCCTATGAAGTCATCTCTCTACCTTGCCACTTACTTGGGCTCCACTATTTGGAAGTCACTGTTGACTATGAACAAGAACATGAAAAAGTAATGTGCAGTTGGGTCATGTTGGGAAAATTAGTTTTAGGCTCTGTGAATACTAGCTTTTATTCATAATCAGACAATTTTTACTCTTAGAAAGTCTGTAATTGTTCTGTCATTTTACCTTCAGTATTCTGAGAATTGCTAAAAATATTTATTCCCATCTTTCCCTAATCTGAAACTCATTAAAAAACAGAACAAAATTCAAATACCAATGGGATCTTAACCTTAGTGAATGACATTTCTCAACTTCCTCTGCATTGACCTCTTAACACATTTATATACACTGTTGAGAGAGCTGAGAAATATCAGAATCCATGTGACCTGGATGGAGGTAAGATCCCAGATGTGTAGGCAGGCTAGTCATATTGTCACCAAAAGTCAGAGTGACCCCATCCCTATAAGGCGGTATCACAGTCTGGCTCCCTTGGACCTCTTACCACTTTCCTATAGTTGCAAATACTCTCTGGGGCTGGTATTCACTCTCTGTCTTTCTCTTTCCCCATCCACAGGCACTTGGACCTCTCCTGGCTCCTCAGAGGCTAGCATGAGTGCTCTATGCAGGCCTGATGTTGGCAGATTCATATCTATTAGTGTCACTGCTCCCCAATTACACTGTTCAGAGAAAAAGGCACTTATAAACAAATCCCAGCCAAAGGCTCAGTTCCTGAGAGTTTGGTTTCTTTTCCTTCTCCAGCAGATAACAAGCTCTTTGGGGTTTGGGGTGATATAGAGAGCAAAGGGTTAACAAATGTTTATTAAATTACTCTCAATCCTCCTCCCCAGGTCAGCTCTTCTTAACCAGGAGTCTTCTTGATCTTGCGCCTGCATCTTTGACCTCTCCCAGGTTAGCTAGCTGCTCATCAGACATTTCTCTAGGTTCTTCTCATCTCTGCAGGGGTCCTTGGACACATGCACTAAGTCATAAGTGATCATGTCTATAGGAATGGATCAAGACCTCTTTAAACCTCTTGGCTGATATTTACATGGGGCTTGATAATCTGTGTTTTGAACTAGTTCCCCAGAGTTGCTGATCTGTGAACCACAGTATGAGAATCACTATATAGAAAATTCTGGTTTCATTCCATATCTCCACAGGTTATCCTCAGTGTGGGTCCTTGCATCAGCTTATTCAATACTACAGGCCTGGAGCATAAATTTGTCAGGGGACCAGCTGGCCAGGGGGAGGGACCACAAGAGGTTGGCCAGCCAGGGGGAAGGACCTCAGGAGTTTGGCTGTAGGATCACACGGACCACCAGGGGGCAGCTCCTGCACTGAGCGTCTGCCCCCTGGTGGTCAGTGTGCATCATAGTGACTAGTCATCTGGCCGTATTGGTCACTTAGACTTTTATATTATATATTGATAACTAGTCACTGGATCAATGGCCTCTAAACACTTAATGACTGGGACACATAGCACACATAGCCACGCCTCTCTTAATATTCTACATGCCCCTGCAGACCCTGGTAAATACTATTATAAAAAATGATCCAATAAAAGGAGAAACATGGATGTGAGGATGGGAGAGAGAGAAGGCATCCCAAAGGTTGGGGATGGTGGGCCACTTTGAATTTCAACTGTCACTTACTCGGGCTCTGTGCTAAGCCTTAGACAGAATGATATGCTAACAACTTTTAATCATTAATATGGAAATTATCCAAAGTAAAATTCTAAGTTAATGAAAATCCTATCTACCAGGATTCCTATAGTCACTCTGCATTTTACTGTACCCCCTCTTTTAAGTCCCCAATCAACCAGGTATGTTTAGGGAATGCAAACTAATGGCAACATTAGCAAAATATAATTAGGGAGGTAAAAACAATTTAAAACATTACTAATACATTTCGAAGTCAAGTATTAATTGTTTTTGGATTATCCTCCATTTGAGATTATACACAGTAGGACAAAATTAGGTTCACAGTTGTTTGTATGAGAAATAATACAATAATTAATAAATAACAATACAAGAATAAATACTGTTTTGTGTACTCACAACTGTAAACTACTTTGCCCCACCCTGTGTGTACCCAAAAGCACACAATTTCCAGTCCATTAATGCAGATAGATACATGCAGAGCTGGATGTATTTGCCTGGGGCCCAAATGACTTACAAGGGGGCAAGCAGAGACACAACGGAAAAAAGACACCTCTAGGGATCCATTGAGGCCAAAGGACTGAGAGACTGGCTACGTCATTCTGTTCGTGGCTTCCTGGCTATTGGCTGAAGTTCAGTGCCCAAACCACTTTCTAACCAACTGTGAGTGTGCATACATTTTTAAAAAATAAGGACAAATACATGTGTTTCCTTATGTAGAGAAGATTGCCACTCACTGTTTTCAAAATAAAGGCACACAATTCCTGATAATGGCAGAGATCACGACTTTTTGATTTCTAAAGGTATTATCAAATATATGATCTGAAATTACTCTCTACAAGCAGTATTTCTTCAAGTGGTCTGTGGAATATATGGATTGGAATCACCTGTGGAGAAACTCTTGCATGTTTCACAGATAGGTACCTTTTTTGCTCACTCCCCAGTACATAATCACAGATCCAAACAGGCAGGCGCCTGCATGTTACAGGTGTCTCAACAGAGGCCCATGGCACAGCCTGAACCAACCCCGATCAAAAGCAGACTAGATTGCGGGCACATCTCCTCTGTGGGGCGTGCAGGAGGCGGCTGATCGATGTCTCTCTCTCATCGATGTTTCTGGCTTTCTATCTCTCTCCCTTCCTCTCTGTAAAAAAATAAATAAAAATAAATCAATAAAATATATTTAAAAAAAAAGCAGACTAGAGATTTATACCATGATAATTACACTCCTCGTTCACTGTTCCTTCCACTCTTTTATATTCCTCTTTAATTCCTAAAGCTTATCTAATTCAGATATATATTAAAAACCACCTCTCCCTATTAATGACCAAGTCACAGACACAGAATGCACAATATCTACTATTGCTGTCATCTCTGTGTTAATGCTGTCATCTGTGTAGCAACTGAGTTTTTGGAGTAGAAGAGATGGAGCTTTCAGAAGAACTTATTTCAATGAATCATGATCTGCTCGTTCATGAGTGCTCCAGTTACAATACAGTGGTAATTACAGCCACAGGACCTTACAAGATTTAGAGAGCTTCCTTTCGAGGAAACTCATTAAAGCAACTATAAAGAACTAAGAACTTACAAAGAAAAATTACTTGCCACTTTTGGTCAGCTGATTTTAGAAAGACATATGAGGTCTAGAATTGTATATTGGTCTAAGGGAGAGAAGAGAAATTCAGTGAAGTCTAGCTTACTGAGGGCATCATGGTATATAATATGTTCATAAATTAATCTGCTCGTAAACCAACTCAAATATGAAGCACAAAGCATCGCATAAAATACTTTAAATTTATTTTCATCAACAGCACTCATTTACTTTCCACATCAGCTCGCAGTTTCTGTGACTGGCTGCTGGTGCCGAGAAGATACAAATCCTGGATTGCAAAGTCTGAAGCACTGTTCTCTGAGTAGAGCCTAGCTCACCATATTTCTCACATCCTAAATTCTTTTATTTCCTATGAATTAAATAAAACTATGTGGGGTTATTGTTTCATTAATTTAGGAACTTTTTTTTTCAAGTGCCAAAAAAAAAAAAGTCTAACAGGGCATACATTAGATATAATGTCCCTTCCTACACCAGACCCTCTCCCTCCAAATCCACCTTGCTAAGGCAGCCTATGTTTTTATAACATGAAGCCATTTTGAGGCATGCATACATCAAATTTTATGTATGTAATGCAGATAACTGGTTATCTTTGTATAGGTCTTTGGGCATGTAAGTATATTTTGGGAAGAAGCTAACTGCTTACTTAGTTCATGTTACCTCAATACTTTAGTATGATTTAGGACTCTGACTGCAAAGAGTAGTACTGAGTGATATCAGGAAAAAAGGGGTATTTTGGAACGTGGCGAAACAGTAGTTTTCAAAGTATGGTTTGTGGACCAGTAGCATTAGCATTACCTGGAAATTAGTTCAAACTGCAAATTCTTGGACCTTACCCACCCAATACCTACTAAACTAGGAATTCTGGGCAGGGTCAAGTAATTTGTATTTGAACAAGCATGTACATTCAAGTTTGAAAACCACTACTTTAAGAGTATATAAGAGAATATAGTCCTGGGTCCAAGATTTACTAGGGAACAAGGGAGTTTTAGTGACCCTTAACTTTTCTCCATAGCAATTATTACCACCTGACACAATCTATATTTCACGTTTTAATCTTTATGGTCTAACTCTCCTATCTATCTATATGTATAAAAGGCTAATATGCAAAGTGTCCCCTCAGGAGTTTAACCTGGAGTCTGGGACTTCAATGCTTTCCATGACATGAGCTAACCATCAGAGGGCTGTGTGGAATGAAGGAAGGCCCTGGCCAGCAGTTGGAAGGCCCCGATCAGCCCTGATTGCCGGTCATACCTAAGGATCCTACGCATACATGAATTTTGTGCACCAGGCCTCTTGTTATAATAGAAGCTCCAGAAAGACATATTGGTTTTCTTTTTGGCCTTTTTTCCTTCAGCACTATAGGCCAGTTCCTGGCATACAGTGAATGTTTAATCTATCTTGTTGAACAAATCTCCTTAGCCATCTTTATAAAATCCAGTTAAGAACCAGGATATGTTGGAGCTAGATGTAACTGTAAAGAGCTTCTGGTCCTGCCTTTGTTGGCCACACAAGCAATGCTTTCGGTGGGACGTGATCTCTGTTTTTACATCTGTTACTAAGAACTGCTCTCCTCCCATCTCCGTGACCTTCAGTAAATACTTCCTGTTGTTTCCCTACTGACCTATCCCGCCATGAGTTATCCACCTGCAATCATCTGGCAGGCCAGTGACAAATGGAAAAATGAAGGTGACTGTCAGCTTGAATAGTGAGTTGGGCAGAAATGCAACTCACTTCTAAATCTCTTCCTGAGGCCTCACTGCCCCTCCAGAGTTTGCAATTTGAGTTGACAGTTTTAATTACTTTCTAAAATATGAGTTATTTTCTACAACATGAGGTGAGATCTTCATATATTAGTAATGGAGATGCAGAATAGGAAAGTTGTATTGATAAAACTTCCTAAACTCAAAAATCTCAAAACATGACATCCAGACAATAAAATTCTTTAAGTTTAAAATGTGGATCCCAAAGTCTTGACATTACTTTTATCAGCCATTTGGTACAAATATTTTAGTTGCAATTTGTTATAAATATTAAGTTCAAAATTAAGGCATGAGGAGACAGCAATTTTAATATAGAAAAGTTTAGTGGGAAAACACTGAAGGGGGAAAAAAGTTGGAGGCAGGTGCCAAAGAGATGCTTCCCGACTCTGAAGGTCTGCCCTCCATGCATCAGTCCTGCCACTGGGAGGCACTCTCCTGCAGAGCCAGAGGCTAACATACATTAGAACTACAGCAAGTTAATTACAGGAGACATCTTGCCTAGGTCCTGTATTATGTCTGTAGAGATAACTTGATGATTGTTTCAGAAACACTGTTCTAAGCCTCCTTTAAGCCATCCATGAGCATAATGGACTTATATAACAAACACACTTTACACAGCACTACACTGGGTGTAAATAATAAGGGGACAGTCAGTGTTGATGCCTAGGATTAAATAAGCTATATCTAATAGATGTTATACCTTAACAGGCTTGATCTAAAAGTGATCATTTTTAAATAAGTGATTTTATATTACCTTAATTTATGGGAGTTAGTTGATTTTACTTTTCATCAATACCTAATGTGGAAGCACAAATACGCAAAAAGAAAATGTGTTCCTTGACCTCATGAAGGATAAAAAACAACTAAAAAACCACACAAGTTAACTTGAAAAACATCAGAAAGTGATTGTAAATTCAATTTTAGAAAACGGGTCACAAAAGTTGACCTTAGACTTCTAAACATAAAAATGGATAGTTCAATTCACTAATGTAACTTCAGAAAGTAGGCCTCCAGATGCCTATGTCCAGTGAGTGTCCTATGTTACCTCTTGCCTGTATCTATTTTATGTCTCACAGCCCCCAGATCCTAGACCTCACTTCTAAATAGGCACTCTAGGAGCCAGGAATAAACATTTCAAAGATAAAAACTATAACCCTTCACCCTCCCACCTAGTCAATTTCCAATCTTTAATGTCTCTATTTTTAATCATAGGCCATAGACAGGAGATACAATAGGGTTGTTAGTGCTGAGGGTTCCTTTGAAACTAGAGAAAGTGAGTTCAGTAAGCATGGTTGTTTTATTCCTGCCACTTTCAGCTGCTCACCTACAAGCAGGAATAGGGTTTGTGTTTTGCTAGTCAAATAACACAGAGGGATGGAGGCACACGGGTACTGAGCACAAATGCATGGAGTAATAACATTGAAGGGGCAAAGAATAAGCTGGGGAGTTGAGGACAATTAGGGACTAAATGACAATGGAGCGGTAGTGGGTAAATGGACTGGAAGTCAAGCTGGAGATAGAGACAATAACAAAAGGAATGGAGTCAAATTAGAGAGTAGCATGTTTGAGGTGGAAGGTTTTGAGGAGGTACAATTACTGGAAAAAAAAAAAAGACTCCAGATGTGACCATAAGAGTAGGAAGCTGGAGGTGAAGATGCAGAGAATAACTGGCAAGTTCAGGCAGATACTACCTGTTTCATAAAGCATAGTGATTTTATGAGCCACCTGGAGGTTAGTGGGAATATTTCCTACTTATCATCTAAATCAGCTTTAGAAATTCAAATTAATGCTAATTCTTGGAGTATGTATAGACTTTGGTGATTCACAGTAGAAGCAACATTTATTGAAGACACTTGTTTTGAATATGTGTCTCCATTTTACAGATGAGCAGTTGCAACTCAAAGATGGTTAAGTAAGTTGCCCAGGTTTAAAAAACTATGAAAATGCTGGGGTCAGGATTAAAACTGCCTGCCCATGAAACCAAAGACTTTTCCTATTTTGTAACTGGCACCTTTTAAGAAAGCCTAAGTCTCCTTAAATATAATCTCATTGACAAGAAAAAGTATACCTTTCGCATTCCAAGGAGTGTGGGATATGGCCATTCACTTTAAGATCTAGCCAAATCCAAACACTGAGACCTGGGTAAGTCACCTTTTGATATAAATCTCAACAAAAATGATTTTCATATTTCTAGAGAATTATACAGAAGAGTCAGAAACAGGGACAACTGCCCTTCTTTTATTTTCCTCAAGCTCTTCTGAGACTCATATTAAATTGGGTAACTGAGGTTGGTAATTCTTAATTTTTAATTCCAAACTAATCTGACTTTGTTTATTTAAAGCAAACATTTTTAGGGGAGGGGGGTGTCTACAGATAAAGCACAGATAAGCCAGTCAGCTTAGAAATAATACTAAAACCTTTAATTATCCATGTATCCTTTTAATTAAAATAAGATGACAAAGATTTAAATTTAGTCTAAGCCTTAAAATCTGAGTATATATACCCAAAGACAAGATAAGCAATTATTTCTTACATGATCATTTAGAAAATAGTAAATATTAATTTTGTTAATTATTTTAATGATTATATTACTAAACACGTCTTGTTAAGTTATGATCTTATCTGACATGGACCCTTAGGAAGTTTTTTTCTGTCAAAAAGTGAAAGGTAATAATCAAATATGGCTGTTACTTAAGTACAGATAACTATTAACAGGAGATACAAGATTTAAAGATCACAACATGTATATTTTATAGACAATACCCATGAGTTGATATTTCCATAATGTTGGGAACTTGCGTTGATCCATTCACTATCTCATTGGCTAGGAGAGCAGTGTAATAAATGACTCCAAATTACAGTGAGAAGGGCTGACCTAGGACTCCACCTAGCAGAGCCATGACTTTCAAACGGAAAAAACACAAAACCATTCCCAGGTGATAATTGCTCTACCTTACCAGCAAAAGGTATTTGTAATGCCTCCTTGCACATGTAATTGTTTCAAAGAGGGAAGAACACAAATTAAATAGGCATAGGTCCTGCCTGCTAGAGTTAAGAATACGATGACCTATGCGCTAAGAATTCTACACAGAATCCAATGTGAATTTTAAAGAGTCAAGTTGTGCAGATGGATTTCAGTTATTATGTTGGAGAATTTAAGTGATGATTTTCCCAAAGACAAAGAGCTGAAGTGTTACCTAGACAGAAGAAACAAAATGCATATTCATATTTCCTGGAGGTCTTATTTTGGCATAATGAACTTCTAAGAAGAGTTTTTCAAGATGGTAAGAAAATGCTCAAATAAGTATTGCAACAAAATAAGGTTTATTATGACTTCTAGTTTCCTATGCCCGTAGTCCCGTGCCGCTGATCATTATATTTTACAGATATAAATCACCTTCATCTTCACTGGGCTTCAGCAACATACAGCCACCATTTTTCAGAGCTTACAATGTGTCAGGCTTGTGGCTCATTGTGTATATCCATTAACATATTTAATCCCCTTAACAGAAAATGAAGTGTTATTATTCTCATTTTACATTTGAGGAAACTATGGCTCAGAGAAGTTATAATACTTATCAATTATAACTAGTAAGATATAAAAAGAGGAGATTCAAGCCTAATGTATGTGTGTGAGCTCAGCCACTAAGCCAAGTGCTTTGTAATGACTTAAATGATGAGCAGAAAGTAAGGTCTGTAAAACAGAGGAAAGAATTTAGAAACAGGAAAGCTATATGCTTCTCCATTTATGAAAAGAATTATACTATGTTACTTTTTCAGTCTGAACTGCATTTGGTTGCAAGTAAGAAAAAAACTCACCTAAATAGTATCTTAAATATGAGGTTTATTTTTGTCTCACAACCAGAAGTTTTGGTTCTGCAGATTAAAGATGCCAGGGCTGAAGCTTCTAAAATTCTCTGGCATTCTTTCATGATGCAAAATAGCTCTGCATCTATAGTGGTAAGAGGAAAGGCTGGGGGCCTATGTCAGGGGAGCAAATCTTTGGTATAGACCCCTAGCAGCTGACTGGAGATTATATATGATTGGTTAGAATTGTGTCACAATGTACAACTGAAAGGGGGTATAGTATCACTCCAAAAACAACAACAAAAAAGTCCAATGAACTCAAATCAGAATTATTTTAGTAAGAAAGAAAGGGCAAATGGATATTAGCTGGGTAAACAGCATTGTCTGCCACATTTAACAGGAAAAGATTTGGGAATAGTTGAGTTTCATTGCAAGTGATGTAAGAGGCATCACATATAAATAACTTTGCAAGAGAGAAGGTATACTTAGTTATTTTAGTCATATAGTACAGGGAGGGTAATTTCCTACCAAGAACCCATTTGGGCTTTATTCCTTTCTAAAAAAACTTGATGTAGTTCAGTCCTGCTTGTTTCCCCAACATTATTCAAAAAGAAGTTGATAGCTAGAGGTCAGTGTTTCTCAAAGGCAGAATTATCTGGGGTGTTTTTAAAAACATAGATGGCTGGCCCCACCCTTAGAGTTACTGACTCCGTGGATCAGAGGTGTGGCCCAAGAACTCTGATTTCTAACAAGTGCCCAGGGGATGTTGATACTGCTGGTTCAAAGCCACCATTAAGAACCACTACTCTAATGAAGACCCCAATTAGTCTAAGGTAAATAGGAGATGATGGTCTTCTTGAAAGCTGTTCTTGGTCTGGGGTGGGCACATGATCTAATTTAGTTCAGTTGGACTGAAACTATTGTTTTGTATTTCATAGAAGATTTCATTCTCTGTCTCCATCTGGAATAGTACAAATATTTTGTGATTACAAAGACATAAGCCCTAAGAAGCCAACCATGACATTAAAATAGAAAAGATACAGAAAAGATATATCCTTAGTTGAGGTCCTTGAGTTGCAGTCCCTCTAGACTTCAGCTATGTGAACTAATTAAGTTCCTTACTGCTGAGCCACTCAAGGGATGGTTTCCTTGTAGTATTTGTCCAAAAGCATCCTAATGACACAAAGGATAAACTGGAAGTTTAAATGAAAAATATAATTATACTTTATTTAATGAGGAAAGTAAATAAATAAAATATACATATAACCCAAACTTCATTCTAGACATTGGTTTAAAATTTTCCTCTACACCGTTTATTTATAATAACTGGTAATAAGTACCAAAATAGTTTCATTTCTTTTTTCCACCCAGCCTCTAGCTAATGAGCAGTAAAAAGACAAAATAATCCCAAAGAGGGGAGACCTTGGAGCCAGAATCACAGGCAGGGACAGACCTGCGGAGAGGCTGGGGATGAAACTGATCAGGTCACCTCTCCAGGCTTTTCTGTCCATGACCTAGTCAAGTCGGACGTGTCTAAGCCATTCCCAGGAATGGAACGTGGGACAACATGTGACGTCTGGTCCTATATATGGGGGGCAGCAGGGGAGGAACTGTGTTTGAAAGTGAATGATTTGTATTTTAAGTGAAAAATAAATGAAGGATAAAGAAGTAAAAGGTCTAAGTCATTTCATCCACAAAGTGAATAAATAATCATCAATTAAGTTGATTAAAAGATAAAAAATCCATTTTTTTGCTTTCTTATTTCCAACTTACAAATTTCCTAATATATCTCTACTCTGTGCTTCTCTCTCCATCCCTACAGAGGCAAAGGAAGGGAGGAAAAGAAACAACTCATTTCAATACAAGAAACTGAGTAACACAGTGGTTTTAAATTTTATGGAGTTCAGGGATCAATAAAGCAACCATTTATGGCTGAGGAAATTTTAAAGTTATAATAAAATATTATTTTTATTAGTTATTTTTATTTTGGGAATTTTATAAATACTTTTTAACCAAGGACACCAGTGAATCTAAAATTTTAAAGAATTTAAAATTCTAGTTGAATGCAATGGGACTAAAAAAAAAGCATGGGTAACAAAATTTAAGTTGGCACAGAGTTCAAAACTATGACTACTGATATATCACTTAGAACAGGGGTGGGGAACGTCTGGCCCACAGGCCGTATAGGCCCAAGAAATCATTTGGTCTGGCCCTGTCAAGGCATTAGGGGTGAGTTAATTAAATGTTTGACTAAATATAGCAGGCTTATTTTTAAGTACATAATCTTGATGGCCTGTGAATAATATTACAAACTAGAGGTCCAATGCACAAAATCCGTGCCCGGGGTGGGGGAGTGGAGGGGAGCATGTCCTTCAGCCCAGCCTGCTCCCTCGCCAATCTGGGACACCTCAAGGGATGTCCGATTGCCTGTTTAGGCCCGATCCACGCAGTTGGACATCTCTCTCACAATCCAGGACTGCTGGTGCCCAAATGCTCACTTGCTTGCCTTTCTGATTGCCCTTAACCACTTCTGCCTGCAAGCCTGATCACCCCCTAACCACTCCCCTGCCAGCCTGATTTATGCCTAACTGCTCCCTTGCCAGCCTGCTTACCCCTAACTGCCCTACCCTGTGGGCCTGGTCATCCTAACTGCCCTCCCCTGCAGGCATGGTCACCCCTAACTGCCCTTCCCTGCAGGCCCACTCACTCCCAACTTCCCTCCTCTGCCAGCTTGGTCACCCCTAACTGCCCTTCCCTGTAGACTTGATCACCCGCAACTGCCCTCCTCTGCTGGCCTTCTTGTGTCCACATGGGGGCAGGATATTTTGACCACAATGGGGCAGTCATCTTGTGTGTGGGAGGGATGATCAATCTACATATTATTCTTTTATTAGATAGAATAGAGGTCTGGTGCAGGGGTGGGGGCCAGCTGGTTTGCCCTGAAGGGTGTCCTAGATCAGGGTGGGTGTTCCCTTTGGGCATGGGGTGGCCTGGGCAAGGGACCTGTGGTGGTTTGCAAGCTGGTCATGCCCCCGGTTACCCAAGCAGAGCCCCTGGTATCTGGGATTTATTTATCTTCTACAAATTAAACTTTGTAGCTTGGAGCTGAGCTAAAACTTCTGCTTGCACATCCATTGAAACTTTGTTGCCTTAAGCGCTGGCCAAGGTTTGCAGAAAGCTTGGCTTCCTCCATCGCTAGGGGCAACCCAAACCTCCCTCCTGCTCTTTCTGTGGCTGTAGCCATCTTGGTTGGGTTAATTTGCATATTCACTCTGATGGGCTGGTGGGTATGGCCTGTGAGTGTAGCTGAGGTGTGGTTAATTTGCATATTACTCTTTTATTAGATAGAATATCCAAATGGCCCTTGGCAGAAAAAAAGGTTCCCCATTCCTAAGTTAGACACTGAAAATAATCAGGCAAGCTGTTTAACAACAGACACCTACAACAACCATTCCCTTCATCTATTTGCCTAAATGTTTCTGCACCACCAAGTTGCTGATTACCATTCACCTTCTGTCTTTCCTGTTCAGTCACTTCCTCACAGAGCAAAGCAAGCAGGAAGCCCTCTTATTAGAGCACCGTGCCAAACACAAATGAATTCTTGTTCCGCTATAAAGATGAAGGGATGGATATTAGCTTACAAAGGATTGAAGTGAGTATATTTCAATATTAGCAACATGAAAATATAAGTTTCAATTGAGATATTAAAAATGGTAATATTTACTTCATCCATAATTGAAAGATATGTTCATAATAATTCATTTTGGGAGCACTACTATATAGTATTTGCCTGAAACAAATTATGCAAATACTAACATCTTATAATTTATTCAATTGCTTTCTAATTCCTCATTTTCTTAACTAAATTAGCTAAAACAGGAAATATATGACCAAAAAATTAATGTCCATCATCCAAATTAGTGTACAATGAATACATCTTTCAAACTAAGAGATCCAAGATGAGCAGATCTCTATTCTTGCCTTAAAGGGATACTGCCTGTTTAAATAGACAGGAGTTTTGGTGGTTTCTTTTAGATACTTATGTCCCCACAGAAGCTCACACAATACACCGATGGCAAGCAGTTAATTCATTAATTAACCAAAATATTTTTGAGGAGAAGACAGCACTAAACAGTACAGTATTGAATGTGCAGTTGTGGTTGTTTGAGGTCCCTGTCTGCAAACTGTGTGGTGGAGACAAGCAATGCCTATGCTGTTTCTAATTATTCCAATTATCATGGCACACTATGAAAACTTGATTAATAACACTGAAGATATTGTTGTGGCAATTAGCCATATGGTAGTGGGACTTTATTCTGTCACGATTTAGCCATTAGCATCTACTTATGTTTGTCAGAACAGTGCATCCGTGACAAGTTGAAGTTCTGCTCACCTTGCTGAGTCCCCTGTGAGCAACACTAGAGAACTGTTTATTCCTAGGAGCCTCTTGCCTGAGTAAATTTTTCATGTGGCATCCGGTCTAACTGGGGACAAATGTCAAATGGCTTATGTGACGACCCATCAAGCTAAGCTTTCTATGAAAAACCACTTAGTGACTTGTGTGTCAAAACAAACTACTTGAAGGAAAGAATTTGACCAGCAATAACTGGCCATCTATGCTGTGCCACATATTTCCATGGTGTGTAATTCAGAGAAATGAATCTTCATATATTGACATGTAGAAATCTATAAATGACATTTAAAAAGATATATGTATACACACACCATATAGCAGAATATTTCCACTTATAATATTTTGCATGAACACACCATATAGCAGAATATTTCCACTTATAATATTTTGCATGACATTGCACTGAAGTTAAGGGAACTAAGGAAAGCACATACATGGCCAAATGGCATGTACAGGCTAAGTCTGTCACTGTAACAAAAGAGCAGTAGACATCTCCTGGAGTCTTAGCAGCACTGTCCTTTGGAGTCTTCACACTTCCCAGAAGAGTGGAAGGAGCAGTGGGGACTGATGGAGTCGGGAGCGAGTGACAGAGAGGAACCACCTACCTTCTAGTGATCTAAACCATTTCATGTAATTCTTAAGTATTTTAAAGTACAGTTGTATGTCAGTTACCCATAACTGTAGCACCTGCCCTGCTATTTCTTTGCTATCAGCCACCACTGGATCATCTCTGAACTGTAGGCACTGGCCTCTGTAATTTGTGTTTCAGAAAATGTCACATTAATATTTACAGACTTCCATTGTTTTGCATAGTGAATATATTAAATTTAATTTTAGAAAAATGTGCAAATAAATATTTTTTCTTAGAAAACTATTTTCCTAGAAAACATTTTGTCTTAAGTCATAATAATTCTGGCTCACATTTATATGAGTAATTACTATGTTAAGAGCTTTATGTGTAGCATTTCATGTAATTCTGATCTCTTTAAAGATATCGTGCCCATTTGGCAGGTGAGAAACTGCAGCTGAGAGATGCAAGTTATTTTTCTAAAGCATACAGAGTAAGTGATGGAGTTGGGTTCAATTCCAGGCAAGCTGACCCGTATTCTTTTTTTTTTTTAATATATATTTTATTGATTTTTTCAGAGAGGAAGGGAGAGGAATAGAGAGCTAGAAACATTGATGAGAGAGAAATATTGATCAGCTGCCTCCCACACGCCCCCCACTGGGGATGTGCCTGCATCCAAGGTACATGCCCTTGACCGGAATCGAACCCGGGACCCTTCAGTCCACAGGCTAATGCTCTATCCACTGAGCCAAACCGGTTTCGGCTGACTCATATTCTTAATCAGTTTTATAGTGCCTTCTTATAAAAGGTATATAAATGTAGTAAACCTTGCCTGGCCAGTGTTGCTCAGTGATTAAGTGTTGAGTGTTGACCCATGAACCAAGAGGTCAGGGCATAAGCCCAGGTTATATGAGCTTGGTCCCCAATAGGAGGCAAGTAGGAGGCAGCCAATCGATGATGT
Organism: Lasiurus cinereus; assembly: GCA_011751065.1. NCBI lineage: Eukaryota > Metazoa > Chordata > Mammalia > Chiroptera > Vespertilionidae > Lasiurus > Lasiurus cinereus. The sequence continues at coordinate 18,655,512 of JAAGEH010000125.1, forward strand.
TTCTCTCTTATCATTGATATTTCTATCTCTTCCTTCCTCTAACATTCAATAAAAATATATTTTTTAAAAATATAGAAAAAAATCTTTAAATCTGTAAAGTATTGGGAAAGTTATTAATAGAATATTAAAAATAAATCTAAAATAAATACTCAAGCTAAAAATTAAGAGTAACAAATCAAAATAAACTATTGTAACAGTACAGAGATCTGAACAGGCAACTCCAACTTAGTTCACCTGACACCTGTACCCCTCTACCTCCCCAACCTCTCTCTCCTCCTCCATTTGGGAGTGGAGTTAAAGGCTCTTAGCCCTTACACCCTCCCTCTCCTGTCTCCAATCCTTGAATGTCAAGATATATCATTGTCTGAGTTGTAAGTTATCCTTCCCTCTGAAACTCTACCGACAAAGACCTTATCTTACCTGCCTCTCATTCCACAGTTTTCTACCCTGCCTCTGGGCTGCTATCCTACATAGGCCTATTCTGCTGCCAGACAGATCTTTCTAAAAGGTAAATCTGATCAATTCTGTCCTGTGTTGCTCATGTGATGAACACTTTAGAATGGCATCTAAAATCCTGTCTTCCGAGACTCATTTATGGACACTTCCCCATATGCAGTTCTAGTTTTAGTCTTTCCTAATTGACACTACAAGGTCATGTTCTCCTCACCGCTTTCACACAAGACAAAAATGCTCAGCCTCTTCACTGGATATTGGGGAACTCCTTCAAAAACCTCTATCAAGTATCTCGTCTTGCTGGACCTGCATCCTGTCTGCCATGAAGCATAGATAGCCATTCTTCTGAACTCCCAGTAAAACTACCTTCATGACCTTTATACCTTCCTCTGCAAATCATTTGGATTCACATGCCTTTTATTTACAGGACTAAGTTCTTCTATATGCCATGAGGAGTTCCTTGAGGTATATTTCTAGTTAGCACCAGCACCATACAATAAGTGCTAAATTAAAGGGAAATGTTTCACCTATATTTAAAGTAATTGATTTTATGTATTTTTTACATAATTACCTAATATCAAGATTGACAATATAAAATTAATTTTTTATTACAAAAGTAATCCTATTTTGTCTCTGAAAAGCTAGAAAATGAAAGCATAGCAAAATGAAGAAAATAATGATACCCATAATCTCATAGCCTGGAACAATTGGATTACAGCTTTCCAATTCTATTTTCATGCACATATAAAATGTAAACACATTTATTTTATAATATTTTTATATATGTATTCTGCTATAATCTTTTTTCTATGTCAATAAATACCATATGTATCTCTAAAGAGTGATTTAAAGTAGCTAATAATATTATCCCATTGTATGGATATAATTATCTATTGAACTATTTTTAAGCATTTAAACTGATATACTTTGTCAGTATCATAAATAAATATTGCCAAAAAAGCTTTATGGTAAAATCTATGTATATCTTTAATTACTCTCTATTTGTGACAACATAAATAGACCTAGAGGATATTATGTTAAGTGAAATAAATATGACAGAGAAAGACAGATATTGTAATGATTTCACTTCTATGTGCAATATAAAAAAAAAATAAAACAAATGACCAGAAAAGAAAAAACAACTCACAGACACAGAGAAAAAATTGATGATTACAAATGGGAGAGGACTGAGGTCTGGGGGGAAAAGGTGAAGGGGATCAAGTACAAACTGTCAGTTACAGAATAAGTCACGGGGATGTAATGTACAATACAGGGACTATAGTCCATAATATAACTATGTCTGGTGTTAGGTGGTTACTAGATTTACCCTGCAATATTATGTTAGTTTCATGTGTACAACATGGTGATTAGACTGCAAACTAACTGTAATATGTATGTTAACTATAAATTTAAAAAAATTTAAAAAATGTCAAAATCCAAACTGATTTAACCACTTTTTAAAAAACAAATTAAGAAAGCCTAAGCTCAGATTTCTTTTTAGACTTTAGATTTAAACCTTAATTATCCCTCAGGTGTAGCCCCTTTTATACTTATAATATCACTTTGAACTCTAACTTCTCCTCAGGGAAAGAGGCAAATAAAATTTAAAAATCATTAATCAAATTTCATATTTCCATATTGGATTTATTCCAAAATCAAGTAAGTCAGGCCAATAAGATAATTCCTCCTATAACTGCAATAGCATTGTGCATTTGTTGAAAAGCCCCCTGGAACTATCACAACCCCATAGAATTCATCTCCATATAAAAGATGACACTGCTTAACTATATGCCTTCACCATCAATCTTTCACCCAATCCCCTGCCTGCTAATATACTGAACAAGTGAATCTCTATTTTTAATGTGCCTGAAAATCTCCTGAGGATGCTGTTAAAGAGTGAATTCTTAGTGGGCTTGCTGGTTTGGGACCTGAGTTTCTGCACTCCCACCAAGCTTCCAGGGGAGGCAGTGCTGTTGGTCCATGGACCACACTGAGTAGCAAGGGACACAGAAATGCCTTTTAAACAAAACTGCCTACAATTACCATTAGTTCTCGTCCACCTTTAGTAAAATTCTGCCTGGCTGTTTTCTGATTTTACCTGTTCCTCTCCACTTTAGACTTGGTGTCATTTTGCGGGTCTGGCTACAGCTTCTGGTAACCACAGCTAATCATTCCAGCTGCAGGTGTAAAAGCAACAAGTCCAAGTGATCCCTCTTCAGACACTGGGGGTACATGACTCATTCCAGAGATTCTGCCTGTTATTCCTTTCTGGATTCACCAGGCTGGCACTGAAAGATACTTCCTCTCTTCATCCTAAGTGAACTGTGTATTAATAGCTTTGAAATAAGTTTAAAATTAAAAGGTGAAATAAAATACTAATCATCAAATACTAAGGTTCCCAAATTATAGACCGAAACATTTGTTTAGTAGAAATATGATAGTGGCAGGCCCAGTAACTTGGAATTTGCCTGAAAACTCTATCATTACATTGCAAAATGGATAAAAAAATAAAGTGTATTAAAATAGAGGGGGAAAAAAAAAAGAGGAGGTAAAAGTAGTAGTGGATCAACCAAGAAGGGTTGGAAACAAGATGATCTGGATCTCCTGGAAATTATTTGATGCAGAAAGCTGTCTGCTTTCTTTCAGGTTCTGTATATACATCAGGGATTCATTAACAGGTGTTTATTTTGCTTCAATCACTTTATCAGTATATATCAGTGGCTCACAGATTCGCCTGCAGAGCTTAGGAAAACAGATTCCTGGACCCCACTTACAGTTTCTGATTCAGTAGGGATTGAGGAATCTGCATTTCTAGCCAGAACCTTCAAGATGCTGCTGTTCCAGGAGCTACACTCAAGAACCACGGTATATGCCATTCTGAAAAACAACTTTTGTGTATTTTTATTTTACTTAAAACAACCAATTGCTATTTTTAAAATATCTGTGCTTTAATTTCAATGATACTGCACATTTTCCATGTGAATTTTTTTTTGATCCAAGGGTATTTTTTCCATTGAGGTAGGAAGAGAGCGAGCGAGCGAGAGAGAGAGAGATGAAAGAGCTACATCAATTAGTTTCCTACACATATCCCCGATTGGGCCAGGAACCTGCAACCCAAGCACATGCTCTTGACAGGGGATCGAACCCAAGACCCTTTGCTGTGCAGGCTGATGCTCTAACTACTGAGCACACCGGCCAGGGCTTTAATGTGAATTTTCAAGTCACATTTTCACAGTATGGTGATTACAACTTTTAAGCTAGTACAAAATACAAGTGAAAAAAAGCTTACAGTGTGGTTTTGTTTGAGTGATACACAGTAGTGGTGAAAGACTTTTGAGAGATTGGGGTTCCTAAAAATAAATGAGGGCAGGAAGATAATCAGCAGAGAGCTGAGAGGTTCCCCAATGAAAATTATTGTTTTGTCCTTTCCCGTAAATTCTTAATGTCTTCAGCTGCAGAATAGCTCATTTCTGAGGTTCTTTTTGGCCTCATGAGTTAATCACACCAGGAGGAGTCACTTTAACTCACATGCCTTTAGGAGTAATGATACGTTTAAATGATTAAACAATCAGAAAAAAATGCATATCTCTCTAATGAAAGCAGTTAGCACACAGATCCATGGTTTATATGAGTATCACAAGTCATTTGTAAATAACATGTTCATTCTAGATATGTAAAGAGTTCTGTCATGCCCTGTGAAATAAATTATATTTTATTGGTGCCCGGGTGTTTCATAACTTTTATTTATTTGCTGCAAGAGTGGAGAATTAAGATAGAGTAGTTTATTTCACCAAAAGACTGACAAATGGTTCATTAGACACTTATGGAGCTGGAGCTAATTGTACGATTTTTTTTTGCTGTTGTTGTATTAATTGTCACTGCTTGCTTACCGTGCTCAGCCTGGTGGTCATCGGTGCCCATTTCTCACACTATCTATCCCACAGACTACCTTGAAAATAACATTTTTTTTAAAAAAGAGAAGAAAATGGAACTTAAAATGTAATCTGGGTTGGAGGAGTGCATGGGAGCGATGACAAAGGATTAAAGTGAGGGCATTTCCCCACTGGGCCACCAATAACCATCAATCCCAAACAGCAGTCACTTCGCATCATCTAACAGCTTGAGTCACAGAGAGTCAAAGAGCTGCTTTTTGTTATTCAGATTCAATATCATTTACATTGATACTTTTTTTTATTTTGCCAGAGACATAAGGTCAGAATTGATTGAATATGTACTACCTGCATATAATGATTTCTCGTTTTTTACAATCATGTGCTAACGCTGCACAGTAATGGCCTATGGATGAAGAGACAGATGTACTACCATCATTCGCTACACATTTGCATTAACAAATCATCATTTAATTGAAGCCCATCCAACAAGTTTATGCTACTTAAATAAAGTTCCTTTCAATAAAAGATGCCACAATGACACATGGTTGCTAACTACGAGGAATAATTTTTTTTAAAAAAAATTATATTTATGTCAAAGGCTTAGGTGTGCATTACACAACCATTTATTAATTTTAATTTTGCTTGGAATAAACAACCTGACAAATGGCATTTCAATCCAGGCTACTATGGAGCAGGATCATTCCCTTTTAAATAGAACAGTAACACCACAGTCTCTGCACGGCAGGTTTCACCTCCTATCCTCTTCCCAAACATATTCAAGAACATGACTTACATAAAAGCTATATAAAAGGCATATATTATTAATTATGTCAAAGCTTTAACATTAATATAAGCCTAAAATCCTGTTCCTATCAGGGAGGACTATTATTTTTAAAATATCATATTTAGTTTCCTGGGTTAATAGTTGGGAAATTACCCAATAGACTCAAAATTTCTATGCTTCTTTAAAAAGAAAAGCAGGGGAGGGTTATGCAAATACTGATTCTCATCTTGGTTTCACAAACATGTTTGTCACTTATGCCTCTTTTAGGAACATTCTGATTGTATTTACCACATTACCTAGTGCTTATCTTCAGTAAGGAGAAAACAAAAAGAGAAGGTGGGGGGGGGGCCCAAAACTAGCACTACCTCCCACTTACAAAATGTCTCACTGTCTTAAAATCAAGAGTGCTTAAAAAGGGTAAGGACATTTTCTCCCACTCCTTTCCAAGTCCTTCTGTGCAAGTGGTGTTTCTTTGTTCATGCTAAAGGTAAGGACACTCACTCAAAGTCAAGTTCTACCTATTGACAGCCTGAATGCAGAGCATTATGTACTTTGTGGACAGATAAAATATACGTGCATCTATTCACATATGTGTACAGACCTACAGGTGAGAGTGAAAGGTGTTGTGAGGGCATTATTCTGACAGCTTTTAAGCTGACAAAAGGCTGTCCTTAATGCATGTTTTATTTTCTCCAAATAAAAATTACCTTTTATTTCCCCTGGTTTATGTACCTTAGCGATATGTAAAATGTTTTATTTAAACTGGCAACTGAAATCCCTGAATTGTTCAAATAAACCTAATTGTTTTCTAAATTGCATTATTTTAAAATGAGAGCAAGACTAGATAAAAATAGGAAGAAAAATTTTAATCTATACCTCAGTAGGTTGCTTAGGGTTCCTTTTACAGTTCCTTTTACTGTAGAAACAGGTGAAATTTCACCTTAGTATAGGATTCCAACTAAATTATGGCATACAGAAATGTGTCATAAATCAACTTCAAATACTGGACAAAAGATAAATAACAGAAGATTTATATTCTGACATACAGAACACTCTCTAACTACAATACAATGCAAAAGGAAAAAAATCCTACTGTGCTACTCCAGCGATGCTGCTTCTTGCCCTTTTTATATGCTAACTCGGAATGGTAATTATGAATCCTGCAAGTTGACTTCTGTTTTCCAGAACTATGAGTTGTACGAACGTAAAACATGCCTTTTCATGGAAACAATTACCATTAATCAAAACACTGAGCGCTAATACCACTCAAGTCCAACCCACCGCTGTGCCCAGCAATATATCAACCTGTCTGTTGTCAAACACACTAAACAAACTTAAAGAGAATGTTTTCACTACAAATAACAGGAAAAATGCTTGCTAAGTAATTTTCAAATTCAAATTGCTATCTCTGTAATCCATTCTGTCACTGGATTTTAATTTTAAGTATCAATCACCGTCCAACACAGACAGATCACTATTTGGCTCTGAAAGAAAGAGAAGCAGTGGCACTGATGAATGGAGCTGCCTGCAAAAGACGTGGTCGGACAACGGATTCTGCTAACCTCTGATAATTTAGTACAGGAGAACACGCAACATGTAATATGTTTCACTTTTTTAGGGGTTTGTAATGCTTCGCTTCCCAGCACGGACTATTAGCATAAGAAAAGAACGTTTGATTGTACATTTCACTTTTTTAGGGGTTTGTAATGCTTCATTTCCTAGCAGGGATGATTAACATAAGAAAAGAACATTTGATGGCTCTACAGGAGTCAGATATAACAAAACTATTTCTATACCAAGTATGCAAGGCCCATAACTCTATTATTTTCTATTTACTTTAATTTTGAAATCAGTCTTTGAGAAAATGACAAGAGTTTTCTATGAAGATGAAAACCACTTTACCTCTGTTCACATAAGCATCAGACATGTATATCACCAGCAAGTTCAATACACAACTATCTGTATGCAAAGCTGTCATCTATAACTGTGGTAATTAACTGTCTTGAAAAACCTTTGTTTTTTTCACTATACCTTATACTTTTCCTATTTTACTCTAATTCTCATCCTTTAGTCATTCAACCAAAAGGTAAGAACCTCACCGCAGAGACAAAGACCAACTATTTTATAAATCAGAAAGTCAGCTCTCTTTACTAATTTCTAATCAGCGGAGATGTCAAAGTATTTGCTAAAAGATGATGAGAAAGGGGTTGGGAACAGTGGAGTTTAGCAAACAGATCAGGCATTTACTACCAGCAAGCTCCATTATGGATTTCTGAGCTTTGTAAGCCAAGCTCCCCCAAGTGTAATTACCTTTTTATTTATAATGGGTTTGTGACTGTTAACTTCCTGTTGCCGATGCCTGTTTCCCCCACACATGCTCGCACACACCAATGTGAAATAGCATTCTGTATTTACTACTTGACAGAACACAGTGATGATGATTCCTTTCACTTACAAATCAAAAGTGAACATTAATGAAAATATATTCATAACAAAAAAAGCCAAGGCATGCAGGGGCTGAGACAGACCATGTGCATAATTAACAGATCACTCTTTCACATAATCAAATTATTTTTCACAGCTTTATGTAGTAGGAAGGCCACTACAAATCCAGTATAGAAGGATATGAGGATGCTACACATAGCAGATTATAATTTTAGTGCTAGACACAGCCACGGTGAGTGCAAATGTAACTAGGAAAAAGGTCTGAAGTCCACCCAAAGCCAATGTGTTCTTATTCAGTTGAGCAGTTTGTTCATTCACAAACCTGTCCTCCTGATAGAATTTATCACCTTTGTTTTATCATTAATCCCTCCTCTTCTCATTTAGGTAGAAACCCCTGTATACTTTACACCTACTTTTAAATGCTTAATACCAGTAACCACAGGAGAATCTCTTCTCCCCTTGAAAAACTGCAAATAAAGATGTCAGCTATTGAGTATATTTGTGGCATCTCCAGCAGCTGCTGTTAAATACCAGCTGGTCTAGCTGATTAAAATTACCTCTGAGTTGGTATTATAAAGATGCCTGGGCAACGTTGCTGTATTAATGGATTATTGAGTGAGCGATGAAAACCTTGGCCAGCTGATGCGTTTTATTACAGATAGGCTTTATGATGTGTAATCACTGTAATTTTTACAACTAGAGAAAATATGAAAAAAGGAGTAAAAAAATCCCCATAGAAATGGATTTAACTAGATTATTCCTACCATTCTGTTTCCTAGAAGGAATCAAAGTACATAATTACTGTGTTAAATATACAGGTACAGACCTATACACACAATTTATCCATCTATGTGGGTATTCTATCATTAATACAGACAAACAGAGAATGCACATGGACATATGCAGTATGCATACAATTTGTGTGAATAGATATTTACTATGTCGTTGTCTGCCAAGCCATGCAATTGGCTACAATGCGATCACATGACCTAAAATAGTACTGAGCTGTTCACCAGCTGGGCAATAGCTGAAAATCCAAATCTGGCCAACTGGACTGTGGTTTTCAGTCCAAAGGATAGGATCATTTCTCTCCCTTTACCATTTCCCTTTAGCTATTTTCTGATAAGCCAAGGTTTTTATAGAACTCTACCAAATTGTCCCCAGACCCTGTAACTTCCAGCTTATGTTCAAAAGAAGGTATGGCAGTTTATTGGCTCAGCTGGTTATATGGCTGCTAAAGGGGCCAGGACCTTAATCTACCAGTTTCCAAGGTCCTTCAAATGCACTGTCCTATTAATGGTACTTAAGACTCCTGAATGCTCCCAATTGTTTTAAGAATAAGCATGAACTTGCTGCAGGCTGTGGCCAATTAAAATGGATCAAGTACAGAATAAAATTCATTCAAATATGTCTCTGGGTGAATTAGGATCTTGTAGGAAAAGACAGCCATCTCATACTGGATTCTCTTTTAGGTAATCCACAGTTTACAGTTGTATTTAAGAACATAATGTTTATCATCAATTAGTATCAAGTGTGTTGTTTGGGTTTTGCTGTATAATACTTAACATCAATTTTTTACACACCCAGAATAAAATATATCCACCTTGTGATTGGAAAGCAATGAAACTTACTCTTTTTATTTAACAAAAGTACCAAAATGTCTCCGTGAAATTATTCTTTCAGAGCCAGAGGCCTTGGTCGGCTTTTTGTATACCTCCCATGGAAGCCCAGCGGTATGTTCTGAGGATGAGTTTTATTCATGCAAGTAACTAACACTTCTAATTAGAGCCACATGTGATGAACAACCTGAGGAATGAGGTTAGGCAATACTTTGAGATCAAACGTTTTTTAAAAGATTATTTTATTATACCATCAGGAAACAGGTTGCTAATGAAGATAATTTCAAAAAGGGAATTCCCGAAGTATTTTGAGTAATAAGGTTTCATTAAAATAGGTGTCTAACTTATTAAAGCAACCATGTTTTTGAAGAACTACAGTCATTTTCAATATAAAAACACTGGTATGTTGGTTTAAAAAACTCATCATTGTTGGTTAAAGCATTTGGTTTGATCATGTTTTCATGGAAATGAATGTAGTCATTTGTGTGCAAATTTGATATGGAATTTATTTGCCATTTTGTCCAATCTCTCATTCATAAGGCAGCCATCCATAAAATTTCTGATAGCTAGTTTGCAGTCCAAGAGACAGGACCATTTCTCTCCCTTTACCATTTCCCTTTAGTTGATTTCTGATAAAGTAAGCTGGGGACTGCTGAGCCTCTGTTGAAACACTGGGGTGAAGGCAGAGGATTTTTCTACTTGCTGATTCAAAATCTGCACTCCCACACACATAATTTCAACTTGTTCTTCTCTAACCTTCTATAGAGGCTACTCCCTGTTCTATTAATACTACTCAAATATCCAAGTGATGTAACATAGAGCACACTGCTTGACATCAGTAGGTGTTTAATAAAGCAAATGCTGAAGGAATGATGGCTTAAAACAGTTCTATTTTTAAAACTATTAAACTGAAAAATTCAATAATCCTACATTAATGAAATCAAGTAAAGGATATAAACTTTAAAAGCGAAGAGAAAATGACATACACAGCTTAATCAAATTTCCTTAATGTGAAAACTTATAAATCTAATAGTTAGGCAAAGAGACAAACTTCTGACCAACTAACTGATCAAACCACCTCACATTTACTACTGTTTTAAAAATGAATTTTCCACAAAAGCATAGGAGAGGAAAAGCATATCAGGAGCTGATCCTCCCTGATTTGTCACTGTCATTCTAAATATCAAGAAGCAGGACACACTCCTGCCTAGAGCTGATCAATCTACAGAAAAACAGCTATGTATTTTATTTAAGGGCTACACCAAGGCAAAAGGCCTTTGGTATATGGGGGCTCAGGACTCCAGAAAGAACCATTTCCCATTAATTTCCAATTTAAAGAAATAATAGTATTCATCATTTTTATTATTATTTAAAGTATGAGATCTTAACTAGAATTTTATGATCCCTGCTATGATTTATCTTTTTTTTTTTTAATTCAAGGAACACTTAGAAAGTGTTTCCTATGTGTCAGACATCGTTTAAGGTACTATGCAAATGGAAGGGTTCACATGGCCACCCAATAAGGAAGGTAATCTTAATTTTACTTTAATTCAACTTTTGCAAGCATCCATTGCAATGCAGTACCTGATTTTAAATAAAATTCAGTAAAAAGTCTTTTTAAATGTTTTCAAAGTTTGGGAAACTTTTATGCCACACATGCCTTTTGCAGTTTAAGTCATAATCAGAACCCTTTGGAGGAGGCTCAGTAGTATAAAAATATCATCTGTAACATCATATAAAAATACCTATGAAATAATAATTGAAGAACAATGAAAATAAGAGCATTATTTTTATCAGAGAAAGCAAATTTTAATGAAAAGTTTTTAGAAATAAAATATATATTCTGTATATATAAGACAAACGGAATTACTAACAACATGCTATCAATGAGAGTTAAGCCTATATTTGTTAGAGGTGGTTGCTGGGAGAGTTTCTGCTTTGATCAGAGGAGGCAAATAAGGTTAGCAGCAGCCTCTTGAACAAATATACAACCTTGAACAATTACCTACTGATCTACTAAATAACTGATGTCTAGCTATCCCAGCATCCTGAGACCAGTTAGCCACAATCATGAAGAAAAGCTGAGAAAATCTGTACGTCTCCATACTGTACTAGCAAAGCGACTGAACCACTGCCAGAGCACCTATCTCCAGAATTGTTACTTTTTAGGAAAAATAACAAAAATCACCATTGGTTTAGGCCATTGCTAGTTGAGTTTCTTACTTGCAGCCAAATGCATTCCTGATATGGTGTTCCTTGTATTTGTGCTCCCACAGCAGATTGTGCATGATTCTAATCATTAAATTATTCTATCTAATAAAAAGGGAGGGGATATGCTAATTGACCATCACTCCATCACAAAGATGGCTACACTCACAGCTGAGGCCAAATTCCCTTAAGGAGCCTTAATGAGCAATCAGCAGGGACCTGAGGCTACATCCTCCTCCATCCCCTTGGGCTTGAGGGGACCTCAGGCCACGACCCCCACTGGCAGGGCTTGATAGGAGACCTCAGGCCATGCTTCCCACCCAGCAGGGCTTGATGGGGGACCTCAAGGTGCACCCCTAGTGCTGGATCAGGGGAACTCAGGCTGCAACCCCCACCCATGGGGCTTGATGGAGGACCTGAGGCTGTGCTCCCTCCACCCCCCACCTGGCAGGGTATGACGGGGGACCTCAGGCACATCCCCTGCCCCACCTGGGGGACCTTAGGCCCTGCCTCCATCCTGGCACAGGGCCTGGGGACCTGAGGCTATGCCCCCTGCACAACAGGGTTGACAAGGGTGGGACTGGCCAGGTCTGTTTCTAGCCCAATGGGGGAAGGGGAGCAGCTGGGTCTAGATCTCACGCCATTTTGAAGTGCATGTGGTGGGTGAAGACTTGACTCAGGGTCCCCCTTTTAATGTGCATGAATTTTGTGTACTGGGCCACAAATATATCATACTAGACCAATCATAGTATTTACTCTGATTACATAGATATAACTTTAATAATAAATGGGATATGCAAGCCATGATTTCATCTAAGTCCCTATATTTCAAATCTCTTTTTTTTTCTCTATCCAATACTGTGAGCTCCTTGTGAACAAATGTTTAACATTTATTACAAATTAAAATATTTGTTATACTATATGAAATCTGCCATGGAATTAGCTGCCTGTGATGGTATCAAATTCACTAACAGGGGATTTGCTAAGTTGAAATATTCAATTATTTAATGTAGATATTAAAGAAATCAGATTGAAGAATTTCAGAAGTAGGTAAAACAAGTGACCTTCCAGATCCTAAAAAGCTGGGTTTCTGTGCAGGGCCAATGACAAAGCCGCATGGCCTGGTGTCAAATACCTCACTCCACCTGGGTCACGATATATTCATCCATACTCACTGAACATAGCAGTTACATAAAACTAAATTTCAAGCCTAAATGTAATATCATTCAGTCTACAAATTTTCCATTTTGAGCAAAACAATATAATAGGAACATGGTGAAGTAAAAATATTCAGTCAAAAGTTTTTATCGAATTTGATAGGAAAGAAAATGCAGCTCTATCTTGTACAAACTGTTCTGGTAAGCACATGATAGTTCCACATAAAAATCTCCCTCCCTAAGACTTACCTATTTTTTTAAAGTTCTAAAATATTGTCAGAGATTAAGGTAAATACATTTGATTGTAATGCAGATATTAAAAACAGTATTTCATATTAAGCATTCTTGCCATGTCCTCCATTTCCCATAATTCTTCAAAGATTACTGACAATGATTCAAATACAGCTTTAAGGTGTTTCAGTTTTGCGGATGTTGACAACTCACTATCAATAATTAAGTACATTCTTACTTTTGTCCTCACATTTTTATTCTTATACAATCAATTTATAATCAACAGAGACAACTGAGAAAGTAACAAAAATTATAAAGAAAATAAACATCATCCATCATTCCCTCTCAGACATAACTATTCTTAACAATGCTTGCCAGTCTAATTTTCATATAAAAACATATATACGTTTTGCCTTGGCATGGCTATGAGCCTTGGGCTGTCCAGTGCCCTTGATTTCCTACTTCCTCTATAGGAGGCTGGCTTCTGCTCACTAACAAGACTCCGCTAATTCCAGGATTTGTACCTTCCTGGTCTCTGTTGCTAATCTGGTCTCCCGGAGTTTGGCTCATAATCCAACCTAACACAATCCCTATGGATGCCTTAGTTTCCTACCATACTCTTAGTATGAATCATATTAGGATGTTAATTTAGGCTTAAGAGGTGAAAGCCTTTCTTAGATTCTTGGTTAATCTAAATAAGCCTTTATAAGCCTTAATTTCCTCATCTAAAAAATTGGGATAATAGGAGTACCTATCCTAATGTATTTTGAGGATAAATAAAATAATCTATGTAAAGCCATCAGTATGATCGTGCCCACAGAAAATACTCAATAAATATTAATTATTAATCATTATTTCAAATAATTTATTATTCTTCCCATAATTCTTAATCATGATAATTATTCATATGGAAGGGAACATACTCAGCTTTTTCAATAGGAATAATCCTGGGGGAATAACCAGTGGTGGGTGACAAGATTATCACTGGATCTTCACCTTCTAATCCCTCATTCTGGTTTATACATTAAGTGTATAAGAAAAAGCTCATTGAAAAGAAAATAATATTTCAATCATTAACTGTGTTTAGACTAGGAAGCTTTTTGCTTAAACTGTTGGAAGAGATTTTTAAGGTCAGTAATTACATTGCTTTAATGACTAAAAGTTCTATTTTTTTAACATATGTTTATATTTCAAATATCATTTAAAAAACTTAGTAGTCATACATAATTATAAAGTGATGTGTTAGGACAAATATACTGTGATATAAATATTTTAAAATTATTTCACAAAATTAAGCAGATTATTTATCAATAACCAAGAACCTCCCCAATTAAATTATTGTAAACCACTATAGCAAAACAATTGTTAATCCAGAAAATAGAAAAAAAAAAGGGAAATGAAAGATATACAAAATAAACATTTGGGAGATATGAAATTTATCCGATGAGTATCGTAAAGAGCTCATAATTTATAAATGTCAAAGTCCAAGTGTGTTATGAGGGTCCTCAAAAGTGACATTAATTGCATATCCCACAGATGCTTATTATGTAATCTATTTATATCAAAGTATAAAATGTAGTTGAAAATATACAAATTCAATATATTTAAGGTGATAATAAGACACAGTTATTCTCTCTTCTTTCTCAGCTGTACTATAACCTGATTTGGGGCCCTAATTATTTCTTTCTTCCTCAACTGGTCTCACTGTCCTAACCTTGTTAATAGCTATTTTAAAATAAACTTTTATGTTTATAAACACAAACATATTAGTTAGACTTGTAAGTGTAAATTACAATTCATTAATAACCTACAATGCTGCTAAATACTCATGTTACCCACAACTTTCTAATTTCAAGTGGGAATGATGGAGCTGCTCTCAATGATGAAGTCAAGCTGAAGTCTCAGAAATGAAAACAAGCATCACTAAAAACAGGAAAGCAGACTTCTTAAATTACAGCTTAGGAGTTCCAGAGAAGAAAGAGAGCCCAATATTTATTAGTGAAAGAGTCTGTACAACATGAGGACATAAAGAAAACATTCATTAATTTTTTTTTAGCTTTGGACTAAATAAATTGTCCTAAACCTTTGACTTGTTTGAAATTCTTTGTAATTCAAATAATGAATTCGTATTTACTGAGCACCTACTATGTACATCTCAACGATATATTTTCAATTTTTCATGTTTTACCTAATTGAGAGATGGAATTTGCAAGAAATATCTACCAAGGAACCAATTATAGTTCACAGATATGTTCCATTGTTTTAATATAAAGGATGCTTTGGTTATCTGTAATACTGCACAACTAATTTATATTTATTAAAACTGCTATCTTTGTAATTTGCCTACTCACCTTATAACACTGAATGGATACATACAAATACACACACACACATCTTGGGGTTTCCTATTTTTCTGCTATAGCAAGTTAGTTATTAGGTTAAAGAAGATTAATAATGTTCACTGTGAAGGACACTGAACTTACTTTTCAAAATGCACTTCTAAGGGTAGAACAGAAGACCATACAATAAAATGGAAAGACTATAGGATTGTTTGCATTTGGGGCTGGTTCCATGTGTGCATGCCCTTTACTTCTTAAAATGCTTGTTTAATGATCTGCTGCTAACTAATTTTTTAAAGGAGGCCATTCATTTTTATTTTGCACTGGGCTCTGCAAATTATGGAGCCAATCCTGACTGGATTTGAATTATGATTTAGTTTCTTCCTCTGTAACAAAGTGGTAACAATTACCAGGGTTGGTGGCGATATTAGATAAAATATCATATGTGAAAGCTATAAGCACAGAGCCTGGCACACAGGATAGAAAAGAGATATGAAATGAAATGGAGCTGAACCAGTTAGTTCTTGCTCTTCCTCTTATAAATCTACACATAGGGAAATCATCGTAATTCATAATTAGGTAGAGCTGCAATGTAAACTTTTAATACTTACAACCCATATATCTGTGGTGCAATTTCTAGTCTGTTCAAGTGCATGTAGAGCTCATTATCATGCTTCTTCAGTAGATGATCCTGGATTTGGTTTACTTTAGTAACAATAGCAATTGTTGGCCCCAAGTCCTGTGGTCTAGCAAAGGGAATGGGAGTCAGCAGTGTTTCTTTCCCCTAAAAACAAGAAAAATACAACAAGTATTATATTTCAACTTGAAATTAACAAATATGTGGACATCATTCCTGAACACATTTATCTACTGGAGTTTAAATAAGAACCAACAACTAGTCTAAATAGAATCAATAAACATCTAATGACAAATGCTTATAATGTGGAATCATATGCTGATTATCATATAGAGGATTGTGAACATAAAGACCAGAAAATGTCTTGTAAAATACTTTCTATCTGTATTCCCTTGACCAATTTCTCTCGTGATGATATGCATTACAAAATAATTCTGGCTAGAGGTAGTGGAGGCCACTAGTCTATTTGTCCATGGGCAGTTTATCTAATCAGCCATAGTACCTAAAAGAAACACCCTAATGAAAACATATTTTTTGTGGCATAAAACTGGAATATGAAAAACAACAAATGAAAACTTTTAATTTGAGTTATCAAAACTATAAAAAAGTCAGAAAATAAAGGGAACTAAAACTAGAAAATAAGATGTTCTTTAACTGTCCTTATCAATTTAAATAGCTAAGTAGAAAACATTTAAAAACTCTCCAGGCTAAAATATAGCTGATTTAAAAAACACACATATGGACCAACTATATCTTCCTCCATGTTCCACAGTAAGAAAGATATAACTGTAACTCTTTGTAATGCTTTCAAGAAAACTTCAACTACCCCCTCAAATCTGATATTGTTCTCGATTTTACCCCTCCCTAAAATGGGATTTATTGCAGCACTCATGATTATCTGCCTATCATTCATCCTCAGTATACTGCTGTAGCTCAAATTTATGTTTCTGCTTCACAAATGTTGCTTTTTCACATAGTTCTGGTCTTAGTTTTATTCTCTATTTACACAAAATTCCCTGGATAATCTCAGTTAGCCACAGTGTTTCAACCAAAACCCTTTCCAAAGATTTTCTTATCTGTATTCATAACCTAGAATTCTCGAGTGTTTCCCCCATACATTCAAATCTTGGTAAGAAATCTTAGATTGCTAAAAGGGTGTCTTATTCAGTAGGCCCACAACTAAGTTTATCATCTTCTGCTCAAACATACGTTTATCCTTTCTCCATGTATACCTCAACCCATCCTCCAATAAGAACACTCACTTTACCAATTTTAGTTCCTCAGAACCACTCAGGGGATTCTTCTATGTTTCCTCTTCCTAAGTTATACTTTTATAGCCTGATTTGGAGCCCTAATTATTTTTCTCTTCCTAACTGGTCCCACTGTCTGCTTTCAAATCCACCTTCCAAAATGCCTGTGATCTATCGGAAGTAGGTATTAGACTATGCCAAATTGCCCTCCTAAACATTTTAATAGCTTCCCATTATTTTTTCGCAAGAAGAAAAAAAGCACCAAATTATTTACCTGATTTCTAAGGCCTTTCTTTTAATAGTAAGGCTACAGAATTCTCACTTCTACAGATCCTGGGCATGGCATTCTTTTACCTGAATATACTTTCCTCAGAAGAGCTCCCAAGTATAGTTAAAAATGAGGATCAAGTCCTATTTCATTATCATCTTCTCCACTACTACAGTCTCCTTTAATACTTCTTGACCTAAACTGTGAGATCTCTAAGATTAACATAATCTTTTCATCATAGGACCAGATTCAGGGGCACAAAAATAAGTAAAAGCTCTTGCCCTTGTAGTTGGGAGGGGAGGACTACAGAGAAAATAACTGAGAATTCTACATGAGAGCGTGACTAATCAGGCTGGAAGAAACCACAGAGGAGAGGAGGAGCATGTGTTAGTACAAAGAAACATTTCCTGGAAGGGTTCCATCTGTCTTTCCAGGATCATTTCTGGTCTTAAAATGTGTCCTGTCCGACTGGTGTAGTAGTTGAGCACCATCCAGTGTCCCATGTACCAGGAGGTGATTATTCCAGGTTAGGACACATGCCCAGGTTGCAGGCCTAATCTCCAGTAGGGGGCATGCAGAAGGCAGCCGATTGATGTTTCTCCCTTATGGATGTTCCTATCTCTCTCTCTCCCCCTTCCTTTCTCTGAAACCAATAAAAACATATTTTTTTAAAAAAAACTAAATGCATCCTTTGCACTTTTTGCATGTCTGCTTTAGTGTCTTTAGGTCTGAAAGATATAAATCTGTATTAAATTTTATAATTCAATTGGTTTTTATTCACTTATTTAAACAGGAGAAGAGAAAATCTCTATATTGTGGTCATTTATTATAAAAATAATACATCCAAGACACCTTTTCTGATTTTGTAATATCTAATATTCTCTTCAAATAATAAGTATTTTAATTGTTAAAATTTTTTAATTAAAGAATATTTAATTAAAAATTTAATTCTTGTTAAATTTTTTCCCACTGATATTAAATTGAAATAAGTGTTTGGGGTTTTTTGTATAGGTGTTAACTGTAAGATACTATTCACATTCAAAAGGCAGTGTTTATTCTGAAACCAAATTTTCTTTAAAAACAAGAGATTTAATCTAACATTTTATGTATTTTGGTCATGCAGTTTTCCTTTCCTGAAGAACCCTGTGCAGCTGAATTCCATATAGTGTGATGGGGACACTGACCTCACACAGGGTTGCTAACAATCCCATGGAAGACAGATAACTATATATAGTTTTCTTCTGAGGGTTTTGAATACACCTACTACCACAGATATACAATCACTGGCTTTGGAGAGAAGTGATCCTAAATGAAGCTATTTAAAAACATTTAACTTAATGAAATCATATAATTAATTTGTAGTTTGAATAGAATGAGTTATCATTAAATCAATAGCATATGTAGTCCATTTTTCAAATGCTTAAGTATAAGGCGTATATAAACTACCAGGGGCCCAGTGCACAAATTCATGCACCTTGAAAGGAACTGTGGGCCACAAGGCTACAGTGAGCACAGGGGTGGGTCTTGGCTTATCTCCCACATCCCCCCACAATCCCTCCTGCCGTGGCCCCCGTATCCTCTCTGTCGGCAGCCCCGCACCCACCACTTCCACACACTGAAGCACTGGCACCTCTCGCAGCCGCTGACAGTGTGCAGTGATTGGGGCCAGTGCCAGCAGCAGGTGTGAGCAGGGCTGGTTCCATCAGCTGGTGCAAGTGGCAGCTACTGGCCCCGATCGCCCCTTACACTGCTGATGGTGCCAAGTGATTGGCACTGGTGCCAGGTGCCGGCATTGGGTGTGAGCGGCAGCTCTGGTGTCGGCTGCAGGTGTGAGCTAGGCTGGCACTGGCAGTGGGTATAAGCAGAGGCTCCGGTGCCAGCAGCAGGTGCAAGAGGCAGTTGTCAGGTCTGATCAACCCTCAGAAGTAGAGAGATGGAGAAGCCCTGAGGGGCGATTGGGGCCATTGCTGGGTGTTGCAAGTGCCAGGCGGGACCACAGTGCATGGGAGCAAAGAATTTTCAGTAACCACCAGAGGCTTGCCTGGATGACAGCGACCAGTGCCCCACCTTGATCTGGAGCCCCCGCTCACCTGCTCCACCATCCTACCATGCCGATGCCCACCATGCTCCATGCACACCCCCTGGTGGTCAGTGCAAGTCATAGCAACTGGCTGTTCAGTTGTTTGGTTGTTCTACCCTACGGTCTATTTGCATATTAGGGTTTTAAATAGATAGATAGATAGATAGATAGATAGATAGATAGATAGATGGATGGATGATAGATAGCTTGAAAGATTTCCCCTGTGCTCAGAATACTTATAACAAAATTTCTTACATTTAAGAAACTCAAAAGTAATATTCCAGATCACTAAGTGCTAAACAGTGAAATCAAAAGAGAAGCTAGAGTTATTATAAAATACTTCATTATCATCAGGGTTTCTTTTAATAAAGAATGCTGTTTGCATTTAACAAATATGATCAAATGGGACCGCCACAACTACCAATAAAACTGGAAAAATTTTCTAACCACTTATTAAGCAGTCAATGTGTTCTGTAGAGCAGAGCCAGTCCACAAACTGCAACGAGATAATGATTTTATGCCTTTATGTAAACCAATGCACTAATTTTTTTCATCAAGCAAGTCTAAGGAAAAACATGTCTGCTGAAATAAGCCACAAATGATATAACTGAATTTTCAAAGGAACTAGATTCAGAAGAACTGAATATAGGAAAGGTATATTAACTTCTTGAACTTCTTTGTAAAAAGATGAGAGAATCAGAAAACAATAAAGAGGGATTCATTAGAAATGCTTTTAAGGAATATTTTACTCAATGACATATGAAAGTAATTAATATAAATATCCAAAGGCCACAGCATCTATGTATTCACTGATAAAATGAATGCCTTTCTTTACATTACCTTAGTAATTTTCATGAACTTAACTCAGTGATATCAATCTAAGTAGGTAAAACTAAGAAAAATGGTAACTCACATGTTTATCACTCAGTTTCTTAGATACAGTGAATAAGTTATAAAATACAAAATGACCACTGTATAAAATAATCACGATGCCTGTATTAAATGTATTCAAATACTCTCTGCTCAAAATTCTGATGTTCACATATGTCTACAAGTTCATCAAATCATTTGCCAAGAATGTAAAGTTATTGTTCCACAACATGTGTAGTTCATCACATACAGTGACAGCAAGTTTCTGCTCTAATCACCCTTATAGAAGGTAACAAGTTCTGCTGAAGGGAGACTTTATCACCGAGGCTAGGGGTTGGCAAATTCCTCCTGTAAGGAGCCAGACAGTAAATATTTCAGACTTGAAAGGTCATACAGTCTGTGCTGCAACAATTTATCTCTGCTGTTGTAACATGCAAGCAGCCACAGACAACAAGTAAACAGACAGGCATGGCTGTATTCCAATAAAACTTCTTTTATGGGCATGGAAATTGAATTCCATATTATTTTCATCTGACACATATAATTATTATTCTTTTCATATTTTTTCAACCATTTAATAATGTAAAAGCCATTTTAAGTCACAAGCTGTACAAAAACAGATGGCAGGCCAAACTGGCTTGCAGGCAGTAGTTTGCCTTGACCTAGACCAAAGGCATAAAAAGCATTAGTTATCCATTTCATTTTTTAAGAGGTGGAATGAAGTGACTGACTAATAAATGGTTTCTAAACAGAATGCAATCAATTATACCAATATAAAATAAATTAATCATATAAAACATAATGTGCTCAAAACTCTTAACATACCTTGCCAGAATAATTTGCAATGTTTCCAATATTGTATAATAAAAATGAAAACACCATAATGATCTCTAGGTTAGCGTATATATTTGTTTACAGTAACAGATAATTCAGAAATTTCGTGTCTAGAGACAGGCCAAAAGAACAAAAAACAGATGTTCACACAAAAGTTTATATACAATGTTCATAGCAAGCAAAAAGTGAAACAAAACCAAATGTCCATCAACAGATTTATGGTTAAACAAAATGTGGTATATCCACACAATGAAATATTATTCAGCCACGAAAAGGAATGAAGCACTGATGCATGGTACACCATGAATGAACTCTGAAAACATTATGCTAAAGGAAAGGAGTCAGTCATTAAGGGGTCACATATTGTATAATTCTATTTATATGAAATGTCCAGAAGGGGCAAGTACAAATACAAAGTAGATTAGTAACAGCAGAGGCTCTGGGAAGAGGGAATGAGGATTGACTGCTATTTGGTATAGGATTTCCTCCTGAGGTGAGGAAAATGTTTTGAAATTAGATGTGAGGATATTTGCACAATCTTGTGAATATACTAAAATTCACTGATGTACACTTTTAAAAGGTGAATGTTACAGTATATTAATTATATCATAATAAAACTTATAATTAAAAATAAGGTTATGAGAAAGAAAAAATAGTTTGATGCTAAATGTGTAAATTCTATAGTGATGCATTAGTACAAATAAAACAGCCTATTTGTTACAAAGTTTACCAGTGCACTTTAGTTAATAATATGTCTATCAGCTCACTGGAATAGCAATAGATCAGGTAGATAAATGCATTTCATTAAAAGTTTATAATAATTTTAAATAAGTTACATTAGATGAATATCATACACACATATAAGAAATTTCCATTTATTTACACAAAAATTTTTTATTACCTTTGTATATATCTTCCAATATTATTAGAGATATGGTTTAAATCCCAGTTTAATCTTATTCCACAATATTTACATATTTTCTTTTTTATAGTAATAACTAGAGGCCTGATGCATGAATTCGTGCATGGGTGGGGTTCAGCCGACCCATCCCAATTGGGCTGGGCCGGCTAGGGGAAGGGGCTGCAGGCAGTGTGCCACGGGCCCCACCCCCTGGTCAAACTCTTGGTCAAACTCCCAGTCAAGGGGACAATTTACATATTAGCCTTTTATTATATAGGATAATGGCTTTTATTCTCTGATTATATGTCATTACTTACTGAAATTATTTGTTCCTTCAAACATACTGAAAAGATCTGTACTATATGATTTACCTTTTGACTATCATGCTCGAAAGTAGAAAACCAAGGTTCAGCAGTTTCCATAAGTTGTGAGAACATCGCACTAAAATGTAGAAAAATATATACTGTTGTTAAACCTTCATTAAAGTAAATATGGTATAAAAAATAAAAATATCAGAAAGTAACTGTACTTACTAGGCATCATGTTCCAGATACTCAGGATTCAACAGCGTTTTCATGTCCTCACTTAAAAAAGTAATACATACAAATCAAAACGTGTCATTTTGTAACTGAAGGTGATTCAGAGGTTACCTTACTCTATACTTACAAGCCAACTTATATATAATGTGCAAATTAAAAAATTATTCTTTTTTGATAAAAAAAGAGCAATTCCATTAACAAATGAAATCCTTCCTTTCTCTAAATGTAAAAAACAAATTAGCTGCCTTGCCTGTACTACAATGAGATAACTATTTAATTATTCCAAATAACAAAATCAAATGTGACAACATATTCATTGAATGTGCCTGATCTCGAATACATTGATTACTCCATAATCTATTATTTATTTCTAAAATAACACTCGAAAATATATGGTTACTAATCAAATATATCATGTTAAAACATTAACTTATTTTCTTTCAGTGACTTCCATTTTTACTACATTTCAACATAACGTAGTGACAGCACCTCTTCCAAATCTATGTTAGTGTTGCTTTTACATTATAGTGGACTGAAATAGCTGAAGCATGTTCAACTCATTTAAAAGCAATTTTTTTCAATCATCTATACTTTCCTATTAAGTATATTCAACCTACATGTTTTAAAAAAGGTAAAAATGGGATGTCATACTAACTTCATCCTTATCATCCTTTAAAATAACTAAACAAAGGTAATTAAGACATGGTTACTACAGTCAGATCCCGTAAACTCAGTATAATTAAAAAAAAAAACAACAAAAAACCTCAAAAGGAACTAGACAATACTAATGTGTAATATAGTAAACAAAAGTTAATTTAACAAAGATCCTAGTCTATGTTCAGCAAAATGGATGGCTACATTTGATTAATAAAGATAATGTGTGTCTTCTTTCTCTTTCCTGCATATAACTGGAATAGTCTGTGGAATATCCCTGACAAAATTTTATAATTCTTTGCTTTCTATTTCTAAAATGCTTCCTGGCTGCATCTCCAACTCATCAGTTAGGATATCTTAAGTTAGAAAAAAAATTCTCGCTACTAGCTTAAGTTAAAAACAATTACTAAAGTTTTTTGCTGGAAAGATTAAGTTTCATGTATCTCAAAAACTAGACTAGAAGTTTCCATAATAAAAAAAACACATAAAAATGAAAAGCTACGAGACTTTTATTTCATTTTAGATTTCAGTACCTTTCTCTTATGAACTGAACTGAATCAAACTTGGAGAAAGTATCTCACAGACAAGGTTCCCACATAGCTTGTAGTAAAAGAATGGGGCATTAGAAGATAGTATATATGAATACAATCAATCTAGCACTTTGCCATTACAACAAAAATTTCTTCTTCATGATCCATTAAGTATGTCTTTCTTTGGTATATATTTAAGATTTGCAAAAATATTTATGTTTCCAAATTTGTCCATAGCTGAACTGAGATTACAACTATTAACTATGTTAATACAACTAAGTGGAATTAACGATCAGCCACATGAAACACAACCAAATGTTTATAATTTACAAAAATACCTTCAAGTTAAAAGATTTTGAGGCAAGAAAAGATTACAGCAGGGCTTGAAAAACAGATGGAGCTCATATAAAAACTTGCCTTGGTTGAGCAGACTCGCTGGCATGAAGAAAAGCTTGGTGGTCACAGTGGAGGATAAAGACGATAGGCGCTAAGAGCTCATGCATGCCCTGAAACATAAGAGCAAGAGAAATGAAAGGGTGGGATGTTTATAGTCCACTAGTGGACAGAATAAGCCCAGATAAATGCTTTTTCAACTAGTCCCTGCTACCAACATTTCCATAATAGAAAAGCATAAAAATGAAAAGCCACAAGATGAGACTTATTTCATTTTAGTTTTGGTTCCAATTCAACCACAGCGTGGTATTTTGCTTTAAAACATGGAGAGCAGTTCTCTTTTAAATGACACAACAAACAATAAATTGGCATGGTAGACAACCTTGCACCTGTCAGTTGCTTGAAGATCTGTACTCATAAATATGAATTTCATTTATGCAAATTATAATCATGAGCTACAGTGTAAAGATCTGCAGTAAGAAGGGCAACTAAGAACTGTAGACCTAAGGAAATTACACCCAATGTTTTCATTATATAATGGCTCAAAATTAGGATGTCTGTAGATTTGGGAAGAGCTGAAGTCAGCTGGCTGGAAATGTTGGATAATAAAAGAAAGAACCTTTAGCTGGTATAATAGAAAACAAAGTTTTTAAATTATGATTTTCAAATTGTTTAATCTGATGAGTACCTAATTTTTTTCGTAATTTCAACTATAAGGTTACTTATAAACTTGCTTAGTGATTTTTACCAATATGATTCTTGTTCCTTATATTGAATTATATGAAAAGGCAGACACTTAGTTGTCCTTAAAAGGTATTATAAAAATCTATTATTGTGGGGAAATAAGGTATTCCAAATTAGTGACCTCCTTGCTAATTGAGATGTTTTTACCTCTTAAGCATTAAAAAACATACATATTTTAGCAAAAATAGATTGTGCACTTTTATGCCTCTGAAAGTAGGTAAATTACCATTTCCCTTTTGCTTAATAACTATGGTTATCTTTTATAAAGACAAGACAAAAAAACTACCTTTACAGGAAACAAGAATAAAATACACAAGCAGAGAGAAGAAACAGTTTTTGCTGGTGAAATCAGAGATGACTTCCTATGACAGGATAGTCACATAGCCTTCTGCATAATCTAGCAGTACTATGTTATTCTTAGGAACTTAATGGTTATCACAAAATAATATGAAAGTAAACTCTAAAAAGAACTTGATGATATTCTTACAAAATAATTTATGTTCCACTGACAATTTACTTGTTATTGAGGACAAATTACAATAAGCAATCTTTTTTAGGTAACCATGTCCTTACCTAAAAAAGATTATTTTTTAGAACAGGGATGGGGAACCCTTTTCCTGCCAAGGGCCATTTGGATATTTATAACATTATTTGCTGGCCAGATGAAATTATCAACTTAAAAATTAGCCTGCTCTATATGGTCAAACATTTAACTCACCTTGGCAGGACCAGAACAAATTATTTCATGAGCCTTGTATGGCCTATAGGTGAGAGGTATCCACCCTTTGCTTTAGAAAAACATGGTAGAGACTCAGAAAGAATGGAATTGTGTTGCTAATTATACTTTAAAATCATCATTAGGGTTTTATTCTCCTGGGGAAAAAATCTCATTATTCCAAAAACTAGAACCAATATTTTAATATCAAAGCAATAGCTACTACTGTATAAAACCATCCTATATAATAAAAAGCTAATATGTAAATAGTTGTCACACCATCATACCATAATGACTGATCAGCAAGGACCTGAGGCTGCTTGGTGCCTGGCCAGGGTGGAGGAGCTCAGGCTGTGCTCCCTGCCTGGCAGGGGTTCACAGGGGACCTGAGGCTGTGCCCCTCACTCAGCGCCGGGCCAGAGAACCTGAACCTGCACCCCCTGCTGGACTAGGGGCCTGAGGCTGTGCCCCCAACCTGGCTGGGCTTGACTGGGGGTGGGGCTGGCCAGGTCTGGGTCTTGTGTGATTTTGAGGCACCTGTGGGTGGGTGGGGACTTGACTCTGGGTCCAGCGGCGCTCCCCAGGCTCTGACAGGAGGGAGATTTTCATATACATTTTACTAATTTTCTTTCATCTCTGACACTTCTATTATAGAGAAAGGGCAAACAGCAATATTAAAACATTTTCTCTAATTAATTCCCTTTTAATGTGCACAAATTTCACACACTGGGCCACTAGTGTGAAAGAAAAAGCAAAAAAGAAAGGGAAAAGAGGAATGGATGAAGGAAAGGGAGGAAAGGAAAGAGGAACAGAAGGAGGGAGGGAGGAAGGAAAGAAAGAAGGAACAAAAAACAAAAGAAATAAAAAAGTGTGATACTAGTAGATATCCTTGTGGTAATTTTTGTTTGCTTGTTTGTTTTGCCTATTTCTGATGGTTTCCTCAGGATAAAGTATCTAGAAGCAGAATTTCTATGTAAATGATGAAAGATATTGTTAAAGTTTCTAATCTATACTATTAAGCTACTCTCCAAAAAGAATTCCCTTGTTTATGAGCATAGATACCACCATCTCACAAATCCTCACTTATATACTTATATTTGTAGTGTTGTTGTTTTTTAATCCTGTCTGTGTTTATGAGGTTTTTGTTTGTCTTTCTTATTTGTTCATTTGTTGCTTTCAGTTTTATAGCTCACATATGAGTGAAATCATATGGTTCTTTACTTTTTCTGTCTGACTTAATTCTAGAGGGATGAGATTGGGGGTAGTAAAGGGTAAAGAATGCCAAATATATGGAGATGGAATATTTGATTTTGGGTGGTGGGCACACAATGCAATATACCAGTGGTCGGCAAACTCATTGGTCAACAGAGCTTAAATATCAACAGTACAACGATTGAAATTTCTTGAGAGTCAAATTTTTTAACCTTAAACTTCTTCTAACGCCAGTTCTTCAAAATAAATTCACCCAAGCTGTGGTATTTTGTGGAAGAGCCACACTCAAGGGGCCAAAGAGCCGCATGTGGCTTGCGAGCCACCATTTGCAAACCACTGCTATATACCAATGACATGTCATAGAAACCTATATAATCTTGTTAACCAATGTCACCACAACAAATAAAATAAAAAATAATTTTAACAAAATCCCATCAAATTTCACCACTGGTTTTTATATAGTTTTAGTTTTCTTTTAAAAAAATTAATTATTTATCTATCTAGTACGTATTTAATTTTGCCCTGAAGATTAAATATGTATTTTTCTCTCAAAATGAGTTAAACTAATTAAAAGGATTAAAGAGAATAAAACAGGGCAGAGGGAACTAATTGTGCTTTGCAGATATCTTGCAGAAAGCTTGCAGTGCAGCCTTGAGCACAGCATAGCCTACCACTGGACATCTGGCACCAGGAGGAGCCAAGGACAGGACATGCCAGTCAAGCTCTGTATATCAGCAGAACTGCTTGCAGCCAGTAGAAGCTAATAAAAACCTGCCTCTCCCTTCAGTCACAGCTGATTACTTTTTCAGACTCAGCCCACCTGCAGCCTTATGCTTGAAATAACAGTTCTTTTGATACATTATGGCCTCATGTCATAGGTGCGCAGCCCCAGCCACCCTACGAACCTTTCACTAATTTATTAAGGAACACCGCTTATTGAATAACACCTCTTCTCCCAAGAGTTCTGAAATGTCATCTTTACCATAAACTGAATATTTAGCTCTTATTTTTTTCCAGGCTTTTACTAGTATTCTATTGGTTTGAATAGCCTATCTAATAAAGAAGGAATATGCTAATTGACCATCACACACTCACAAAGATGGCAGTGCCCACAGCCACAGGATGGCAGCACTCAGTCCCCTCAGCCCCACCAGGTGCTCAGGGCCAGCCCGAGGTCCAGGCAAACCTTGGAGTTTGGCTGCCCAGCCACCCAGGGCTGGCCCTAGGGATGGACCAAATGACTGAACAAGCAGGCTGTGTGGAGTGACCAGGCCAGCAGCCAGGTTAATGAGGGATGACCAAACAACTAAAAAGCAGGATGCATGGGGCGACCAGGCTGGCAGAGGGGGCAATTGGGGGCCATCAGGCCAATAGGGAGGGGGCTATTGGGAGCAACCAGTTCAGCAGAGGGGTCAATTGGGGGTGACCAGGCTGGCAGGGGTGGGGTGGGCCAGTTACTGGCAATCAGGCCAGCAGAGGTGGGTAGTTGGGGGTGAGCTGGCTGGCAGTGGGGGCAGTTAGGGATGATCAGGTCGGCACACAGAGGGAGTGAGGAGCAATCAGGCTGGTTTGGGGCGGGGGGGCAGTTATGGGCAACCAGGCAGGAAGGCAGGTGAGCAATTAGGAGCCAGTGGTCCAGGATTGTGAGAGATTTAGACCAGCAGTCAGATATCCCCCAAGGGGTCCCAGATTGGAGAGGGTGCAGGCTGGTGTGAGGGAACCGCCCACTCTGTGCATGAATTTCATGTACTAGACCTCTAGTTCTTTTTCTTTTTTAAATATATTTTTATTGATTTTTTACAGAGAGGAAGGGAGAGGGATAGAGAGATAGAAATATTGATGAGAGAGAGACATCTATCAGCTGCCTCTTACACACCCCCTATTGGGGATGTGCCCACAACCAAGGTACATGCCCCTGACCGGAATCGAACCTGGGACCTTTCAGTACGCAGACCGACACTCTATCCACTGAGCCAAACCGGTTTCGGCTGACCTCTGGTTCTTAATAAGAACTTTAGTGCACACACACACACACACAAAATACTATCTCAGAGGAGATGGTGAGTTTTCTCCATTTTACTTCTTGTGCTGTTTATTAGGGTCTGGAGAGCAAAGTAAAGGGTGTGCTTTAAAAAAAAATTAAATAAATATTTTTTTAATTTTAAAAATAATTTTACTATTGTAGAGAAAACCTGTACATTATTCTATTCTTCCATACTATTCATCCTTTTTTTCTCAAAATTATCTTGCCTATTCTAAATTTTTTTCATCTAAGGCAGCTGATCTCAACTCTTTGGGGATCGAATGACCCTTTCACAGGGGTCGCCTAAGACCATCGGAAAATGCAGATATTTACATCACGATGCATAACAGTAGCAAAATTTCATGGTTGGGGGTCACCACCACATGAGGAACTGTATGCAAGGGTCATGGCCTTAGGAAGGTTGAGAACCACTGATCTAAGGGAACTTCATAAATTATAAACAAAATACTGCAATTTTTATTGGCATTGCATTAAAATGAACTTGAAGAAAATTGATATTTTTGGAACACCAGATTTTCCAATCCAATCATTTGTAGAACTGCATAGTTTTTACTGGGTTACTAAGTTTTTATTGTTGTTAGTGGTAATAGTGATTCTCAATGGGTCTTTCCCCCTCAATATGTCTCCTAACTAATTATGGCTAATTTAATAAGAAAGATTTATTGTTTAAAGTATCTCTCACCTTCTTTAAATGTTCTCTTCCCTCTAGTTTCTGTGATACTACTTTCTCCACATTCTCTATTTGTTCAGGCATCATTTGTCTTCGTTTATTTCAAAAATTATTTATTAACTACCTATGATGTGTTGAAAACACAAAAGTGAATAAAGCAGGCAAGCTCCTAACCATTATGAAGCTTGCATTCTAGAGAATAATACACACACACACACACACACACACACACACACACACGCCCAGATCCTATTATAGGCTCAACACATAATAAGCACTCATAAGCACTCACTACACAGTGGCTGAATAAATGAAATATCTACCCTCATCATAGCAACTAATTGGTAAAATTTGGCCTACAATATAAAAAATGGAAAAGAATAACACTAAATCATATTTCAGCATTTCACATCAATAAATAGGGTGCTCTTTATATAATAAAAATTAATAACATTGAAGACAACTTTTTACCAATTCATTGTTACATTCCAACTAAATTTTGGATATTTTCTTAAATAGACTTGGAAGAGACTGTTGGCTTTACTCTCAATTCTAGACTAGTAAAACCCAGAAAATAATTGCAAGTGGCAATTATACAGACATCTCTAAAGAAAAAGGAAATTATAGAGACAGAATCATCATAAATTCAATACGCTGTAAATTTGACAAAACATAATACAAAATAATGTAGTGTCAGTATACTTCTTGGTTCCCAAAATGTGTATTTTGCTGCCATCGACAGACACTGTCAGCATTTCTGCTTGCTTCAAGCCTTTATCCCTGCTGGATCTTTAGCAGTCACTGCACTCCAAACTCATGCCATTGGAAAATAAAGGTAACAAAGTTTTCTTCATCAACAGCCTGTAGGCTCACAAAATTGAACCTGTTCTTTTATCTGCCTGTGTTCATTTAGCCCACCAAGCAGTCTTTATTAAAGTTGAGGCATCAGGCAGTCAAAGTTCATTAATACCATTTATATAATCTCTGCAGTTTCAATTAACTCAGCAAGACATTCTACTACATGATAACAGTCTCATTAATTCAATAAAACCCCATAACTATTAACAATATGGTCGATGTTAAACGGGGTGTCACCTAGTACAAAATAATAGCTTTAACAGCTTGTGATAAAACTCAAGGTTTTTTCTTAAATTTGATCTGGCTAAATGTTCAGTCCTTCTACAGAAGGTTTTTTTTCCTGTGTAAAAAATCTATGAGATTTTAAACATGTATAGGGAGTAATTAAGTCTTATTAACTGATACCCAGGAGTAATCTAATACTTTCTAATTCAATAATTGATAGACTTTGTCTAAATTATCAAGAATCTGATCTGCCTTATTCCTCTTTAGTCTTCCTTAAAAATACAGAGGGCTACATACATCACAAAATGATGCCATGTGCAGTTATTATGTTTTTGTTCTTTGTCAGTGGAAATTGTTTCCATTATTTTAAGCCTTCTTCAATCTAGATTTTTCTTTCTCTAAAGAAAAAAGGAAAATAAATCTGTATTTTAGGATAATTTTATTCTGACTTGATTTGCTATCAAATCTTTTACTGTGAAGTATTTTCAAGTTTTCGAAAGAGGAGGGGGGAGGAGACAATGAGGGGATAGGCTTCATTATAAAAGCCAGCACAATGAGGAGATTGGGGAAATAGAAATAAAGCTGGGTCATTGATGGAGAGCCTGAGCTATGGAACTAATGCTGCAAAACCATTCTGCCCCCAGACTTCTTGCAAAGTACGATTCTAACATCCTTAGAATTTAAGTCATTTTGAATGGGATTTTCTTTTATTTGCTTCCAAAAAATGCTATACTGATAGAGATTTAATTTCTCCCAGTCTCCCTTTTTGGTGTTTATTTGTTTTTAGTGTTGTAACTTTGCATATAAGTTCCAGATATCTTGCTTGGGAAAGCCTTTCCTACACAGATTGTAAAAATATTCTCCTAAATTTTTTTCTGGTATACTTGTCTAATTCTTGTTTTTACATTTATATCTTTACTCCATCAGGAATTTGTTCTACAATAAAAGTATAATTTAATCTTTTTTCTCGGTGGAAAGCCAAATATAGAAAGTCAATAAAAATGTCCTATCTTATCATATTACAATTGCATAGATAATTAGACCCATCTTAGTTTGTTCTGGTGATCTACTCAACGATTTCCACACTACCGTCACAGTGGTTTGATCACAGAATATTTATAGAAATTTTCATATCTCCCTTTGCCACTCTTCTTTTCCCCTAAATTCTCTGGCAACTCTGATATATTTAATAATAATAATCCTATATAATAAGAGGTTAATATGCAAACCAACCAAACAGTGGAATGACCAGTTGCTATAACACATACTGACCAGCAGGGGCAGACACTCAATGCAGGAGCTGTCCCCTGGTGGCTAGTGTGCTCCCACAGGAGGAGCATTGCACAGCTAGAAGCCAGGCTCACGGCTGGCAAGTGCAGCAGTGTTGGCAGGAGCCTCTCCCACCTTCGTGGCACTGTTAAAGATTTCCAACTGATGGCTTAGGCCTGCTCCCTATGGGCTCCTGGACTGTGAGAGGGCACAGCCTGCACTGAAGAATCCCTACCCCCAAGTGTACAAATTTCATGCACTGGCCTCTAGTAATATTAATAACACCAGAACTACCAACATAACATTTAGTGGAACTAGATGTTTTTAACTCTACAAAGTTAATGCTACTATTGCTCTCCTCTAATAGATGAGGAAACTAAGGATTTAGAAAAGTTAAGTAAGTAAATTGCCTATGCAGCTAGTAACTGGTGGAACTGAGATTCAAATAAAGGGATATGTACCCAGACAAGTGCTCTTAATTAGCTAAGCTATATTATGTACCTTAAAATTAGTGTAAAGCTTTTAGCACTAAATTTAAAATGAATGTGTCCAGTTTTTAAAAAATTACATCTCTCACTTAGATTATCACTATAATGATATTATATTTCTACATCAATCTGGTAAGAAGTTATATTTTATTTAATATCTTCTCATCTAAAAACATTTATCACTTCTTTATCAAATCTGGCTTTATATATTTCAATACATTTATAGTTTTCTTCATATAGCTTTTGTGCCTATATTACATTTATTTCTAGGTTATTTTACAGTTTGGTTGGCATTGTGAATGGGATGGATATTTTTTTTTTCCATTTCCCATTCTAAACTGTGATTTTATATAAAGTAATTGTATTTCAAAGAATTACCATGTAATTAATATAAAGACATATTACTAATATTAAAACTAAGATAAAATTAGTTCCTTTGGGTATTCTATGCACTTAATAGCAAATGTATTATTTAGGAACAAGTGTTATATCACTTGGTTTATTATCTTTAAACTGATCAAGTTTTCTTCAAATTAAATACATTGCTTTTACCATATGAATATTTTGTTATATTACACTGAAATTAGGTGGATGTCAAATGGACATATCATAATTTTTTATTGTTAGAGAATTTATTAATTCAGTTTGAATTCCCTCTTGATGTACATTTTGAGAAAGATATAAAAATATTCAACTTGATGTATTCTTTTTTAAATTTTCACTTGAGAATATGTTTTCATTGATAGAGAGGAAGGGTGAGAAAGAGAGAGAGAGAGAGAGAGAGAGAGAGAGAGAGAGAGAGAGAAACATCCATCGGTTGCCTCCCGTATGTGCTCCAACCTAGGTATGTGCCCTGACCAGGAATGGAACTGCAATATTCTGATTTACAGGGCAATGCTTCAACCAACTGAGCCATCTGGCCAGGGCTCAACCTGATGTTATTTTTACTGGATCACAATAAGTTCAAGAGAAACCTAGACATTTCCTTATATATTAAGTAAATAATTTATATTTCAATAAAAACAATCCAACAATTTTCTTTACTTTAGTAATGAGAATGAATCAAATATCTGGATCAAAAAGAATATTATGTAAATTTCTAAAAATTTAAAGGAACTTTCTGAAGTTATATTACTGGTAAGTTTTAAAGAGTAAAAGGATACTTTATTTTTTACACAGCATGTCGCATATTTATAAATGCTGTACATAGAAACAATATTTATACATACAACTCTGAAAAGTTTTATTACTAGATTGGCTTCAAAGATGTTGTTTATAAACAAACTCCCAAAACTTGAAAGAAAAGATTGAATGCCTTATAGAAGACAATTTGGTGAAATGTCTTATAATAAGGAAGAAGCATATGTGCCTCAATGAGCTTACTTTTCTCACCGTGCAGCTGACAAGCAGCCCTTTGATTGCTGCACTATTATGATACAACTTTGGATACAATAAAGGCTACATTATTGCTCTATCATTTGTCAAGCTGTATAGGAAATTTTGAGTCAATGGATGCCACCTGTACGATATTTTCATTACCTGTTTATAAAGCAACTGCTCGTTTTCTCTAGCATAACAGAAAAGAACATCTGTAAGAATTTTTCTCACATTTTCTTGTCGGAAAAACTGCATTTCAGGAAACCTGGAAAAAGAAAACACAGAATTGAAATGACTAGCACAATTCTAAGAATTACCCTCAAACTCTCCTCTCTAAGAGGTGCAAGGGCTGCTTCGGGTTTTAGTGCAAGTCTGTATTTGCCATGCAACTTACAGCATTGATGGGACTTACATGTTCAGGGAAAAAGGATGAGAAAAGGGAAATTATTATATCACAGAGGAAAGCAATACCCCTCAACATCTAAATATTTCAAATGTTTTCCATATGCTTAATGTCAGCACATGATGAATACAACAATTTTTAAACAAAATGAATTATAATCTTTGTATTTATGGTGGGGTAGTGCTCTGTTTTAGTACATTTGGTTTATAGGACTAGAGTGTGACATTATTACCAAGTTTTTTTAAAAAAATATCTTTTTAATGCAAATATCATTTAAATTATTTTACATGACCACATTGTTAATTTTATCTAATTAAAATGTAGGCTTCAAATGGAACAAGTTAGTCAGTATTGCTTAAATGGTCTGGATCAAAATGTCTACCAGGTTCTCTGAGGTCATGTAAAATAGAAAAGGGCAGACCATGAGCTTGAAAGGAACTTAAATAGTTGTTTATAAAACGAAATGTACAATCACAATAAGCTATAGATCAAATATATAGCAACACAATGCACAATGAATAGATAATGGAAGAGGGGTTGTCTGTTTAGAAGTAAACAGTCCAACAGATTCAATCACAAAAGGTTTGAACAAGAATGTTTAGAACCGGAGGAACATGCAACATCAATGGAAAAGGTAACCGACTCAGAAGAAAAGATATGAAGGCACAGAAGGCTCAGAGTGCTCCAGGTGTACCGCTCAGTGTGGTAATTAGTCATCAGAGAGAAAAGTACACAAAGTATTGCCAGTTGGGAACAGGAAAATAGGATAGAAAGAAAAGTGGGACAGGTGTGGAAAGGGCTTTGAAGGCTTGAATTTACAACTGAGGAAGTGCAACAGAGTGCCTCTATACTTTTTTGAATAGGGAAATAACAAAGAAAATAGTATTTGAGTAACTCTAAGGGGAAATAATCTCCAAGGAAGAGAGATTACAGAAAAGAGAAAAGTGCATCATAATGAAGTGACGCGGGAAAATCACAAACCTGAAAGGAAAAGCCTGTGTTCAAATTCATGTTGCACAATTGCTAGCTGTGTGATCTTGTAAGTGACTGCCTCCTCTGTTAAGCAGGGACAGTACCACTGACCTTGGGATCAAGATGAGGTAGGTGAAAGCACCAAGAACAGTGCCCCGCAAGTAGCAGGTGTTCAGAAATAGAGGATTTACTAGTCTGAGTACTGGTGCTGTGGTGACGAAGATGAATGTGGCTAAGAGAATGTGAGTGACTGGAGAGGAAGAGTACCCCAAGCATGGAGGCACGGGACATGGAAGCAGAAAAATTCCGCTAGTGAGCCTTTTTAAGAGCACTAATGGTTGTTTGACTTCAGATTAGAATGGTTCACTGCCTGTTTTTGGAGACTTCAGCTGTTTTATGCTTCTTTCTAATCCTCTTTCGCAGTTATCACTTTCCTTATGTCTAGGCTGGGTTCCGGAGTGAACTATGCTAGTGTTTCATGAAGCATCTCTTTTCTGATCCTAATTTTTATAATAAATTAAAGCCTATTTTATCTTCATCTGTTCATTTGACTTTTGCTTGAAATTTCTTTTGATTTGCAACCGTTCCAAGAAACAAATATTTGACCCTTTCTCTACCAGCAAGGAGGCATCCATTTTGGGGGCTAGTAATGAACAATACATAGATTTGTAAATTAGATGCCAATTCTTAGTTTCATTTAAATGCCTACTATATCCACTTGCAAGATTAAAAACCAGAGGTCTACAAGAATTAAAATTGCAGGTAGGCAATTTAAATTACCCACTTTTAGCAAATATCTAATAAACTGAAAATGTGTATTAGACAGACATAGCATCCCTACGCAATAACACACCATCTACAATTCTACTCAACAATGCTAAAGTGTGCATTTATGAAGTTTCATGACACCCTCTTTATTTAGAAAAGCATGACTGTTCTTTAAATCCCGATGAAGAATCCATAGCATCGAATAAGGTAGAAAAATATAGAAAAGTTCTAAAAAACCCCACAAAATTAAAAGTTTCTAGTATTTCAGAATTTGGAAAAAGAACTTACATTCACACAAGTTTTAAAACTCAAAGAGTCTCTGAAGATAACCCAGCTAATCTCAGAAGTTAACAATTAAGCACACTAAAGCAGAGAGATCCATACCTGCCTCCATACATCTGGGTAGATAACAGGGTAGCAGTGCTCCCCAACTGCTTCATTAATCTATACATACAAAAGCCTAAGCAACCTACCGACCAGAATGACTGGTCACTATGACATGCACTGACCACCAGAGGACAGGCACTCAACGCAGGAACTTCCCCCCTGGTGGTCACTGGACTCCCACAGGGGGAGTGCCTCTCAGCCAGAAGCCCTGAGCCAGGCTCATGCTGGCAAGCACAGCAGCAGTGGTGGGAGGAGGCCTAAGCCATCAGTCAGACATCCCCTGAGGGCTCCTGGACTGTGAGAGAGTGCAGGTTGGGCTGAGAGGACCCTCCTCCCCCATACCCAAGTGTACAAATTTCATGCACCAGGCCTGTAGTATTTCCTATACACTGGTAGTTAGGTTCAGAGATCTAATCAGATTCAGACTTAACTGTCAACCAAGTTCTGTATAGACAGCATCGTATTTTTAGTACATGTTTACAAATTCTTTGGCATGCTTTCCGTAAAAAGGCGAGTCAAACTCCCCTCCATTTGAATATGTGTTGGCCTTCCTGATGGCTTCTCCCAGAGAATGCAGCATAAGGGATGCTGTGACATAGTTCTGCCTGGTTCTCTATCCAGATACATCCTTGAAACCCAGACACCATGCTGCTAGGAAGAGAAGCAGCTACATGGAAGGGCTGTGTGGAGGTGTTATAGCCATAGCTCCAGAGAAGGTCTTTGTTGAGAGACAGCTTCAACAGCCAGCTATGTACCTGAGCAAGTGTTCAGAAATTCCAGCCCCTGACCTTCAAGCTGGTCTAGCCAACATCATGTGGAACAGAGACAAACTGTCCTGCTAACATCTACCCAAGTTATAGATTTATCAACAAAATAAATTATACTGTTGTTTTAAGCTTTGGGGTGGCTTACAATGCAGCAATATATAACTGGTATAGTCAGTGTTGTGCAATTCTATCAGGAGGCAGGTACTGTTAACTTGTCTCTCCTTTTATGATGCTATCAACCACGGATGAGCATTGCCTAGGTCCATTAATTCACTAAAGGTTATAAAATGGTAAGATTATAATCTTATCATTTTTCCTTTATTGTCTAGTTTACATATATAAGTAAAAATTCCCCTTCATCAATGTTTAGTTACCCTGAACTATAGATCATCATAATTTTGGAAAATCTTATTGATTTCCAATAATTTACTCATGAATAGTTATGGACATAAAAGATCTATAAATGACAGAATGGCCGCTAATTCTGTCACGAAAGTTGTTTATGGCAACCAGACTATTCCATTTCTCCTTCGGATACCTTCTCATGTGACTGCAGTGTATGGGAGTGAATCAGGAAGTGAGAGATGGAGGATGACTAAACACCAACTCTAGAGCCCAATAACCAGGATCCCAGGTACCTGATGGGAGTTAACTAGAAAGACATTCAATAAAGCAATTGTCTTCATAAAACAGAAAGACAATACAGGGAAGCCAGGCAAATATCTGGGCTGTCAGAAGAGTTTCTCAGACAACAAAGAGACAAAAAGAGTATTTCCTAAGCAAGAAAAGGGTTAAGAAAAGAGTGAAATGATAAAGGGCTTTGTCACTGCATTATAGTACATAATTAGGTAATTAGAAGTATTAAAACAGACAAAGCATTGGGCCCAGATGAATTACTGAAGATGCAAGTATTCAATAAGATGCCCCAAGGGAGAAAGTAAAGCCCTTGGTGAAGGTTTATAATCATGCAGTAGGACAGAGAAGCACAGAAGGACTTGGAGGAACAATAACCGATGTTATGCCCATACTTCAAAAATAGAATTCCAAAGCAAGCATTCATCCAAAATTTAAAATGAGTGGATGAAAACTCCCTAGAATACTATTAAACACCAAAATAACTATAATACATTACTCTGGTTTATTGTTTTATTATAGAAAAACTGAAAAATCAAGCAAAAACCATACAGGAACAGTTTGATATAGAATGAACACAGACACTGCAGATACTTTTTCTTTCTGTGCTCCCTCTACTTTGGTTGATGATTTCACCATTCTCCCTATTCAACCAAATCTGCTTTCTCATCTTCCCAGGCACACAGGTAGCTGTGGCTCTGAAAAGGACAATAGACCTTTTCCCTTACAGCTGGATAGAATGGAAAAGGATCATCTGAGTGGCCTTGGAAACTATATGTGCACTGTGGTTATTTTAAAAATATATCTGAAAATTCTTGGATCACTTGGTCTAGGGAAAGTATCCCTTGGAGACAGACACTTAAGCAGACCCACATGGAGAGGAAGCCATACTGGTCCTCCAGCCTGGTCAGGCCTTTCAGATTACTGCAGTTCCAGCTCAGCTAAAACGCTACTGCAATTTCTTGAGACTCCTAAGCCAAAAGCTTCCAGCTAAGCTGCTCCCAAATTCCTGACAGCAAGTATGAAATAAATAGTTATTGTTTCAAGTTAATAAGTTTTGGTTAACTTATATATAGTAGCGATAGAGAACTAACATAGGTTTTGATACCTGAAATTGGGGTATTGCTAAGAAGCATAAGATATGTGATAGATCTGTCTATGGGACTTAACAGAAGCCCCAAGGACCTTGCATAAAGCATCAGTGAAAGACTACAGGGTGTGAATGAGATTGTGAGCAACAGACAGACACAGCCCAGGAGGAGCTGGCTGCCAGAGAAGGCTTAAATAAAAGTAGGGTGTGCACGAAAGGGGCCATATGCTAACCTGACAAGCTCAGGGAAGGCCTGCTTGGTGGTCTTGTGGTCTTTCAAACCCGAAGACCTAAAGTAACCACAAAGGATGGTCTGAAATTAAACTTTAACTAAAAGCAGTTATGGTAGGTAGTTAGGTCCTAGGCCAGTGTCTTAACTAACAAGGACAACCTTTACCTTAACTGAGCCTATCTGTCTTTTTGCATCTATGATAACATATCTTTGAAATGTCTACAACATTTGTAATTTCCCTTTTTCAGGATCCCTTGGGGCACAACCTAATGTGCCTGGGTGCCAGGTCAGATAACATAGATTCCTTCATTGTTATATTAATTGTTGACTGTTAACTAATCTGCACCCACCTAAGTATGTATCTATCATTTTACTTTTTATCCAATCCCAGAGGTTTCCCCCTTTGCTTTCTCCCGTCTCTCTAATCTATCACCAATGGATTTCATGTAACCCACCTACGTCCCCTCCTTTGATTGTAATGTATAAAAATAGATGGAAAAAAACACCATTCTCTGGAGCATAATCCCAATCCGTTGAGATACTGCTTCCCAGCAATTATCAATAGCTTGGCTCAAATAAACTCAAAAAAATTCTTTATAGGTTTGAGTGTTTTTATGTTAACAGGGGAAAACATACCGGGAAAACATCCCTTATTATGCAGTGACAACATGGCAATCCTTAGTTATAAGGAAAATAGAAAACATACCTAATAAACTGGGGATCTGACTAAGGAGCAATCCAGCGGGAGTGTTGAAGGTGCTGCCTGGTTTATACCTATTACTTATACTAGAATGAAAGAAGCAAAGGAAGAACCGACAACAAAAAGGAGATAGGATTTGCTGGGTTTAAAATAAAACATTTTCTCATTCTCAGCCTCTCTATGAGCAATTTGTGCTAATATTAAGACATTGCTTTAGGGAAAATATCAAATCTAAAAACAAAACTAAGGATGGGAATGTCAAATCCTTTGTCAAGGTCTCAGTAAAGGGATGCCTTAGAGCAGGGGTCGCCAGCCTTTCGGACCTCCAGTTGGCAACTGCTGCCTTTGAGGGCCTTTCTGTCCGACAAGATGCCCTGGTGCCCTGTAGAGATTTAAAAAGCATGCCTCTCAGAGCCTTCAGCACTCAGTGTCAGGTGTGTTACTAAACATCCAACACCGCACCCACAGCCGCTCACAACAAAGAATTCATTGGTCCATAATGTCCATAATCCCAAGGCTAAGAAACTCTGCATTAGAGTACATGAACCCAGAGGGCAAAACAGCATCTATTTATTTAGTATTTAATCGCCAACTCCTTCTGAATAAGATTGGAAGGAAGTCACTCATGTTTCTGTCTCCTGTTTTCTTCTCAGAGTGCTTTGCATACAGAAGGTATCTGATAAATTGAAAAAGTGCTGAATCCAAGTAAACAAGGTTGACATAAAATATGATAGAATAGTGAGTAGTAAGACCTAGAGTGTGAGGTGTTACTTCTGTTTTGGCCATTAACAAGTTATATTTTCCCAAGTCATATGCGTTTGGAACTTTAACTTTCCACATTTGTAAAATAAAAGGATTCACCATTAGGTGAGTACCAGTGACACAAATGCCTATTATGGATGCCAGGCACTAGGGAAAATGAAGATACAAAACATAAGAACTAAGTACTCAAGAAATTTAGGAGAGAAAATAGACATTTTACAGATATTTCTAAAAATAAAATGTACATGATCTATAAAAGAATAGAAAAGAGACACAATTTCTTTATGAAAATCTTTAACTTATAGCACAGTAGCTCGTACAGTAATTTCTCAAGGAGTATTTGTTGAATGAATAAATAAATTGACAAACCTACCAACATATAAACCAATGAAAAATGAAAATTAAAACTATGGACTGAGGTAGGGAGCTGAAGTATAAGAAAGGTCAGGTCAGAGCACTGCAGTCTGTTTCTGTAGTTAAAGACAAGAGAAACATATAGCTTTCATGGGCCACAAACTGGGACAAACACTGATTTTAAAAAGGCAAAAGAAAGAAAGTAGGAATCTATTGTGATGATAAGTGGTAGGATATAGATGAGGAGGATCGCAGAAGAATCTCCAAAAGTCTAAATAGAAGGTAGGAATTTGAAATCACCAGAGAAGATGAAGCAGAAGGGTTGGGATAGCAGGAGATAGCAAACTGTGCAGGAGAAAGGGCAGGTGGGACGGGAGATTCAGGAGGGTGTATCTGTCACCATGGAAATAGAGGCTTCCACCAAACATTCTTTCTAGTTCTCCAATGCCCTGAGTTACAGGGCAAGCCCTCCCTCCCACTGACTCCCCTTCTCAAAAACAACCCACTTTCAGTTCATAAAGGTGAAAAATCAGGGAAATATATAATATACAGGGTGTTTCAAAAAAATGTATACACAATGTCTATAGATTCTATTATATTTTGAAAATGAAATGTATTTTAAACACTGCCTTTATAATAACTCAAAGTGTGTATCCATTTTGGGACACTCTGTATGTATGTGTATGTATATATATATATACATATGTATGTATGTATTTTAAGTGAAACACTCATTTACCTTGAAGTAATCAAGTTGTTTCAATTCCAAAATGCATGAAGATCTCAGAAGGCTGTCATACCGTGAACTGGCTATGCCTAGCAGGACTATTTCAGGATGGGACACTACTTTACCACCTAGCATACTTTACTTTTTAACATTCGCATCATCAATATTGAGCCCACAGTTATAAACAGGGCTAGAAACACGGCTTAATCTAAAGTAGGGGGATCTCAACAGCCAGCACTCTTCTGGTCAGCAGCTCGGGCTGACAGACCATGCCGCTGCTACTCGCACCACTGCTCCCAAGTTCCAAAGACTGGGAGTATAGGGATGCTAATTAAGCACTACAACTGCACAGTCTGCAGCAAATACACCTATGTTTTCACTCAAATAGCATTTCCCCACCCAAAATATTGAATATTCCATAAATGGGAATAAATGTGCAGTATGAATGTGCATGCTTAAGTGGAACAGAAATGGGAAAAAACACACATTAAAAACAGAAGCAGTACAGGAAAATACATATTTCTAAATAAATACATGTGGCCGTAATAATCAATATTTCGTTGTTAGCTTAAGTGTTGTCAAATGAGGAAGGACTACAGGCCATTTGACAGAAGAACTGTTTCTTATATTCCGGAAAATCTGTTTCCCCCCTCTTTAATATTTAAAAAACACACACACAGGTTGCCGACAGCTCTCAGAGAGCGGCTTGTGTTGTAGTTTTCACTTTCTCGGCTGTGAACAAGTGCATATGCGAGGGCTGGTCGTGCATGCACAAGCGTGTACTCTGCCTGCGTTAAATAAAACCACAACACAACACCAAGTGCATCCACTCATTCGTGTGTGCCTGCAGTCCACCTCGAGGAGACTGAAAATATAAATACAAGCTGCTATTTTGGTGCAATCACACGAAGATGGCAGCTTGTGTGTTTTTTTCTCTCTAACATTTTAACACTGGGCAGATTGTCTGCATTAACACACACCCAAATCAATTCTGCTCTGAAACTGTTTATAAAAATCTCCCTTCCCAGAGGATTTTCTTCTTTACTTAAGTAAAAAAAAAAAAATGGGCTTAGAGGAAGCTGTATAGCGGTACCAACGTTGAGGACATCTTACATTTATAAAGTGTGACGATCTCATCACTTTATAGAGTACTGACAGTATTCCTTCCAACGTGGGAACTGTGTAGGAGATGCACTTCAAACAAGAAAAAAAATCAACAAATTCACTTTCTAAAAGCGCTTTTGAATATCAGTAATATAGAAGAAATTTCCAAAGTCTAATTTTAAGCTGCCTACTATAACATAATAACTAAATTTGACCAAAAACTCAGACAAGATTTGTATACTATAAAAATTCATGGTTTCTTAAGAGCAGAGAAAGGAAATAAAAACAAATATTTAACATAGGCCACATCTAAAAGTTCACTATCAATAAAAAAGAAAATGCAGATATTCATATCATATACTGTACAAAAACCTAACGAGTTCACCACAGTGCTGTCCAACAGAACTGTCTATAATAAAAATGTTCTATATCTATGCTGTCCCATACAATAGCCATTAGCACTTGAAATATGGCTACTATCAATGAAGAAGACTTCATAAAAATGTTTTAATCTTAATCAATTTAAACTTAAATAGTCACATGAGCCTGGTGGGTACCAAATTGGACAGCACGTATCTATAGTTTTAAAGAGAGTTTCAGTGATTACTAATGAAACCACAAAATATCAAATGAAGAGCTAAAAATAACTGAGGAGACACAGTTGCTTAAACAGATCATCAGAAGCTTTATGAAAACTAAAAACAAAAGGAAACACTAATTTGAGAAAGTTGGATCTTTTTTTTTAATATATTTTATTGATTTTTTTATAGAGAGGAAGAGAGAGAGATAGAGTTCGAAACATCAGTGAGAAACATTGATCAGCTGCCTTCTGCAAACTCCCTGCTGAAGATATGCCCACAACCAAGGTACATGTCCTTGACCAGTATTGAACCTGGGACCTTTCAGTCTACAGGCCGATGCTCTATCCACTGGGCCAAACCAGTTAGGATGAGAAAGTTGGGTTTTTATAGATCTGACCATAATATGGAGATTAAGAAGGAAGGAATGGATTTAACTGATAAATGGCTGCTTGGCGTGCTAACTGCAATAACCCTACAATAACCAGAAACAAAAGACCAAACAATGAAGGTGAGGACTAGCACATCCAATAGGCAATCAGATAAACTTTTA
This sequence comes from Lasiurus cinereus, assembly GCA_011751065.1. Classification (NCBI taxonomy): domain Eukaryota; kingdom Metazoa; phylum Chordata; class Mammalia; order Chiroptera; family Vespertilionidae; genus Lasiurus; species Lasiurus cinereus. The sequence continues at coordinate 18,699,229 of JAAGEH010000125.1, forward strand.
ATTAAAGTCAAAGTTACAATGTAAAAGTAAATTAAATAATTTTAATCATTTAATTGGAGGAAAAAGGAGAACACATCTGCAGAAGATACTATTTGGCAATAGCTTATAAATATGCTAATTTGCAAATGATGTTAAAGACACTATAAATATACTTTTAGAGTAGACCTTGATAGACCAAATAACAGACTTCTATGGCAGCTAATATGGAAATGATATTTTATTTCAAACTCATTACTTCCCATCATCTTAAATATTACTGAGTTTCATTTAATGTTTCAGCCTTTGAAGCATGGCAAATTGGATTGGAATGGGCAATTCAGGTTCTGAATCAGAAATACTATAAAATGGAACTCCTGGATTTACCTTTTTATCAGTATTTTCAGAAATAAAAATGAGAAGAGGAACAACCTCATTAGGTTGAGATAAAGTACAATTAATTGAAATGAATATAAAACCCTTTGAGGCAAAAAAGAGTTAGTAGAATGAAAATATGTTAAAATTAGTTGAAAGAAGAGATACTATTTAATACAGTGACAAATTCAATAATGATGCAACAATGCAGCTAGTGAGATAAAATTCTCTTATTTAAACTCAGAATAGCAGGCTGATAGTACTTTTTAAAATGTGCTTAGTTATCTCTCTCATAAACATCAACTTGACTCTGTACAGTGAGATAAAACAACATTAGGCCCATGCCCTCCGAGGGCTTACTGTTAGGTTTCAAAGAGGAGACGGGCTAACACCAGAGCTCTTGTACATACCGTTTCTCTCACAGTACCAGTTAATTTGGGCTGTAACTTTTTTGGCTGCTTTCTCTATTAGATTCTGAGCTTCTTAAGGGTCCTTGCCATATTTATTTTGGCATCTCCAGTGCCTGGCTCCCAGAGAAGATTAGAATAGATGCATTGAATATATTGGCAGATTGAATACCTTGGCAGGTCTAAATAAATATAAAAGTCTCAACAAAATTAAGTAAATCATCAGAAATTTATTAAGAAATTTCTACAAGAACATAGAATAGGCACAAGTTACTTCCAATTGTAAAGAAAGGAAAATGCTCCATTAACAGGTTGGTGATGAACTCAGGCTTTGAAGAATGAACTATCAGAAATCCAACAGAGATGAGTGGAGTTAGTAGCATTCCTCCAGACAAGTAATGCAAACCATGGAAAGCACAAAACCTGTTCGGGGAATTGTACCACAGCACTGGCCTACAGGGAATTGTGGAGGGACTTTCAGTTTCTGGTCTTCCAAACAAGGAGTCTGGACATTGCTACTCCATCCTAACAAGTAAAAAGCTGAGAAGACTAATAACCAATAAGTCTTCTTGGATCCATAAGAATGGGGAAGACACAGGGAAAACTGCTGTCCCCAAGACTGGAGAGATAGATGGGCAAATACAGGGACTCACAGCTTGTTACAGAGACTCAGGAACCAGTGTGGGTAGGAAAATCTGAACTGTAACTGATGGATTACTGAGCTCAGTGTGAACCACTCTGAGAGTCAAAATTTCCAGGTGGACCTGTCATAGAGGGGCCTCACAATATTGTGAGACCTACTTCCGGGAGCTGGACCAAGTTCCCACAGTAGTATAAGAGAAAAATCCCCCCACCAGCTTCCGTCGAGGGGAAAGAAAAAGGAGCCAATGTGAACACAGTACTGCTCTTCTTAACAAGGCCAATTAAAAGACAAAGATTGCCAGAATGAATAAAAAAATTAAAAAAAAAAGACTCAATATGTTACCTACAAGAAATCCATTTTAAATATAAAGACACATGTAGATTAAAAGTAAATGGATGGAGAAAAACATACCATTCCAATACTAATGACAAGATAAAAAAGAACATTACATAATAATAAAGGGGTCAATTATCCAAGAAGGTTAAACAATCCTTATTATGTATGAACCTGAAAAAATAGCATCAAACTACATAAGAAAAGAACTACTAAAATTACTAAGAGAACCCATTTCCAAGGTTGGCAATTTTAACACCCTATAATCAAATGGACAATTCTGGCAGGCCGAGGATCATTAAGGACATAGTTGAACTCAACATCATCAATTAACTGAATATAACTGACATCTACACTGAGTGGCCAGATTATTATGCGTTCAGAGATCATAATAATCTGGCCACTCAGTGTACCCCAGTACTTCATCAAATAACATCAGAATAGACATTCTTTTCAAGCTCATGTGGAACATTCACAAGACAGACCACATTCTGGACCATAAAACACATCTTAAGATATGTGACAGAATAGAAGTCATACAATGTCTGATCTCAGACCAGAGATCAATAACAGAAAGATAAGTGAAATCATAAAAGGGAGTTGTGTGTGTGTGTGTGTGTGTGTGTGTGTGTGTACGTCCATTCTTCTGCAGACCACAGGGAAAATCATAGAACCTTTAAGATGAAGCAAGTATCATGACTAGATATGTGCTTTGAGGAGACAGGGCTATAATATGTATAATACTGGAGAAGTAACAGATTCAAGAGAACAATAAACAAGAGACTCAAGGTGGGAGGTAAAAAGACACTAAAACAGAGCAGTAAAAATGAAACAAAACCGATGTGAAAAAAAACTAGATATGACTCCCTATCTGTATTTAAAAATAGAAAAATGTATACCCTCAACCCATCTACTCTTAATCACCTTTAATAGTGCATATTTAGTCTAAGTCACTAACATTAGTCAACTTAGAATACTGCAATATTCATTCCTACCTCCAACTTCACCCAGTATCACAGCATCCAGAATTATCTTTTCAGATATCACACCCCTGCTCAAAATCCTCTAATGGCTTCCAATTGCAATTGGAATGAATTCCAAACTCCTATCTGTGGTCTGTAGGACTGCTTGTCTGGAATTTGAGTTTATCTCAATGTCCCTACTTAAAGCACTTGCTTCCAGCCACACCTGCTTTCCCTTTGTTCCTCTAAGTACTGAGCTTATTTTAACTGAGGGACTTTGCACCAGCTGTTCCCTCGTCCTGGAATGTTCTTCCCCTAGATAGTCACATGACTGGCTTTTAAAATATGTTCACCTCTCACCTCAAATATCATCTTCTCAACGATGCCTTTTCTGATCACTGTTCCTAAAGTAGTCATCCCCTCTAGCTCTCCTATTACCCTTCTTCATTTCTTCACAGCAATTAACTCCCTCTACAATCACCTTCTATATCTATACATGCTTATTATCTCACCCTCTACCCACCTACAATAAAATGTACATCATGTGATAGCAGGGTCTTGTCTGTCTTTTGCAACACCATGCTTTCCCCCCACCCCCCGCATCCTCCAAAGGATCAGCCTGGAACAGTGTAGACATTCAATAAACAGACATTTAAAAAAAACACAACAAATTTCTTATCACAGACGCCAGTGACTGAGTAGCATCATATAACATTCACTGAGCTGCCTTGCAGACTGAATTGAAAACTATGGATTTTAGATCACGTAGTGCCTTCTAGAGAGAATGTATTACCTAAAGTGGTAAAATTACTCAAGCTATTCAGCTTTTATGATTAGACAAATTGGTGGCTTTACAATAAGACTGACAAATCTAATCCTAAAAACAGTTACTTGCCACAAGAGACATACAGAGATGACAAGGAAACTTACTCTAAATATGGAAAGAGAAGTCTGAGAAAGAAGGTGTGCAACCTCCCTACTATGTACCAGTGGAGATTAATTACAAGGTTATCCTATATAAGAAAAGGCTAATATGCAAATCGACTGAATGGCGGAATGATCAGTTACTCTGACACACACTGACCACCAGGGATGTAGACACTAAATGCAGGAGCTGCCCCCTGGTGGTCAGTGCATACCCACAGGGGGAGTCCTGCTCAGCCAAAAGCTGGGTTCACAGCTGGCAAGAGCAGTAGCGGTGGCGAAAGCCTTTCCCACCTCTGTGGCAGCACTAAGGACTCCTCAGGGGATGTCGCCTGTCAGCTTAGGCCTGCTCCAGCAGGCAGACATCACCTGAGAAGTCCCGGACTGCAAGAGGGTACAGGCTGGGCTGAGGGGCTCCCCCTGGGGATCCCCCCCCCGCCAGTGCATGAATGTCGTGCACAAGGCCTCTAGTGTGTGTGTGTGTGTGTGTGTGTGTGTGTGTGTGTGTACTAGAGGACCAGTGCACAAAATTCGTAGGTGGGGGGTGTCCCTCAGCCTGCACCCTCTCCAATCTAGGACCCCTTGAGGGACATCCCTCTCACAATCCAGGACTGTTGTCTCCCAACTGCTCGCCTGCCTGCCCGCCTTTTTGACTGCCCTTAACTGCTTCTGCCTGCCAACCTGATAATCCCCTAATCACTCCCCTGACAGCTTGATTGATGCCTAATTTCTCCCCTGCCAGCCTGATTGCCCCTAACTGCCTTCTCCTGCAGGCCTGGTCACCCCTAACTGCCCTCCCCTGCAGGCCTGGGTCCTCCCTCAATTGCCCTTCCCTGCAGGTCCGGTTGCCCCCAACTTCCCTCCTCTGCCAGCCTGATCACTCCCAATTGCCCTCCCTTTTAGGGCTGGTCACTTCCAACTTCCCTCCCTTTCTGGCCTGGTCCCTCCCAAAGGCCCTCCCCTGCTGGCCATTTTGTGGCAGCCATTTTGTGTCCCTATGGGGACAGCCATATTTGACCATCTTGAGTGTTTTAGTGATAGTCAATTGGCATACTACTCTTAGATAGGATAGAGACCTGCTGCACCAGTGGAGGCCAGCTGGTTTGCCCTGAAGGGTATCCCAGATCAGGGTGGGGGTTCCCTTGGGACATGGGGTGGCCTGGGTGAGGGGCCTTTGGTGGTGGTTTCCAGGTCTGCCACACACCCCCAGCAATGCAAGCAGAGGCTATGGTACCTGGGATTTATTTATCTTCTATAATTGAAACTTTGTAGCCTTGAGCAGAGGCCAGGGCTTGCCAGGAAACTTGGCTTCCTCCAGGGGCAACCCAAGCCTCCTGCTCTCTCTAGCTCCATGACTGCCGCCATTTTTGTTAGGATTTATTTATCTTCTATACCTGAAACTTCGTAGCCTTGAGCAGAGGCCAGGGCTGGCTAGAGTGGGCAGAAAGCTTAGGTTCCTCCATTGCTGGAAAAATCCAAGCCTCCTGCTCGCTCCATGGCTGCAGCCATCTTGGTTGGGTTAATTTGTATACTCACTCCTGATGAGCTTGTGGGTGTAATGGGCATAGCAGAAGTACGGTCAATATGCATGTTTCTCTTTTATTAGTGTGTGCATGTGTATATATGTGTGTGTGTGTGTGTGTGTGTGTGTGTGTGCGCGCGCGTGTGTGCGCGTGTGTATATAACTGGATATACACACACACACACACACACACAGGCCATAAGAAAAATGCATAGAAAATATGAAACCAAATAGTTATAAGAACACAGCTTTTAAGAAATAACACTTTCTAATAGCCAAGCAAAAATGTTTGAGCTAAATAACCAAAAATGATGAACAGATCCCCAAAGCCACTTCCTACTAGATTTGGCTATCGGCATTTTATTTTCCCCTCTGCTTGCTGTTTCTTTTAACCAATCTGGCCCACCTGGCCTCTGAGTGTGTGCCTCTGCCCTGTGGCACATGTCCTCCACTTTCATCTAATAGTGGTATGAATGCTATCATCCTTATTAGCCACTTCAAGCTGAAGTGGTCAATTTTTCTAAGATAACTGCCTAGTATCTGAAAGACAGAGGTACCTTTACCACTGGGTTAGCAAAATATACCTTGGATTTTGTTTTTAGAGACCTGTTTTACTGCCACCAATTACTTACTTATTTAAATGACTGATGAGGAAACTTTTTTTTTTTATTCACAAATGTGAATTGAGTGCCTCCTATGCATCAACACAATGACTTTCTACTTTCCAAGACGATTATGCACATAGCCACCCCACACCTCTGAGTGGAGCTTCCCTGTAAGTGGTTATTCTGGTAACTGGATAACTCAAATGATCCCAAACCTTTATTCTCAAACCAATATTATTGTCAGCTTTCTAAGATTTTGTTGTGTCTGAACTCAAGATTCCTCTGACATTTTCAAAGCAAATTTCATTTGTTAAGTATATAGAATAGCCTTAAAGTAGTCAATGTCATTTGATTATTCTGTTTGGATCTGGAAAGAGAGGAATAGCAGAGAGCCAGAGGCCTTGACGCTGTGAAAAATCTAGTAGAAGTTGAACTAAGAGTAGGCAGACAGGCAAAGCTGTGGAAGAACTTGGAAGAAGATCCCAGAGACACTCATGAATGAATCTCTATACCGGGCTCAACCTAGACCCCAATGATTAAATCAAATTTAATAACATGTATGTGCTTTTGTATAGTTTAAAGTATAAGCATATCTCATTTGCTTCTATTATAAATATATTCATATAACAACACTATGAGGTGATTGCTATTTTCCCCATTTTATAGAAAAGGACACTCAGGAGAAAGACATTCATTGAAAGTAATTTGTTCAATATTACAGCATATGTTGCTATAACTTACCCTTGGATCTTCTTACACAAACTCATATACTTCTCATTACTTGACCCAGAAAAATGAGATCAACGTATAAAAGGTATGGATATTGACTATTTGCTAAATAAGAAAATGCTTTTTCACATAGTAAATACTGAGTAGACTGAGAAAAGAAATTGTTTGCAAATCTCAATGGCTTCAAGAAGAAGGGAAATAAAGAGGGTAAAAGTAATAGCAGTCATTCAAAAAAGTAATTTGGTTAGAAAGGAATTCAAAGGTATAAAGCAAGAGATAAATATTTCTAGCAATACCTGTTTTATGAATATATAATGCAACCTTAATCAGAAGCACATGACTTAAAATAATTGTTAAAAATTGAAAAAATGGCCAAGACTGGTTTGGCTCAGTGGATAGAGCGTCGGCCTGCGGACTGAAAGGTCCCGGGTTCGATTCCGGTCAGGGGCATGTACCCTGCTTGCAGGAACATCTCCAGTGGGGGGTGTGCAGGAGACAGCTGATTGATGTCCCTCTCTCATAGATGTTTCTGACTTTCTATCCCTCTCCCTTCCTCTCTGTGAAAAATTAATAAAATATATTTTAAAAAATTGAAAAAATGATTAAATATTATTTTAAGAGTATCAACATCACAAATATAATAATTTATTTTGAAAAATGGAACATAGAAATCTATATTTTAAGAATAGAAAATGATAGTTATTATCAAAACTTGGCCAAAATAATTTTGTTATTTATCATAAAGCTTCTCAATAGATTTTGGATTTTTCTAAAACACAAAGAGGTAATACTAATTTTATTTAATAAAAGTAATTTATAAATAGTTCTACATACGTTCTTGTGACATCTTGTTCAATCATTGATCTGAGTTCTTTATCTTGGAAGAACTTGTTCCAAAGACTCTGAAATAAAAAAAAACAAAAACCTATTTAAATAATCTCACACCTTTGCTTATGATGATCTCAATTTAATAATTTAAATGATTAAATTTATCCTTCTTTGAGTTATCATTTCACATTGCAGATAGGAAACCTGAAAATGGAGCAATTTTATTAAATTTTACTCTCAGACACATCCTTATTCTAACATCAATTTTTCCAGAAATATTATATATATTTAAATTATTTTCTGTTATCTACATAAAACGAAAAATACTTTTACATAAAATGAACGATACCCAGTACTACCTCTAAACAACAAAAAAGTCTGCTTGGGTTAGAATAGGCCATAGCCCAACTGCTCAGACATGAACTTAACCCAATGTTTTCTACAAAGTTTGGTCTTCCAGTTTAATAGTTTTTTATTGCTGTTAATCCTCACCTGAGGATATTTTTCCCATTGATTTTTGAGAGATTGGGAAGGAGGAAGGTAGAAAAGAAGAGGGAAACATCAATGTGAGAGAGAGACATTGACTGGCTACCTCCCACACATGCCTCCTGACTGGGGCTGGAAGTAAACCCACAATCCTTCAGTGCAAGGGCCAATGCTCTAACCACTTAGCCCCACCAAGACAGGGTCCAATTGAATAAATTTTTATGCATTTCTTAAAATGTGAATTTAAGTTTTAAAATATACTTAACAGTATTTTATGCTGCTATACCATAGACTATATTATAATAATTATGAGAGGCCTGATGCACGCAATTCATGCATGGATAGGTTCCCTAGGCTAGCTGGTGATCAGGGCCGATCGAGGCCTTCCTTCCCCAGCGGTGGCCTTCCTTCATTCCACACTGACCCCTGGTGGTCAACGTACCTCATAGTGAGCAATCGAACTCCTGAGGGGACACTTTGCATATTAACCTTTTATATATATAGATATGTATCGGGGGAAAATGCTAATGTTACATATTAACTAAGAAAAAATTTCTATTAATAGGAAACTAGGAATTACAACAGTACTTTAAAAAGTTATACAACACTTACGAAGAAGTAATTATTCCTAGTCTTCACGAGAATATGAGTGGAGGTAGGTCTAACCTTTTCCCTATCTTTAAAAACTTCTTCATGGAATCACTACAAATAGTTAGTTTCCTTTCTTCCTCTGCGTTAGTCCTACAAAGTGAACCTTTCTCTATTTCTCTCATACAGGGAGGCTTTCCTACCACTCTCTAGCAGCACCCTTGATAAAATAGTTCCATCCTTATGTTTTTGCTCTTCTAGCTTGCCCTTAGTTCTTCTCCTTTGTAGTGCCATTCCACAGAAATGGATCATACACTTCCTCCAACACAGTATCTACACTAATAAAAGAGAAACATGCAAATTGACCTTCACTTTGCAACACCCAGTGCAAATTAACCCAACAAAGATGGCGGTGGCCCCACCCTCCAGCCACTTTGGGCCTCTGGGAAGCACGCATGCAAGCACAGAGCAGCCGAGCAGAGTATGATGCCTGCAATGATGGGGAGGGTGGGGGTCAGAGGGAGCTACAAGAGTGGCACTCCAGCTGGAGTGAAGATTGAAGGTTCTGGCTGTCTCTGGCCAGAGCAAAGATGGAAGTTGGCAGTCAGAGTGAAGGTCTGGGTCCCAGGTGTCAGAGGAAAACTGGTGCCGGCAGCCAGGGGAAGGAAGGCCTATTGCACGAATCTTCATGCCATGGGCCTCTAGTGTGTGTATATATAGATGAGAAAGTTTCCATGAGGTTTTAGGTAGTATGTGGGGGTTAAAAATATAGTTGGTATGAAATAACTCTGCTTTTGTAGTAACTGATAACCAGTTTGGTAAACACGTGCTTATGGGTAAAAGAAGTTGTGATATGAATAAACTTGAAATTTACCCCTTCATCCTGTGAAAGGGGATTATTGATCATCAGGTCCTGCTGGCCAACGACCTTCCTTGGGTTGGTGATATGCTGGGGAAGAAAGAAAGAAAACAAGAGATCAGAGGCCACTGGACTTTAAAGCACACATTTGAAAACAATTATATTAATTAAAGTGCAACTTACTATTTCTTTGATGTTGCTATACCATGCTCTTAATTCTTTAATTTTACTTATCCACTGATTTTTATCTTGAGGAAGAACACAAAGAAATAGCTGTCAAGAAGAAGAAAAAAAAAAAAACTTTTATAAAAATCAAAAGAAGTGTGAAACTATGCCAAAGAGAATCACCTGAAAATTAAGATATTCACATTCCTGGCATTTCATATTCCTATCATCATTCTAATTCTCAATAAATTTGGAGATATTTTAAGAAATATATATTTTCATAATCTAAATGTGAACAAAGGCCACCCTCCCCCCAAGATCTCAAAAGCTACACCACAAAATGGAAGCAACTTTCTCTTTAATCTCTCTCTCTCTCTCTCTCTCTCTCTCTCTCTCTATATATATATATATATATATATATATATATATATATATATAAAATAAACAAAAAAAATCATTGATGTTCAAGTGTGATTCCAATTTTACAGTCCTAAATTGCTATGCCAGTGAAATGGAGAAGTACTGTTTGGGGTAAGAGAGGGCATTAGCAGGTATAAGGTCCAATTAGTAATTTCAAGGTTTAAGATTTGTCATGAATGAAGTAGGTAGAGGACAGACTAGAGCAATCTGAGGACACAGCCTGAGAAGTGAAGTCATTCCTTTCACAGCAGAAAATTCAATTTACAACCAGCAATCAGCTTATGAAAATAACAAGCATTCTTAAAAAGACAAAATTTGATTTAATTTAGCTTAATATTAAAATAAATCTGGATTTGAATTTATTTCCCACAAATGAAGGATACTAAAAGTTAAAGAATGGAGGGTGGGGGGGGTAAGGCACAAATATTTCTATACAAATATTTCATCAGCAGGTCTCCTGCCTTAACTGCCTGCATCTATCAGAAGAAAAACGTATTTTAATTATTAAATCTAAATTATTTAATCTAAAACTGTCTAATATATCATGTTTCCTTAATGTCTGTACTTGCAGACTCTGAATGCTCAATTGATACAGACCTACCTTAGAAAACTTACAGTAATAGTCATTTTAGAAATGAGACTAAACCTAAATTAATTTTTTCTGAGTAGAAAAAGAGACAGTATTTCTAAGCAACTAAAATGATAATTGTGGATTATTATTACCAGTTTTGGTAGCCAGTGGCCCTTTCTTTTAGAAAGAGATTGACCTAATTTCCTTCACTTCTTGCTGCCCCACACTTTGTGTTTCCAGTCAAAGAAATATAAAAAAATCTTTCTTATCTGCTATTTATGAAGATATAATAGGAATCTGAAAGTGAATCTCCCTCTACCCCTGGCCCTGCTTCATTAGTTTCTGTAGTGGCTGGGGCCTGTTAAGGTGTTGCTTTGAATTCTGCACCATCGAATGAGATGAAAAAACTGTTATTGCAAAGGACTACCTTACCATCATCAGTTATTCAGAACTAAGGTGGTTCAACCTTTTTGTAAATGTTATTAGTAAATGTTCTATGAAAGATAAGCATGGATGGCCAAAAAAAGTCTAGAGTGCAGCACGTGGAAAATTCAGTGATCCCCTGAATGGGTAATCTTCCAGGGTATCAGGTAATGTGTTGATATACTGTAACCGCAAACTGTAAATAAATATTTTCTTCTTACCTTCCAGCAAATGCTGCGGAACCTGCTGCTTCTCAGTTGCCCATTAATCCCCTTCTGCTTTATTGTTGCCAAGTAATTGTTGTTGGCAAATAGTTCCTCCCATTCTTTCCTATATGCAAGAAACCAAAGCACGGAGATCCTTTGTTAAAATTCTTCTGCTTGGAGAGGAGTGCTACAGGAAATTAATTTTAAGTAAGTCTAAGAAATGCAACTTTTAAGACGTATATATTTAGTTGTGCACTGTTTCTGAATGCATGGCTGTCTTTTTGGACAGAGTTCTTCTGTAGATTTAATGAATATGTAGATAGCTATAATTATGCCAGCTACTGAAATTCATAATGTCTATGGAGGCTATTCCATTTCCTCTAAAATGTTGGTTGTGCAGTTCAGTGAATAGACAAGACAAAAAATGAATATTAGCATAAGCTTATGACTGCTTTAGCCATTGACAAAGATATACGTGCTCCAAAAACACAATAAAAAGGTGCATTGTTGATTACATTGGCTTCTCACATGAAATATCTGTTAAAATGAACCTATTTCTCTTCAGTGTCAGGGTGGCAGGTAGATATACCAGAAGACTGCTTTCTTTTACTTTTTAGTGCTATTTGCTTTTGAAATCTCTGCAACTTCTTTCTACATGAGCTGTTTTAAAATTTTAACAGGTGCAGGCAAATTTGAAAAAAATAAACATCAAAAAATTAAAAAGCCTCACTGTAAAAACTGTTAAAGGCAAGCTTGAGTACCTTGCAGTACCTATGGCTGAGTAAATAAACAACTGAAATATGCCTCCCAGGCACGGAGACACCAGGGGCCTAACACCTGTGCCTCATTAATATACAAGTAAATCTGCTCTACTGGGAAACAATTGGAAATTAATTGTCCCAAACCACTTACTGAGTTTGAATAAAGGAAGTAGACTTATATTCCCAGCATCTTATACCAAACATCAAGAATCATTCGTCAACAGTTGAGGCAACCGGTAGAGCGTTATGAAATTTCTCTCAGATATAATAATGTCACAAGAAATGTGTAATTTGAAAATTTTTAATCAAAGCTAAATCCTGGCAATCTCTTCAGAGACTTACTCAAAAAAGCCTCTGAAACCCTCAATCATCCTTCCCGCACACATGCGGCTGCCATTGACCAGACCCAACTTATTTGAGAAAGGCCAGTCTTGCATGCTATGTTATCTGACACCCAGGAATGTAACCAAGTGTACACGTGGGGTTAAAAAAACAGACTATGGAGCAAGCATATCTTCTCCAGAGTTTTCCAGAAGAGCTTCCGGGGCAATGGCACATTCCCACTGCCTCAAGCAGGAGACTCTCCAGCCTCAGCCCTATAGCATTGCTTCCTGTCCCACCAAGCCTTCTGCCTTGTGGGGAAGTATCCTGAGTGGGACACGCCCCCTCCCCCCCCCCCAAATGCATTTCTACCACCACTCCATGCAAACTTCCTATTCTCATCATTCTATTTGTAAGAGAGGTAATATTTTACTTTTATTTTAATTTGATTTTATATCATTAATAAAGCTGAAAATTTATCATGCTTTTAGGTCATTTTAATCTCCTCTTTTTACAACTTCCTTTTTTGTCCTTTGCCTATGTTAAGATGTATAGGATACTGGTTAAGAAAACAGACATCAGAACCACATTCTTGGGATCAGAAAAACAGCCAATGTACAAGCTACTTAAACTAGCTATGCAATCATGAGAAAGCGACTTAACCTCCTGTGTCTGTTTCATCATCTGTAAAATAGAATAATAATATCATCTCCCTCAAAGAATTACTATGAGGATTTAACTATATGACAGACCCTCAGAAGGGTGCACTGTATATAACATTCAATAAATAATATTGTTAATAATGTTATAATAATGCTTTTATTATAGTAGGCCTTATCATAGGACTAAGAGAGTTTTTAATAAATTAAAGACATTACACCTTTCCTACCATCTATATGTATTTTTAACTCAATCCTCTCGATTGTCCTACACTCTGAAACATTTTAATTTGTATCCTATATAATAAAGAGGTAATATGCAAGCTGACCATCACTCCAACATACAAGATGGCCACCCGATGTGGACACAAGATGGCTGCCACAAGATGGCTGGCAGGAGAGGGCAGTTATGGGCGATCAGGCCAGCAGGGGAGGGCAGTTGGGGGCGATCAGGCCAGCAGGGGAGGGCAGTTGGGGGTGATCAGGCCTGCAGGGGAGGTAGTTGGGAGTGATCAGGACTGCAGGGGAGGGCAGTTAGAAGTGACTGGGCCAACAGAGGATCAGCAGGGGAGCAGTTAGTCATCGATCAGGCTGGTAGGGGAGTGGTTAGAGGGTGATCATGCTGACAGGCAGAAGTAGTTAGGAGCAATCAGGCAGGGAGGCAGGTAAGCAATTGGGAGCCAACAGCCCTGGATTGTGAGAGAGCAGTTAGACATCCCCTGAGGGGTCCCATATTTGAGAGGATGCAGGCTAGGCTGAGGGACACACACACACACACACACACACACACACACCGTGCACAAGTTTTGTGCACTGGGCCTCTAGTATAACATAAACCTAACATTAATTTATCTTGATGATCTTTCCATTGTTGTTTACACTGATGTAGTTCTTAGCCACTCCAAGTTCAGAGAAACAGTCACTGAAATTTATGGTTTTAAAAACCACTTTAGTCCATTTATGTTACTTATAGTATTTTAAATACATTATCTATTTTCCAACAATATCACAAAGATTATCCATCTCTTATTGGTCAAGTTTTGTGTTTTAATAATACTCAAAGAGAAGCTCAGCAATGAGTACAAATAACATTATAGGAGTATATCTTAGAAACTGTACATTGATATAGATTGTAGTCTGTAAACACAAAGTGCAGATTTCAAATGTATTTTAAACCCAAGAGGAATCAGAACTCGTGAGAGATGATGCAGTTCCATTGCCTGAAAACACTGATGAATTCTAGATCAGAGACGGAAGTGTGAGGCAATGACTCCCTAGCTCTTGAAAAATCAGCTTCTATTCAAAGGTATCAAGATATTGTGAAAGTAGATACAGCTGGTGGCTAGATTCATTGCCATCTTGTGAAGTAAGCAGCCTTTTAAGGTCAAGTTACATACTACTTATGTAATGGAGGATAATCATTTGTTAGCTTAAATAAAATCCTGTGCCTTGATTACAGGGTTGGCAAAGAGAAAAGGAGACTGAGGCATGTGAAATGGAAACACTATCTCTGAAATTCACAATCATTTAAATTTATTCATGGGTACTTATAGTTCCAATTAAGCTTTAACATCTCAAACTGATGAAGAGCTCTAACAACAGAGCAACATAAAGCCACAAGATAGCCTATTAATTGTCTTTCTCTCCTCTGGAATAGTGTTTTGTTAATAAACTGTGATACAGAGTGTACATAATAAACATTTAGTGCCTACCATGTGCTTAACACTCAGATACATATATTTTAAAGCATAAAGTTAAGAAAATAGATGTATATGCAAACCAATAATCATGTGATTAAGACAAAATACTCTGGTAATACAAAGAAGGGGAAAATAGTTTTATATCTAAAAATTAATACTCAGTATAGCACCAGGGGCATGTAGCGCCATGTTGGATAAGATGCAACACCCAACAACTAAACTGTCAGAAGTTTGACAACCTTCAAGGGCAAAATGTTGAAAAGTTTAGCCCTTTGAGGGGAGCTCGACTACTGGACTTGGGAAGAGAACAGTAAGTACTGAGAAGCCAGTGGTGGAATTTTTCAGTTTAATGAACAAAAAATAAAAGATAGGTATTAAACTTTGTCATACATTTAAAGTTATATATATATATATATATACATATATATGTATATATATATATGCACGCTATTATAGGAATATTATATATATATATTACATATATATTATATATAAAGTCTGGCAATGATGCTATTAAAATGCTAAAAGTCCACCTATGTCATAATATATAAGATTTTAGATAAAACACCTTTTTAAAAATCATCACCTGAGGATATATTTTTATTTATTTTTAGAGAGGAAGAGAAAGAGAAAAACATCAATCAGTTGCCTCCCTTAGGTGCCTGATGGGGGATCGAACCCGAGACCTTTTGGTGTATTGGACAATACTCCAACCAACTTAGCCATCCAGTCAAGACTAGATATTATCGCTTTTAATATCTAAAACCACCCTCCTAGGGTAACTATATTTAATCCTCTTTATAAATGATAAAATTAAGACTCAGAAAAATTAAATAGGGTATCAATAGAAAAAAAGGAATGAGAATTAGCTTTAGCATCTTCCTGGAATAACATGGAAGACACTACTACAGGGAACATGATACTTCAGATATCCAAGACAAAAATTGCCCCTGGCAACAAGGCAAGATATTAGATTTTTAGTTTTTGAACATCAAATCCAAGGGTATAGACAAAAGTTGTCACCAGTTGGACAGCTAAGTGGTTATGGACTTTCAGGAACATTTATAATTGTAAAAGCCTCCAATGGAACAGAGTAGAAACTTGGGCCTTGGGGACTCTCTTGACATAGCACTAGTGCCATCTAGTGGCAATTACTCTGCCTTGCAGACACTGGGTCCCTGAAAACATAACCAAGCGTCTCAGCAGAGACAGAGATAGGCTGGTTTCATTTCCCATGCCAGTATTAATGAATTAGTAGTGGCTGCCTTGGAAGTATTGTGTTGAGAAGGATTCTGAGCCTATCCCTGTCCTGCTCAAGAACGTTGTTACTAATTAAAAATGTTGGCCATGAGCGCTGCAATCATTTCCAAGTAAATGAAATCAACTTCTGCAGCAGCAGTTGCTGCCTTCCTTCTAAGACCAAACTTAGGTAGTTAAGCCTCCTGCAATAGGTTTTTTAAACATGAAGATCAACTAGAGTGTGCAGAGAACAAAAACACAGCTGATAATCGTAAGGTACTGTCTATTTCTAATTATGTATTTTAAGGTATTATTTTCTCAAGCTTTGAACATAAAATTAATATGAAACTAGTTAGAGCCTTCTAAATAGAATTATTTAAATACTTTTGTAACCTAAATAATGCATAAGTGATTTAATTATGTGGCAATTCTGGACTAGAAAATTTCTGAATTGTCCCAAGTGGGGATATACTTTATACTGTATATTTTATATAATGGCTTCCACTCCATTTCCCAGCATTGTCTGGACAAGGGAGAATGTCTTTATAGGGCTCAAATGACTACAATAATTGAAAGAGCTCAGAGACTACAGAGAGTCTAGCTCTTAGAATACTTAGTTTAGAGAGGCTACTTTGATTTTTACTGATGATGAAAGCTGCTGAGGGCAGAGAAGGGATTATCTCTGGGGAATAGGAAGGAGGGTGGACACATGTTTCTTGGAAGTGTCCTAAGGGGAAAGTGAGCTAGAGGAGTCCTCAAAGATGACACCTAGATAAATGATATGTTGTTTATAGCCTATAAGGTTGGCCAGTCAACTATGATCATCATTTTTGATATTTGACTGGAATAATAGTAAAACTCAAGGCCAGGGCAGGATGAAGGTCATCTTGAAGCAGGATAAACTCAGTTAGATGAGTAGAAAATACTTGAAGGTAAAAGAAGTAAACCTGATGCAAAAAGATTTATACAATTTTTCAATCCTAAAGTGCATGCCAATATTTGAAAAATTGCTCTATTATTATTATATTTGCTTTATCAAATACATAGGAAAAAGGAAACAATAAACTTGTAATCTGTTTCTAATCTGTCTAGAAAAATCGTTGAAGATGTCTATTAATGAAGGACTGTGCTATAATTCCAATATTCCATGTAAGAGTACGTAACTTTGTAACATCTTAAAAGTCTGATTTAAAAAAATACTATTCAAATAGAACAAGGAACATCCAAAGTGAAAATCAATGGGAATGTGAGAAGCGTAAATTAGGTATGTCGGCATCAGACTGCAGTGTGGCACCAGATTTGGTTAAGCTACAACATTAGGACTGCAGGTGCCAAGATCAACCAGATAAACACTGATGTTATCTATAATTACCTCATTTTTAGCTTAAATCACAGGTAATGAGGGAACTCAGAGATTTTAAAAGGCAATTAGAAAGTCTACTGGCTTTTTTGCTTCCTGTATCAGGAATTTTTTAAAACTTACTTTTATTTAAAGCTTTTTTCCTCCATAATGAAACATCAGAACATAGCACTTACATGTAAAAAAACAGAATGCACAATTGCTCATGAGCTTAAAATGAATTTCTTCTGTGTATTGGTGAAATGTGTTCTCATGTGACGAGGTTACCTTGAAACAAAGGCAATCACAGCTCAGTTGTTAAAAGTAACTCATGATGATGTTTTGATTCAGGTTTGAACTTAACATTGAATTGAGAAATCTTGAGCCTCTACCTCTATGTCCACAAGAACATAAAGAATTGAGTAGCAACAATTTTGGATTGTCAAATAGAATAGTCTTTTTTTTTAAAAAAAAAAATAAAGCATGTATTATTTTCTTCAAAATGTTTTAAGAATTTCTAAATTCAGGGTCATGTTAGAGTATGTAAACTCAACAAACATATTATTCAGAAAATGAATCAAATAAAGCTATATCATAACATTATAAAAACTTAAGTATATAATAAAAACACATAATCAAAGGATCAGCATTTAGAAATGCGGTGAGAAAAAGATCCTGTACCAGACAATGTCTATGAAGTTGTCTGGAACAAATACTTTTTATATTCCATGGCTTACTAATGTTTCTTATATAACTAAATAGAGGCCCGGTGTACAAAATTCATGCATGGGGGCGGTGTCCCTGCCAGCCTGATCAGCTGCCAACCTGATCATCCCCTCACCACTCCCCTGCCAGCCTGATTGATGCCTAACTGCTCCTCGGCCAGCCTGTTTGCCCCAACAGTCATCCCCTGCAGGCCTAGTCCCCTGAGCTGCTCTCCCATGCAGGCCTGTGTCCCCCCCTCCCCAACTGGCCCTCTCTGCAGGCCCAGTCACCCCCAACTTCCCACTTCTGATGGCCTGCTCCCTCTCAAATGCCCTCCCCTGCTGGCCTGATCGCCAACAACTGCCCACTCTTGTAGGCCTAGTCCCTCCCAACTGTCCTTTCCTGCTGGCCATCTTGTGGTGGCCATCTTGTGTCCACATGGGGGCAGGATCTTTGACCATATGGGGGCAGCCATCTTGTGTGTTTGAGTGATGGTCAATCTGCATATTACTCTTTTATTAGATGGGATGATTTGTGGGAGGCCTGATGTATGGGTGGGGGCCAGTTGGCCCTCAGTGGTATTCCAGATCAGGATGAAGGTTCTCTTGGGGTGTGGGGCAGTCTGGATGAAGGGCCTGTAGTGGTTTGCAGGCTGGCTATGCCCCCTAGTAACCCAAGTAGAGGCCCTGGTATCTAGGATTTATTTATCTTCTACAATTGAAACTTTGTAGCCTGGAGCGGAGCCAAGCCTTCTGCTCACTCTGTGTGGCAGCCATTTCTGTTGGGATTTATTTATCTTCTGTAATTGAAACTTTGTAGCCTTAAGTGGAGGCCAAGGTATGCAGAAAATTTGCTTTCTCCGTCGCTGGAGGCAACCCTACCCTCCTGCTCTCTCCAGCTCTGTGGCTGCTGCTATTTTCATTGGAATTTATCTCTCTTCAGTAATTGAAACTTTGTAGTCTTGAATGGAAATCTGGGAATGCCAGGATGTGTGGAAAGCTTGGCTTCCTCCATCGTCAGGGAAACCCAAGCCTTCTTCCTGCTTGCTCCATGGCCACAGCCATCTTGGTTGGGGTTGATTTGCATACTCGCTCCTGATTGGCTGGTGGGTGTGGCTTGTGGGTATAGCAGAGTGATGGTTAATTTGCATATTACTCTTTTATTAGATAGGATAAGGAAAAATCCCCTTCTCCAGCCACTTCCCTGCAGACCTTCCCTCCCTCTTCTCATTCCCTACACACAACACTTAGCTTGAGATTTGTGAGAATTAGCATGAGCTCGATATCTAACTTTTTGTATGATAAAGAATTTGGCACACATTCTATAATGTCACCAATATTGTAAGGGAAATACAGAATTTAGAACAAATTATTTTCCTGTAATTTAGATATAGGCATTTAATTAGCAAGATCACATCTCTTATTAAAACTCAATTCCATCTCTTAAAGCATATTTTCTATGCTCCTATAGAAATAAATATATGCTTGAAATAATTTACCTTAAAAAGGTTAAAATATGTATTTTAACTGAATCCCCCATTTATTCAATATCCTCTAGATCAGCACCATCCAACAGAACTTTCTGAGATGACATAAATGTTCTATATCTGACTGTTCAATATGGCAAGTGCAACTGAAGAACCATATATTTTACTTTATTTTATTTAAGCCTACATTTATATGGCCTCATGTGGCTAGTGGTTCTCATATTGGACAGCAAATCTCAAACTATTTTAAGGATGGTGAACCATTAGTATATATATTCAATCTCTAAAATAACAAGTATAAAGGATCAAAGGATATAAACAGTAAAGATACACATGATACATACACATAGTGCTATTGGATTAAGAAGACATATGTTAGAAGTTATATAAGTGGTTGAGAAGGAACGAAGTTGGCAGCATAGGTAAACGCCTTGCACAAGAATTTCCAAACTACAAATAAAAGACAAAACAGACATCATCAAGAACCACAGGAAGGCTGGCTGAGTAGAAATTCTACAACTAAAAGGAAAGAGAAAAGCTCACTGAGACTTAGAGGAGCTGCAGGAGGCAGAGATACTGAGACATCCATGCAGAGAGGACTGGCAACTGAGGGGTCAGTGGCTTTCTCAAGCGGAGGGAGACAAAAGTTACCGACTATGCTGAACTCCAATTCCAGGCGAGACTCTAGGGACCCAGACTCATATGGGGAGAAACTGGACTATCAGGAAGGAGAAAAGAACATTGAGACTCAGAGGAAGTGCAGAAGGCAGAAGTACCCAGGCGCACGCACAGAGAGGGCAGGCAACTGAGTACATGGCTGACTTTATCAAGCGGGATAAAGACAAAAGATCCCAATTGCACTGAAATCCAGTTCCTGGCGAGATTCTGGGACCCAGGCTCATTCAGGGATAAACTCAACTGTATGACAGGAGACGGAACTTGAGGGCAGCTTTCTCTCAGAGGTGCTTGCAGTGATTACCATTAGCATGGGACACTGACACACAGGGACCTATTAGGGCAGGGCTGGTGGGAAACCAATGCTGTCTGCTTCATCCTGAGACTCTTCCTATCCAATCTAAGCACAAGGTGTCTCAGCATAGACACAGCTGATCCTCATAGCCAATTGGCCTGGAGGTCAATTCCTCCAAGTGATACCAACAACAATCAAGGCTTAACTACAACTAGACTGTGCACACAGCCCACAAAGGGGTGACCAAGAGTGTCCACCTCAGGTAACTGGAAAGGATGAGCCACTGGGCGCTATAGGACACCTAGCACACAAAGCCACTCTATGAACTCAGGGAAGCAGCAAAAATGTGGAGACAAAGAAACAGATAACAACTGAAAGAAATAAAGAAAAGCAAATGATTGGATATAGAGTTCAAAACCATGTTTATAAAGTTTTTCAAGAATTTCCTAGAAAAGTTGGATAAAGTTAGTGAGACCCAAGAGGAGACCAACTAGAAAAAGGACCAACTAGAAATTAAGCAAACACTGACTGAGATAAAAAAAAATATTATACAGAGACCTAACAGCAGACTAGAGTATCGTATACAAAGAAGCAAAAAGCACTCAACCAGAAAAGCAAAAAGAAAAAAGAATCCAAAAATATGAAGATAGTGGAAGGAGTCTCTAGGACAACTTCAAGCAC
This sequence comes from Lasiurus cinereus, assembly GCA_011751065.1. Classification (NCBI taxonomy): domain Eukaryota; kingdom Metazoa; phylum Chordata; class Mammalia; order Chiroptera; family Vespertilionidae; genus Lasiurus; species Lasiurus cinereus. Next base: position 18,720,112 of record JAAGEH010000125.1, read on the forward strand.
ACCAACATCAGAATTATGGGGGTGCCAGAAGAAGAGAGAAAGCAAGATACTGAAAACCTATTTGAAGAAATAATGACCAAAAACTTCCCCCACCTGGTGAAAGAAATAGACTTATAAGTCCAGGAAGTGCACAGAACCCCAAATAAAAGAAATCCAGAGAGGACCACACTAAGACACATCATAATTAAAATACCAAAAGGAAAAGACAAAGAGAAAATATTAAAAGCAGCAAGAGGAAAACAGTTAATTACCTACTAGGGAACACCCATATGACTGTCAGTTGATTTCTCAACAGAAACTATGCAGGCCAGAAGGGAGTGGCAAGAAATATTCAAATTGATGACTAGCAAGAACCTACAATCAAGATTACTCTACCCAGCAAAGCTATCATTCAGAATTGAAGGTGAGATAAAGAACTTCACAGATAAGAAAAAGCTAAAGGAGTTCATCAACACCAAACCAGTATTATATGAAATGCTGAAAGGTATTCTTTAAGAAGTGGAAGAAGAAGAAAAGTGTAAAGATAAAAATTATGAACAACAAATACATATCTATCTACAAGTGAATCTAAAAATCAAGGGAATAAAAAAATCTGATGAACAGAATAAACTGGTGAATATAATAGAACCAGGGGCATAGAAAGGGAGTGGAATGACAATTCTAGGGTGGGGGGGGGGGAAAGAGTGTGGGGGTGCAGGAAGAGACTAGACAAAGATTGTACACCTATGGATAAGGGCAGTGAAGGGGGGGTAAGGGCAAAGGGTGGAGTGGTAACTGGGTGGAGGGGAGCTATAGGGGGGGAAGAGAAACAATTGTAATAATCTGAACAATAAAGAATTGTTAAATTAAAAACAGAACAAAATAAAAAATAAGTGGTTGAAAATCAAGGTAATCTCATAAGGGATGTAACAAAATATATACTTAATTATAAGTGAAAGGTGCTACTAGTAAGATCAGATGTAGATGTAATAAGTTATTTTATTCAAAAAGTCTCTATCTCATTGCCTTTCCCTGTCTGAGTTTCTGTCTCTACCACCACTGCCCCTTGCTTAGTCCCACTTCCCTCTTCTTCCATTCACATACATGTAGAAGTTGGGAAATACATCTTTGACTGAAAACCTATTTGAAGAAATAATGACCAAAATTATAAGTTAGCAAAAATTATCAACAGTGAATCATGAGCCTAATATAACCATAATCAACAATAGATTGGTTCAAGGATCCAGGAAATGGTCATTTTAAAAGAAGATAAATGGGTCATAAGATAAACTTTAGTTTAAGGTCAGTATGTAGTTTATCATTTATTTGGATTAATGTGTCTGGGAAAATAATTCACATGGGCCTCTGAAAAGGAAATATCTATACCCAAGGCCTACTAGAAAATCTCACTGGATTATATTAAAAAACAACTCCTCACTAATTTAAAAATCTCCAGGCCTCACAGACAATAGTGTGGTGAAGGCATGGGGAGGGGCAGTGGGCTGGGTGCAGAGGGGCAAAGGACGGGAAATGGGAGACATTTATAATACTGTCAACAATTTTTAAAATACTCAATAAAATCCTATATAATAAAAGGCTAATATGAAAATTGTCCCCTCAGGAGTGCGACCTCTCAGTATGTTGTGCGCTGACCATCAGGAGGTGGCACGGAATGGTGGAAAGAAGGAGGCCAGCAGCTGGGTGAAGGAAGGCCCCAGCCGGCAGCCGGAAGGCCCCATTCGGCCCTGATTGCTGGCCAGGCCTAGGGACTCTACCTGTGTAAAATTTTGTGCACCAGGCTTCTACTAAATGAACAAACATATTAATTAATTAATTAATTAAAACTCCACAGCTCATTTACTCAGCATGATGAAAGGCCAATCTCTTAACACAAAAATTTTGAGAGTATCAAAACATTTATAAAACCATGATGATCTGCTCCCAATTTGTATAATGTTTACATAACTAGCTTTTAGAAATTCTAAATTTCTACTGGTTTATCATTTGCTTGATTTTATTTGTTTTATAAAAAAAATAAAAGACAACAAACTAGATGTTAAACTGTTATACATTCTAGCTTCACTTCAATATCACAAACTATCATAATCTTTGTAATTAAAAAAAAAAATAAGAATAGAGCTAAGTGGAAGCAGAGTAAGGGCTGAAAGGGCCACCCTGTGATTTAACATACTTCAATAAAGTTTTTGGACATTTTAGTATTCTCCAAATGTTTCTAAGATTCTGATTATATTCTAGTTGGTTGAAGTTATTAGAAATTTGACCCCTAGATAACTGATGTATTGTTATATATCCAAGAAATGGGGATGGGGGGGGTATGGAGATAATCCTTTTTCTTAATACTGGTTTTGGGCTGGAGAAGGGAAGGCTGGGGAAAACACTGAAACAAAGAAACCAGGGCTTTGAAGACCTACAGAGTCTGCACTGTTTCCTATGAAGGCTAGAACAGTAAAAGTAGTAGTTTTACTGATTTTTTAAAACAGTTGCTCTGTATCATAGGGGAAGATGAAACATTTTCTCATGACCTCTTAGCCCAAATTAAATTGTGTGTCATAAAAATTCCTGTGTTAGGCAGAAGTATTCTCTATTGCTGAATTTTTTTATTATTTGAAAGTTCACCTACTTCAAAAGAACCTAAATATTCTCCTGATTTCACAAAAAGGCCTTTTGTTACTTGCTATTCTATTATCCATACACTCAGTAATTTAGATTCCAAATGCATGCCACAAAAATTTAATTATATGACCACAGACATCTCTATGAACCAAAGAGATGTTTCCATAAAGTAACAACTTTATATTATGGAATGCTATTATAAAACTTAAAGTTGGAACCATTAAGAAAATCCTCATTTTGCTACAGAGTCTTTAAAGACTAGGATTAGCAATGGCATCTAGAAATGGGCAGGCTGGGATACCTTCTCTGGGGCCCTTCAACAACCCAGGTGGCAATGGCAGAAACAGAAAGGGGAGAAGTGTTTAAAATGTCAACAGACCACTCTGGTTGTATTTATTTACTAGAGTCCGACCAATGGGGACTTGGCCTCGCCTGCAACCTCTTGCAATCTGGGACCCCTAGGGTATGTCGGAGAGCTGGTTTTGGCCTGATACCTGTGTGAACCTGATCCCAGCAGGCCAGGCTGAGAGACCTCACTGATGCATGAATCTATGCACTGGGCCTCTACTACGCATATAAGATCTTTGGTTAATCTCTTCCACCCTCTCCCTCTTCCTGCCCCCTGAGATTCATCAGTCAGTTCCATGTTTCCATGCCTGTGCATTTAATGTCTGCTCCCTGGTGATCACTGCGTGTCATAGCTACCAGTCTAAAGGTTGGCCAGTCACCTAGGCTTTTATATATATATAGATCCTACTCAACTCCCTCTACCCTCTCACAGAGCTCTCAAGTGGAAAAACAGTACCTCTTCAAACTACAGAGTCAGAATACAAAGGAGAGAGGCAGGCCCTGGGTGTGGCCCAGGTAAGGAGTGGTAAGCAAACAACAGTAGTTCCATGGGAGATTATAAACCTGCTAGAGGCCCAGTGCATGAAATTCATGCTCAGGAAGGGGAGAGGGAGGGAGAGTGTCCTTCAGCCCAGTCTGCTCCCTTTCCAATCTGGAACCCCTTGAGGCATGTCTGACTGCCCTTTTAGGCCCAATCCAGGGAGGGCAGTCAGACATTCCTCTCATAATCCAGGACTGCTGGCTCCCAACTGCTCACCTGCCTGCCTTTCTGATTGCCCCTAACCACTTCTGCCTGCCAGCCTGATCATCCCCCTAACTACTCCCTTGCCAGCCTGATTGATGCCTAACTGTTCCCCTGACAGCTTGTTTGCCCCTACCTGCCCTTCCCTGTGGGTCTGGTCACCCCTAACTGCCCTCCCCTGCAAGCTTGGTCACCCCTAACTGCCCTTCCCTGAAGGCCTGGGTCCCCCCTAACTGGCCTTCTCTGCAGGCCTGGTCACCCCCAACTTCCCTCCTCTGCCGGCCTGGTCACCCTTAACTGCCCTCCTCTGCAGGCTTGATCACCCACAATTGCCCTCTCTTGCAGGCCTGGTCCCTGCCAACTGCCCTCCCCTGCTGGCCATCTTGTGGTGTCCATCTTATGTCCACATGGGGGCAGGATCTTTTGAACACATGAGGGGGCAGTCATCTTGTGTGTTGGAGTGATGGTCAATCTGCATATTACTCTTTTGTTAGATAGGATAGAGGCCTGGTACACAGGTGGGGGCCAGCTGGTTAGCTGGTTTGCCCTGAAGGGTGTCCTGGATCAGGGTTGGTGTTCCCTTGGTTCCTGGGGTGGCCTGGGTGAGGGGCCTGTGGTGGTTTGCAGGCTGTGCCCCCCCCCCCTCCCGTGACCCAACCAGAAGCCCTGGTATCTGTGATTCATTTATCTTCTACAATTGAAACTTTGTATCCTGGAGCGGAGCCAAGCCTTCTGCTCCCTCCATGGCCAGGCAGCAGCCATTGAAACTTTGTTGCCTTAAACGGAGGCCAGGGTGTGCAGAAAGTTTGGCTTCCTCTATTGCCAGGCGCAACCCAAGCCTCCCTCCTGCTCTCACTGTGGCCATAGCCATCTTGGTTGGGTTAATTTGCATACTCGTTCTGATTGGCTGGTGGGTGTGGCTGGCAGTATAGTGGAGGTCAATTTGCATATTGTTCTTTTATTAGATAGGATTATTGTGGATGGAACAAAATCCAAATAATGAGAGGTCTGTGCCTGGTTCAATGATTACAATAGAGTTCTCATGTTCAAGAGAACTTTAAGATCTAGAAGCACTTTAAAAACCTGTAAAGAGAGTTAGGAGATGCTGTTCAACTATCCTGATTTACTTCCAATTGATTGAGGGACCTGGGCATGTCATTGTAATTACTTTCCTAATCTGAGCAAGTAGCTTGAAATACAATCTTTGAAATTTCTTGAGAGTATTCAAGAGTATGTCAACCAGACTGAACTACTTCTATATCATTCTAAGAACATTGCATCTATAATCATAGAATGAAAACTATGTCCATATGTTCAGATGATACCAGGACATCTTTTAAATTTAAAATACTCCTTCATTAGCAGGCTATTTCTTATTCTACCCCATAGCTGCTTTGTAGATTTTCCCCATATTTCTAGGCATATATTTTTCATTCTCACTTTTATAATTAACAAGTATTTCATTTAATTTTGTGGGATTTAAAGACACATTATTAACACCCAGTTACATTTATTATATTTGATTCAAATATACCAAACATCTATGATATATTGAAACCTAAAACTTGAACTGTTAAAAAGAGCAGTTCATGCAAAGTAACAATGTCACCACAATGGAACAAATATATGTAAATACCCCATGTTGTGGGTCATTTTAGCTGTCTTTACAGATACGGGCATAATTTTGTCATTGAAAAAATGTAAGGCCAATCAAATCTGCCCATTCTAATAATGCAAAAGAACTGCATTGCTAACAAGTAGAAAATGAACATTGTCTTTTTTCATATTGTTCAACTCAGAAAACTGCTGCCCTAGAATGTCTAGTAAACATATTGCCCTATCCCTAGCCCCCACCTCTCAGTTCTAATCACCCCACCTGGCATCCCCCTGCTTTTGGTAAAATTCTCCCTTTGCAACAGGTCATTATTTCTGTTAGCTGGTTCCATGTTTGTCTCCCTAGACCATGAGGACCCCAGGGGCAGGGTCTATGTTTTATTCCTCTTTGGGTCTTGGTGTTGGAGGTTTAGCACACTGGCTTGCCTATGACGAGTGCACAATAAAGGTTTGCAGAATGACTGAGATATGTTACCTCTCTTGAATAAAACAAACAAAGATATAAACATGTCAGAGAAACACTTTTAAAAGCTCTGGATTAAAAATAAAATGAAAAATTGGATTACTAACCACTATTTTCCCTCAAAAGGCAAGGTAATCTGATATAAAAAAAAAATAGACAAATATTGAGTATCCATTTCTAGTAAAATATGCAATGGAAAGTTCATCCTTAAAACTATATCTATGAAAGTTATAAATAAAAATCAGATATGAAGCATTACATAGAGCTAATATAAAGCAGATCAACATAAAGATAGTAAGCTATTTGTAAAATGTTTCAAAAGTTTTATAACTTTCCAAGTTTCAACCCTAATCCTATGCATTATTTTCTCAAAATAGATCCAGCAACACACTTCAACATCATGAACCAAATATTTAATTGATTTTTTCTGCTTCACTACCATACCTAAAAAGTGCACATGCTAATATAGGTAAAATTCACTACAAAAGTCGACAGTGGGCACATTCCCACTGGAAACACCAAGGGAAGACAGAAGCATGTCCAGGGGAAGGGATCTCGATACTGACTGACGGAGAGAAGCTTGTCCTCATGTTTCAAATGTATGCCTGTCTTTTCAAAGATAAACATTTACACAGTCTTCGGATGAGTGCAGCTTGTAGCTGGCAATGTAAATACACAAATATGAAAAAAAAAATTTCCCCTAAAGCCTGGCTACAGGTAATAAGGCTTGAAGAGGTTTCTGAAGGAAAGGAACTCAAACTGTATATGAATACTGAAGTCAGTTTGGGTGATGTTAATTTAAGTCTATGCAGTCATGCATCACTTAGTGATGGGGCTATGTTCTGAGAAATGCCTCCTCAGGCAGTTTTCTCATTGTGAAAACATCACAGAGTGCACTTACATAAACCAAGATGGTTGAGGCTACTACACACCTAGAATAGATGGTACAGCCATTGCTTGTAGGCTACAAACTTGAGCAGCATGTTATTATACTAAAAATGCTGAGGTACTTTTAACACAACAGTATTTGTGTATTTAAACATATCTACACATTGAAAAGGTACCATAGAAATACAGTGTAAAAGATAAAAAATGGTACACCTGCATAAGGCACTTACCATGAATGGAGCTTGCACTACCTCTGGGTGAGTCAGGGAGTGGGTGGGGAGTGAATGTGAAGGCCATTACTGTACACTACTGTAGACTTTGTAAACATCACACACTTAGGATGTACTATGTTTCTAAATATATCTATTTCTTTAATAAATAATAAGCTTAGCTTACTATAATATTTTTACTTTATTAACTTTTAATTTTTTAACCCTTTGACTCTTTTTTAATACTACTTAGCTTAAAACACATATTGCACTTTTGTACAAAAATATCTTTTCTCTTTTTCATTCTGTTTTGTTTTTAATCCTCACCTGAAGATATGCTTATTGGTTTTAGAAAGAGAGGAAGGTAGGGAAAGAAAAGAACTTCAATGTGAGAGAGAAACATTGTTAAGTTGCCTTCCATATGTGCCCTGACCTGATATGGAACCCACAACTTTTTGGTGTACAGGATGATGCTCCTACCAACTTAGACATCGGGCTAGGGTTCTTTTTTCTTTATATTCTTTTCTATAAGCTTTTTCCCTATTGAAAAAAAAATTTTTTTAACTTAAAAAATGTTTTTAAAACTAAGACAATCACACACAGCAGCCTAAGCCTACACAGGGTCAGGATTAATATCACTGTCTTCCAGCTCCCTATCTTGTCCCACTAGAAGGTCTCAGGAACAATCACATGCATGGAGCTTTCATCTCCTATGATAGCAATGCCTTCTTCTGGAATACCTCCTGAAGGAACAGCCTGAGGCACTTCTTGAGGAGATATTACTGTTTCAGAAACATGTCCATGGTGGTTTGGTTGATTTGTCTCTCTTTGTGATCAATGATATACTTATAAGTAGGTAATCCACTATAAACATTCCTCCCTAATAATGAAAACCTTTCAGATCATATTTTAAAACTTAAGGAGCCTGCTGAGGTCTGAAAAAGCTTCTGCTAAACTCTTTACTATGAATTTTCTTAGGAGTTGTTCTTTTTCTTCTCTTGCAGTTTCCTTTTCTCTTACATCTTCTTCAGCTATGAGTTTCTGTTCTGGTTCCAATAACTTATCAGTCAATCTCTCAGGAACTATCTCTAGGAACTCCTCAGTGTCAGCGATGACATTATTTGCCTTGTTGATTTTTACAACCTACTTATCCTTGGCAAATCCTCTGAAGTCACAGAACTTCTTAAATACATATCTTATTCCAGATACCATTCATACATGCCTTGGAAACATCATGTCAAGCCCAAGCAAGGTTCTTGCTGCAGTCATAGATACTGTAATCCTTCCAAATCCTTCAGCTTTGCATCGGTGTCTTCTCAGAGTCTTTCTCGGTTGCAGTAATAGCCTGGACAAAGGTCCTCCTCTCAGGTTGGAGGTCTCAAAAGCTGCTATAACTCCTTGATCCATTGGTTGGATCACAGAGGTGGTGTTTGAAGGGAGAAACACCACTTTGACATTGGGAGAAAGATCACCAATAAAAAGAGGAAGTGATTATCAATAATCAGCAAACTGTTAAAAGGTATGCTATTTCCCAAACAGTATTTCTACATTTCACTGGTACAGAAATTCAGGATGACATTTTGGAAGGAAGTTGGGTCATTCATGACTTCTCACTGCTCCTATTGGACACTGGCAGTGTGTGCATTGATATGCTTGAAGGCCATGGATTCTCATGGTAACAGAGAGCTTGCAACATTGCCCCCAAGCAAGATTGTTATCCTGTCCATTAAAGCCCTGAAACTTGGCATTGTCTTGGCCTTCTAATCAAAGTCCTTTCAGGTCTCCAGTTTCCAGAATGGGGAGATTTCACCCATATTGAATATTTGCTCTGGCAAGTGATCTTGCTCCTCAATCAGCTTTTCTAGAATTTCCAAAAATTCTTCATCTGCCTTCACATCAGCACCCACAGACTCAACAATCACTTCATATTATGTAATGAATATGGATTCTCGAATTGTTTAAAACATCCAGACCTAGCAGTAAATTCAACATCCTAGCCCAGATTCAGCCTTTTCTTTCAACACTGCAAACGAACCTTTTGCTTTGGTCATAATCAGCATGGTCCTGAGAGATACTCTTCAGTGGCTGGTCTTCCATATAGGTTGTTAGTGGTTTCTCCATGTCTGACATGGGCCCTTCTTGAATTTTTGTTAGTCCCATTGCCTTCAATGAAGCAGATCTTTAACAGCCTCCATCACTTTGTTCTTGTTCTTCAAGATCATAGCTATGACGAAATGAGCTTACCTGACTGAGGAGCAATAACCATCACTAATTTTTCACCTTCCCAGTCCTTAGTCACTTTTAATTTGTTTCCAGGTCAGTCACTCACTGTGGCCTCTTATTGGCAACAATAGCAGTGAGTTTTGTATGCTTGGGGGTCACAATGAATAAACAAAATGAGATTAAATCAAGCACCAGAGAAAATGACACAATGAAGAAATGTAATAAATTAGATATATGAGGTTGCTGCCAAAGTAACACAGTATACGGTTTTATAGCAAACTTTGTTTTATAAGCAGAAAGAGTACATTCTAAAAAATGATAAAAAGCATAGCAGAGTAAATGCATAAGCCAATAACACAGTCACTTATGATCATGATCAAATATTATGTTGTGTACGTACTGTATGTGATATACTGTTATATAACTGGCAGCTCAGCAGGTTTGTTGACAACAGCATCACCACAAACATGTGAATAATGCCTTATACTATGATGGCTAAAGTGTCACAAGGCAATAGGAATTTTTTATCTCTATTATCATCTATATGTAGCTTGTCATTTACTGAAACGTCATTATGTGATGCATGACTGTACATGAAAACAAACCAGTTAATTATTTAAATAGAAGGTGACATATTTCCAGAGCCTTAAGTGATCAATAATTAGTTCAGGCAGATTGAATATTATAGAGATGCATAGATATTGATGAATTCCACTATCATAAAAATAATAAAATTACTTCAAGAAGATATATTCATCACTCAAATGTGATTTTCATGTCTTCTCTCAAATGCAGCTCCATTATGGAGATAAAAATAAAAGGTAATATCCTGATTTTGGTTCCTTGAAAATGTTGTTACACATTTTGTGTTCTTTGAAATTATAATTTAACTATAAAGGTTGTGGTGCTACTTGAGCAAATATGGAAATAAGAAAAAAGAAATAATGAGACTGTGAGGCTAAATGACGGTATCTATAATAATAAAAGCGTGATATGCCAATCGACCGAATGACTGAACAGCAGAATGACCGTCTGGAAGGCCACGTTATGACATGCACTGGCGACAGGTCAGCCAAGGCAGGTGCGATGTGATTGGTTGGGGGCCCCACCATCGCGCCACAGAGGAAGGCCCAGGCCACTTGCCAGTAGGGCAACAGATTGGGGGTGGGGAAGTGGGGGGATCAGGGACCATCCAGACCACCCTCTGTGTAGTGATCCATTGCAAAACCCCAGCCTGGTGGGCAGGGCCTCCTTCTCCCCTTGACTGATTGCCCCAAAAAGGGAGGCCCCAGGGTACCCGGCTGGTGGCACTGCGGTGGGTGGACGGGGCCTCCGTCTAGGAGCCATTGATCACCCCACAGAGGCAGGCCCAGGCCACCCAGTCAGCAGCCACAGTAGTAGCCCCAGGACACCCAGCTGGCCACAGTGAGGCGGGTGGGTGGGGTCTCCCTCGATGATCTGGGGGACTGGCGATTGATCGCCCCAAGAGGGAAGCCCAGGCCACTGGCCAGCAATGCTGTGGCGGGTGTGGGGGGCTGGCTAGCCCAGGCCGGTCAAGCAATTGCATCCCACACCTGTGGCCCACAGAAGAAGGCAACCGGTTGGGGGGAGGGGGACATCGCTGCACAGATGGCAAGCAGTGGCAGAGACCAGCTGCCAGCAACAGAGAGAAGGAAAGCCCCGATAGGCCCTGATTGCCAGCCAGACCTAGAGACCCTACCTGAGGGGTCCTGGATTGTGAGAAGGTCCAGGCCGGGCTGAGGGACACTCCACCCACCCCATACAAGAATCCTGTGCACCGGGCCTCTAGTGGGGTTTATAAAAATTCTTATCTAACCTGTAGATTACTGTAGCTGTCTGTAGATCTGATCTTTTATAGGTAACTGTAGACTTTATTTTTAAGTATCATTTATTGCCACCTTAGACCTGAATAGAATTTTAATACTTTTCTGAAAAAAAAACAAAAAACTTTTCTGAGACAAAAGACAACTCTGTTAATTGAAAAGTTGATTAAAACTAAAATTTTAGAAAAGACAGAAAGAAAGGAAAGGTGATGAAACTAGTATTTGTTACCTTCTATGTATTAAGTGACTGGGCCTGGTGTTCTATACATTTGTAGTATGTGCCCTATAATTCTATGACAGGGATTTTCAATCGCTGTGCTCTGGTACCCTGGTGTGTGGCAAGAGGCACACCAATGTGCCACAAGAATTCTTTAAACATGCAATACCTGACTAGTCAGAGGCACTGACCTCTCTTCCCTTAGACTTCCAAATACAAATTGACAACAGCTAACATAACAATAGCTGTCTGATGTGAGTAATCAAAATTATACTTTTTTTTTTTTGGTCAGATCAGCAAAAAATTTATTTTTGGGGTATCGCAGAATTTCAGTAATTAGTTTATTGTGCCATGAGATGAAAAAGGCTGAGAACTGCTGCTCTGTGATATAGGAACTGTTAACATTACAATTTCACCAAGGAGGTTACTAGGATTCAGAGAAGTTAATTACCTTGCTTGAGGTCACACAGGCAATAAAAGGTGGAGTTAGTAAGTGGTGGTCAGTAGTGGTGGAGCCTTATTTCTATCAGTGTACTTTTTCCAAATTTGTTCCCCTGAATGTATTTATTCTTAAGAACTTAAAAGAATTTGTGTCATATAATTATATAGATTCTCACGCAAATAAAGGCAGCACATTAACATGAGAAAAGCAATGATCTAAAAATTAGAAAAGCAATCTTAAGTCTAGCCCTCTTTTCTCATCTACTATGATGTCCTGGAAAAATAATTAAAATGGCAAGCTTTAGGAACTTAAGATGGGAAGAGAAAGTGGAGTGGGATGGGAATTCAAGTTGGTCTCTAAGTGCTTTAATATATGCTATGGACTGAGGTTCTTCCTCTCCCAAAACCAATTCATATATTGAATCCTAACACACAATGTGATGCTGTTCGGAGGTGGGGCCTTTGAGAGATGATTAAGTCACGAGGGCTCTGAGTTTGGTGCTCTTACAAAAGAAGTCCTAGAGGGCTCTCCCACCTTTTGAGAACAGAGTGAAAAGACTGTGTGGGAAACAGGATGTGGGCTCTCAGCCAGCACCTTCATTACTAAACTTCACAGCCCCCAGAATTATGAGATATAAATTTGTTCTTTATAAACGACTCAGTCTCTAGTATTTTGTTATAGCAACTTAAGCAAACCAGTACAGTAAGTTAAATGATTTTATGACTTTATACTCTCAAAAATAACAGATTAACAAATTTATGTCACACTAAGAAATAACCAGAACCCATATTTCTGAATTTTAAATCTAAAGTATGCTTTGGCTTTATGATCTCTAATCTAATATTTTGAATCATTGATTCATTGTCATTTCAAAAGACATATGACATTAAATGGTAGAAAAAAGTATTATATCAAAAATAAGTGTGTAAGTGATGGGAGGATGTTTTCCACTTCCTCCCAAATCACTTATCACACGTAAAGATGACACATAAAAATCATCGTGATACAACATGAAGATTAATTTTTAAAACTTGCTCAGTTAATAAAGTAAGTTCAAATTAACATATTTTCCTTATTTAGTAAGAGACTTAACTATTAGATTATAAAAAATAACCCAAGTAAATTTTTAAAAACTTTTTACCCACTTAACCAGCTTTGACTCTATGGGGCATAGAACATACTCTATTGAAAAAGGGAGGCAACTCTGGAAGCTCTGCTCACGATTAAACAATTATATCCCCCCCACTTTAGACAAAGTTAAGAAAAAGGGAAAATTCCCTTTATTTCTTCAACAAAAGTTCTTTTGAAATATGAACTATAGTATTTCTTTAGAGAGAAAGATTAGAATGCAAAAAGTATGAATATTTCTTAAATTAAAGACATAAATAATGTATTTACATATGTTTTTAAGGTGTTTATACATTTTTCAAATCTCAAGTCATCTTACTATTCCATTTGTAGGATTTATTAATTCAAAAGAAACACATATGAAATTCTTTCATATCCAAATACCAGGGTTTCTAACTAAATTATTACAGTCTTTGTTTATTGGCTCTGACATAACTGAACAATCATTAGTTGTTATTATTTCAAACTGTGTCTCATGGAATCAACACTGCATTTACAAAGTGTTGCTGGAAAATTTTCAAACTGTAAAAATCCAAAAGATAGTACATTTTTCCTAACAGTACAGCTTGGGAAAATATACTCAGAAATAATACCATGTGAAATTAAAATTTAAAAATAATTAGGGTAGACTAGATGATTTACTAGTATTTTTATACAGCATACAGAAAATCAGAGTTAAATATACAAACTTATTTTAAAATAATCTACAATGGTTTATATTCTAACCTAGGCAACTTATAGAATGCCAAGACAATGTCTGAAAATGAAGCATTGTTTTGAGTTTCCCAGAGAATACCAATAACTGGACTGAGTTTTCTCTAACAAATTGATTATTAAACTAATAAATTTTAACAAATATTTATGGCTATATCAATATCACCTAATGAGACAAAAATGAAATTATTTTCTATATTGGAATTATGACATACTTTTAAAAAGCATTACAATGCCTCAAAAACCATAGATTTCCCATGAACTTTTGTAGAAAGTTATAATTTGATCAATAAAGATATTTAGAACATAACATAAAAATTTTTTTAAATGTTCACCTTCAGTTTATTTTATTGCTCACTAATAAAATAAACTGAATATGATCATTAAAAACATGCAAGCAGCTGATACTATAGCTGAACAGATTCATGCAATAGTCGGTAGTTATATATGCTGGCAAGGGGCTTGCCTCTTTGCAGAGGAGAAAGTCAGCTGCCCTTGGGAAAAGGGGGCAGGGTGGTAGCAAGAGAATATTCCTTCTATCATGTGGCCTGGTGCTACCGTCACTTAGCTAAACATCTATTGCAAAACTGTTAATGGGCAAACTACTTTTCTTTAATACCCAGCAAGGAGCTCTCTCAGTTTTAATTGTTATATAAGGAATATGGAAAGCTCATGTCATCTGACAGAAAACATTAAAACTGGTATCCTCCCAAAATTACAAGATCTAATGAATAAAGCAATAATATCTTCTCAATTCTTACTGATTTTCCATTTTAATCAGCCATCTGCAAATTACTTAGGACATATGCAATCAAATTTTAACAAAACCTTCCAAAACAAGATCTAGTCTATTACCTAGGCATCAATCCTATGACAATGATATTGGTGCTTTAGGAGTTAAACGCAGCTGTACTCTATCCTGGATCAATGAAATAAAGCTACAAAAGATACAAACACCAAGTAAAACTCGCAGCCTATGAAAAACAAATCTATGAATATTTAGGCACAAAGCTATAGATTAGGGTCCATCAATTTTAAACCTCAAATTTTTTTTGTCAAAATTCCAAAAAAACATCTCTGAGCTTACACTAATTGTAAAACATCTTCCTTTCATCTTTATTATATGCACAATTTTGCTATACAAAGGCAATCTGTATTGGAGATCGAGAGTTCAAGCCTCAGTGTAAGCTTGTTCTTAGCTTTCTTTCTGCTAACAGACAAAAGTTATTTTCCTGTAAGATAAATCTTTTTAAGTTTTCATTTTGGTATCTTTATATTAGAGCATTTAAAAAAAAATCCTGTTACCAAAATGATGACAAGCTTAACCCAGCTAATATTTTGAAATTTAGCATTTACCAGGTAACATTATCCCATTGACTCCTCATAATGGTGTTTTATTATCCCCATTTTAAAGATGAGGAAAGTGAGGCAAAAACTTGTCCAAAGTCTCCAAAGTATTTGGAGTCAGGATTTAAACCAATTCACAGTGTTTAGGTATTACTAACAAGAACAAAATAAAACAAAACAACAGGTCTAGCCAATGTGACTTGAACATCATCTCTTGCACCACAAGGTCCCCGTTTGATTTCCAGTCAGGGCACATGATCAGATTTTGAGGCTCAGTCCCCAGTAAGTAACAAGCAGGAGGCAGCTAATTGATGTTTCTTTTTCTCCCTCTTCCTTCCTCTCTCTCTCTCTGTAAAATAAATAAAAACATATTTTTAAAAAACAACAATAAGAAAATGGCGACTGGGTCCTCTTGAATCTGAAAATTTAGGACTAAAATAACAGAAATAATGAAAAAAAATATAGATTTAGGTGACCAATTCAAAAGTTAATAAAACCTCTCAGCATATGCAATAAAAGGGTCCGTCTGTGGAAGGGTTAAATGAGGACTAAGGCTACAAAGTTGACAATTTACATGATGTAAGCATCCTATCTAATAAAAGTGAAACATGAAAATTGACCGTACCTCCAACATGCCCACAACCCATGCCTACCCGCTAATCAGGAGTGAATATGCAAATTAATCCAACCAATATGGCAGTTAATTTGCATATCCAGGTGCAGAGTGAAGATTGAAGACAGGGTAGAAGGAAAGCCAAGGCTGTAGAAGGGAGTGAAGCTGTGGAGAAGCAAGCGGGGCAGCGGGGAAGCAGGCAGGGCTGTGGAGAAGGGAGGGAAGCAGGCGGGGTGGCCGAGAAGGCTGCAGGAAGCCCTATTCTTGCAGGAATCTTCCTGCAATGGCCCTGTAGTAAAAGAATAATAATGATGCCATGTTTTGCCTTTAGATTTTCCAAAAGCTACATATTAGACATTTTATCTCAGTCTTTAAAACAGCTGTAAGAAGGCAGAATCCATTTAACAGATGACAAACTAAGGCTGATCATTATCCTGGACACAAATATATGCAGCTTGAGTGTGTTCATTCCAGGCTGACAGCCAGAATTATCTACCTGTGAAGGAAGGTCAGGATTTCTGAGGCATTTTAAGTAATATACAAAGGTAGAATTGTTAGGATGTTTGAGGATGTTGGAATATTAACATTTTTCCAATGACCTATTTCTAGTTAGTTTAAAAGAGCTATGATGGCAGGAAAAGAATCATTTTCATTTTGAAAAGTAAATTTTACTGACAATTCTGTTGCTATTGTAGTGTGATTTTGCAACAATTCCTTGGTTTTATCAGTTAGACTTAATATGAAAATGCACCCCAGAGCTGTGCTTCTATGAATTCTGCATTAAACCCAAGTGTCAAATTCACAAGTAAGCTCATTATATTGTAAGAACTATTGCCTACTGAATAGAAAAATATTCATTTCACACCTTAAATACTATAATACTATTTAATAACAGTACTGGTCTGCCAACTATTAAAAGCTTGTTTTTATATACTGTACCACCTGAGCTCTTTATCTTGCCTTTTTAATTACAATAATTAATTAATATTCTAACATTACAACACTGACAGGCATTGATTAAAAATATATTAGGTAACAACATAGTATTTATTGTGCAAAGTTGCAATAGAAGTTCATTTTCAAAATACAATTATCATTCAACTAGAGGCCCAATGCACAAAATTTGTGCATGTGGAGGGAGACTCCTCAGCCCAGCCTGCACTCTCTCCAATCCAGGACCCCTTGGGGGATATCTAACTGCCAGTTTAGGCCCGATTCCCTCTCACAATCCTGGACTGCTGGCTCATAATCGCTTACTTGCTTGCCTGCTTGGTCACCCCTAACTGCCAGCCTAATCGCCCTGCCAGCCTGATTGCTCCTCACTGCTGGCCTGATCACACCTCACTGCCTCTGTGTGCTGGCCTGATCACTCCTAACGGCCACCCCCCCCCACCAGCCTGGTCACCCCTTACTGCCCCCCCTGCCATTCTGATCACCCCAAACTGCCCTCCCTCTGTTAGCTTGGTTGCCCCTATCTGCCTCCCTTGCAGGCCTGGTTGCCCCCCTCTGCCCCCCCACTGGACTAGTCACCCCTCACTACCCCCCTACCAACCTAATTTTCCCCCTACTGCCCCCTGTGTTGGCCTGGTTGTCCCCAACTGCACCCCCCTGCTGGCCTGGTCATTCTAACTGCCCCCCACCCTGGCCTGGTCACCCTATA
The DNA here is from genome assembly GCA_011751065.1 of Lasiurus cinereus. Taxonomy (NCBI): domain Eukaryota; kingdom Metazoa; phylum Chordata; class Mammalia; order Chiroptera; family Vespertilionidae; genus Lasiurus; species Lasiurus cinereus. Next base: position 18,737,177 of record JAAGEH010000125.1, read on the forward strand.
CAGCCTGCTTGTTCAGTTGTTTGATTGTCTCTCACTAATATCCCTGCTGGCCTGGTCACCCCACGCAAGCTGCTTGTTCAGTCATTTGGTCATCCCTCAGTAACCCCTCTTCCAGCCTACTTACAGGCAGCCATCTTGTGAGGGTGTGAGGGTTAATTTGCATATTACTTCTTTATTATATAGGGTAAAACTAAGATTCTTTAATCTTCAAATTACTCAAGAAGAAAATAAATTATAAATACTGTGCATTCATATTAACACATTTCTCTTAACTTTACATTATGTACATTATTTACAATAATTAACTCAACTATAACTGTAATGTAAAGTATATTTCACCAACAAAAGTTAAATACTTTACAGATTTCCCTTTCTTTGAATTACATCTTTACTTCCCTTTTGTCTTGGTTATTTTTATTGTATTTATTTCTAATATCATCACCACATGAATTATCAGATTAACATTACTCAGTTACATGCCAATCTCTACTTAACTATCATTTATATTCTCCTTTTAAATTGGAGTAATCAACTACAACATGTTCAGATAGAGGACTCTACCTATTATTTAATATGTCAAATTCCTAGTTTATATCACACTTCAGCACTAAAAGCAGGATTTGGAGAATTCCAACATTTATGAACTAGGACAGATACAGTGAAAATATAACGACAACATATGAGCTTGACTGCTGAGATAATACCTTCTAGAACACCATGGGAATACAAGCCTTTTGTAGTATCCTTGACACTAGAGCAACTGGTTATATATACAGACCCCAACTGGTACAAAATAAATATGTCAAGTGTTTCAATTACCAGCTCATTTTTTTGGAATTCATAAACCAATTGTAAAAACTTTCACATTTATACATTCTTATTAAGTGCTTCCTGTATACAAGTCCCTACTCTATATGTTAAAAGTTTGCCTGGAATCTGAGGAAACAAATAAAACAGTTCCAGTTAGAAATATAGAGTATGTATGCAAATAAAAATATAAAGATTCTATGCATAAATTCCATATTAATTATATAAAAAGAATGACAGCTTAACATTCAAATGAGTTTCCAAGTGTACAATGGTTCTTGTATATATTTTATAGTGTCATTACACAAGTATCAAAACCAATTAACCATAAGGACAGTGTACTCCAATTATTTATTCAACAATCTGCTTTGCAGTCTATAATGCCAAAATGTACTATTTTTGAATCTGCATTTTTTCTCAAAAAAAGTAAATCTAGTTCTTATATCATTTTGGTTCACTATATAAATTTTCCAATATTGCTAGAAATACTTTTTCTTCTTTCTAGGTTTCTCTGTTATAAAGGTACAAATTCCATAAAGACTTCAGCAAATTCAAGTTAAAAGGAGAATACGTATTAACAAAAGACTAGATAAGACACATTATTTTCTTAACTAGTGTATTATTTTTTAAAATTCACTAATTGAGACCATAATTACCTTGTCTGCTGACAAGCCAAATAGATATTAACAAACAGCACTTAATGTAACCAGAGATTACATTTCATACTCTATACATTTTATATTGCTTATAAACAAAAAAAGCCTTTAGTACTATTGCAGATATACTGGGGGGAAAAAAGGATTATAATGAAGCCTAATACTACACATATATTCATTCCAATTATCCTAACAAATATCTACAATAAGTCCATTCATTCAAGAATTGAGATTGTTGCATTTTCCATTGCTTAATAAATCTGCAGAACAATCATATATCTTAATATTCTGTACATTTGCCAGAGTTTTAAAGTAAAGGTAGCAGTTCCTTACTACTCTAAGATTAGAGTCCCATAAGAGTAGGTATTTTGTACATTATCTTGGAATATTACATATCTATGTATTCATCACCTACCTATAGGAATTAAAAGTCCCATCAGAATCTAAAGTAGAACTTGCTCTTCTTCCATTTTTATTTGAGTTGCCTGGAAAAAAAAAAAAAAGAAAAACACTGAAATAATGGATATTAGAAAACTGAATATTTCAGTTGAAAAGATACTATGTGAGAGGTGGATATCCCCTTATCCGTCCCCCAAATGTATTTTATAATCAGAGCCCATTAGGCCAAATATTTATATTGATGCTAAGAAATAACCAACACCACAGTTTCTAACTTGAATAGGAATATTGCCAAAGTGACTGCTAACAAGAACAAATGAAGTACAGTATGGATATTTTCTTCTTAAGCATCACAGGCAAGCCAATATTTAAAAACCACTTAATCATACACTAACGTTTATAAACAAAGGGCAATTTTTTGTTAGTGAGCAAGTCACCCTCCCTGACCACTGGGTACAGTTAAAAGAGAACAAAACTGGAATGTTTTCGGCCTCCAGTTCAACCTATCTAAAAATCAGGTAAACACAGAAGTAAAACAGAAAGCAGAATTGGGAGATAATGAATAATAATGTATTCTAGTGAGCTTTAAATAGATCTTAATATTCTCCCCAAAGCTTTAGGTTTCAACTGTGGGCAAAAGTTCAGCAGTTTAAAAAATGGGAAAAAAAATAACACATCAAAAAGTATTTCTGCTCATGTGGTAATATCAAACTTTTAGGGGAAAAAACATATTTTTACTCAAGAAACTGGCATACTTATAAAATCAGATTTAGAACAAATTCATACCTATCAGTTTAAAATTATAGAATAAAAATAAATTTGCTAAAGGAGTTTAAAAATGCTCACTAATACTACAATATACATATTCTTATTCACTATTTTAAGTTTAAATTTTAAAATACATAATGCAAAGTATAGTTTTAAGAAACCACAATATACTACTATAAAACATTTATTTTTAGAAAGAAATTAAGAAGACTAGAATCTGATTACATTTTATATTCCTAATTCCTGTAATGTAACTCCCAAACATCAGGTTATATTCATTTTTATGATATTTAAGCTTAATAATTTACTGATATATTCAATTTTAATTTATACTTTTAGTCCACTTTGAACCACCTAAGGTGCCACTTGAGATCATCACAGTGGTCCCGGTTAAGTCAAATAGCAATTACAGAGCTTTCACTTTAAAGATAAGATTATTTTTAATTATATTGAGTATAGTACTTAAGGTACCATATTTATATAATTATGGTACTCATTAAATGGTTATTGAAAGCTGAAATGTAATTTTAATGACAGCTACCTATTTTTATTTGCACATTCTATAGTTGACAGGTTAGTCAAGAATGTTGATTCTCTTCAAAATCTTTGCAGATGTACCCAAGTTTTAGGAAGATGAGAATTGGACAGAGCCCACTTACTATACTTTTAACTCTGTATTTTCAAAATATACTTTCAGATTTTCTTGATTAAACAAAAATACTAAAATGTATCACAGGGCTCAAAAAATGCTGATAATTATTATAAGAGAAAATAAATAAAAAAACACTTAAGATCATTCTAGTTCGGTATACTTTGTTAAATCTTTGAAAATATGAGTACCGTAAATTCACTCAATATACTTCATTTCTTTTAAAAAATTAATAGTTTTACAATAAATAAAAAATGTTAAGGAAAATTAGTCTCCGTCTTGCTAAATGAAAATTTCCTATAACACATGTTATTTAACAGCTTGCAGACATTTCCTGTGAAACACTATAATCAGCATAGAATAAGTACATCCTATATTGAAATATATGAGCCTTCTTTCTCTTTAAAATTAAAGATTATGATTACTTAAATATGTAAAATCTCACCAATGGAATATTTCTTGCTGTTTGCTGATATTTACAGATCAAATATAAAATCCTTCAAATAATTAAGACTTACAGGCTTTTAAAAAAAACACCTAGGTTTTGTCATAATACATTACAAAAGTGTTCTTCATTTTATACCTGTTTTGAAATTAATATATCACAGTAAATATAATTTCAAAGCATGGTAATAAGAGGAAAAGGCAGTTTTTCTTTCTCAAAAACATACTAAATAAGGAGTACAATTGTTTCTCTAAACAATATTAGAGAAAAGATTTCAGAGTTTGCTATACGAGGAAAAGGCAATAAAGTTTTGAAGCGGGAAAAACTGCTTTGTTCCTTCAATCCTCTAGTTGAAATTAATTATAGAAAATGTTTATGAAAACATCTGTTCTTGACAGTTATAAATTCTTAATTTTAGATTCCAGACTCTTATTTTGGAAGGATATTGTCTGACAATTGAAAGGTTTACAAAAACACAGACAGAATTTGTAATTCTGGAAAATTGTATATAGTGTGTGCTGTATCCTATGGAGACTTTCATTTGTTTGAAACATTTGGAGGGTTTAGTAGGAAAAATCAAAGACAAACAGAAAAGCTAGTCTTTCATGTTTAAACTGCTTTACAATAAAGACATATCTATAACACAAGAAATAACAAATAAGAATTAAAAACAAATATTACTTTACTATCAATCTAATTTTGAGATAAAGTATAATAAACTAAGTATTAATTTTATCAGGGATTTTAATAAGTCTAATGCTAATAATCATAGGAAGGTATGTGTAGTGTTCCCTAAAAATAACAACAGAGGGTGCAAGAGAGTTTAATATAATGTTTTTAGTTGTTCTTGATTCTAGAACTAAGTTACCAGGTAGCAGCGGTACTGCTAACAAGGATGCATAGGTTGTTCTCTTTCTCTCTCTTTCTCACAGACATACACATGCAAATACATTATTAAAGTAATCTTACACAAATACCTTTACTAGTAAATGATCAAAGAACACAAATAATTAAATGTTGAGATAAGGCTTCCTTTCACTTGCTTAAAAAGAAATTTAACAATAAAGTAACATTTTAAAGTACAATTGTGATTTTAAAGGTATTTCAATATTTAACATAAACTAATCAATAAAATAATCGGGATTTATTAACTGAGTAAATTTTTCTAAATGTATAAATCACATACAATATATAAAATGCATATTGTTTTACTATATGAATAATATAACATTGTTCAACATTATATATTTATAGAGACAATTCATTAATTACTTGGGAGCACTACAGTTTGAAATTTATATAACATATTTATTTCTTGTTAATGGTAAGTTTGTAAAGAAGGTTCATAATATTCACAATTAGAATGCTTGTTTCATAGGAGGACACAGCTTAGTATTTTTCAGAAGTAATTTCTAATATATCTGTATCTAACTTATTAAGCCAAAAATACATATAGTGGTGACATATTTCAAAATATGAAAATTAATTTCTCAGTTTTAGCACTTACTGTAATTATGTTTAGTGAAGGGCATTTAAAGCATCTATCTGTGTACTGTTGAGATCACAGTAAATGAAAGCTTACAATGATTCTATGGTGCTTTTTATGCACAAATACTTGCTTTATGAAAAGAGAACCAGAGATTTTAAGCTAGGTTAGGTTAAAAAGAACCAACATATTGCTATGAACGAGCACATGAACTCAATTGTGTCTTTGGTGTACATCTAAAATATATCAAATTTTAGTTATCACATCACACTAGGTATGAATTCTGATAACTATTACATAATAAAAAGGGGTTATTTCTAAATTGTAAGAGAAATGTCACCAAGTATGTGTGATGAATATTTAATAGAAAGAGGGGGAAAAGATCTGGTTCACATTGAAAATAAAGCTATGGGTAACCACATTTTAATTGTGACAGCAAAAGATGGTATAAATCCTATCTAATAAAAGAGTAATATGCAAATTGAACATACCTCTACTAGACCCACAAGTCATGCCCACCAGCCACGCCCACCAGCCAATCAGAGCAAGTATGCAAATTAACTCAAAGGCCACAGAGAGAGCAGGAGGGAGGCTTGGGTTGCCCTAGGCGATGGAAGAAGCCAAGTTTTCCCCAAACCCTGGCCAGCCCAGGCCTCCAATTAAGGCAACAAAGTCTCAATGGCTGCTGCCAGGAAGGGAGCAGAAGGCTTGGCTCTGCTCCAGGCTACAAAGTTTCAATTGTAGAAGATAAATAAATCCCAGATACCAAGGCTTCTGCTTGGGTCACCAGGGGGCATGGCTGGCCTGCAAACCACCACAGGCCCCTCGCCCAGGCCACGCCACGCCCCAAGGGAAAACCCACCCTGATCCAGGACACCCTTCAGGGCAAACTAGCTGGCCCCCACCCGGGCACCAGACCTCTATTCTATCTAATAAGAGAGTAATATGCAGATTGACCATCATTCCAAAACACAAAATGACTATCCCATGTGGTCAAATAGATCCTGCCCCCATGTGGACACAAGATGGCCACCACAAGATGGCCAGCAGGGGAGGGCAGTTGGGAGTGATGAAACCTGCAGGGGAAGGCAGTTAGGGGTGACCAGGCCAGCAGAGGGGGGAAGTAGGGGGTGACTAGGCCTACAGGGAAGGGCAGTTTGGGGGGGACCCAGGCCTGCAGAAGAGAGCAGCTGGGGGTTACTAGCCCTGCAGGGGAGGGCAGTTAAGGGTGAGCAGGCCCACAGGGGAGGGCAGTTAGGGGCAAATTGGCTGTCAGGAAAGCAGTTAGGCATCAATCAGGCTGGCAGGAGAGTGGTTAGGGGGTGATCAGGCTGGCAGGCAGAAGTGGTTAGGGGCAATCAGGAAGGCAGGAAGGTGAGCAGTTGGGAGCCAAAAGTTCTGATTGTGAGAGGGATGTCCAACTGCCTGTTTAGGCCCGATCCTGGAAGTCGGACATCCCTCAAGGGGTACCAGATTGGAGAGGGAGCAGGCTGGGCTGAAGGACACAACTGCCTGTGCATGAATTTCATGCACCAGGCCTCTAGTGTTAGTATAAAGACCTATAAGACCTTTCATGTCTTTTAAATGAACTGGTATTCCTACTGAAAAGTTTGTTACATTTACAATCCCATTTTAAGTAATGACTTTCTAAAAATCTATGAATTATTATATTTATATGTTGACACATGGTCAAGGCAAAGCATTAGATTCAGCATCATTTGTGAAGACAGTAGCCACACTGATTCATTTCAGGAATCAGTTAAACAACAGTTTCTCTAGGCTAATTACTTATGCTAAAATCCAGGACCACTCATTAGATCTAAGAACCAACACTCAAGTAAATACAAAAAAATCTGTATATTTAGTACTTTTCCATTTTCCCTATTGTTGTCAATTTATCTACACTCTACTGATTTAATGGCTTATTTAGCTATGTAATATTTCCAAATTATTTTTAAAATAACAAAAACTCAATATAAAACAGAAATGCATAGAAACTATTTTAAGTAGGTAAGTTTCGAGTGGACAATTTTAACTTAAGAAAATAAAATTTTTGTTATTCCTGTTAAATCATTAATAGAATTCATTAAAAAGAAAGCAGTTACATCAATACAGTGGTAAGATAGACAACTCCAAATTATCCTCCCTCAAAAACACTGAAAACAAGCACTGAAAACAACTTTGGAAAAACTCTGGAAAATAGTAAAAGATTTCCAAAAACAAGTGAATCACGAAAAGCAGTTTGAAAGCTTTGTGTCATTTTTACTTGCCCTCGCCCTAGTCCCTCTCCGATATAGCAGCAGTGCTGAAGTGAAAAACCAGTTACCAGCATGAGAACCTGGTATCTGGAGGTTTGAGGGGTGACAGAACCAATCATATTTGCAAAAAAATTGTGCAAATCTATTCTATTTTGAAGGACTTAAGATACTCATCTCTTTTGCATCTAACTAAAAAACAAATAAATAAGGTGGTAGGCATTTCTTGTCAAAACACTGTAAGCCAAACAAACTGAAAACTAACAATTGCAGAAGGCTGGAGCAAAGATTACAACTTATTTATACAATAGACCACATAAGGCCTGGGAGCAAAAGCTTAAGAGAGTTTCTTTGGGAAATTAGGACATTCAAAATGACCAATATATACAGGGGAAAGTAGAATGCCACGCACATGCCCAAGACAAGCTGCATGATCAGAAAGAAACTGAGAAGACCTTAAGCTTCCAAATTAAGTTGATCACTCAAATGAGTACAAGCTGACTCACAAACTAAGGACAGTTACAGCACAAATCCAATCTGCAAAGACAAATAAATGTTTATTTTTTGTTTTACTCTGGTTGTTGTTTTAAGTACTGTCATTCAAGGAAGTCTCTGTCAAAAGTCTAGCAGAATACAAACTAAGAAATAAAAACTGCAGTGACTACATATGTCAAGGTTTAAGTAGTATTTGTAAAAATACTTAAAGAAAGTCACTAGACACATACACTGTAACAGTTTTAAGACTATAAAAGTAACAAAATGGGGGAATCTGATATCCAGAGTTACTAAATTATAATATTCAAATATCCAGTTGTCACACAAAAATCACAAAAGACACAAAGAAACAGGAAAAATGACTCATCAAAGAAACAAAAACAAAGTGACAGAAACTATCCCTGAGGAATCTAAAAATTAGATTTGCTAAACAAAGATTTGAAAACAACTTTCTTAATGATGCTCAAAGAGCAAAACAAAACTAATCAAAATCATAGATAAATTAGGAAAGGAAATCAGGTAAATAAATGAATGAACACCAAAAGAAAATCAATAAAAATACAGAAATAATAAAAAGAAACAGTTTCTGGAGCTGAAAAATACAATAACTGAAATAAAAATTCATTATAGTAGCTCAGAAACACATGTGAGTAGGTAGAAGACAGAAACAGCAGACGTAAAAATTGGGCAATTGAAATGATCAAGCCTGAGGAGCAAAAGTAAAAAAGGATGAAGAGAAGTGATCAGAGCCTGTGAGACCTCTGTGACATCGAGCACGTCAACATGTACATTATGACAGCCTGATAAGTAAAAGAGAGAAAAGGGCAGTTCTGTTTCTTAACTGCTCAATATCTGTTTCCTCATCAGTAAAATGGAGAAGAAAATTTTTACCACAAAGTATGGTTATAAGAATTAAGTGAAATAAGTACAGGTAAAGTGGTTAGTACAGATTATAACACAATGTAAGTCCTCAATAAGTGTTATCTATAATTTTCATCAACACTTTAATCAATGTATTTAAGATACAGGAACCAATGGAAGAATAAAAGAGAGAGGCTATTAATTCTACTTATTTATAATAATAAAAGGGTAATAGGCTAATTAGACCATTAGAGCAAATGTTCTTCTAGGTGTCATTCCGGACATCCTTCCAGACGAAGCTGGGGCCGGAGTGAAGCCACCTGGGTCCCAGGTGCCTGGCAGCGGCAGCCAAAGGGAAGCAAACCAGTCCCTGGGTGGTTGGAGAGAAGCTGGTGCCCACAGGTGGGGGAAGGAAGGTCTACTCTTGCATAAATTTTTGTACATCAGGCCTCTTGTAGAGAATAAGCTTATTCATAATTTAAGTTGAAAACTGCAACTTTAGTCTCTTAGTTATTAAAAACATTTCTGACCCTATTTTTTAATTATTAGGTGTCTTTCATGAATTATAGAAGGATGGCATAAAAAATTTGTGGTATCCTTTTAATACTCTTCCTGATGGTGATTATACCAAATATTGAATATAATATACAGGGTGGGGCAAAAATAGGTTTACAGTTGTCTATATAGAAAATAATACAATAACTAAGAAATAATACAAGAATAAACTATGTTTTTGTGTACTCACAAGTGTAAACTTGCTTTCCCCCACCCTATAAACAAAGAGCGTAGAGAAATAGTAAATTTTTATTGATTCCAGAGAGGAAGAGAGAAGGAAAGAGAGAGAGAGAAACATCAATGACGAGAGAGAATCATTGACTGGCTTCCTCCTGCATGCCCCTTATTATGGGTTCGAGCCTGTAACCCCAGCATGTGCCCTGATTGGGAATTGAACTGTAACGGTGCCTGGTTCACAGGTCAATGCTCAACCAATGAGCCACAAACAACATCTCGGAGGAAAAATAGTAAATTTAAATAATATTACAGTCTTGAAATATAAAGCCATCTAATATATGGAGCTTAATATATATAACTGTTATCAGAACTGATAAAATATAGATAGGTAACAAACTAAAACTATAGTCAATCTAGTAATAAATTATCACATGCATAAGTATAAAACAAGCTTTAAAAAATTCATTATTATGCAACTGAATGGAACCAAGGCCCGATTTCAAGGCCTATATATAATCACGAATATCAATTTAAGTTAACATGTAACATTATGTAAATGCAAATATTTCTATTTATTATGATTGTCATTTCCTGGCATATTATTATTTCTCTAAACATTCCATTGATTTCAGAGTCCTACAATTTACAAATTACAAGAAGGGCAGGAACAGATCAGATTATGCCCATGAACATAATGAAGGTCCAAATCATCCGAG
>JAAGEH010000125.1:18747455-18822455 GCA_011751065.1 Lasiurus cinereus
GAGGGAGAGAGGGAGGGAAGGAGGTAGGGAGGGAAGAAGGAAGAGATGAGATAATCATGGGTGGGGTTCACGATTTTCTACTTTTAAAAATCTTCCCAGATTATTCTGATGAACCATGAGTCTTTCCTAGTCCAAAATAATAAGCTTTTATTATGCTAAAAGAGACAGTCTCTTTTTGTAGAAGGCAATGTACTTTTCTCCGAATAAGAAATTACTGGGTATCACAAATGCCATCATTTACTATGGAGTATCAATGAGGCAGAAACTTTGACCTCATTTTCTAGCAGTAGCAATGAGCTATGCCAACTCTGTTAACTTTCCTAATATGACCACTAGCAGGTACTGACTATTAGGGGGAACATGCAATTGGAGATGACAAGCAGAAAACGCTATTGGACTATGTGGACCTACTGGCCCTTGAAAGTATCTTTCTACAAAATAAGTTACACAATGACAATGCTGCCATTTATACAATTCCAAAACACATTTATATTAAGTATCTAAGCAACCAAACACAAGAACTTCCGCATAAATAAAAGTGTTGATAAAGAATGTATTTATTTCAACTTGGAGAAAAAGTATTAAGGGCAAAGATAATTATTATACAGGGGGGATCTTAAAAATGTATATACACGAACAGATGATAGCTCAATTTTGAAAATGAAATGTATTTTAATAAACACTACCTTATAATTATTCAAAGTGTATGTATACATTTGAGACCCTATATAATTTACTATATATGTTTTCTTACTAATATATATATATATTTATATATATATATATATATTTTATATATATATTTATATATATATGTAACAGTAGGGTGTAAACTTTGACATATTTAATTTTGCTACAAGTCTTACAAAAGTTTCAATGAACTCCTTCCCACAACCCTACCACACACATAATAGCTTTTCAAAGAGAATCTATTTGATACTTAGGGAATTCTAACATGACATTAAATCATCTGTTCTAGGCCTAAATAAATATATGTAACAAAAGTAATACCCATATTTGCTAAATGAAATAAAAATATATCTGGTATTAAAGTCCTATATCACTTTCTATAAATCTTTCAAATAGTAACTAAAACATATTTATATAAATTGTTCTTTTTCTTCAATATATAAAAAGGGAAATAACTTTTTCTACAAAATAGATTCCTTTGGGCACTTCCCATTTTTACTATTACATTCAGTGATAGATTCTTTAAGATTGGTTTATCATCTAGTGGACAAGACCTCATAAAATTAATGACAACCATTAACCCCTAGTACTTAACTTCAGATAGTTAATATTGAAAAATTCCCTTATAGGTATCAGAAATAAAGTGGAAACTATTTGAAAGAAATAAATTACCATTGATGAACCAGGATAAGCAATCCTATTTGTGACAGCTAACTGAACAAGGACTTAAATAAAAAATTCTACATAAAATTCGTAACAGGCATTTTAATGATAAACTCCTAAGACTCAGATGAAGAATCAAGGGTGAATATTCTGAAACATGTCTTTATTCTTACAAATAATTTACTAAATTAATCACATTAAATTTGGTAATCTAAAAATCCTCAACTACAATATAAAAATTATAAATATTGGCTATTTTCTTCAAATAAAAAATTATAAAAACATTTTCATTGATCCATAAAAAATGTCTTTGTGAATTATTTATGATATTAAAGAACTGTACTGAAATATGATTTTCAAAGAAAAAACTCTAACTCCACAAACTAATTTCTATTTACCATTTTGTGATAAAGCATAATTACTTATTAGCGGATATGATTTTCTAAACTTAATAATAGAAATATGCCAAAATATCGTTCTTTTAAACTTCTAAGAAATGTGCAATGTACAAAATTCAGCTATCCTTTTAGAATTTGAAAATTATAATTCCAAGTAGTTATGAGCCCTAATTAATAAACAATTTACTAACTCACACTTCTAGTCATGCACTGAAGTCATGTGATAGCTATACTGCTACTTTTATTCTTGCAGCAATCATGTGTAGAGCACCTCCTAAATTTTAGCTCTGGGGATACACTGGTTGCAAGCAAAAGCTCAATACCCATCCATCCCAGACATCCTTGATTTTGTTGAAAGTTTAGAGACGGACAGTCAAAGTGATGTACAATGACAACTTTAAAAATTGTTACACAGTTACAAATGAGCGAGAGAGGGGGGTCACTAACTAAAGAAAAGGATGAGGAGCACTCCACTAGGGATCAGCCTGAGCCAGGCTCTGTGAAAGCCATGTTCAGGATTTTGGTCAAGGTCAAGGTAAATAGGAAGTCTGTGAAAGAAAAGTTTTAGGCAGAAGTAGAAAATAATAAGGTTTACAGTTTTTAAAACATAACTTGAAGCTCTGGCCATGAAAATGTGTGTCCTGATAGGCCAAGGTCCTAGTTCGATACCAGTGAGGGCACATAAAAGAATCAACCAATGAATGCATAAATCACTGGGATAACAAACTTATCTCTTTCTTGCAAAAAGCAATCAAGCAATAAATCAGTCAATAAAACCATAACGAACTTTAGGGTTAAGCAATCTGAGGGTAGATGAGGGAGGAAAGTGGATGGAAGGGAAATGGAGAGAAGTTCTTGTACTCCAAGGTAAAAAACGATGATACAATAGCTATATTGATGATACTATCACCATACCATTTTAAGTATGACAATTTACCATTTTTGTAGATTGTTTATATTATTTGAGCATCTACTATGTGCTAGGCACTGTTCTAGGACCTGGAAATACTATAGTGAACAAGACAGAATGAAGTCAAAGTCAGGAGGGGTCAGGAGAAGAAACACAAGAAAATAAATACAGAATACTATAAAGAAATACAGCAGAATAATGTGCCATCCAGTGACTGAGGGAGGATGCGACCTGAAGGAGAAATAATATATGATTTGTGATTCCAATCACAAGAAAAAAGATAGCCATTTAAACATCTATAGCAAAGGACACAACAGGCAAAGGCCCCACGGCAGAAGTTGGGCTTGGAAAACAAAAAAGGGCCAAGGTGGCTAGAAAGCTAGAAGTAGAATAGTATGAGACGAGGTCTGTGGGACAAAGAGGGGCCACAGAACTTAGGTTTAGATGGAGAAATTTAGGCTTTACAAGTACAATGTGAAGTCACCATACAGTTTTAAAATGATGAAAAAGATTATTGACTTCATGTTTGGGCAAGATCATTCTAGCTGCTAAGTGAAGACTGAATTGGGGGGTGGCAAGATGAAAGCTAAGAGATCAGTTAAGATCTGGATCATAGGATAAACTGAGGGCACTGACAACTGCATCCTTAATTCCAAGACAGTCTAAAGAAGATCTGAAATGTGAAGTAATCTAAAGAAGATCATATACATTTCCTAAAATGTTTAACAAATGCAAATTCTTTCGATCAGGTAGTTCTCACTTGGACAATTCTATGCAGGATATTCTTAAAGTGAATAGCAGTAGGAATATATTTACTTATTGGTGGTATTTAATTGTTAAAATAATTTTAATTATTTTAGCTATTGTTTTAAAATATATGAAGTCATTGAAAGTTGTTTTACATTAGTGTTAAAATATATGTTATATGTAAATTATAGAATAAAGTACGTGTATTCTGCCAAAGTTAAACAGCTAACCAATATCTGTAATATCAACCTACCCACTAAGACAAGCTGACCCAATATTAACCATAAGGGTGAGTAAACACAGGTTAGGAAAATTGTTTCATGACTACAATTATTTGTCATTAGGTTTAAATATACATTATAGCTTAATTCAAACAACTTAAAACACTTTGAATATAGATATGAATAAGATAAGGACTTTAACATACCATACTTGCTTATAGAAATTCGTGCACGGGGTGAAGAATGAGGAGGGTTCAGCCCAGCCTGCATCCTTTAGCAATCCGTGACCCCTCAGGGGATGTTCAACTGCCAGTTTAAGCCCTATCCCACAGACATCCCTCTCACATCCCAGGACCGCTCGCTCCTAACCACTCACCTGCCTGCCTCATTGACCCTAACCACTTGCCTGCCTGCCTGACCATCCCTAACCATTCACCTGCCCGCCAGATCATGCCTAACCACCCTGCTTGCCTATCTGATTGCCCCTAACTGCTCGCCTGCCTGCCTCATCACCCCTAACTACTCTGCATACCTGCCTGATAGCCTCTAATTAACTCTACCTCAGCCCCTGCAGCAGCAGCTTCATCCAGAAGGACATCTGGAAGGTTGTTCAGCTGTCCAGTCTAATTAGCATATTACACTATTATTTTTATTATTATGGACAGTTCAAATTTATAAAAAGAATACTTGAGGCCCAGCCGGCGTGGCTCAGTAGTTGAGCATCAACCTGTGAACCAGGAAGTCACTGTTCGATTCCCAGTCGGGGCACATGCCCAGGTTGCAGGCTTAATCCCTAGTGTGGGGCAGGCAAGAGGCAGTTGATCAATGATTCTCTCTCATCGTTGATGTTTCTTTCTCTCTCTCTTTCCCCTCTCCTTTAATAAATTAAAATCCTCTCTGACATAAATAAAAATATAAAAAATAATAATACTTGAGAGCACATTTTATCAATAACTGATAGTTTTATGTGTTTAAGGACAATGTAAAATCATGGGTAAATAAGTAAGAACCACTGCTCATAGGTATCAGTTGAATGAAGGCACAGTGTATTAGGGGGGGAAAAAAAGAAATTTTCCTTGCCAAATCAACCTATAAGTTTATAGCAAACAGCAGAAATGTATAGGATTTTTAAAAATCCAGTTGAATATATAAAATTATATTATAGTAGTGGCCTGGTGCATGAATTCATGCACACTGAAAGGAAATTAAATAGAAGAAATAGTTTAATATAACTATTCACTCTTTCTCTATAAGTGTCAACCAAATTCACAATCAACATTGACAGATCAAAACACACACTTGAGATTGGCTCTAGCAAGAGTTTTACATATATAGATAAATTTGCTTAATTAGACCTGCTTTCTGATTAGCTAAACTTTTTCCAGCCCAGTGACCCCAACTTCTCTTTTAGGTAATTGTCAGTAGCACAGCAGTAAATATCAACATGAAGCTCATTATTATTATAGATCATGTGGGGAGAACAAAGGGTAAGATATTTATTTGCAGCAGTGTTTGACTATATTTTGCACAGTGAGAAAACCTGAAGTCATTTTCAAGGTTCACCAGTTCTTACTTCTTTTTAGTCAGGTCAAGTTTCTAAGCATTCTGAATCTCCATTTTCCAGCTAATGAAAATAAAATAGGATTCCACCAGGTCTCCTATCTACCTACTCCAGGACTTCTGTGAGGATCAAATGAGATGAGGCATGGGAAAATGCTTCACAGACATTTGGTTAAAGTGTAAAATGTTTCCATCTGGCTATAAAGTAAGTCATGTTCCTGGGCTGAAGAAACATCAAGGCGGCTAGTTGCTAGGGAGAGTAAGCTGGGCATTGATAAATGATGTCATTACCTAGTGCCCACAGCAACCATTTCCGGGCTGGGTTGGGCTGTGAGCTGCATTTTTGTGCCATAGGGTCTCAGCAGCATCAGCTGCAATTTGATGGGTGTCACTCCAGGGTGGTGGCGGGGCCTGTGTTGCTTTGTGGGTGCCAGGTCCGTGGTGCCATTTCTCTGTAAATGCCTAGTGCATGTCATGGCAGCTCCTGCGTTGAGTATCTGTGCCCTGGTGGTCAATGTGCATTATAACAACTGGTCAGACAGACACTTAGCATATTAGCCTTTTATATATATAGATAATGAAAATATATTACATGGAGTTGAGGTTAGCTTTCATGAAAATAGCTAGAGGTACAGGTATAAAATAGATCACAACCTTCTATTTCATACCTATACATCTAGCACTCTGGTGGCGTCAGTCTTAAATCCTAAAAGATGAATTTTTCAGTGCATCAGATTTTATTGGAGTCAGGTACGTCAAGCCAGTTCTGTTCATATAAGAAATTAAAGTATATATGCCAGTTAATAAATGTTATGTGGAACCAAATGAAATCTGAGGAAGATCAGATATTTGTGAGAGTCTAACCACTACAGTCTCTACATATTAGAAAACCTACCTGGGAAATTAAGGTTTCAGAGTGTAAATCAATAATACCATAGTAAAAGGGGGTTAGAAAATTAATTTAATGGCTTTAGTTTTTTCTAACTTGATTTCATTCTTACACACACCTTTGGAGATAACTTCTGTGAACATTATAGTTTTCTGAAACAAATGTTCCTTCTGTAGCTAATGCTCAAATAGTTATTACCAATGCCTACTTTTTTCCATTTCCAGCCAACCCTTCTTCTCACAGATAAAGTTATTCTCTAGGTATATTACATTACAGCCAAGTTCCTGAGCATGTCTCTCAGTCATTTTGCCTCTCTAATATAACTAGTTCTACTGCTATCTACTTTACCTTTTGACTCTCAAAAGGTAATGTTTTCCAAATTTTCAGTGCTTCGTATGTGTGCCCCACTATTGTTCATTTTAATGTGTATTTTGAAAGGATGAAAGATGATAGATTGTTCAAATACCACTTAAATATCACTCATGGGGCTACAAATGTTTTTTAAATGAAACATAGAAATGTTGGTGATCATACAACAATAAATATTAGCTTTAATATAATAGTGGGTTAGGGAGATTATTATACCAGCACATGCATGATTCAATCTTTTGATTAAAAAGCACTATACTTAAATGAGTTATAAAAAGCTCAGAAAACTGGAAACATAAATGCAGTCTAGGATAGATTATTCAGACTAATATACAAGTCTTGGCATGAATAATAAGAGAATTGTGGTTGATCCACAGAACAGTTGGATTATGAACCAGAATATGCAAATCAGATAACTATTTATGATAATTATTAAAATGTTAACTTGCAAATAAAGCATAGAAAATAACATTCAACAGTAGGTTGATTTAAGCAAAGTATAGGACAAATCTGTATAATTAGAAATATATGTAGTTTATGATATGTGTAACTTTCAGGCATGTTAATACCAAAGCAATAATGTAAGCACAATTTAATTTCATTTAAAGTTAGGATAATTGTATGTTCTCTTTACACATATGCACACACATTCATGCACACGCACACACTCAAATGCATACACACACACATACACAGAAACTGTCTATTTATTTACTTACTATGGGCTTATCTCAAGTCTCAGACTTAGAAGCTTCCACTTTTTCATCCATACATGATAGTTAGTGAGTTGTGCTGATTTATTGTCCACAATACTTTAAAGCTGCTTACATGTCTTCATTTGCAAAGCCACAACACTCCTATCCCAGGCTTCCAAACCTAACGCATGAACTGCTACTTTGCGGAAGATTTAGTATCTGCTTTCATTTTCTCCCTCAATAGTTCTAAAAATAACTACCAGAATAATCTTCACATAAATAATCATGCTTATAAGGGCTTGCAGTGTTGTATGTGTATATGTGTATGTTTCATTTGGCCTGGTTACAAATCCAAGTCTAAACTCCCATCTGAAGACTCACAGGTCCTTGTGAAGTAGTCTCCTGTCTTCTCCAAACCAATGAGATTTTGGTTCTCATCATACCCATCACCTCATTTATACAGTCCTTTCAATCTGTCCTCCCAAAGATTAAATTTCTGCTTTATTGATTCTGTTTCTTACTGCTCCTAACAGATATTTCATTCCTTATAATTTTTCCAGCTCTCTCTTATCTTTTCCTATATTTTAGCCAGATATATTTTCTTAATTTTAAACATCTTTTATTCTTGGTTTCAAAAGAACATGTATGCTTCTTGAAAATATTAAGCATATTTTAATAAAATTTACTTCTCTTTCCTAGATTTAAATCTTTTTCTATGAATATGGCTTTACTCAGTCCCCTAAAACAATGCTCCCTTGATTTTTCCTATAGCATCTTTTGGTCTTTGCCTGTTTACTCACTTTTTAAGTCAGCTCTGTACTTTCTTAGTAAGTGTGAAAAAGGGTATGGTGGTGAATTACTTTCCTTGGTTTCCTTCATTATCCACATATTGATATTTAAATCTTCCAGGCCTTAACAATGTTGGCCAAATTTCTAACATTGGTTGCCATTTGCTTACTATGACTCCACTACTTCCTGTCTATGTAAAATAATAATAAATCCTGGATAAACTGAAGCATTACCTTCTCTTTAAAGATACATCAATAAAAATGCAACACCTGACTGCATATATGCCATTTACTCCCCTGGCATTAATTTTTCTATTGCCAATTGCAATATGCCATGACCTATCTTCTTCTCCCTTGGCCACATTATATTATTAGGAACTTCGCTGCTGAATAAAGCAAAGCACTAATGAGTGAATAATTGATAGGAAGAGGTCAGCATGGTCATGAAATGGTCTTGTCACAAAGCAACTCCTTCAGAGCAGAAAAGGATGTCTTTGTTCGAAGACCTGGTATCTCAAAGGTGTAAGCATACAGTAGAATTTTTAAAAACTTCAAAAAATAAAAAACATCCTACCACCATTCTGCCTCCCCTTGCTACATATAATTCTGCTTCTGAGCCCAATTTGCATTTTGGTTTGTAGAAATTCTTCCTTTGTCTGGCAGATTACTGATAAATATTCTAGATTGCAAGAATGCTTAATTTTTGTCTATTTCTATAAGCATTTTTAAAAGTTGTTGTTTATTAAGACAGAGAGGGAGGTAGGGGGAGAAATAGAGGGGAGAAGAAAAGGCAAAAGGAGACATTTGTTGTTCCATTTACTTAATCATTCATTGGTTGATGTTAGTATGTGCCCTGACCAGGATCAAACTCACAACCTTGGCATATTGGGGGGATGCTCTAAACCAATGGTGGGGAATCTTTTCTGCCAAGGGCTATTTAGAATTTGTAACACTATTCACAGGCCATACAAAATTTCAACTTAAAAATTAGCTTGCTATATTTGATCAAATATTTAATTAACTCACCCCTAACGCCTTGGCAGGGCCAAACCAAATGATTCCTCAGGCCTTATATGGCCCACTGGCTGATTGTTCCCCATGTCTGCTCTAAACCAACTGAGCTACCTGACCAGAGATACAAGCATTTGCCAACAGCACAAAACAGCATGGACTGGGTATTAATAAACTGGTTCAATCCTTAACTTGCTGATCCCTTTTTACCTACTTTGGGTCCTATTGCATTGAATACTGTTGCCCATTATCGCAAGGTCACATTCTCATAGATCCTAGGTTGTCGCTTCTTTGGTCATCAGCTGTGCTCTCTAAATCATTCATTAACCCTGAGATACCTCACTGTTTATTCAACAAATTAGGCCTGAGTTAGAGTGAGTAAAGTTAGTCATTTACCTTGCTTATAAATTTTAATGGTATGCCAAAACTTAGTAAGATTTTATACACACACACACACACACACATAGAGGCCTGGGGATGAAATTCATTGCACTTGGGAAGGGGAGGCCCTCAACCCAGCCTGTGCCCACTCACAGCCTGGAAGCTCCTGCCACTGCCACTGTGCTCGCCAGCTATGAGCCCAGCTTTTGGCTGAGTGGCATTCCCCTTTTGGCAGTGCACTGACCACTAGGGGGCAGCTCCTGCATTGAGTGGGATTGGGCCAAAACCAGCTCTCTGACATCCCCTGAGGGGTCCTGGATTGTGAGAGGGTGCAAGCCAGGCCAAGGGACCCCACCGGTGCATAATCAGGGCTGAGAGGGATGCAGGAGGGCTCCAGGGTGTGTCTAGCTTGTCTTGCTCAATCCCCATCAACCAGACCACAGCAGCAAACTAACCTACCAGTTGGAGTGTCTGCAGCCTGGTGGTCAGTGCATGGCATAGCAAGCGGTTGAGTGGTCTTAGCATATCATTAGCATATTACACTTTGATTGGTTGAATGGATAACTGGAAGACTGGACACAGCATATTAGGTTTTTATTATATAAGATATTTTAAAGATACTAACCATTTCTTTTTCTTAAATACATTTTTTTGGTTTTTATTTTATTTTATTTTTTTACAGAGAGGAAGAGAGAGGGATAGAGAGTTAGAAACATTGATGAGAGAGAAGTATTGGTCAGCTGCCTCCTGCACACCTCCTATTGGGGATGTGTCTGCAACCGAGGTACATGCCCTTGACTGGAAACGAAACTGGGATCTTTCAGTCCACAGGCTGATGCTCTATCCATAGAGCCAAACCAGTTAGGGCTTTTAATATATTTTTAATGACATCATATAAAAATAATTTTAAAAATATCAAAATTTTAAATAAAAACAAGGTTAGTAACACTGCTATTGCAAGCCACCTGGAAACCTCAAAAGAGAAATCAGTGATACAATAACTTGTCTTATCCTAGTCTTGGTTTTGAAACAAATATTTGAGTGACTATCAGCACTTTAAAGCTACTAAGTTATGCTCAGGTCTTTGCAGAAGGCAGAATACAAGACCTGCTTATGGGATCCACACAATTTCACACAATCCTATCTCAACTGTAACCTCTTTTCATAGCTCTTCATGATTTCATTATTAACTTTATTCACACTTTGTTTCTCAAGTTCTTTAACTATACTTGCCTTCCTTGATTTTAAGTAAACTAAAATAAGAGTTACTGGATTTCCCAACTGACTGCTCCACCCCAACACAAGATGCCACATACACTTCTATTGCTCAAAATTTCTCTGAATAATCACCCACATTCTTCTACTTCTCTCTTACTTCAGAGAAAGAGGGTTCTCTCTTGATTGTCAGATATTTTATTCACTCCCTTCTCCTTCTTCTTTCTATATCAACTTCAAATCCTTTCTTTTTTGAGAGAAATTGCATCTCAGAGACTGTAAAATCCTTTCTAGACCTAAAACATTCTTTTTGTAACCTTATATCAATTACTTCATTGTTGCTTAAAACAGTGGTATACAGACACTGCTTGCAGTTTCTCAATGCTTACTCATTAATGGTTTCTATCCCCAGCATCTGATTTAAACTACATAAGAATCACCTTGTAGAGTTTCTTAACTAATCCTTTTCATCTATAATTACTTCCTCACCTATACCCTTCTTCCATTATCAGTATGATGTCCCTTCTTAACAGCCTCATCATCTTATAACCAACTGAAATAAATGCTTAACTGGTGGCCTAGCCTTCTAACTAATTTGCTTGATTCCAACTCTCTGCTCTGTAATCTATTCTATTTTGTGCCATTTGTTATTCTCTTGTATCTTAGCCATCCCCAACAAGAAATCTATGTTCTACTCAACCCTAGATACACTCACACTTTTTCAACATGTTGTATAACTCTGCCATTTTTTTTTACTATTTCCTATATTTTG
Organism: Lasiurus cinereus; assembly: GCA_011751065.1. NCBI lineage: Eukaryota > Metazoa > Chordata > Mammalia > Chiroptera > Vespertilionidae > Lasiurus > Lasiurus cinereus. The sequence continues at coordinate 18,758,765 of JAAGEH010000125.1, forward strand.
AATGTTCCTCCCATCCTTTCCTAAATAAAACCCTAGCCATGTAAAAGCATATTTTAAGTGAAATCTTTATTTTTCTAACTAGATTATAAATTTCTTGAACCCAGAGGTACTTTCACTCATCTTAGTATTCCTAGCACCAGCAAACAAACAACGAACCATCTTAATACAAAGGAACAGAGAGGACATTACCCCATAGTGCAAGCTACTTCCCTTAGGAAATCGATACTATATGGTAAATAATTTGGTTTTCTATAATATCTTCTCTAATAAAAGAGTAACATGCAAATTGACTGTACCTCTGCTATACCAACAAGCCACACCCACCAGCCAATCAGAGCGAGTATGCAAATTAACCCAACCAAGATGGCTACGGCCACAGAGAGAGCAGGAGGGAGGTTTGGGTTGCCCTGGGTAATGGAGAAAGCCACGCTTTCCACAATCCCTGACCAGCAGGCCTCCACTTAAGGCAATAAAGTTTCAATGGCTGCTGCCAGGGAGCAAGGCTTGGGTTGCCCCTGGTGATGGAGGAAGCCAAGCTTTCTGCACACTCTGGCCTGCAGGCCTCCACTTAAGGAAACAAAGTTTCAATGGCTGCCACCATGAAGTGAAGAGAAGGCTTGGCTTAGCTCCAGGCTACAAAGTTTCAATTGTAGAAAATAAATAAATCCCAGATACCAGGGCCTTTGCTTGGGTTGCCAGGGGGCGATGCTGGCCTGCAAACCATCACAGGCCCCTCACCCAGGCCACGCCACTCCCCAAGGGAACCCCCAACCTGATCCAGAACACCCTTCAGGGCAAACCAGCTGGCCCCCACCCGGGCACTTGGCCTCTACCCTATCTAATAAAAGAGTAATATGCAGATTGACCATCACAACAACACACAAGATGACTGTCCCCAGGTGGTCAAAAGATCCTGCTCCCATGTGGACACAAGATGGCCACCACAAGATGGCCAGCAGGGAAGAGCAGTTGGCAGGTAGCAGGCCTGCAAGAAAGGGCAGTTATGGGTGATCAGGCCAGCAGGGGGGGGCAGTTGGGATGGACCAGGCCTGTAAGGGAGGGCAGCTGTGGGTATTCAAGCTTGCAGGGGAGGGCAGTTAGGGTTGACCAAGCCCACAGGGTAGGGCAATTAGGGGCAAACAGGCTGGCAGGGAAACATTTAGGCATCAATCAGGCTCTCAGGGGAGTGGTTAGGGGGTGATCAGATGGCAGGCAGAAGCGGTTAGGGGCAATCAGGAAGGCAGGCAGATGAGCAGTTGGGAGCCAGCAGTCCTGGATTGTGAGAGGCATGTCCCTCAAGGGGTCCCAGATTTGAGAGGGAGCAGGCTTGGCTGAAGGACACCCCTCCCACCCCAATCCATGGATTTTGTGTACCGGGCCTCTACTGTAAATATTTATTATCCAAAATTATAACATTGAGAAGAAAAGAAATTTTCAAGCAAACAAATTGCTCCTGAACAATAGATAAGGGGTCGAGAAATGATAGATTTATATATGGCCTATGAGATAAGAATGGTTGCCATATTTCAAAATGTTTCTTTAAAAAAAATCAAAAGGAAGCTATCTTGTGACATATGAAAACTAAGTGAAATTCAAATTTTAGTTATCATACATAAATCACATTTTACTAGAACATAGCCATTTCCATCTATTTACATGTTTTCTGTGGCTCTTTTGTGTTATAAGGATAGAATTCAGTAGTTACTATAGACCATATACCTACCATGCCTAAAATATTTAATATCTGGCTCTTTACAAAAAAAATGTGTCCATTCCTGGTCTCGATCAGCAAAGCTAACCAGCAGAAGCTGACCAACAGAAAGCAAGGATGTTGCACAAGGCAGAAAGGCTGTATCTCACCAGAGCAAAGAACACTCCTCTAACATTAAACAAGGAGTATTTTCTCAGTGGAAAATGCTTAAAAGGAATCATCCTACTGGTTGACAGAAAGCAACCAGCTGAGGAATATAATTTGATTGTTCACTTTTAAATCATACCCTCAGAAACAGAAACTGACTCACTCCACTCTCCACCCCTCAAATACACACTTTCTTTCTATTTATGCACTTCATAAACATGGATAAACTGATAACCAGCCTCCTGCGGTGTCAAACAAGAATATATACTTGCCCTCCAAATGTATCATACGGTAACATTATCATAAACTGAAAAAATATTTCAAGAAGCAATGGCTCCTACTGTGTAACTATTCAGAGTAAGAAGAACTTGATGTCAAATATACCCAAACTCAGATCTTTGTTTTTGGCAGCTACTTTCAAGTGTACACCTGGTAAATGCCAAACAAAGTCAATAAAGCCAGGTAATTCCTGGAGGAACATATTTTTAGCCAATTCCTCCTGGTCGGTCCATTAGGAGGTAATGGTATTTCAATTCAGATGTTATGCAGACCTAAGTTGCTTCACAACTGATATAGGTAACTAATTACAGGTTCTTTTCATATTTCTCAGATTCTTGCCATGTTTTGTGACACAAAATTCTGTGGTATCAACAAAGTACTTTCTCACATGAATTGCTTCTTGAAAACCATTTTGGCTCTGCCTATAAGCATCTATATAGTCCACATCAATGGGAGAGCAGGACCCAATGAGAATACAAGTCAATATTATTCTATCATGATGAGATGCTACTGCTTTGCCATAAGCTTGTTTGCTAGCTAAAGAATCTGAGTCAGTTTATTGAGTAAAAACTTAGTGAGCTGATACTATGTGCCTACTGGAATTCAGGGATGAAACACGCAACCTTTGCTTTCAAAGAACAAATAGTTTAGTTGGGAAAACAAATGAATAAACCAAATATAAAGACTACCTATACAACAGCCAAAGTGTAAGAAAACTCATCTAAGACAATGTGCAGGTAAACTTTTTAAAAAATTACCTTATTTCCATTTCTCTCCTCTAGTTGCTTACTTCCTCTCTTCCCCTAACTACAGAAACAGTGGGGATTTTAGATACTTAGTTTATTGGCTTTCAATATAATTTGAGTTGGGAGATAGAGATACATAGGGTAGCCATCATTTCATTTCAGAATTCTTTTTTCTCTCTTTGGATCTAGATAGACCTGTAGACAAGAGATTTCTATAGAAATAAAGGTTTCTAAATTCCACTGGCTTTGGGCCCTTTTCTTAGAATTATATTTTTTTAGGAATTATGTCCTTAGTTTTGTTTTGTGTTTTCATCAAAAGTGACTAAAATAGTTCATCTTCAACAGGAATACTTAAGTTATTGAATAATACCAGGATTAGAATAAAGTAATAATGAAAACAGAATCTGAGGAAGACTAAATTTTGAAAGTGAATTTTTTAAATATCCAATAAATATTTTGTCTAAAAATAGAGCAATAATACTAATAAAAGAAATTATTTTTATTCATATTAAGTATTAATAATGGGTATGACAATTAATTGCCATATATCCACTCTTGTTTTTTAAAAACCCACCAGGGTTTTTAAAAGTTAATGATATCATTATAAATACTTTGCTTGCTATAGAGAAAATGCACATTAAGAAGTATGTTTTATTGTTACTCTGGGTTTGATCCTTCATCCAATTGTTTAGTGCTTTTCTGATTTTATTGAATTGGATGTGGACCACCTAGTTAGGGCCCATCCTCTGCCAGCCCTCAGTCAATCCTCAGCTCCCTCTCTCCTGACACTAATGGAGCAGTTACAGCCCAGGTTCAATCTGGGCTTCATTACAAATACCTTATATGCCTCTTGCTCTGCCTCATTCTTTGGGATACAGAGACTAAACATTATAATTACTAAAAATTCTTAAATGAATAATAATTAGCAAAGATTTTTGAATATTTATAATTTTCTTCTTTTTATCTTTATTGTTGAAAGTATTACATATGTCCCCTTCTCTCCCCTAGTCCTTCATCACCCTATTGTCTGTGTCTATGGGTTATGCATATACACATATGAGTTCACTGGTTGACCTCTGCCCCACCTCATCCTCCCCTACCTTCCCTCAGGGTTTATTTATCAATAACCTTTATCTAACATCAATGATTATTACATGAGCCAATATGATTAACTCCTTCTGAAGTTAATGCCAAAAAAAGTATTTTCTTAGAAATGGTGCGCTTTCTTTCCTTAAAGGAGGAGAACTATGTAACCCACAGTGTTAAACCTTTGTCCTGGCCAGGAACCTAAGGCTGTATTTCTGGTGTGTTTCATTCCTCTAATTACAAATAATCACTTGGTACTATGTGCTCTGGTGCTGGGGATCCAGAGTGCACAAAACAAACAAGAGACCTACTACTTGTTTAAAGTTGTCTTTTTAAAAACTTTTCAAAATTCAATTTTTTCCCTTTCTATAAAATCTTGGTTCTAAGTAATCAGACATTTTTTTAAATATTTTTGTATTGATTTCAGAGTTGGAGAAATAGAAACATCAATGATGAGAGAGAATCATTGATCAGCTGCCTCCTGCACGACCCCTATTGAGGATTAAGCCCGCAACCCAGTCATGAGCCCCTGACTAGAATCAAACCTGGGACCCTTCAGTGTGCAGGCTAATGCTCTATCCACTGAGCCAAACTGGCTAGGGCAAGACATTTTAATATGTAAGACTATTTGCTTCCTAAGCTAATCCAGAAAAGGTACTTATAGCCAACATTCATTTCTGTGAGTTATCTTAGACTAGAGGCCCAGTGCACGAAATTTGTACACAAGCAGTGGGGAATGGGGGTTCTCTCAGCCCAGCTTGCACCCTATTCAATCTGGGACCCCTTGAGGGATGTCTGACTGCCTGTTTAGGTTCACAATCCAGGACTGCTGGTTTCCAACCACTCGCCTGCCTCTGCCTGAATGCCCCTAACCGTTCTGCCTGCCAGTCTGATCACCCCTAACTGCTCTTCTCGGCCAGTCTGGTCGCCCCTAACTATCCTCCCCTGCAGGCATGGTCCCCCCAAAAGCCCTCCCCTGCAGGCCTGGATCCCTCCCTCAACTATTCTCCTTTGCTGGCCTTGTCCCCCCACAACTGCCCTCTCCTGCTGGCCTGGTCTCCCCCAAATGCGCCCCTTCTGCTGGCCCAGTCATCCCTAACTGCCATTCCTGCTGGCCTGGTCTCCTCCAACTGCCATACCCTGCTGGCCTGGTCACCTCCAACAGCATTCCCATGGAGACCTGCCCACCCCCCGCAACTGCCCTCCCCTGCAGGCTTGGGTCTCCCCCAACTGTCCTCCTCTGCAGGCCTAGTCCCCCCCCAACTGCCCTTCTCTGCAGGCCTGGTCCCCTACAATTGCTCTCCCCTGTAGGCCAGGTCCCCCACAACTGCCCTCCCCTGCAGGCCTGGTCCCCTGCAACTGCCTTTCCTTGCAGGCCTGGGTCCCCCCCAACTACCCTCCCTTGCTGACCTCATCTCCCCCAACTGCCCTACTTCCCCCCGCCCCTCTGGTCACCCCTACCTACCCACAACTGCCCTCCCCTGCCAGCCATCTTGTGGTGGCCATTTTGTGTCCACAAGGGGGCATCCATGTTGTGTTCACATGGGGGCAAACATCTTGTGTCTTGAAGTGACAGTCAATTTGCATATTAGTCTTTTATTAGATAGGTATTAAAATCCCATTTCTAATAGAATTTGTATAGTAGTATTTGCTAAGAAGGCTTTTAAAATAAGTTAGCAACATTAAAAACAAAACTATCAACTTGTAATGATCAGAATTCCTACCCCAGTCAATCTTGTATTTAAACTGGTATTCCTGAAGATGGTTTCATGAACTATATCAGATCACTGTCTTCATATAAGCATTGAGGCTAACAGGGTCCTAGGAGCACCTGCAGGGCTCTGCCTTTACCTGAATGGGTAGACACAAACACCTTTATCTAGAAACCGTTGCTTCCCCACAGCAGCAAGTAACATAAATTCAGCCCAGAGTTTTCAGCTTGTTTAGGGTAGGAAATTCCCCTCACTGCCCTTGTGGATCACATAGTCTTTACTCTCCCAGGCAACTGCCTTCCCACATTCTATAGGACTCCTGCTTAGGCTAGCTTGGTCCTTAATATCTTTGCTGCAGTGTTTCTCAATAGTACAGCTGTGGGCTTTTGAGCAAGATACTTCTTTACTATGTGGAACTGTTTAGTGCACTGCAAAGTCTTTAACAGTTACCTACTAAATGCTAGTCGGGTTTCCTAATTACTATAGCAAACCATGTAATACACCACACACACACACACACACACACACACACACACACACACACACACACCTGCTCTATGTACATCCAAATATCCAAATGCTTGGGGGGTGGGAGGGAAGAGGTGAGAGGAAATGAATAAAGAATGTGAGCTCCATGGGGCAAGGATCTTTGTTTTGTTCACTGATGTAAACCATGCACCTAGAACACAGGTGCAGAACTCAGAAGACCTAATACTCATCTCAACAACCCCGATTTTTAAAATGATGGGCACTGGCTATAGAGAATTAAGTCCTGCCTCAACAAACCTAAAACATGATTCTTTTGAAACCACAGCTTTTTTTTGTGGTTTTAAGCTAATGCTGCTTCTTATTCATTAGTTTATTATAAGAGGATACAGGGAAGCTCTTTTCTTACAGATGTGGCACTAACTGATCCCATAATGCCTTTAGCTAGCAAATCTCTGAACTCTCTAGACTCTAGAGCAAAACACTTAAGATTCTGCACCAAGAAACCCAAAGCCATATTTCTCCTTTCATTTACCTGGAATGACTTGAGCCTTAAGGAGGGGGTTAATAGTACCCAAAGTTATCCAGTGGCTGAGGGGCATCAGCACAGGACTGGAGACCCCAATATCCAATTAGTGTTTAAGTATGCATTTGTTTTCTAATAGATTATGAATATTGACTTGGAAGGACCAGACAAGCATATGTATCAAGAATTGAAAAAAAAATTTAAAAATACATTAGAATCAAAGCAGTGGCATGAAATGAATAGAAATTTCATTATTAGAAGCTAAATATAAAAAGAGAATATGAAGTATATTTAGAGAGCCAAGGTAATTACTATGTCACATATTTATTTCCTAAAGAAATGTCCTATAACTGCACATTATTTTACAATGTAAAAAATGAGATTTCCTAAAGACTCTTAGCCCATGTCTAGCCCCAGATGCATAGCCATTCATTCACACATTTCACCATTTATTGTATGTGAGGGCCATCCAGCCTGTAGACAATTCAATTAATCTTAAAACCGACATACAAAAAAACCAAAAAAAAAAAAACCAACTCAACAACAACAACCAAAAAAAAACAGATGTGGCATTAAGATTTACAAAGTTATTGAAACTTTTTAACAAGTAAAACGCATCTTTACTTAGCTACACCAGAATGAGGAATAAAGGGGTTTACATATGTTCCAATTCTAAACCTATCAATCAAACCCATGTTATTCCTTTGGGAGCTTATTTACATGCATATTTATCAGCCTCACATGCTAATTCCCTGCTGTTTTATGCCTGTGAGGCATGTTTATGAGTCATAATTGTTGATCTCATTTGATGTATTTCACTGAAGGAAGACATTTTTCAGTTATGTGGCCTAATGTCAATGAGTTACGATGACCTGATCTTCGCAATGCAACTTGCTCTTTAATTTTTATTAGGACATAACTTATTGTACAGGAAAAGCAGGGTACTAGAATAAAAGAATAAATGTTTTATATGAAGAATTTAGTTAAGCATCTCATTTTTGATCCACCTCACCCTCATATTCACTCTGAAATGTGGCTGTAAACACCATGTCACTCATTCACTTTTTCTACACTTGTGTACTGAAGCTGAGCTTTATAACCTGCACTGCAGTCTAACTCTCAGTTCATCCTAACACATGTTTCTATTCACTTAATCTACTAATATTCCTTTACCATCTTTTTTCCCCTCAATCATGATTCGGTGACTTTTTAATTCTGTACTACTAACTCGACTAGACAAACTATTTTCTCCAATTCACTAAAAATGTTACTTAAGGCAGGAGGGTCTAAAATAGATAAATTGGGTAATGAATAACTATTTCTGCATTCATTATTCCCTTAGAAATTATTAAGTATCCTGTTTATGTCACAATATCACTAATTTTTTTTAAGAAGTACAAATATATGGAACATATAGCACATAGCACTATAATTTAGTGGTGGCATTCATGGAAAGTATGTGGTAAGACCTTTGATTATTGTGACAGAGAAATGGGATATATGCAGTGTACACTTGAAGAATAAAAATTACAAAGAATTTGAATTTTAGAGTGTTTTAGAAGGTTTTTTAATGGCAGGATTAAAAATATACACTGCAATGAAATATTAAAAGTATTAATATTCTTATACTCAATTTTTTTTTAAGTTTGGTTAAGCAACCGGCTGGTGTGGTTCAGTAGTTGAGTGTCCACCTATGAACCAGCCAGGAGTCACAGTTTGATTCCTGGTCAAAGAACATGCAGAGGTTTTAGGCTCAATCCCTAGTAGGGGAGCATGCAGGAGGCAGCCAATCAATGATTACTTCACATCATTGTTGTTTCTCCCTCTCTCTCTCTCTCTCTCTCTCTCTCTCTCTCTCTCTCATCTATCTCTTTATCTCTCTATCTCTCTCTCTCTCTCCCTCCCCCTTTCCTCTCTGATATATATATATATAAAGTTTAGCTAAGCAATAAACTGAAAAACATATTACATATTTAGATAGAGAAAACATAACTATTAAAAAAACTGAAAGAAACTACTTAGTTTGCCTCATTTCCTAGCATTTACAAAAGTTCTAGAATAGGTTGATAAATAACAGTACTATATAAACAGCATTTAAAAAACTCCAGAACAAGTTGGTATCTGGTACATATATTCACAATGCCATGGAATTTAAAATGTACTGTAGTGCATTACAACTTACATGTGTTAATAAAATTTGATTTGCTTCTGCCGCAGAAATAAACCAATCATATCACACATTATTGCAGTAGGTCAGAAAGTAAGTAGGATTACCATATAAAGCAATAAATTTATCCTTTAAAAATACTATAAATAAATGATAAACTACACTAATAGGATACACAAAAAATGGTGATGTCAGTTGCAGAATATTATGGTTTTCCAACATTCTTATCATTGTGATGTAATTAGAAAAATATTAAAATTCAACACTAATCTAGTGTGTTATTTAAATACATTGAGGTTTTATAAAGGAGATTTTTTAAAAATTAAACACTTACTTCAGGTTTTTACACAAATAAAGGAGGTCTTTTTGCTTTCCTGCTGCCTTAATTAAAATTGTAACACCATCCTTCATTTACCCCTCCTCCATGCTTCATTTTCTCCTTAGCCCTTATTACCACCAAACATAATATATATTACATCCTGACCTTGTTTACTGTCTGTCTTCCACTAATAAACTTCTAGTTAAGTTTACTATGTGAAGTTTATTGTGCGTTTTGTTCACTCCTATATCCCCAGCATCTATAACAGAGCTGAGCATAGAGTAGCCACTCAATTAATAGCTATTGAGTGAAGGACTCAATGAATATTAAACCTTAAGTAAATATCTGAAGGTAAATGAAGATGAATTTTTTTTACATTAACAATCAAACCAGAATATGTAGGAGAGTTGGTACTGAATGCCTGATAGCCCTATAAAATTCTAAATAGTAATATTAATGTCATAATATATTTGGCTAAGTTACCAGAGCATCTTAACCTATGTACTCAATCATGTCTCTTGAGCTATTCAATCCCTCACATACAATGAAAAGAAATCACAAAGTTTTAATCCCATAAAAATCTATAATTCTGACCTCCACACCCCCCCAAAAAAAATTCTCAATTAAAATGTACAGAATAAAAACTGATTAACGAATTGGTTAAAAATCTTAGGTGTCAATATCTTGAAAGCATATTTGAATCATAAGGGATTAAATAAAGGAATAATTATTGAACTTGAGCAATCTCATGTCTCGAACACACTATTTAAAAGTGATTTTGATAGAGGATTAAATAAATTAGTACATTAATGTAAAAATGAACTCATAAACATAAATTTATAACATGGATGATTCCATTAATATTCTAACATTCAATCAAAACAAAACAAATTTAAAGATAAAGGTAGAGAGTACAAGACACTAAACTCTTGCAAATAGTACAAAAGAGATTTGGGGGATTTTCTTGTACTTCCACAAAGACTAAAATGTGGAGGTGGTTCTGTGGCTCAACATACTGAATTTTCTTCTTCTCTCTTCCATTAAAATAACATCTGTCCTGATCATAAATAAGTAAAGCAAATTCAATGAGAATTTAACTGAATACAAGGTGGATATACCTAGTGATAGACAGATTTGTGGGTTTTTTCTATTTAATAAAACTTTTTTTTATTTAGAAAGTAAACAAAAATACAGTTTTTGTAAATAACATAAAGTGAATGTGCAGGCTTATAATTAAATTGTATAATTAAAATTTATTTCACTCTCTTAAAAAAAGTTTTACTTTTCAGTTGTTTATGATACATCTTGGAACAAACATGCAGATACCCATGAGGGAAAAGGCTCATAAACCTCATTTTTACACCAACGGTAACTTCCAAATATGACATGTTCCTCTTAAAGAAGCTTGGTACTAATGGTGAAGTGACTTAAATTAAGAGATAAGAGAGATACTTTAAAACAGAAACTACCTTATCATCTATTAAAGGCATACAAAGCCAAAATCATTGATCATTTGATAAAATTGCTCCTTTTCTTTAATTTACCATTTTGTAATACAGGACAGACAGACAGAATATTTTGAAAATATTTTTCTGGAATATTACTACTTATTCATCAAAACAAATTTCTAAGTTATAAAACCTATTCAGATACACACACACACACACACACACACACACACACACACACACACTATTATAATCTGAGTTTGTATTTGTTCTGTGAGAAGTTTCATATTTTTCCTTGGGCAAAATGGGGAAACTATATTGGATTTAATTCCTTTAGAAAGTGAATGTTTTAGTCCATTTGGGCTGATATAATAACAATACTATAAGACCAGGAAGCTTAAAAAATAAATATTTATTTCTCACAGTCCAAGAGGCTGGGAACTCCAAGATCAAGTAGGTGGCAGATTCAGTGTCTGGTGAGAGCCAGCTAACTTCATGATTCATAGGTGGTTGTCTTCTTGGTATGTACTTTCATGGTGAAAAGAGTAGGAGAAAGTTCTTTTAAAAGGATACTAATCCCAATTATGAGGGGTCTATCTTCATGACCTAATCATTTCATAACGGTCCCACCCTCCTAACAACATTACACGAGGTGCTGGGATTTCAACATATGAATTTTGGAGGAACAAAAAATTCAATCCACTAAACATGACTTAAGTGATTATGAATAAGGTCCTCTGTGCTAGGCATGGACAATCTTAGCAATCTTTAAAAGGTGGAATAAATTTACCCATAAGGATAAAAACAAGCTGGAAGGCATGTGAAAGTAAGAAAAAAAAGAAGACTAACATATTGTAATAGTAGAAATATAAGCAACTACTCTAATCTTCACAAGACATATTTGGACATAGTTTGAGATAAGAAAGAACTTTCCAGTCAACCAATTAGCCACATTTTATTCTATTTTGATGTATCACTCACAGTGAAAGTAAAATATAACAAGGGACGGTAAAGTCACATAACTTCAGAAAGTGAAAATAAATTAAACTGGAAGGTTAATGGGCAAGGGACACAGTGAGACTTCGGATAAATATTGCCAAACTGATTGCCAAAAGGATTATACCAATTTATATTCCCACTAAAAGCATAGGAAAACGTCCATCTCACTAGACCTCGGCCAATACCTTTGATTATTTTTTCAATCTTGAACAATTTGGTAAAAATGTTATCTTGCTTTAATGTTATTTCATAGATTGAAAATGAGGTCATTCCCATATAATTATTAAACATCTAAAATACTTTTTGGAGATTACTTATATTCTATGACCATTTTTCTATTGTGTTCATCTTTCCTTCTAATTTGTCTGAATTCTCAAATACTAAAGATATCAAACTCTTATTAACCAATTCTAAAGATTAGAGTATCTCAGGCTTCTATCTTGACCTCACAATTAAATGGTCTCAAATCCAGCACCACCATTATGTTGACACATCCTACAACCATATCTGAAATTGTTTCTGGAGAATTCAATGAGTAGAAGATGTGCCTTTAATAATTTATCTACAGATTTTTATCTTGTTCCTAATCTTAAAGAGAGCATTTTAAATATTACACCACTGACAATATTGCTATAGTTTTTTATACATGCCCTTTTGCATATCATGAAACTTATCTTCTATTTACAGTTTACTAAGAGTTTTATTATACAGTTATTTTAATTTTTCTAATGTTTTCCTACATCTACTGAAATGACTTTTTCTCTTTACTGTGTTAATAAGGTGAATAATGTTAAATATTTTTCTAATGAACAAGCCTTCCATCCCAGGACAAATAAAATGTGGTAAGATGTGTTATCTATGAACACATTGCTACATTCAGTTTACTAATATGTTGTTGGTATCTATATTCATGAACAAGAATGACCTGTACTTTCTCATAATGCCCTTGTCTGATACTGTTATAAAGGTTATATTAGCCATTTGAGAACATTCTCTATATCTCAAATGTATGAAATAATTTTTATAAAAATAAGATTATGTATCTCTTTTTTGTTTGTTAAAAATCATCTGTACCCAGTGTTTACTCTGTGGGATATGATTGAGTATTTATTACATCAATGGTAACAGAAGCACACTGAATTTTTGTATTTGTTACTGTATATTTTAATGTTTATGATCCAGCTGTAATAGTGTTGTATTTGCTTTCTAAAAATCACTTTAACAAGTAACTTGTACCATTTTTAAATAAATTCTTTATACATACTCTAAGAGTTAAACTAGCCATAGTTTTAGATGTGCAACATACAACTCAGAAAGCAACATAAATATTTTAGCCTTATAGAGCACTTACTATTTTACATATAATGCATTGAAATATCTTTATTTTAGCCAGCATTAAAAATTTTAATATGATTTTTTTCCATTTCATCTTAGTTTTCAAATTTGTTTTCAGAATATCTTATTATCTTTTTAACTAGCTTATAATTCTGAATGTATTTTAGAAAGATGTTTTTCATATTCAAAGATTCTCTCTGGAAACTTGACTACAATTATGTTACACTTATTTAAAGACCTTATGTAAAAACCTTAAACAATCTGGTAATCCCAGGAATATAAGAAAACTAATTTGTTAATTATTTCCCAGTGGTCAACACATTGTTAAGTTCTATTTCTTCTTTTATTTTTCAGTCAATTGTCTTAGGTTTCCAGTTGATTCTTTTGTGTTTTTCATCATGTCATCCTTTTCTGAATGATTCTTGCTAACATAAAATACTTAACTCATAACTGCTCATTTACATTTCTACTTCAGTATTTATTGCAAACTGATAGTATTAAACGTTTTAATTATTTCCCTTGTTGAATACATGCTTTTTACAATGTGGCTTTCCAGTCCCTTCCATACAGAGATGGTGGCATCATAACAATGAGTTTTCCAATCCACGAACATAAAAGTTATCACCATCCTATCTAATAAAGAGGGAATATGCTAATTGATCATCATGTCCTCACAAGACAGTGGCACCAACAACCAATAAAGAGGAAATATGCTAATTGATTGTCACATCCTCACAAGATGGTGGTGCCCAGAGCCACAAGATGGTGGCACCCAGTCTCCTAAACCCTGTTCTTATCCAGCATCAGTCCCCCAGTCCTTCAGCCCCACCTTATCCAGCCTCAGTCCCCCAGTCTCCTCAGCCCTGCAGGGGAAGGCAGTTAGGGGCGATTGGGCTGGCAGAGGAGGGCAGCTGGAGGCGATTAGACTGGCATGGGAGCAGTTAGCCATCAATCAGGCTGGCAGGGGAGCGAGTAGGGAGCTAATAGGCAGTGGAATTGGGCTTAAATCGGCAGTCGGACATCCCCTAAGGGGTCCGCAGATTGGAGAGGGTGCAGGCTGGGCTAAGAGACAACCCTCTGTGCATGAATTTCATTTACCTGGCCTCTAGTTTATTTATATTTTCCTTACAGTAATATTTTGTACTTTGTAAAATACTTCCTACACTTTTGTCACTGTGTTATTAAGTATTTAATTCTTTTTAATGTTACTGTGAATTGTTGGCTTTGTTCATTGTGAGTATATGGAAATATAATTTTGCACCACTTAACTGTCCCTTGCTTTGGAAAAGAAAATTTGGTGGGTGTGACAAAGTGCCAATACAAAGCCTACTTTTTATGAAACACTGAAGCATCTGTTTGTCCTCCTGGAATGCTTACACTACTATGTAAAAAAGTGAAGGCTAGCCTGCTAAAGGAAGAAACATTTAACTTAGCTACTGCCATCACTTCGCTCAATAGCCAGACCTATAAGGTAGGTCATCTTAGACCTGCTATCACCCAGACTGAGCAAGCTCGGCCCAGAACAAGAGTATTACCCAGTATACTCATTTTCTCATTAGCAATAATTATACTTATTGTTTTAGTAATTGAGTTTAGGTTATACAGTAAAAGCTAACTCCCAGACTACTTATAAATAGCATGAAATATTATTGTTTGACATATAACAAATATGTAAATGGCCAATACTGCTCATTTTAGCTATTGAGCTCAGATAAATACCATTTACTTGAAAACATCTTTAATTTGTAAATGCAATACATCAAAGTGTAGTTCTTAGAGCTTTTAGAAATTAATTCTAAACTTTCAAAAGTTTTACTGTATGATTTTATTAAAAAGTAGTTTGTAAATAAAATAGAAAAAACATCATAAACCTTTACAAATCAGAAAAGAAAAAGCTAATCTTCACAGAATATGACTCAAAATATGCCTCAAACCTTTTCAAATGAGACATACATATGAAAATTTTTAAAGTTACTAAGCAACATTTATATTAGAAAAATCAACAATGCCATTCTTCATAACACTGACTATATAGGATAAATACTGTGATGCTTAAAAAAGTATTATATTAAAATATTTCAATACTACTTTTATTGCAAATAGCTCACCTTTTTATCACTTATATAAGCATTTTTGGTACACAATTGTTTAGTAAAGTTTACTTTGGAGAGTCATCCAAAACATAAATATAAATAATATATTTTGATGTTTAATCATGTACATCCAAGGCAATGTTTACATGTTCCCTGTAATGTGTACCTTTAAGTCCTATGTAAAATAAAACATAAGTCATTTTTGTTTAAAAATAATTTTAAGTGATAAATAATAAGACACTGTCTAAAAATGTAAAAACAAAGACATTTATTAGCAAAGAAATAGGGAAAATGTAAAATAACCCTGCACCACTTTTGTGTACGCAATTTATCAAGAAACGTTGTAAAAGAACAAAACAAATGGCTCATTCTGGAGCTTCTTTGTCATCATTAATGTATTCAGGCTTTCACAGCCAAACTGCTTTACTTTGAAAAGACTTTCATGAAAGGAAACTCATGTTCAATGTTTAAACAAAGCTGTCCAGTTACCAAGACAAGATTAAAATTTCCTTGAGTGGCCAGAAAAAATATTTTCTTTAAAAAAATGAAAATAAAAACTATGTTGGTCTTTATTTGCAAACAAAATAAAATAAGCTTTTGTTTAACTGTGTATCTATTTTTGGAAATAGTATTGAAAAAGAACAATTTTAAAGTAAAAGTGAGACTATATTATGCGGCTATTTGTTTTATTACTAGTTCTGTTTCTCAAATTGATACAAATGATGCCCTCCTGTTTCTGTCTATCTGCTTCCTTGTCAGTACAACTAATTGTCAGAGTTGGGGAGATCTTTTATATCTAAACGGAAGATGTGCAGTTTGTAACCTGCTTAATTCGCCTTATGTCCTACATGCCCTCAGTATGGTATTCATTAAAGTCTCAGCTGTTTTGTTCATGGCAGTGGCAGCCTAAACATTGGCTTATTTTTCTTTGTTAAAAGGCCAGATTGTGCATAAATATACCCCTAATTTCTATCTCTCTTTCTTCGTGTGTGTGTGTCTGTGTGTTGATGGCAAAAAATTACTAAGCATGTAAATGCTCACTGATGCTTTCATCACTCCAGCTAGGTACTGAATTCAATCCCTTGCCTAAATGTTTATAAGAACAGCACCCATCACTCTTTGGAGAGAGGTTTAACATTAACAACCATCTCTAAAATCAGATAACTATATTAAGAATAGTAAGTTGGTATAAATGAATTCCATAAATTGCCATTAAAACCTGCTTTTAAGAGTCCCTCCCTTTCCCCCAAAGAAGTTCTTAGTAGACTCTGTTTTTCCAATCCTAATTGATTCCATACATTTGACCATTTAGAATGGTTAAATAAAGCTTGCTTATATTTGTTTTGGAAATGGTTCAAATAAATTACTTTTTCTGGCTTGAAAATAAATTTCAAAACTGTACATCTACCGGGTCAACCTATACCTAGAATTTCTGTTCAATTCTAATGTTTTAGTAAGCAGACGTTACTGTTATACAAAGGTTTTAAATGCAATCTAAAAACAAGCCTCATGTATGTGTACACAAATAATTTCAAAACTCCTGTTTCAATTGCATAGTTAACAGTGTTCATGAACATGTCTGAAATGAATCACATTCTGAAATCATTAAAAGTAGAGGGTAAAAAAAAATGTGTCAAATATTTACTGCATTTTTGTGTCAAGTTTGATTAACAAGACAAAAGATTTATTTTTAACTCGTTACTAAGTTACTTGAGATGTTAATGTTAACATGCAATTAATTAAATGTACATAAAGAACTATTATAAGAGAAGGAAGTGGTGACCAGCAGGAAAGTAGGAGGGAGAGAGTGTGAGAGAATGAGGAAGTCATAGAGGAGAGTGTAGACATGTGTGGTGTGTGTGTATATGAGCTAGGAACAGTTAGGTTCTGCAGGTCTTCCAAAGGGCTGCTAAACAGGGCAGTCTTAGACGACGGAGCTTCTAAAGCAGACACTTCTGGGTGGCCAGTGCAGGCACAGAAACCTCGCCATCTTGAGAAACAGAGCTGCTTGAGACTAGGATCCTGCCCTCAGCAACACCCAGTCGCATCTCAGATGCAAACCAGGACCCTGCAGCCGCTGGGAAAAGAGAACTTCAACCACAGCTTCAGACCAACAGACAACAGGAATCCAGACTTGCTGGCCGCAGATTTCTGTGTCAAAGAACCTATCCCCCTTGCAGATAGAACCATAGTAACTGATAGATCTGCCCCTCGCTCGGGCCGCAGCTCCCCTATGGGAATTTGAGCTTGAGAGCACACACATGGGCTGCAGTGCTGCTACTGGAAGTTGAGAGACTGGAATCTGCTCCCCGCAATGCAATCGGGGGACCAAACCCAAAGCCCACGCAGGGCGGCAGTGCCACCTGATTTTGATTCTGGGCAAGCACACACGGAAGTCAGTTATCCAAAGTGCAGGCACACCACAGAGCTATTGTGCAACCCAGTCCTCCATGGGGACCAGGACCCAGATTCTCCCAGCAAGAGGCAGCACTGAGCACCACAGACTTGACTTCGTTTCTTACCATGTGCGCCTGGGATCCCTAACTCACAGTACATTCACACTAAGAGCCAGTGACTCCAATACTTGGTGCATGCACACATGGGAATTCTGATTCTCAGGGAGAAGCCGCATGAGGCCACAGAGACTCATATACTCAATTCTTAGTGCAGACACAGGGGAACTCTGACTCTTGGTGCGTGCTAGGGGACTCATTTTTGGCACATGCCAACAGCACAGTGAAGGTGGGATCCCTGATTCTAGGTGCACACAGGAGACCAAGACTGAATGCTGATAACACTGACCCCGGACAAGCCTGGTTCCCACCAACCCACAGCAACCACATGTCTTAGTGTCGGAGCACTCCAGTGGCACTCAGTCCAGGTCCAGGTCCACACAACTTGAGGTTTGAACCTTCTGGTGATAGTCAGAATGGGGAAACAACACAATCCCCAGAGGAAAGAAAATGAGGGGTCGCCAAGAAAGGAAATTAGTGAAATTGAAGCATGCAACATGGCCAAAAAAGAATTCAGAGTAGTGGTCGTGGAATTTACACATAAGATGGATGAGAAAATCAACAACCTATGCAAGAATCAGGAAGAAATGAAAAGTTATATAGCTATAATCAAAAACACACCATGGAAAGTTTCAATAGTAGACTAGAAGAAGCAGAGGACCGAATTAGTGAGTTAGAAGGTCAGGTACAGAAACAAGCTCAAGCTGAACAGCAATTGGAGAAAAACATTAATAAGCAGGAGGAGAGCCTAAGGGAGCTTTAGGGACAACATGAAACAAAGTAATATATAGTGGTACCTTGAGATATGAGTGCCCTAACATACGAGATTTTTGAGATACTAGCCATGGAGCGAGCGATTTTTGCTTTGAAATGCGAGCAACAGTTAAGATAAGAGTAATCGCGCGGATCGGCCGGCTGCACACGACCCACCAGTTTACCGCGACTCGAGCATCTCATAGTTTCCCACACCTCAAGGTTATGGAACGAATTAAACTCGTATCTCAAGGTACCACTGTATATATAATAGGGCTGCCAGAAGGACAAGAAGAGCAGCAAGGATTAGAAAATCTATTTGAAAAATAATGACAGAAAACTTTCCGGATATGGGGAAGAAAAAGTTACATAAGTACAGAGAGTCCCAAGCAGGATCAACCCCAAAAGATCCACACCAAGACACATCATAATTTCAATGGCAAATTACAATGACAAAGAGAGAATCTTAAAGGCAGCATGAGAGAGACAGAGAATTACCTACAAAGGAACCCCCATCAGATTATCAAATAATTTCTCAACAGAAACACATCAACTAGAAGGGAATGAAATGAGGTATACAAAGTATTGCAAAGCAAAGGACTGAATCCAAGAATATTCTATCTAGCAAGACTATCAATCAGGCATTACACTTACTAGACAAAGACTTTAAACCGATTGTCATAATATGTTCAAACAACTAAAGGAAAGCTTTCTCTCTCAAATCACAAATAAGACACCATTTATATTCAGTATTATATTAGAAGTTCTAGCCAGAGTAACTAGGCAAGTAAAAGAAAAGGCATCTGAGTTGAAAAGAAAGACATGAAATTATCTCTATTAAAAGCTGACATGATCTTTAAATAGAGGAAATACTAAAGAATACACACACACATTCACATGTATACAAACTAATAAATCAACTCAGCAAAGTTGCAGAATACAGGATCAATATACAAAAATGAGTATATTTCTTTATACTAGTTAGCACAGTTGTAATCCAAATAAATTAGTGAGTATTTAAGAAATTATAATAATAAGAGAGTCTTTTTGACAAGATGCCTCTAAATTCATGTAAAGCAACCTTTTGGTTTAGTAGTCCCAATGTTACCTAGCCTATAGCTAGATTTTTCTTTACATGTGGATATTCAGTTGTGCCGGCATTGTTTGTTGAAAATCAATACCTATTCTCCATTGAATTGCAATTTGCTCCTTTATCAAGATCACTTAACTATAATTACACTAGAGGCTCAGGGCACAAAATTCATACATAGAGAGGAGGGTTCCTCAGCCTGGCCTGCACCCTCTCTAACCTGGGACCCCATGGGGGATGTCTGACTGCCAGTTTAAATGTCTAAATCTACAATCGGACATTCTTCTCGCAATATGGGACTACTGGCTCCTAAACACTCGCCTGCCTGCCTGCCTGCCTGATCACCCCTAACTCCTCTGCCTATAGGCCCAATCGCACCAATCTTGCCCCCCTGCCAACCTGATCATCCCTACCTTGATCCTGCCAGGTTGATCAACCCTAACTTGCCCCCCTGCCAGCATGATCACCTCTACTTTGCCCCCTGCCAGCTTAATCAACCCTAACTTGCCCTCATGCCAGCCTGATCACCTCTTCCTTGCCCCCTTGCTAGCCTGATTGCTCCTACCTTGCCCCCCTGACAGCTTGATCAACCCTAACTTGTCCCCTGCCAGCCTGATCAACTCTACCTTGCCCCCCTGCCAGCCTGATCACCTCTACTTTGTTCACCTGCCAATCTGATGGTCCTACCATACCCTCCTGCCAGCTTGATCAATTCTAACTTGCCCCCTACCAGCTGATTGCCCCTAACTTGCCCCCCTGATCGACCCTAACTGCCTCTACCTCAGCCTCCAGTCTGGCCTCCCTCTGTGGGAGGCGACCTGGTGGATCAGGGGAAGGCCCCATTACCCCGCTGCTGCTGCCACTGCTAGCCTGAGTCTCAACCCTTCACAGCAGCCGCCCATGGCTGCCTGAGCCTCGGCCCTCGCAGCTGCTGTGGCTTTATCTGGATGTCCACTCTAATTAGCATATTACCCCCTTATTAATATATATGTGTCCATTTCTAGGCTCTTTATTCTTAAGCCAGTTGGTGCCAGTCTTCCAAATATTGTTCTCCCTCAACGCTGTACTGGCTATTCTGAGTGGCTCTTAAATTTTAATAGTGAAATCCTGTCTAGTTACACTAGAAAGTGAGTAAAAAAATGCTTAGAACCAGGCTGTGAAAGCCTTTTAGAGCTTACTGTAAAACTTCACTTAATATAAGAAAACAGAGGCTATTCTATAGGCTTAGGAAGGTGCTTCTGAAACACTATAAAACTGACATACAGTTGAATCAATCCTCAGACCTGACATAGATTAAACACTTTAAGGACATATTATGTTCTTTCAAAAAGCAATTTCTTACTCTCCAGATAGAAAGAGAACTAAGAATGAAGACCACATATATGCAAGATTTGGAAGAAAGCAGTTTACTCCTTACATTTGACCTTCTGTGATATAACAAATCAATATCTTTTTAAAATCTATTACCTTTTAAAGATCAAGTTTTTAAATAATCAGATTCTAGTTGATGTTCCAATTTCTCTAAGATAGGCTAAGGCAGTGGTCTGCAAACTGTGGCTCATGAGCCATATGCGGCTCTTTAGCCCCTTAAGCGTGGCTGTTTCACAAAATACCATGTGTGGGCACGCACATACAATGCAACTGAAACTTCATGGTCCATGCGCAGAAGTCGGTTTTCGGCTCTCAAAAGAAATTTTAATTGTTGTACTGTTGATATTTGGCTCTTTTGACTAATGAGTTTACCGACCATTGGGCTAAGGAGTCTATAGTAAAATCATCTTAAACATTAAGATAGGATTGAGAGACTAGATACAATGAAAATCAAATCAGGGCCAAATGAGGACTGATTAGCACAATACCAGAGGCCTGGTGCACAAATTTGTGTACCAGTGGGGTCCCTTGGCCTGGCCTGCGGGTTTGGGCCAAAACCAGCTCTCCAACATCCACTGAGGGGTTCCAGATTGCAAGAAGGCGCAGGCCAGGCCAAGGAGCCCCACTTGTGCATCATCGGGGCCAGGGAGGGACCCAGGAGGGCTCCAGGGAATGTGCAGCCTGACTTGTTCAGTTTTGATTGGCCAGACCCCAGCAGCAAGCTAACCTACTGGTTGGAGTATCTGCCCCCTGGTGGTCAGTGCATGTCACAGCAACTGGTTGACTGGCCAACTGTCTGCCCCTGTTGGTCAGTACACATCATAGCGAGCAGTTGAGCATATCATTAGCATATTACACTTTGATTGGTTGAATGGCTGACTGGACAACTGGACACTTAGCATATTAGGCTTTTATAATATAGGATAGGTAGTAACTACCTCAAGTAGTAGTTGACATATTTAAATATTCAAAATGCTATTTAAATAATTACCTCAACTAGTTTTCTACTATTACAAAGTAGATTGTCTTTAAGTAAATTATCCAATTCTGACTCATCTGAACTATGAACAACCTGGTAGAATAAACTCAGAATTTGGGATACACAATGAAAGCTGGTTGAAGAGTTGTTGCAAAACATAAAGAAGTACTGAAAAACTAAATACACTCCTATGAACCTCTTTTAGAAATAAGAGCTATAGTTAATATTTCAAAGTCTATGGATTCTCTAAGTTTTTTTCTATTTTACTTTTAAATATTTATTACCTATAAATACTTTCAGAGAATTCTGATTAAAAATATATTTATTACCTAATTATTCTTGTGTCTGCTTTTTTTTACGTGTAACTTTATAAATTTTTATCATTAACCAAAGGGGAAAAAAGAGAAGAGGATGTAAGCAATAAAAACTTAAATCAATCAATCAAATTAAGCCAAAAATTATCAAAATAATTTTTAGAGTACTGAATTATCTAGATTGCATTAATCTCTCTACCATATAAATCTCCACTTGATTACATGATAGTAAATATTGCTCCCATGTTTATAGAGAACAGCAGATCTTATTAATTATGGTTTTGTGGATAAGTCACTTCCTTCCTGTTATACTGCTCATATAGAAACAGAAATGTAACCATTTACTCCTCCCTGGATCTTCTGATCTCAACAGAGGGTAAAAGAGCTCTTTTACTGGTTATTAGCGTGAATTCTTAGGTAAGATCTATATATATTAAAATATTTTTTAAAAGCCAGTGTGAGAATCCAAATCTTTTTGCTTCCTAAATTTTTTATATTCCACACAATTCAGTTCCCCTCCATTAGGATGATTTTTAAAAATTAAAATACTATTGGATTGTTAAGTTTGAAAAAAAAAAAGGCAGATAAAGTTGAACACTTAAAATTTTTGAGAATCTATGTTCCCTTCCCTAACTACCATTAAAAATTTCCAATACTCACTATACAATGATAACCAGGACATGTATTGCTAAGTATCGAGTGAAGTATTTGTTTTATTTACATTCTTACAGGCTTAGCTTTCCGGCTTTGTACTTTCTGTTCTATCACTTTATATCTAGCAGCTCTTCCACAAAATCACTTAGTTCGTTAAAAAGTTTCTCTATTTCTGTTATAAGGAGCCAAGAACCCATTATTACATTTTTCTATATGAAGTATGCCATTAAATAATAGCTTGTACACTCATTAAGCAAATGTAATTGTGAGAACACATTGACATTGTTAAAGTAAATTACTCAATTTGTTAATAGTTTCATTTCAAGTGACCTTAATTGTATTAATTGTGATACTAGCAAATTAAATTGAAGAGCATTAAATACATTGTTCTAATATGTCCTGGAGAAACAAATTTTCCATTACATCAGCAAAGGGAAAACGACTATATGTCCCCCACCAAAAGTCTCACACTTTTGCACACACAATGGGTCAAACAGAAAAGGTCTCACTATTTACTCTTACTATTTTAATATGGGTTGCATGGTATGAAACAGACCATACACAGTAACTAAACCTTAGATAAATGGATAATTTTAGGGCATCTTTTTATCTTAGATTAAACAGAAACTACTTCACCATTATAAAGAGGTAAAATGTTGAGAATGAGGAAACAAAGACTGGTGTAGAGAACTGCAACATGAAAATAAATTTTTTAAATACTACAACTCAGAGTAAACCAGACATTATTTATTAGATGCCTAGTATCAGCATATAAGGATATACAGTATATTTAAAAGTTATGGCCCTCATTCTGAGAAGAAACTATAAATTCCACAGAGATTAACAATACAAACTGTTAAATCTGTTTTTATAATAAAAGCTATACTCCTCAGCCTGATTTACAAAACCTCATAATCTGGCCTTGGCCTACCAGGACCATTCTGTGATAAATCCTATCACTCATAGTGCCTCATACACAATGATTTCCTTCAGTTCTTCAAATATGACAAGCCTAGGTGTTCCCTTTGTATGAACTGTTTCCTTCTGTGTTTCCTTCTTTCCATCTCTCTGTCTCTGTCTGCCTGTATTTCTTTCTCCCTCTCAACATCTGTGCATGTTTTGCTCCTTCTCCACTATCATTCATATCTAACTGACATAGCACCTTCACAGAGAGATTTCACCCAGTCACTCAGTGTAATATTACCCTATGTTAATTCTTTGCCTAGTACTTATCACTCTCTCATAGTTTTTCTTATTTCCATACTTTTACATTTTTTACTATCTCACGCTAAAATATGTGTTGCCCTGAAAGAAAGCACTTGTTGTATTTGTTTAATAGTGTAACCCAGATACTAGATGATCAATAAATATTTTTGAATGAATTAATGAACATCAGCTCTTGTCGCCTGAGGCCTCATCAAGTGTGACAAATATATATATGCCACTGTAATCTCTATTCATTTATTGAGTAGCACTGAAATTTCTTAACCATCATGCCAAGATTGAAAATCTTTAAGTTCAATAAAACAGATATATTCACAACTCCAATTAAAGACTTAAATTGATAGTATTATTTGTTCCAAGCTTGGTCAAAATCAGTCATAGTCTATTAAAATTGTCACTAAGTGAGGAAAAACCAAGATGGCAGCACATAGGTGAACACCTAAACTGCTGCCTTCCACAACAATTTCAAAACTACAGATAAAAGACAGAACGGACATCATCCAGAACCACAGGTAAGCTGGCTGAGTAGAAATCTACAACTGGAAGGAAAGAGAGGGGCTCACAGAGACTCAGGGGAGCTGCAAAAAAGCTGAGGTACGGAGATACAAGCCTGAAGAGGACGGGAGGCGGAGTGCCTGGCTGGCTTCCTCTCCTGGGAGGGAGACTGTACTGAACCACAGTTCCGACTACATTGAACCCCAGTTCTGGGCGAGACTCATAGTGGGGAGTCTAGACTGTCATGAAAAGGGAGGAGTGCAAGGAAACTCTGGGGAGCCATGGAAGGGAGAGGTCTGGAAGCATGCTGCAAGTGCATTCAGAGAGGTCTAACTGCTGATTGTGCCACTGTCTTTCTCTACCAGGAGGAAGACAGAACTTCCAAACTGCACTCAAATCCAGTTCTGACTATACTGAACCACCATTTTGGGTGAGATCCTGGGGACCCACTCATACAGATCCCCTAAGCACACGGAAACTCAGGGGAGCTGAAAAGGCAGAGGTCTAGAGGTACGCGAGCGCAAGTGTGTGCAGAAAAGGCTGCTGCAATTACCGAAGGGCACTGAGACCTGGGGCCACATAGAGCAGGGCTGACAGGAAGTCAAGGCTGTCTGCTCAGCCCTAAGACTCTGCCCCATCCAAGCTTAACACAGAGGCTTTTGCAATTTTGCAAGTTTTGTATCATAAGGCTGACTCCAGCACAGAAGTTCTCCTGGTGTAGACACAGCTGATCCTCACAACCAATTGGGTTGAAGGTCAATCTACTCCAGTGATACCAACAAAAATCAAAACTTAACTACAACATGGCTGTACACACAGTCCACAAAGGGGTACACCAAGAGAGTCCACCTCAGGTAACTGGGGAGGTGGAGCTACTTGGCCACTTAGGACACCTAGCACACAAAGCTCCTCTATCAAGTCAGGAAAACAGCGAAAATGCGGAGACAAAGGAACAGATCACAAACGCAAGAAATGGAGGAAAACAAATGAATGGATATAAAGTTCAAAACTATGGTTATAAGGTTTTTCAAGAATTTCCTAGAAAAGATGGATAAACTTAGTGAGATGCAAGAGGAGATGAAAAAGGACCAAGTAGAAATTAAACACTGACTGAAATAAAAAATATTATACAGAGACCTAACAGCAGACTAGAGGAATGCAAGAATCAAGTCAAAGATTTGAAATACAAAGAAGAAGTGAACACTCAACTGGAAAAGAAAAAAGAAAAAAGAATCCAAAAATGTGAAGATAGTGTAAGGAGCTTCTAGGACAACTTCAAGTGTATCAACATCAGAATTATGGGGGTGCCAAAAGAAGAGAGAGCAAGATACTGAAAACCTATTTGAAGAAATAATGACCAAAAACTTCCCCCACCTGGTGAAAGAAATAGATTTACAAGTCCAGGAAGTGCACAGAACCCCAAACAAAAGGAATTCAAAGAGAACTACACCAAGACACGTTGTAATTAAAATACAGTGGTACCTCGAGATACGAGTGCCCTAACATACGAGATTTTTGAGATACGAGCCGTAGAGCGAGCGATTTTTGCTTTGAAATACGAGCAACAGTTGAGATATGAGTAATCGCACGGGTCGGCCGGCTGCACACGACCTACCAGTTTACCAAGACTCGAGCATCTCATAGTTTCCCACGCCTCAAGGTTACGGAACGAATTAAACTTGCATCTCAAGGTACCACTGTACCAAGAGCAAAAGACAAAGAGAGAATATTAAAAGCAGCAAGAGAAAAACAGTTAGTTACCTACAAGGGAGCACCCATACAATTGTCAGATGATTTCTCAACAGAAATGATGCAGGCCAGAAGGGTGTGGCAAGAAATATTCAAAGTGATGAATAACAAGAACCTACATCCAAGATTACTCTACCCAGCAAAGCTATTATTCAGAATTAAAGGTCAGATAAAGAGCTTCACAGATAAGGAAAAACTAAAGGAGTCCATCAACACCAAACTAGTATTATATGAAATGCTGAAAGGTACTCTTTAAGAAGAGGAAAAAAAAGAAGAAGGTAAAGATAAAAATTATGAACAACAAATACGTATCTATCAACAAGTGAATATAAAAATCAAATGAATAAAAAATCTGATGAACAGAATAAACTGGTGAATATAATAGAATCAGAGGCATAGAAAGGAAGTGGAGTGACAATTCTCAGGGGGAAGGGAGGGAGGGAGGTACAGGGAGAGATTGGACAAAAATCGTACATCTATGGATTAGGACAATGGTGGGGGGACGTAAGGGCAGAGGGAGGAATGCAGGCCCGCCGCGGGCCCCCCGGGGGGGGGGGAATAATTGTAATAATCTGAACCATAAAGATTTATTAAAATAAAAATAAATAGATTAAAAATTATAAAATAAAAATAAATATAATTGTCACTATGCAAATATGCTAGGATGCCAATTGCATTAAATTTCTCTATATATGGGAGAAAAAAGAAGGGGGAAAATAGAGAATTATTATTTATGTACACATATTCCCACAATATAAATGATTATTTGGTTCACGCATTACCTTATACATGACTTGAGTAAGTAAAAGTAAATTCTCACTATTTGTTGATAAATCAAGGCTAGTGGATGTTTTTTCTTATTAAAACCAAATAGATTTGTTAGTTGAAAAAAGACAAATAATCACTATAATTTATAGGAATGCAGTAATTACCAAATTGTAGAATATCGGATCATTTCCAATGACTCAAGAAAATTATATTTTTAATATTGGAGATGTAATAAAAGAAAATGACCATTTAAAGTAAATAACTTAAGATATTACAATTTTTATGATTTACTTGCTTCTTCATTTCTTCCATTTAAAACATTCGGATTTTCCTAAAATGTGAAACTAAAACAGCTTGTTGCTAACATAATGTTTCTTCCCTTGTGTTTTCCTATATTGCTCATATGGGACTCACAACAGTCAAGCTCCAGAGTAAAGTACAAGTATTATATTAAAAAATTTTTCTTATTTCAAAACATCTATTTGATTATCAAGTAAACCCTCCTTATAAGAAATGTATAATGATAACAAACTAAGGTAACTTATTTTCAATTTTCATAGAATAAAAGTTAAGAATGAAAAATACTGCCACTCATATTAATCATGAGCTCAGATTAATGATGAGCTCGGATTAATCATATATCATTAGGGCAAAATGCATTCTCAAAGCTTCATCCAAATCTTATATTAAAGATTAAATTAACCTTCCTCATCAGTTAAATATTTATCATGGATATTTATCCACTATCATTTTCTGTTAACTTTGAATCAGATTTTGAGTTCAATTCCATTCACTCAAGTGAGTTAGAAGTATTTTGAAAATGGCTTAACCACATTATAGATCATCAATACGCTTCCAATCACCAAATCATAGATTTTCTCCTTTTATACTCGTTAACTTATGTAATTCTTGAAGCACTGATCACTTTAGACCTTTTGGAAGCTCTCATATCTGTAGTTTCTATAACTTTGGTCTCCTGCATCTTTCCCCTATTTTTGCTATTCCTACAATATTATCAAAATACTGCTCCCTCTATTCAATTTCTACTCATGGAAAATTCCTGCAAATCAATCCTCAGTTCTCTCCTGCCTCTTTCTTTGGATTTCTTATCTTAACTGTCAACTAGAGAATGACTCAGATCTCTAACTCATGATCTTTCAAATTTAAGCCTCTCATTACCAACTTTCTTTTTACCAGTTTAATTTAGAGGAATTGGGCATGGCTTGTTGATTGCTCTCTGATTTCACTTCTACTTACTGTCATACCACTTAAAATCTGTTTTTAAGGACACATTTTAAAAACCATTCTTTTTTAAATCCTTGCTACTGTTACTTGAGAACTCCTAAGTTACTCTCTCATTTATTTTACAATCTTCATCTTCAACAAAATTACTGTTTTTCTTAGTGATTTTATAGTCTTGCTTAGAATTTTTCATCAATTTAAACTGCCTTTTTTCTTTATATATAAGGAGATTTTTTATTTAAAAAATTCTTCTTGTAAAACTATGCAGATAGTAAAAAGATCAGTGGTTACCAGGGATAGAAGGATGAGGAGAGGAGAGAGAAGACAAATAGGCAGAGCACGAGAATTTTGTGAAAATACCCTGTAGGACATTTTAATAATCAATGCATCCTGATACAAAAGTAAACCCTAATGTAAACTATGGATTTTTGAGTGATTATGATGTGTCAATGTAAGTTCATCAATTCTAACAAATGAACCACTCTGTTGGAGGAAACTGATAATGGAGGAAGCTATGCATATGTGGGGGCAGAGAGTATATGGGAAATCTGTACCTTCTTCTTAATCTGGCTGTGAACCTAAATCTGATCGCAAAGAATAAAGTATTTAAAATAAAAAGACTTCAAACCTATCCAAACCAAACTAGATGA
Organism: Lasiurus cinereus; assembly: GCA_011751065.1. NCBI lineage: Eukaryota > Metazoa > Chordata > Mammalia > Chiroptera > Vespertilionidae > Lasiurus > Lasiurus cinereus. The sequence goes on from JAAGEH010000125.1 coordinate 18,787,621, forward strand.
AAATCATTACACAGAACTAATGAAGGTATTGAGCTGGTTTATTGGCTACCACTAAACTATATTCCATTGAATTAATGTACTTATCAAACAGTTATATACTGTTCCCATATCCCTTTCATAACTTCCATCACTATACTACTCTATACTTCATCTTCTCTGACTTCATCGGAAACTTTCTTCTCTACTCTCTTAGAATGCCATTGCACGACAGCAAACTGCCTTGATTCTCAAAACATCAATGAATTCTTTCATCACCAATTTCCTTGCCTTTTCATCTGCATACTAGTATTACACTCTCCTGACAAAACTCCTGCCTGCTTCACTTTGTGGCTAAATCCTAGGTGTTGAATTCTGATAGAAGATAATCATCCAAGTTTATAAGGTTGTGTCACCTATAAATTAGGATATCTAATCTAAACTTGGCTCCCACAGTTATGTATTCTTGATCAATTCAATCTAAAGCTTTGTCAATCTTTACAAAATTTTCAGCAATAATTTATCAAAAAAAGATGAAAGCATCAATGATATTTCATTGAACTCAGTGATATGCCATTGAACAAATGAATTCACTATACGTAAACATCTTTTTCCCTTCCCTCCTATTATTACAGTGAAAATAATAACACTCTCTCTGTCTACGTATAGTTCCATCTTGGCTCTAGACTGCATCTCTTCTGAATTTCCAAGACCCCAAGACTCCTCTTCCATTGATTTTAACTTTTTTCAAATACTACCATAACTTTTGTATAGACAAAACAATTCATTTATTTTAAACTAGAGGCTGATGCATAAAATTTGTACACGAGGGGAGGGGTCCCCTAAGCCCAGTCTGCATCCCTCTCACAATCTGGGACCGCTGGCTCCTAACTGCTTACCTGCCTGATTGCCCCTAACAGCCCTCCCTGCTAGCCTGATCACCCCTAACTGCCTCTGTCTGTCAACCTGGTTATTCTAACTGCCCCCCTGCTGGCCTGGTTGCCCCCAACTGTCCCCCACGGTCAGCCTAGTTGCCCTAACTGTGCCCCCTGCTGGCCTGGTTGTCCCCAACTGCCCCCTTACCAGACTGGTCACCCCCAATTGACCCCTGCCAGCCTGGTTGCCCCCCTCTATTGGCCTGGTCGTCCCTAACTACCCCCACTGCTGGCTTGGTTGCCCCACGCATCCTGCAGTTTGGTCATCTGTCCGGTTGTTTTAGTCGTGATTGCCTCTGTTTTTTTTATATATTAGGATATGGAGTATATACTGAAGACAGTGCATTCTTGGGAGATTACAGAAAGCACCATGTTGGTCATAGCCACAATGACTGTGCAGTGGGAGCATCTTCTTTCATAGAAAACTACTGAATAGCAGCTGTTCAGGAAAGGGACATTGCCCCCACAACCCCCACTTATGATAACTCCAGCCAATTAGACCAAGGGCATAGTTTAAGGTGAGTAAAATGATTCAGGTAGCATCCTATACTTTGGCTGGGTATCTTCAGAACAAATATATCTTTTACTCAAATCTAACTGCTACTACATGGAAAGCAATACTAAAGATCATAACAGAAGAGTTTTATCAACTTCAATGAACTATTTTAATTATTACTGATTTATTCAGCAGTAAAGCCACGCATTCTCTTATAGATCTAAAACTCTATGACATTATAACAAAAAGAAAGATTTGGGACAAAAAAAAAAAATTACCAGAGGCAAAAATGGAATAGGCAGGATATTCAGAACAACTTAGATTTTTAAAGTAGGTTACTAAATATTTTATACATGAAGATAGAAAGAAAGCTTTGTCACAGATATTATATTAAAAGGCATTGCATTTCGTAGTAATTATCTCTATAAGTAAGAAGGCATATAAAATTGAAGTTAAAAAGACTGGCAATATGTAACAAATGCTATTCTCAAAAGAGACCTAATAGAGGAAAATATTCTTTCATCATAAGCAACAATCTCTTATAAGCTTGTGAAAGCAACTAGTCATTCCAGGGTTTCCCTAAATCTTGATACTATTGTTTTCAGTTTAAAATAAAATTCTTACTTTTTTTTATTTAATTGGTCTCTATAAGTTAGATGATAACAATGAATAATCATTAATAGTTAAACAAATAGTTTGCTTTTTTATGGTTTCAACTGAATTACAGGTAACTTGTCAATTACTAATTAATACCCTTTGTTCAAAGACCTGGGAATTTAATTCATGTATATAAACAACTTTAATAGATCACAGATTAAAATGTCATACTTGCTATGCTATTCTCTATTTGAAAAGGCAATTCAAGTAGTTAAAAGTTTAATTCACATGGAATATATGCCCAAAAATTTTGCATGTATATATCCAAAAGTTCTTTTTTCTGACTTCTCCCACTTTCCTCAACCACCCATGAAATAAACCAATGAAATGCAGTTTTCTCTCTATCATTCTTATTATGTGGCTATTTTTGATAATGCTTCCCAGAATACTCAAAATCATTTAATTCAGCAATGTACTATTTTTTAATAAATGTTTAAGTTCAGATTTGAGAAATTAAAGACTTGTTTACTTGTAGAACCAATAACAGGAATTAAGAAAAAAAAACAAAAAACATCAATCCTACACAGGAAAACCACTGATTAAAGTCCAATGTTTGACTACTTAGAAAATGAATCATCCAAAAATTCCCTTTAGGAAAAATGTACAAAAGGCTTCAAATACATGAAGAAGACCATGAGAGACATATATTAAAATAAACAAACATACTAGAAAGGTGATGATTTTTAAAGTAAACGTTGACAACCCCATTAAAATGCTATACACGTTTTCTGCAAAAGGGAAATCTAAAAAGATGAAATAGATGCTTTATATAAAATATTTACATTTACAATGTGCAAAACCCACTATGGTTGGTAACCTTTATGGTGTTGAAGAACTAGATATTTACATATCTTTCTTTCTGCAAGTGTGTGTGTGTGTGCGTATGTGTGTTTTGTATATATTTTTAACAGTTGACAGCTGTTTTAGAGCATACAGAGATGCCAAGTTGAATGAGGGTCTTGATTACTTCAAGATTAGCTATCTAAAGTTTCTATTCATTTTAAGTGTTGTTAGTTGGAAGAGTCATTAGTCACTTCCTTGTCTCATAGAACATCAGCATACATTTACATTGTTAATGAACATTTGGGGTAAATGAATTAATGGCACTTTTAAACATCAATTCAGTCCTAATAACTTTGTATGTCATAGAAATGTTAGGCTAGGATATAAACGAAAAGCCTTTTCAGTAAAGGTAACTAGTCATTCCTGCAACAATAAAGGATAAAATTAATTTAAAATGTTTTTTAACTACTTTTTTAAGACAAGCCTCCATATTTAATACACTAGACCAGAGAAAAAATATGCACTTAAAAAATACAACACAAAATTCTATGCTCTAAAATAAACATTTTAGCCAGAAAATTTTGGTGAAACTATTTTAAATATGTCTAACCCAAAAACATATTCACTTTAATAATATCCACTGATACAAGGGTGTGCAAAATAATAGGACTTATTGAAATATAAGTGATTCTTGCAGATATTGCATTTAAAAAAATACATCACTAGGGATGACAGTATTTTTACCACCCAATATTTAAAATGCTGAAACTGAAATGGGACAATAATTATTTCATTTTTTTTTATATTTCAAAACCTTAAACACCAGTCTTTTTGAGCCCCTTTAAATAAAAGCAAATATAAAATAAAATACATTGTATGGCACATTATACTCTTTTTAGTAATATACTCCATAAAGTCAAGAGCTTGAAATAGCCAATTTAAGGAATCGATTATTTTTAAAATTCCCAAAATATGAGTTAATGGCAGATCTTTATACCAATATAGAAAAAAATTGTATTTGAAGTATATAAAACACATGTAAATAGACTAATTATGATTTTGAAAATAGATTTCACAATCCTGATATGTATATTTCATGAGTGAAATATTACAAGGAGTTTTCTTTGTCAATACGTCAACTTTATTACTTAGTGAATCATACAAAAATAAGGTTTCAAAAGTTCTCACAAATTTATTTCCTTCAAATACACCATATTATTACTAATACTAAAAGAAAAAAATATAGTTCTAATATATACACATTCAACAAATATTTATGGGGTTGGCCCTGAATATAGTTTACTTTTTAATAATCTATCTTTTAACAATTTAAATGCATAGATCTGTAAAAGTACAACATAAATTTCTATTATTTGTTTTTAAAGGAGAATCAGCCAAGTCTTTTATTCTGGAGTAATCTCATCTTGCTGGAGGGAAAAAATTTCCTGCAAAGTCAACACCAAAATGCTTAGACTCCTTTAAAAGAAGTTTGACAAAGTCATTTTCCATTTCCACATCCTTATCCTATATAATAAAGAGGTAATATGCAAATTGATCCTCACACCCTCACAAGAGGGCAGCCTATGACCAGGCTGGCAGAGGGGTTAGTGAGGGATGACTGAATGACTGAATAAACAGGCTGAATGGGGCAACTAGGCCGGCAGGGGGTTAGTGAGGTACGACCAAATGACTGAACAGCAGGCTGTGTGGGGTGACCAGAATGGCAGGGCAGTTAGTGAGGGATGACTAAACAACTGAACAAGCAGGCTGCGTGAGGCTACCAGGCCTGCAGTGGTGTTAGTGAAGGACGACCAAACAATGGAAAAGCAAGCTGTATGGGGTAACTAGGCCAGGGGGGGTGGAGGGGGCCAGTTATGGGCAACCAGGCTGGCAGAGCAGGGTGGTTGGGAACAGTAAGAGGCGACCAGGCCAGTGAGGGGGTGGGGGTGGGGGGGCAGTTGAGCGATTATGAACCAGCAGTACAGGATTGTGAGAAAGATGTCCAACTGCCAGTTTAGACCTGTTCCCCGGGATTGGGCCTAAACTGGCAGTCGGACATCTCCCAAGGGGTCCCAGATTGGAGAGTGTGCAGACTGGACTAACGGAACCTTTTCCCTCCACCGGCCCATACATGAATTTTGTGCACCAGGCTTCGAGGCCTATCTAATAAAAGAGTAATATGCAAATTAACCATCACTCTGCCACACCCACAAGACATGCCCACGAGCCATTCAAGAGCAAGTATGGAAATTAACGCAACTAAGATGGCTGTGGCCACAGAGAGAGCAGGAGGCATGGGTTTCCCCGGCAATGGAGGAAGCCAAACTTTCTGCACACCCTGGCTGGCCTAGGCCTCCACTCAAGGCTACAAAATTTCAATTATAGAAGATAAATAAATTTCAACAAAAATGGGTGCTGCCATGGAGCAAGCAAAAGGCTTGGCTCCACTCAAGGCTACAAAGTTTCAATTATAGAAGATAAAATAAATCCCAGATATCAGCGCCTCCACTTGGGTTGCTGGGGAGCATGGATGACCTGCAAACCACCACAGGCCCCTCACCCAGGCTGTCCCATGCCACAAGTGAACACCTACCCTGATCTAGGTCACCTTTCAGGGCAAACCACCTGGCTCCCACCCATGCACCAGTCCTATATCCTCCTATCTAATAAAAGAGTAATATGCAGACAGAGGAATCCAAGATGGCGGCATAGGTAAACACCTACACTGCTGCCTTGCACAATAATTTCAAAACTACAACTAAAAGACAGAACGGACATCATCCAGAACCACAGGAAAGCTGGCCGAGTGTAAGTTCTACAACTAGAAGGAAAGAGAGGGGCTCACGGAGACCCAGAGGAGCTGCAAAAAGCTGAGGTCAAGTAACCTGGTTTGGTTATGAAAGTCCTCGGAGCTTCTGGGACTATATCAGAGCGGCTTGCCGGAAAGTTTCACAGAATTGTATCTGCAGCATTGAAAATATGGAAAATGTCAGTTCCTCTAGAGCTAAGGGTAGAGCCTGGATCAGAGTTGCACTCATGGAAAAACATTTATCCGAATATATCTCTACAGCTCTGAGAGACTTCAAAACAACCAGGTTTAAAATTCCTTTTAATTTTCAAATATATACTTAAAAGAATCACCTAAAGACTTATAAATAACAATAGAATGAAGACTCATTCATTTTTAAAGTCCTTGTTATTTCCTTCTTTTCATACTACCCAGATAAATTCATTGTCTTCTCAGGAAACTGAAGTTTGTCAACTAAACATATATCTACCAGGGTTTATCTTTCCAGGTTTCACATTATGCCTGGAATAAATGTTTTAAAATTACTTCCAATTCTCACTTTTTTGACAGTTGCAGTTTCATTCTTTGTACAGACTTCTCCCTAGCCAATTTGAAGAAAAATACACTAAATTCTACAGTATTAAAAAAAAAAAGAGTAATATGCAAATTGACCATCACTTCGACACACAAGATGGCTGCCCCCATGTGATCAAAGATGGCTGCCCCCATGTGGACACAGGATGGCCACCACAAGATGGCCAGCAGGGGAGGGCAGTTGGGAGGGATCAGGTCTGCAAGGGAGGGCAGTTGGGGCAATCAAGTATGCAGGGGAGGGCAGTTAAGGGTGATCAGTATGGGAGAGGAGGGAAGTTGGGGACAACCAGGCCTGCAGGGAAGGGCAGTTAGGGGTGACCAGGCTTGCAGGGGAAGGCAGTTAGGTGTGACCAGGCCTACAGGGAAGGGCAGTTAGAGCAAACAGGCTGGCAGGGAAGCAGTTAGGCATCAATCAGGCTGGCAGGGGAGTGGATAGAGGGGGATCAGGCTGGCAGGCAGAAGCAGTTAGGGCAATCAGGAAGGCAAGCAGGTGAGCAGTTGGGAGTCAGCAGTCCTGGATTGTGAAAATGATATCCAACTGCCGGGATCGGGCCCAACTGTCAGACATCCCTAAAGGGTTCCCAGATTGGAGAGGGTTCAGACTGGACTGAGGGACACACTCTCTCCCCATGCACAAATTTCGTGCACCAGACCTTTCGTCTATAATCATAAAAGCATAACATGCTAATTAGATTGGACATTCTTCTGGACCATCTTCCGGACGAGGCCGGGGCTGCAAGGGAAGCCCGGGTCCCGGGTGCCTGCCAGCAGTCAGAGGGAAGCCCAGGTTCTGGGTGCCTGTCAGTGGCCAGAAGGAAGTCTGGGTCTCAGGTGCTGGAGGGAAGCCCAGGTCCCAGGTGCCAGAGGGAAGCTGGTGCCAGCAGCCAGGGGAAGAAAGACCTATTCTTGCATGAATTTTGGGCATTGGGCCTCTAGTAATAAAGTAATTGTTTAAGTTTATGGTTTTTAAAAAACAAATGGCAGTGCGTTAAACATCTGTCTGTTTTTGTCTATAATTGAAAGTAGATGTTTTGTGGTACTCATTCCTGTTAGTGCTCTATACCTATGCAGAGTTGCCCTGCTTGGTTTCATCCACACAATTACACACATAAGGCAGGCAGAGCTAACTGAAGATCCTCTGCTAGATTTCCCAGTAACCACAGAAGGTATCTGTATACAGAACTTACCTCTAGTTCTGTTTGAGTAGCTAGACAATGGGTCAATGCCCACTTCTTGTTCTTCTGCCTGCAGAGGATGTCTAGTTTCAGACAAGGAATGATACATTGTGAAAATTGGATGGAGTCAGCAAAACTGAGTACCTGGGAGATGAAAAATATAGGAACAAATGATAAATGTTTTCTTTCTGCTAGGACTAGGAATAAATACAAGACTAAATTATTAAATGAGCATTACAGATATTAACAAGTTTTCTACAGACCCCTGGGAATGTTACTACACATTGGTAGTGTATGCAAAGAGTTGAAAAAGTGGTACTAAATTTCCATGTCAATAATTTCTCCCCAATTCTGATTTTCATTGGTAATCTTTGTCTCAATGCTCAATCACATTGTCAATAAACTGCACAAAAAGTTGAACTATAAGTTAAATTATCATCACATTTGTAACATCCTTTTGTTTCTGCCAAAGCAATACATATTTGTAATAGGAACTTTCAAAATATAGAAACTATAGCAAACTGGAATCATTCATAATTGTATTGTACTACTGTTACTATTTCCATTCATTTTACATATCCTTCCTGCCTTTCTTCTGGGCATTAAAAAATACACACAGACACACACACACACACACACACACACACACACATATATAAATCTTATATAATAAGAGCATAATATGCTAAGTGTCCAGTCGTCTGGGGCTGACCCGTCGACTGTTCAACCAATCAAAGCGTAATATGCTAATGATATACTATGGTTGCTCAACCACTTTATGATGTGCAGTGACCACCAGAGGGCAGACAGTCAACTGGTTGACCAGTCACAATGACGTGCACTGACCACCAGGGGACAGACAGTCGACGAATTAACCAGTTGCTATGATGTGCACTGACCACCAGGAGCCAGATGCTCTGACCAGTAGGTTAGCTTGCTGCTGGGTTCCAGCAGATCAGGACTAAGCAAGATGGGCCAGACATGCCCTGAAGCCCTCCCACAATCCCTCCCTGGATGGCCAAGCACCCATGTCCCTCCCTGGTCAGCCAGCCCTGCTTGGCTCAGATCGGAATTGGAGGAGACGGGGCTGGACATGCCCTGGAATCCTCCTGTGGTTCCTCCCCGGTCCTGATCATTCACTGGTGGGGTCTCTCAGCCTGGTCTGTGCTCTCGGGCAATCTGAGACCCCCGCAGGGGATGTCGGAGAGCTGGTTTGGGCACAATCCCACAGGCTGCTCCCCTCAGGGGGGCACCAGATGCAGCGCTCAGGCTGGCAAGCACTGCTGTGGCAGCGGGCACAAATTCACAGCAGCACAGTGGGGTCAGGATGAGCAGGAGCGGCAGGTAGGAGCTGCAGGCTGTGTTGGTCTGTGGGTTTCAGCAAAGTAAGACTTAATATTTAACCTAATCACAGTTTTATCTTCTCCCAGGAATGTAACCTTTAACCAAACATCCTGGAATTATCTGGTCAGCACTAGTGAGGTAATCCCTTCCATCCTCCCCCCACCCCATAGGTAGGTTAATGAAATATGAAACAATCTACTCTTTCCCCCATTCTGCCTATAGAATCCTTCCATTTTGTACAGCAACTTGGAGCTCCTCTCTATTTGCTTGATGGGATGCTGCCCAACTCATGAGTCATTGAATAAAACTGATTTTCAAATTTACTCAGTTGAATTTATTATATTTAATACTATAAAGAATGAATCTGGGGAATATAATCTAATACAGAATAACAAAATAAATGATTATTTATAATTTAAAACAGAATCTGAGAAATTCTATGAAGTCCTTTACTAGAAAGTGAGAATCACCAACTCAAATGCCTAAAGGGGTCAGGCAAAAAGCTTTACTAATTACTAGAGGCCTGGTGCATGAAATTCATGCACAGGAAGAGGCGGGTATCCCTCAGCCCAGCCTGGACACTCTCCAATCTGGGAACCCTTGAGGGATGTCCAACAACTGGGATCAGGCCTAAATGGGCAGTCAGACATCCCTCTCACAATCCAGGACTGTTGGCTCCCAACAGCTCTCTTCTACCCCGCAACTGCCCTTTCTTGCAGGTCTGGTCCCCCCCAAACTGCCCTCCCCTGCAGGCCTGGTCCCCTCCAACTGCCCTCCCCTGCAGGCCTGGTCCCCTCCAACTGCCCTCCCCTGCAGGCCTGGATCCCCCTCAACTGTCCTCCTCTGCTGGCCTGGTCACCCCCAACTGCCCTTCTCTACTGGCCTGGTCACTCCTAACTTCCCACAACTGCCCTCCCCTGCATGCCCTCTTTTGGTGGCCATCTTGTGGCAGCCATCTTATGTCCACATGGGGATAGCCATCTTTGACCACATGGTGCGGCCATCTTGTATCTTATGGTCAATCTACATATTACTCTATTATTAGATAGGAGGATAGTTAACATATACTAAATAATGAATATGTGCCAACAAAAAATACTCTTCACGCTTCACGTATACTCATCATTTCATCCTCCTAACGCTATCTTCATCTTCATCTTACCAAAGAGAACACTGAGTTTAAGAGAGATTAGTCTACAGCCACATGATTAGTAGATGTTGAAGCCAGATATGAACCCATCCTCTTTAACTCTAGAGCTCAGAATCTTTACTCCTACACATTTGGCTCCCATTAGTCAATGAAATAAATAGACAATTTATAAAATAGGGGGGTATAAGAGGATAGAGTCTGTGAATAATTGGAACATCCCTTATTCTGATTCAATCTTTTCAAGAGAAGCTAGAAATCCAGAATTTTCTGTGAGATCTTTTTACTTGTAAGGGTTGGAAAATAAAAATTCTAAGAAAAAAGAACTTTATGGCAGAAACCGTCAGTGGACAGAGCATCAGCCTGTGGACTGAGGGGTCCCAGGTTTGATTCCGGTCAAGAGCACATAGCTTGGTTGCAGGCACATCCCCAGTGGGGGGTGTGCAGGAGGTAGCTGATCGATGTTTCTCTCTCATCGATGTTTCTAGTAGTCTCTCTCCCTCTGTGTAAAAAAATCAATAAAGTATATTTTTTTAAAAAGAACTTTATGAAGCAAATTAAACACATTTCAAAATTGTATCTGGCCTATGTACTATTTTAACATAAGATTCATATTCTCTATATATTGTTATACTCTTAAAACCAAAGTAAACAAACATTTGAAAGTGCATATTACATGTTAACTACCAGATTTCTTTAACATTTCTTTAATCTCCTAGAGCATGTTTTCACATCATATCCTGAATTTCTTATTTTTATAATATAGTATTCTTTCACTGTTACAAACTTCACATACATAAAATATACAAAAAAGAAGGACTTTATATATTCTATGAGAAATAGACAAATACTGATATCGAAGTATATTTTTGAAAGAATATAAAAATATTTCTATATTTAAAATAAAATACACAATGATAATGTTTGTACATTCATGTAAGATGCTCACAGGTTCTTAATGTTTTTTTATCCTTAGAGAAAATTAGTTCAAGAAATCATTTGTTTTTAACTTGAATAACAATTCTTTATAAACTGACAAGTCTATGGTAATAGCCAATAACCACAATACAAAATTTACCAAACACACCAGTCTACAATAATTCTATTCAGTTAGACATCCACTAGATTCTAAATTACTATGCCTATGGATTAAAACAGAATCACTGAAGTGCTTTTATAATTAAATAAAGACAACTTCCTGAATAGTAATAATGAGTTAATATGAAGAAGTCTATTGAAATAGTAGATAATGTTTTTTCTTTTAATTATGGATTTAAATAATAATCTAGTTTAAAAGTAACTTATTAAGCAGGTGCTGCTTTGTTTTTTGTTGTTTTGTTTTAAATATAAAGGGCCATTTTAGCTTTCTAGAATAAAAAAATACTTGTGTGTTAGTTGCTGCTATTGTAGTTATCTTATAAAATCACAATATACTGTTGCTTTTCAATGTAAAGCAATTTTCCAATTTATGTTTTGACAATACCAGAAATGAAAATATTTGACTACAAAGTAGAATATCAAAGGTTTTTAAGCAAGTGAATCTATGTTTTAAACACTATTATAAATAAAATTTAACCTATAAATATCAGACCATAAGATAGTATTTGAAAAAAATTCAAATAAATTAAAGAAAAAATTGTTGGTCTGAAATTTTAAGATAATCATTGTAAAAGTCAAAATGGCATAAACATTTTGAAACTTACAATAGATCATTACATTTCATATTTATTTATATTATAAACTTGGATTTCTATACTTTATATGCTTTAAATCTTATCTACAGAGAATCTAGATTTATAGAGAGAAAAATATATAATAACCAAAATGTAAATGACTACTCAAATCTATAATTGATGGATTTTAGTTTCTTAAATACCAAAATGTCTCTAGACAAAAGATGGTCCTCAAAATATTTGACAAAATGGTCCTCAAAATATTTTAAAAATAGAGGTAACCTTATTTTTTTCCAGTTGAGAAAGCACAGCAATGTACCTTGTAATACAATGTACCTTGTAATACAAGGGGATAGCATTTTCTTTGATATACTTCTTGTAAATAGCAGTTCCCACTTCACATGAACTCAAAATTCAAAAGAACTAAAAACTGGTTGTGCAATATGGTCTTACTGTTATCCTAGTTACAGAAATGGGCACATGATGCTGAAACTGCCATTTAAAACCCAAGGCTAATCCTAAAGACAGTTGTATTGGCTTCACCAATTTGGTTCCTACAGTATTAAATCTTAAGATAAAAGCGGTCCGATTGAAAATAAGGAAGTCTTGTGAAAGAGTTAATATTTAAAGAAAGAATAAGTTAGCACTAAAACTTAGAAAACAGTTTTGACATTAAATAAAATTTCAAAACAGTATTATTTTTCATGTAAATCGAAGCAATACAAATGTGTAAGTGAAAATTTCAAATTATTAGCTTTGTACAGACAAAACAGGTTAGTTTAATAAAATTTTCTCTTTTAAAATGGCATCATATAATCAAAGCCTGTGGGGTGAAAAATGTATTCCTCCTAAAGTGGAAGTTCTATGTATTTCATCTTGCATTCATTCTTTCACTGTTTCTAATACACAGACATAGAATTAGCATTCTGAATTGTGTTTTCTGAAGACATCCATATTCAGAGCTCATAAAGCATACTTCATTCATTTAAATTCTTGACTGATGGTAAACTTAAAGTCTAACACAAATGATAGAGTAATATTACTTTACATAAAGATACCTCTTATACGAAAAGCATATCAAAGAGCTTAAATGAACCATTTCCAAAGCACGATTATAAAAAGGAGAAAGGATATAGCATGAATAAGTATCTGTTACAAGTAGCATGCATTTACCATGATGGCTATATAACCTAAAATATGACATCTTAGCTCTAAAAGCTAGAAACTTTGGTAGAAGTTATATTTTCACAATTAAGAGAATAATTGAGCATCATAGAATTGACAAAACTCTTTATTTAGGAATGTTGGTACCTAGAGGTAAATTTGATTGTAGAAATTTTTATATTTTAAAGTCTTAATTATAAGGGAGAAAAGCAGGAAGCAAAGGAGAAGGGAAGAAAAGGAAATAGAGAAAGGGAGAGAAAGGAAAAAAGGAATGAAGAGAGAGGGGGTGGATGAAGGGAAGTGGGAAAGAAGACAAAGAAGGAGAAAGAATTAAGTTCTATTTTTTTAATTCTGCCAATCTTTAATGCAAGAGGGTTATATTGGACTTTAAATAAGTTAATTAAGTATTAAAATCAATCATCTGAAAGTCTTAATATTTAATATTGGTTAGATTGTATATCAAAGTAGTTTTATTATTTATTTACTCCAAACCTTTCCAGAATACTTCATCTGACAACAGGGGGTCTGTTTCTCACAAGATAAATGCATTTACAATGCCAAATAAATTATATATAAAAGCATTTGTCTTCATACATGTCATTCAATATTAAATATCACCCATTGGTAAAATCCTGAAACCCTAATTCATTTTTACCAACCACACAATTGTATTACTCAAGTGTTGTCTATTAAAGAGATATTGAACTACAATAAGGGTCTACATACTAAACATAATTATTTTAAGAAAATTAGAACAAATTTAGTCCTTATAATTTCCAGGCTATCAGAAAAAGATGTTTAAGGTAAACAATCTACTATAAAAATGCTAGATTCATAAACAATATACCTAATCAGAAATATATAATTATAATATATGACAAATTTATAGGTGGACTTAAATATTTTATATTATAAAATAAAAATATATTTGGCCTTTCAATATTCAAGTGGTATAAAGTCATATAAAGTTGCAGTTAGGACCATATAAACAAGAGAAAACTGAGCATTATAAAGTATTAAAGTGAACTAACAAAAAACTCTCCACAATGTAGTTTCATATGACTTCAGATTTCTCATGAACAGATACTCAAGATCAAAAATTGGGAAGTAGCTTAGCCAAGTGACCAAACCTTATGTTATACAGCTACGAAAATACGCTTTCAAATTGTACTGTCCCTATTTTATATACACTGAGTAGCCAGATTACTATGATCTTTGAACGCATAATAATCTGGCCACTCAGTGTAGACTGACCACAGAATTGGAATTTTAAAATAAGGTTTTCCATGTATTAGGAACTGCATTGTGGGTAGTTAGAAAGAAGCAGAGGACTTACTAGCCAGAAGTTGTGGGCTACTATCTTCTGGGCCCTTGACATATCAAGATTTGCAAAATGTCCCTCATATATAAGTACACTCACTGAGTGGCCAGATTATTATGCGTTCAGAGATCATAATAATCTGGCCACTCAGTGTAGATACCACCTCTAGCTATTAAACTATGCAGTTAGGTTTTCATAAACTCAAAATGACTACAATAAGCAGTTAGGAATTCAAGAATGAGCAATATTTGGAAAGACAAACAATGAGCAATATTTGAAAAGACAATAATAATAACTTGGTCATTTATATTAATGATGATGCCACTAAGAATAAGGAAAATAAACAAATGGCTGCTTTTTGTATAATTATCAATTAAATCAAACATTTTGTCAAAAATCTTCCCATTGGTGCAAAACCAGGGAGGCCTGAGGTGTTTTTAGAAGCACAGGACATAAAGTGGAGGGATCCTTCCAAAAGCCCATGAGAATATGACATTTATCCCTTGGATATCAGTAAGTGGTAGGGATAGAAAACACAAAGAACTTTTATTAAAGATAGCACTTTCAGTCCAACTGGCATGGCTCAGTGGTTGAGCATTGAGTTATGAACCAGGAGGTCATGGTTCTATGCACTTTTACATATAAATGCATTTCATACTTAATTAACTTATTTAAAGGCCAATATAACTCTCTTGTATTAACTCTCTAAATTTGCTGAGGTTACTGGCTTGATCCCCAGTGTGGGGCATGCAGGAAGCAGGCAATCAATTATTCTCTTTTATCATTGATGTTTCTATCTTTCTCTCCTTCTCTGAAATCAATGAGAGAGAGAGAGAGAGAGAGAGAGAGAGAGAGAGAGAGAGAGAGAGAGAGAGAGAGAGAGATTTAAAAAGATAGTACTTTTAATTTAATAATAAAAGCAAAAACATAGCATTTTAAAAGAAGTAGGCACTGTGTAGATACTTTTATAGATAAATGCATTTAAACTGCACAACTCTACATGGTAGATGCTGTTAACTGCTTTAATGGTAATGAAACTAGAGAAGTTAAGGTCACACAATTATTAGTGGCAAAATCACCTCAGATGACATAACAATGACTTAATAAATGTCCTTAGATAAATGAAACTGGGATTTATAGGATAAAGCTCTTATTGTTATGTTAACTATAACGTAATGCAAAGCATTCTCATTTACTTTTTCCCCAGGCAATATTTTTCAAAATCTAGGATTATAATTTCAATAGGCCCTTTATAGTTGTAAGGTATATGCTCCTTCCCAAGTCACCATCTGAGAGTAAATGCATGTTTAGTGGGAAAAGAAAATAGCAAGTAAGCTGTGGATGCAAGCATAATTTATATATGCCTCAACAAAATTATTATTTATGAATAAGTCAGACTGAACCTTTGGAATCACTATCAAATAGTCAAACTTGTGAATGATTTAATCCCCAAATGCCACAGATTCACATTACACCATTTTCTATAGTACCAAGTACCATACTGAGTGAAGGCCAACAGCTAATAAGCATCCTCTGATCCTATCTCATCAGAGTAGCTTATTAAATAAAATCATTTACACTTTCCTCCCTCCAGTTTTATTCATATCTCCTTTGTTCCTGATGAGGCCTTTTCTATCCACTTTTCTAAATCCAATACTTAATCAGTACACTTAGCTTTTCTTCTGTGGACCAGTGCCAGAAGTACTTTCACCCTAGTCTTCTACAACATCATGTCCCTCACTGTGATGTAACACAGGACAGAATCAATCAGTAAATGCCAGTATTTGGAATATGAACTATTTGTTCTACTTTTCTATAGATAGATTAAATTAGTACAGAGTCTTCTGATAGACAACAGGTATGTAATGGGAGACCTTCAGAAAAAAGTTAATATTTTTTATTCAAATATCTACTTCATATTCTGGAATATGACTAACCCCAACCCAAATCCTAACCCTAACCTTCATCTCTGGCACTCTGATTCTAGCCTTCATCTCTCTCCTAAACTCCTGCAATACCCTCCTGTCTCCCAGCTTCCATTCTGTCTTACGGTTGTAAACACTCTTGATTGCCTTTCCAAGAAAATCCAAATTTTGTTCAGGCCACATGCTCCCAGAGTATGAGTCATAACTAGTCTAAGTCAATCACGATGGTCCCAATTTCTTACACCAGGTTGGTTGGAATGAGCTATTCAATGTGAATAAAAGTCACCCAGGGGCTTTTAAAAGTTTTTCTCTCAAAAATGATATATACTCTTAATTGCAGTAGATTAATAAATCCTAGATCACATTACCTCTAGCCTTCTTGATATATGTATTAATAGAATCCTTACTATATAACCCAATTAAGATTTTCTGTTACTGCCAGTTAAAATCAGCCTAACATATTCACCTCCAATAATCTATTACCACATAATATCCAAGGCAACTTTTTTCATTGTCGACTGGGTCTCAACATACTTAGCATAAAATGCAAACACTGTTATAAGAGACCCTTAATCTATGTTTAACCTTTTGTTCCACTCTCCCCTTCCTTCAGCATGCTCTGTCCACATAGGACTTCTTTCTATTCCTTACCCAAAAACACAGCTCATTACCCTAGTTGGTATGGCTCAGTTGCTCAGAATGTCATCCTATACACCAAAAGGTGGCAGGTTCACTTCCTGATCAGGGCACATAGCCAGCTTGCAGATTCAAAGCCTAATTGAGATGAGTACAGGAGACAACTGACCAATGTTTCTCTATCTTTCCTCCCCACCCTCTTCCATTCCTTCCTCTATCTAAAAAAAGGAGAGCTCATTGCCATTCTAGGTTTATGCACATACCATATCCTTTGCTGAGAATACTCTGCCAATTAATATCATTCAGATATCTCCTCAAAATCAGATCAGTGCAGAAAGCTTTTCCTGGAGCATATCTAATCCAACAGCAAATCTTATCAAGCCTAACTTCAAAATAAAGTCAAGAATTACACCATTCTACACCACAGTCACACTGATTAAGGTTACTGCCAACCCTGGCATGGACAAGTTAATTGCCTCCATAGGTCTCCTTGTTTTCAACCTAGCCTTCTACCCTCCATTTATTCACAGCAACCTGAGTGATCCATTTAAAATTTAACTCAGATCATATCTCACTGCTGCTCAAAACTTTCCAGTGGCTCCCATTTCACTCAGAATAAAATACAAAATCTTCATAAAACTCTACATGATCTTGCCAGCTACTGATTTGATCTTTTATCCTACAACTCTCCCCATACCCCTCAAGCCCTTTATTGCTCCTCAAATGTGACCAGCAAGTTCTCCCACAGAGGGCCTTTTTACTTTCCTGGGTTCCAGAACACTTTCCTCAGATACCACATAGCTCGCTCCTCCACTGCCTTTAAGCCCAAGCTCAGATGTCACCTTATTTGTGAGGTTGCTCATGACCAGAGGATCACACTCAGCAAATACCCTCTCCTATTCTTCATCCTATTACCCAGTCTTACTTTTCTTATAACATTTATCATCACCTAAGATATTATCACATATTACATATTATATCACCTCCTATTATCAGTTCTCTGAATTCAAAGGCTGATCTATTTTATGAATCCCTATATCTCCCATATCTGGAAGGTACTCTTAATTGTTTTATTGTGGCCTTCCTGATAACAATTTGAAAGAGTCCAATAAAGTACAATGAGAGGAAAGCTAATTGAATCCAAGTTAGATTAGTAACTTAAATCAGTTTTTCAAGTATTCCTAGGTACATGCTAGGGATGTATATTAGCATAAAATAAATGTTAAAGAGATTAGAATTAAAGATATTTGATAAGACAGATCCCATAAAACAGACTAGAAATTAGGTAATTGAGATCTTCTAATAATTGCTTTAAAGAAGCAAGAACAGGTTCCTCTCCATAACAGCAGCAGACCCAGGACCCTCTCCCAGGAGAGCTTGTGGCAGCTGAATAAACACCTGGTCTGTGCTGCTGCTCAGTATATGCTTAGGAATGCAGGATGGGAAAAGAGAGCACAGTTCCTGTGGACCAACAGGCTCTTGGACATCCCCATCCACTCACCCCCACACATACTTCTTATTTCTGCCATCTTCCCTTACCACATCAATAACAGGGGAAGGCATTATATTTAATCTTGCCCTTTGGCTAGAGACCCTCTGCTTTCCCAATGCAACAAGGAAAGACCAAAGACAGCAAGAAATATGTGCACCTCAACTGTGCTCTGTGCTCTGTGAGTCAAGTCCATACTCTTACTGGAAAAAAAATAACCCACTTCTTCAGGGCTGAAACTAGAGATTCTCTCTTAAGTATACTAGTATAGTGGGTGATAAGCCCTTGCATTGCAATGTACTAGTAGATGTTTAGAGTTTGATAAATTTCTGAGAAACCAGTAACATATTAATTTGTATGCAATATGCAACCTTTATAAAGTTAACCACCCATAAATAAGTAATAAAAGGACCATTTGAGGGCCAATGATGAGAACATGTCATAAACCAATGACTGAAATTAATCAAATTAATAAAGTTCATGGAAAAAAGGGTAACCATTAAAATTTCTAAGTAGCCCTGTATACAGTATCCTCCCTCCAAAAAAAAAAAAAAGGAATGGAATTTCAAAGATAAAAGTAGAGGTTGAAAGTATTTTAGTGTAACATCTGGTTTATATTTGACATCAAGTAGATGATATCTAGAAGCTAATCTTTTAAGTCAATTTTATTAAAAATACACAAACACAAAGAAGGTATGCTATATAACCAACTCTATGTCTACCGTTTTGAAAGATGTTTTTACTTTTATTTCAATTATCTACTGTCTCCTCAGAAGAAATTAAATTCTAAATAAAGGACGGCATTTTGTAATTAAAGACAAATTTTATCTATTTGTTAATTTCATATAATACCTATTTCATGACTAACGTGAGGATTAAATAAAATCATCTGTGGGAATACATACAAAAAACAGCAGTGGAACAAAGATTCATTGTTATAGTTTACTGACAGTAATAATCAGTATTTAAAATTTTCATAAGACAGCAGATGTATGACCAACTACCTCCTTTTAATTCATATTGATAACTAGAAGGTGGTGTAACTGCAAACAGTAAGAATGGACTAGAAGAGGGAGGAAAGGCCGCCTGGGCAGAGGAAGCATCATGTGCGTGGGCTCAGAGGAGAGACAGCACATGCACATTCCATTCAAAGTTGCAAGGAGTTGGGCTCAGCTTAGTTGATCACTGGGCTCAGGAAGTAGACAAAGGCTACATAAGGCATGGCTTATAGACCACACTTAAGATCCTGAGCTGTTTCCTAGGGGCCATATAAGGCACGGGATACTTTAAGAGGAGGGAATACCTGCTGCTCCTCCCATGTTTAATCTTTCTTCAGTTATACTAAATTCGTTACCTCAGAACTTCCATACATGTGTCTCCACTGCCTGGCACTGCTTTCCTAGCCTTCTTTGCCTAATCAACTGGATACTTGTTCTTAAGATTCAGCTCAAAAGTCACCTTCTCTCAACATTTCTTTATTCAATTTGATTCAGATACACTTTTATCTCATGTTTAACTCCACAGCAACATTAACCATTCTTTAGTATAATGGTTGTTTCCCACTAACCTCTACTCTTCCTAATGATATGGGGTGTGTTTTACTTATCTACTCCAAGATACTAGCATACAAGAACTTATAAAAATCAATTATTCAATGAATCAATAAAACCCAAAAGAAACAATATAGTGTAATTCTCAGATATGAGGATTGAGTTATACTTGTTCCTATACACAAGCATACAAATTAAAAGGTTTAAAAACCACCTGTATGCTGCAAGAACAAATATCACCTTAGATTACCTTTTTAAGATACAGGAGTTTGAACTATCTTCAACACTGTATAATATTACCTGAAAAACTCACTTAAATACATACCTACTATGGGCTAAGTACTATAGCACTGATCCTCATAACAAATTCAGTAAGCAGTGACCTTAATTATTTATACTACTTGGTGAAATCTACCACCATGATACTTCATGTTTCAATAGCATTGAAATGTAGTATTTGCTTTTAACCATAATTTTGGACCCTCACATCAGATAACAAACTAGATTACTCTGAATGTTTTCTTTTCCACAAAATCAAAAACCTTTTTGAAATGTCAACCTTGAACATCGTAAAATTATACAGAATGATGAGGAACCAGACTTATAGTGCATATAAATATGAGAGCATATTAGGCTGCATTTAATTACCAGTTCAAACAACAACCTGATCTAACCTTTGACAAGTAAAATAAATGTTCTGAATAATTTAACTAAAGCAAACATTTGCTGTTAATGCTAGCTAATTATAGTAAGAGCTGGAAAGAGAAGCGGAAGATGATGAAGGAAAGAGAAAGGGAGATAAAAGGTTGAGATCTGCAACTACTCATTGAAACATGATTTTTTTTCAATAAATTTAATTCACATAAAAGGGCAAACTCAGCAGAGCAAAGTTGTTTTATACATATGCAAATAAAAAAACATATAGATAATTATAGAGCTCATTCTTTCAGTCATTAAAAATCAGATTATTAAGGATACTGGAAAATTAGGTATAGATGAATTAGGGTATAGTCATCCCTTTGACTCAAGGAAAAAGACCAGGAAATGAGTTGCCAGACTGAGAATTAATAATTAATTGAAATAATCAATTAATTAATATAAAATAACAATAGTGATGTCCAGTTAAATTTAAATTTCAGAAAAACAACAAAAGTAATATTTGGAATATACTTATACTAAAAAGTATTCATCATTTATCAAAAGTCTAAATTTAAAGTGTATCCTACATTTTATTTGACAACACTACCGGTAAATAAATAAAAATAATTGCCTATGAGAAATTATGTCATATGTCCATTCTCCAAGCTTCTGGATCAATTAAATGAGATCAAAACTGGAAAAGGATGAGATCCCAAAAGAATATACCCAAAAGAGGAAAGAGTAGTTTTCCAGAGCTGGTATCTGATTGTTAATTGGAAAGACCAAAATGCACTACTTAAATAAATGTACTAACCCAGCCCCACAAGAATTTGTTTTTCATTACCCTAAGAAAAGGAACTAGAACTTCTTAATGGAAATCAAATGGTAGAAATATGTAACATTCTGACAAAGTCCAAGAGCCACTGAGGACCCTATTAAGGGGAGACAGAGTATATCACTATTCTTATGTTGAGATTATCTTTACCCCTAAAAAACACGGGTTTATTTTGAGGGGGGAAAGAAGACAATCTAAAAAAAATTAATCTTTGTTAATTTTTTTAGACTATTCTTATTCAAATATATATTTTCATTCTCATGTTGTAAATATGCATACTGCCAAGAACCTAAGTTATGATAAACTCTGTCACTTTAAATTTTAAAAAATCAATAATATGAAAAGACTGTTATATTCAATATGAAAACTGATAATTTAATTGATTAGTGACATCTAAAATAACTAACTTATTTGCTCACAGAGTAGGAGCTTCTATATACTTAGGCATTAAGAACCAAAAGCTTCAGTATGAATGTGAAAATGTTTCAAGTATAATAGGAGATCATTATTAATAGAGAAAAGAAAAACTCCAATTTCCCAACTTGATGACATATATATATATATACACACACACTATCCAATAAGAGTAATACACAAATTGACCATACCTCCGCTATACTCACTAGCAATGCCCACTAGCCACGCCTACCAGCCAATCAAAGCGAGTGTGCTAATTAACCCAAACAAGATGGTTACAGCCACAGAGAGAGCAGGAGGGAGGCTTGGGTTGCCCCTGGCAATGGAGGAAGCCAAGCTTTTCACACAATCTGGCCGGCTTTCCATGCAAGACAACAAAGTTTCAATAGCTGTGTGAGCAGAAGGCTTGGCTCTGCTCCAGGCTACAAAGTTTCAACTGTAGAAGATAAATAAATCCCAGATACCAGAGCCTCCACTTGGGTCACCTGGGGGCATGGGCGACCTGCAAACAACCACAGGCCCCTCGCCCAGGCCACCCCAGGCCCCAAGGGAACCCCCACCCAATCCAGGACACCCTTCAGTTCAAATCAGTTGGCCCTCACCCATGCAGCAGGCCTCTATCCTATCTAATAAGAGAGTAATATGCAGATTGACCATCATTCCAACACACAAGATGACTGCCCTCATGTGGACATAAGATGGCCACCACAAGATGGCCAGCAGGTGCAGGGCAGTTGAGGGTGATCAAGCCTACAGGGGAGGGCAGTTTGGGTGACCAGGCTGGCAGAGGAGGCAAGTTGGGGGTCACCGAGTCTGCAGGGCAGTTGTGGGGAGGGCAATTAGTGGTGATCAGGCCCACAGGGGAGAACAGTTAGGGGCAAACAGGCTGGCAGGGGAGCAATTAGGCATCAATCATGCTGGCAGGAGAGTGGTTAGGGGGTGATCAGGCTAGCAGGCAATCATAATGGCAGCCAGGTGAGCAGTTGGGAGCCAGCAGTCCTGTATTGTGAGAAGGATGTCCGACTGACCCTTTAGGCCCGATCTTATAGGGATTCTACTGGGATCGGGCCTGAACAGGCAGTCGGACATCCTTAAAGAAGTCCCAGATTGGAGAGGGAGCAGGCTGAGCTTAAGGACACCTCCCCTGTGCATGAATTTCGTGCACCGGCACTAGTTTTTATATAATAACAGATAATGAAAACCACTTAAAATATTAAAACTTACTATAAAATAATGAATTTGCATTTCACTGAAAAGTGATATGTCTTGAGGATTTCTCTCAGAATCTTTGCTATCCATGTTGATTGTAATGGTTCCACCTTCACCCCAAAGAGGCTTGTGTGCATATAACTTCTAACTATGTTTTTAACACCAAAACCTCTTAGATGTGTCCATGTAAGAAAACTGTGAACACACACACACACACACACACACACACACATAGCTTTAAAATGTAAATAATACAGGAATTCAAAATGAGAATTAAACTGTTTAGATTTCATTTTTATGAGAGGCAATGTTTTCAGTATTGACAAAATGAAATATGGGTAAAAAAGGAAGAGCTAATTTAAAAAGAGAGGACAATACACAGTATTCACATAGAATCTTGATGTCACAAAACATAAAGTTCTATGGATAATGCTGAAAAATTTTCCAAGTCATCAATGCATACTAAAAAACAATAATTCCATGAATTCCATATTGTATCAGTCAGGGATTTCCAGAGAAAGAGAACCATTAGGAGACTTTATACACTATATGTGTATATAACAGACACACAGCAGTTTATTTATTTAGAAATATTATTATAAGGAAATGGCTGTCATGCTTACAGAAGCTGGAAAATTCACTCTGCAAAGTGAACAGGCAGGCTGGAGACCCAGGAAGAGCCAATGCTCTAATATTCAAAGACTGTCAGGCAGGGAGAGCTGATGTTCTGGTTTGAAGGCCATAGGGCAGAAAAGATGCTGTTGTAAATGAAGTCCAAGGCAGTAGGGTGATCAGGCCCACAGGGGAGAACAGCAGAGTTCCTCTTGCTGGGGGAAAAGATCAGTCTTTTATTCTATCTGGACTTCAACTCATTAGATGAGGCTTTTAGCCATATCATGGGAGCCAATCTGATTTGTACCCACTTAAGATATTAATTTCATCCAAAACACCCTCTCAGCAGCACCCAAAATAATCTCTGACCAAATACCTGGGCATTCAGTGGGCCAGTCAAGTTGACACCTAAAATTAAGCATTCACATCTGTTTACTGGACTTTTAGGTCTCTTTTTCTGAGAGATACCTATATATATCTTTTGCTCAATCTTCAACTGGACTGTCTTTGCTTAATAATTATAGGATTTTAACAAAATAAATCATGGGTACATAATTTTAATACAGTGCTGAAATATCAAAAGGACACTGTATATTAATTATCATTCATATACTGAAATGGTCTCCATACTGTTAATTATATTGCAGAATGCATTTTAAAAAAATGATTTAAAGAAAGCCAAATTTTCCCTTTGTAAATATGGTACAAAATGAACAATAGATTATAATCCTGAACCAGAAAAAAAATTATTGTTATTATTTGTTCAATATCTTCCTCTGCGCTTAAGAAATGTTTGCAATATTGATGATTACTAATGCTTTACCGAATGCTTACTAAATGCCAGGCACTATGCTTTAAGTTATCATCATATTCAATGTCCACAGCAATCTTATCAGAAAAGCATCATCGTTATCCCTGTTTTACAGGTATACAAGAGGATTTTGAGGCCAGTAGGTCAAGGTTCTCATTCCAACATCACACACTAAGTGGCTGGAACATGAACTCGGACTTCTTTAGAAATTCACATAAGCCAGCCCTACTGGCTTCCTATTATGTACATTGGCACTGGGAAAGAAACACTAGGGACAAAGAATGAGGAGGGCAACATCCTTGCTGCCGTGACACTTACAATCTGTCAGGAGGTGGAATATGGAAAATACACAGACCACATAATGAAAGACAGAATGTCACAGCAAAGGATAATACAGCTTTAACTCTAAAAGGTCAAGGGACAATTATGGGGGACTAGGAAGACTTCATAAAAAAAGGAAACGTTTAGGACAGGCTTTGAAAAAAGAGTGACATTTTGACAGGCACAGATGGGCAGAGGCAGCTGATCAGAGGTCAACTCAAAAAAGATAGTTCCAAATGCAACAAAATGAACAACAAAATAGTAAATCCCTATATCTGCAAAAGCAAAATCTGCAATGAGAAAAAGACAGCTGCAAAACAGACATGTAATATCATATGAAATGCAAATTATTAACAATGAAGCTTTACATTTAAATAGCACTTTGAAATTTACAAAAACTTTCACATATACCATGCATTCTCAAAGGAAGTGTCATTGTTCTTGAGGGGAGAAAAATAATTATTGGGGTTGGAGTGGGGAATCTTACATATTACAAGGGTGTATGGCTCTCCAACAGGCCACAGTACATAAATAGATACATGGTATATCTCTGTATATCTGTTATATTAAAATTTCATGGGGAAGGGAAATGGTTAAAGTAAAAAAAAGCTTTTAAAGGAATAACAATAAAAAAGAGGCAGAAAAACACAGATTAATACTACTTTTTTTAATCAACCTTATAATCTAGTGGGTAAGAAGGGTATAAGTTCCTTTTTTGAAAAGCATATAAGACAAAGAAAACTGAAAGAGTTAAGTGAACAAATAAAAGAGAAAAACAGTTCAGCAAAAAATGAAATGTTATTGTTTATATACATGTGTATATAATATAATATGCAACCTCACTCATAATTAAAGAAATATCAACTAAAACAATTATAAGTAATTTATCAATTCTCAAAACTGCAAAACAAAAAAGCAAGTAATAGCTAGTGGAGAAATACTAGTTTTGATATTAACTTGATTATGTAAGTGTAAATTTTTTGAAAAGCAATCTGGCAATAACTATCAAAATTAGAAATTCAAATATACCCTTTGATTCTACAATTCTACTGTTAGGAATTTATCCTACTGAACTATCCTCTAGCCAAATTTATACAGAAAGTGGTTGATTGTAATAGTCAAACACTATAAACAATCCAGATATCCATGAATAAGAAATTGGTTTTATAAATTACTGTAATCCAGAAATGGAGTATTACATGGGTCACTGCTAAAACCTCCCAACAAGATCTCCCAGCATTCCTCTTATATTCCCCTCAATCAAAATCCCTACAGTTAGTGTTCTTTAAAACAATAAACCTAATATCACTCTCCCTACTCAACACACTTCAATAAGTTGCCACTCGAAAGTTAAAATTTCCAGTAAATATACAATGTCTTCTGTGGCCACTGACCCACTGTCTGGCTTCTGTTCTCACCTTTGTCTCTGGGCCCTTTGGACTCCAACCACACCATCTATATAAACTCCCTAAGGATCAGTTCATTCCAGCCTCAGAGCTTTAATACAGGCTCTGCCCTCAGCCTGCAACAGCTGTCCTTTTTTGCCTGGATAACAAAATTGAGTTTTCACTTCTTTGGTGAGGTCTTCCTTGACACTCCCCTCCTCTCCTAAATTAGGTTAGTTCTCCTGTTACATGCATCCTGAAGCTCCTATCTTTCCATCATTGTACTTAATGCAATTGGGTGAGAGGAAGGGATGGGGGAGAAATTGAGTGACAGAGAGACTATGTGTGTTTACATACAAGCATATATTTTAAAGGTTTACTGTCACCCCCTGAATTCATGAGGGCAAGGCCTAGCACAGTACTTGGCATACAAAAGACTTATTAATATTTATAGAAAAAAAGTGATGCAACAATATCTCCTAAACGAAGGTGATTCAAATGAAAGGTTAATTGTACATTTTCATTTTTAACAAATCTGGTTTGCTTTAAAAACAAGTAAAAATTGATCCAGCCTAAAAAACATATAATTCAATAATGAACAAGTGCACAAATATACACTTAGATGAAAAATACCAACCACCTGGGTGGGGAGTATTGATGGTTATAAGTAACCTCATCAGGAAAAGTAACTAGAGTTCATTTTTCTCTTTAGAGGGAGTGATCACAATTTAGATTTAAGTGACAAAAAGAAAATATAATTTTTACAAGCATGGGAATTAACCTTTTCTCCCATGGCTTCTCCATTTTCTAGTTCCCCAAGATATTCTTGTATATACACAATTAGGCATAAAATATCATCCAACAACCAAATCTTTTACCTGGAATACTTATATTTTCTTGAAAACGAAGTAGAAAAAAATTTCCCCCAATTATTTACCTTAGTTTTAAAACATTCTTAGGTGTTTTTTTTAAATGCAGAAGTCGATTCCTTTCTACATTCCAACAATCTCTAATCCTGTTTTTTCCCTACAGTTAAAAGAAAATATTTAAGACAGAATGCTAGCTTATTTGACCTATTAAAGCCAATATATTTTTAAAAAGTAAAAATATCCAACCTTGTACCCAAATTTTAAAAGTATCAATTTCATTAATTTAATTCAAAACCTTTGGCTCTTTCATAGTAAATGCTGACAGCTGGAGGTCAGGAGCTCCTAGCCCATTGTCTGGCATATTAAGATCTAATAAGAGAGAATGAAAAGAAATGATGAAGATGTGAATGAAATGGTAAAGAAAAACCTGGGCACCAAACTAATTCACACAATCTCTGCTTTATGAGGCATAGGCAAAGCAAATTCTAAGTCTCTTCTTTCATTGATTAAAAATATTGCCCTTCCTAAAAAATATTTCAGTCAGAATCTGCTAGTGGTAGGAATGAATCAGATAGCCGAGACCGGTTTGGCTCAGTGGATAGAGCGTCGGCCTGCAGACTGAAAGGTCCCAGGTTCGATTCCGGTTGGGGGCATGTACGTTGCTTGCGGGCACATCTCCACTGTGGGGCATGCAGGAGGCTGCTGATCGATGTCTCTCTCTCTTCGATGTTTCTGACTTTCTATCTCTCTCCCTTCCTCTCTGTAAAAAATCAATAAAATATATTTTTAAAAAAAAGAATGAATCAGATAAATTTACTAAGAGAGTCAGTATAAAATAGACTTTGTGAATGGTCTGATATGTCAATAAGTCTATGAATGAGAATTAGAAAAGACGAAGTTCAGTAAGCTCTAACAATTTTCTGGATTTTAGTTTCATGTAGTATTATGCTTATGTTATTATTCCTTTGTTTCTGGAATAATTTATAAATTAGACAAATCGGTAAATCTAAGAACTCAGTGTCTGCATGCTCCCCCTACCCCATCCTCTGTGTGTGTGTGTGTATATGTGTGTGTATACCTATACACACACATACCCTTCATTTCACTTTATAGTGAAATACACCATAAGAATGGCATTTCTAAAATCTGTGGATTCTATCCTTTATCTACATAACCAAGGTCAACACTATTTCCTGAAAGTTGTGGTGAGGTATTTTACAGCAATGGCAAGGGGAAGTTGATTGGAGAGAACAATACACATACTTTTCTCCCTATAGAAATGGATCAAGAAAGCAAAAGATGAAAATGAGGACCCCCTAATTCAGAATTATACAACTGCAAGGAATAGCTTCCATTTAGAGATTTTCCATCTTTCCGGATACAAAACCATTATTCCTAACACATAAGGGAGAAATGTAATCAGAGATATATAAACCTTCAACTGTCCATATTCTCTTCATTAATGGAAAACCAGTCTGACAAGTAAAAGATACTTCTTAGGATGGCATGCATATCTCCTACAACACCTTATTAAATATATATAGATATAGGTCAATAGATAAGGAAAATTTAAAATAAAACAGAAAATCTGACTCAGATTCAAATTAACATCTTCCTTTTACCTATTCCTTCTGGCAGAATGTACTTGCAAAATCTGTAGCAACAAACTATCACTTCATTATCTTCCCACAAGATACTGGTTTTCTCTAACACTTCACAATGCTTCTGAGATAGCATATCTGACATAACACCTCTACTTCTCTCCAGCACTTAACAAGATAAAGAAAAGGCAGAAAGAAAAAGTAAAAAATGTTGGTGTTACAAGTGAAAGAATCCAAACCTTATGAACATTCAAACATTAACTATATATCTCAAACCATTTTAACTATTTTCCTACATTGTCATCTAACATGTTTCCCTCTAAAGTAAGTAATATATTGTAAGGTCATTCACTCGGTGTTATCTGATGGCCATCATTAATTAATGTTGAAGGACCCTTTGAAAATAAAATCTAACTAAAACAAACTATAGTGATTCAAGGTTGTTGTTTTATTTTTCTTTACCCAGAAGAATCCCTCAAAGAGAAGGTAAATGTAAAATTTCAATTCATCAAACTTGCTTGACTGTGAAATGATATAAGGTTTACGCTTTCTTCAGTGATATTATTAAAATGAAAATGTAATCGCTTAATGTCATCTGCTATGTAATAATACCCAGAACACAAGCACAGTGACCTCCATGCAAATCAAATCTAGTGATAAGAAGTCCATATATTTCCCTCCAATCAAAACCATTTATCAGGCCATCTCCCAATAGATCTATTCAAATACTTCTCAGTGTACATAAGCATCACTATTCAGAGCTGAAATCAGACCTATACTATGTGCTTTTAGGCCCCTACCATAGCTCCATTTGCACATGACACTTATTAAATCCTAATTGAAAAGGCATTTGACAATACAATTGATGAAAATTCAATGTTCAACCCGAATGTGAAATCTTGAGCTTTATACCTTATGATTTCAGCAGTGCCATGTGTGCTGTGAAAAGGGAAGGGCCTGTCAATGTTTCCATTATAAACTCTGGTTTTCAGAGGTTTGTATCTTGGCCTATAAAAATAGACTGCGGTCTGTAACTTGGCATAGAAAGTACTAGTATCAGCCCAAGAGAACATTTTTTGTTCCAAAGATTAAAATAAAAATCTGTTTAGTAGTTTTAAGTTAAGAGACTGTTAAAAAAAAAGAGGGAGGTCTAGAAGGGTGAGGGGAATATAGAATGTATTTAAAAACACCAAAACCCAATGTCTATGTCTAATTACTGCTTCATTTTAGATTTTGAAATAATTAACACAAGATAAGCCAATGAAAAAATATTATGTAAGTGAAAAACCTAAAGAGAGTTTTAATTAAAAACATTATAGTGGTTACCAAAAAAATTCTTAATTTTTTTTAAACAACTACATATGTAGTATCTCAAATAAACCCCACATTTAAAGATTGTCCAAGTATTCACTGACAGTAAACGAAAACTATTTCGAAGATATGTTTTTCTAGATATGCAAAAATTACTTTTTAATGAATCAGTAAAGGCAGAAAAGAATTACTTCAGATTAGTAGAGACAATCTTCAATTCTATCTTCAATTTATGCATTAAGAAGTCTCTAAAACATAACTTCAATGTAAGAAACTCCGAAGTAGTCTTTATATACTATTTGTTGTAAGACACTTGTTTAAGTTTTGTGTGTGTGTGTTTTTTTACCATAACATACATGTTTTCTTCAAAAATATAATGTTGTTATGTAACACTGCTGCATCTCTAAAAAACACATTTTGTAGTAACATATCTGTTAAAGAGAGCATAAACGGGACATGGAAGGTGATTTGGCACAGTTATCAAAATTATTTATATACTAGAGGTCCGGAGCACAAAATTTGTGCATGGGGTGGAGGGGTCCCCTCTGCCCAGCCTGCACCCTCTCCAGTCTGGGACTGCTGGCTCCTAACTGCTCACCTGCCTGTCTGCCTGATTGCCCCTAAATGCCTCCCCTTGCCAGCCTGATTGCCCCTAACTGACCCCCCTGCCAGTCTGGTCACCCCTAAGTGCACCCCCTTGCCAGCCTGGTTACCCTCAACTGCCCCCGACTGCTGGCCTGGTTGCCCCTCACTGCCCCTCCCTGCCAGCCTGGTTGCCCCATGCAGCCTACTGTTCAGTCATTTGGTCATCCCTTACTAAGTCCCTGCTGGCCTGGTCACCCCACACAGTCTGCTGTTCAGTCGTTTGGTCATCCCTTACTAACCACCTTGGCCTTGTTGCTCCATGTAGCCTGCTGTCAGTCATTACTGTGAGGGCATCCTGGTCAATTTGCATATTACCTTTTTATTAGTATACATCTATACACACTTTTTGGTCTTGTAATTACATTCTTAGGAATTTATACTATGAATATGCCTGCATATATGAAAATTATATAAATTCTAGGGGCGAGGTGCACTAAATTTGTGTGCTTACGGGGGGGTGGGTGAGGTCCCCTCAGCCTGGCCTGCAACCTCTCACAATTCAGGAGCCCGACTGATAGCTTAGGCCTGCTCCCCATGGGGAATATTCCTGACAGATTTTTTAAATAGCAAAATTTTGAAACCTATCTGTAGGTCTACTGATTGAGGACTTGTTCAATGAATTATTGTTACATGCATACAGTGATATTACTATATAGTTATTAAAAAGGAAAGAAAAAAGATAATAACAAAAAAGAGATTACTGATACAAAAACATTTCCAAGTTATAGTGATAAGTGAAACTAGCAAGGTCCTATGTTACTAATCATGGTGGGGGGAGAGGGAAAAATTATATTTATGCATATACACACATATTTATAGAAACTGTTGTATTTGCTTTTACATGCATATAGTATTTCTAACAAGACACACAATAAACCAGCAACAGAGATGAATGGTTTTTCATAAAAATAATGTAGTAATTTCAAATGATATTCCTAATCAAAGTCTCACTATTCAGATAATATAACCAAAATAATATTATAAAGAAAAATATAACTCTAAGCTTCTATAATTACTGAAAACAACAAAATTAGTTTTATTCAATCCAGTGGTTCTCAAATGTTAGTGTACCCAGCAATCCCCTAGAAGTCTTATTAAAACACAGTATTCTGGACTCCACCCCATCAACAGGTCTGGAATAGAGCCTAAGAGTTTGTGTTTCTTAATAATCCCAACTAGAGCTGAGTTACTGGTCCAGGGACCACACTTTGAGGTCTGTTCTAGATCAAAATTGTACATAAAACCCCACCTGCTAAGAACGTTATTACCCTATATAATAACAGCCTAATATGTGAATTGACCAAACAGCTGAATGACCAGCAGAACGCCCAGTCACTATGATGCGCACTGACCACCAGGGGGCAGATGCTCAATGCAGGAGCTGCCCTGAGCCCACAGGCTCCAGGCCAGCCAAGGTCGGTGCCCCTGATCACCCTGCTGATCGCCCTGCAGAAGGCAGAAGGAGGTGACCTGTGGCGGTGAGGGGCGGAGCCGGCAAGCAGATGGTGTCAGGCTGCCGTAGCCCCACAGATTGGCCCTGATCACCAGCCAGGCCTAGGGGCCCCACTCATATACGAATTTTGTGCATTAGGCCTCTAGTAATGTTATAATAACATTATAAATATAATCTTGTTCTTATCAATAATATTTAGATAACACTGCTTGTTTTCATAAAACCTAAGAAGTCTGGGTGGTGGGGGTGGATAATAATTTAGGTTATTCTAAACATGGTGAAATAAAGGAGAAGGGTAGACAATTCAGTTCTGTTGAACTTTTCAAACTTAACCTCCCATCTCTTATTCCTGCCATCAGATGGAAACCAGTACAATGATAAGCTGCCAAGTTGCAGATATAAATTTAAAAATAATAAAATAAACTGAGGTGATAATTATGTCAGTGTTAATTACAAAAGAATATACAGCTATGGGTCCCTATACTGACGTTAATAACTAGAGAGGCATTTATTATTCAATTAATTAAATGTATGTGTATTAGCTATTGGTCTGTAAACCATATCAATTATAGATGTGTTATGGACTGAATCATGATATCCCAAAATTCATATGTTTAAGTCCTAACTCCCAGTACCTCTCAGAGCGTGACCTTGTTTAATACACCTTTGCTTAGCAATAACCACTCAAATAATCTCTAAGTTCAGCACAAAACTAATTATCTCAAAATTTGAAGTAATGAGGTACAAAGTAATAGTTATCCTTGATCTGTGGGTGCCTCATAAATAGGCATTGCTAACATGGAAATTCTTTCTTTGGATTCCAAAACTTACGGGAAATTCTCATGGGGAGATTCTATCTTATACTAGAGGCCCAGTTCATGTACTCGAGTGTATCCCTCAGCCCATCCTGCCCCTCTCACAGTCTGGGACCCCCAGGGAATCAAGCCTAACCTGGCAGTCAGACCTCTCTCTGGCAGCCCGGAGCCCTCAGAGAATGTCTGACTGATGGCTTTGGCCCACATTCTGCGGGGAGCAGGCCTAAGCCATGAGTGGAGCATCCTTAATGCTGCTGAGGAGGTGGGAGAGGCTCCTTCCACCATCACTGCATTTGCATCCATTAGCCAGGCTTATGGCTGAGCGGACTCCCCTGGTGGGAGTGCACTGACAACCAGGGGAGAGGGCCTGCATTGAGTGTCTGCCCCCTGGTAGTCAGTGAGCATCATTGTGACCAGCTATTCCAGTGTTCTGCTGTTAGGGTCAATTTGCATTTTACCTTTTAATTATATAGGATAACTTCATTATATATTTTGTATTAAGTTTACAAACTACGTCAATTATAAATGAACATTTAATTTTGAATTTATATTATCAAATGTCTCAACTACTGAATCAATACTTTCATACATATGGCTATCCATTTGTTTTATCTTTATAAAAAGTAGTAGTATTCAAATGCGTTGGGATGGGGGATGATAGTTAGTACTAAATTTTCTCTAGAATTTCTCTTCTCTGTTCCTTTCTTCTCAACAGAATTCAGTTACATAGTTTAGGAATCCAAATAGGCAAGCCGATATTCCTCTATTTGCTTACAAATAAATAAATTTTACATTTTTAAAAATTATTAAAAGAAAATTAATATTTCTTGGCTTCCTAGAATACAAAATATTCTAGTGTCATTATTTATCTTATGTTCAGGAGTGAACATCTCTTATAAGTCCTACAATTAAATGATTCAGCAACCAGCCACACTATCTTTGCCTTTTAACAGTTCCAATCAGTTGCAGATCTAGGTGTAATCAACAGCAGCAGGGGGCTTTAGGAAGCAAAACAAAACAAAAACAGTAGGGATCTTTAGGAGAATACAGTAAGTGATACTAGGAAACATTACAGGCTATTTTAATCCAAGTTAATCTAAAACATTAGAGTCTGGTTTTATAATCAGAAGTGAAAGAAACAAAGCAACGTTTGAATATCTGAAAACAGAACAAATTTCAAACAGTTTAATATTAAAGGTTAAAATTAAAGGGGACAGCTCTGAAAATGAATCTTTTCAGACTTAGAAGGGTCATTACTTCTGTTTTGGTGATTTAGCACACCCATTTAGCTGATAAATTAAAGCCCTCCTTACCTGTTACTGCTACCACGCCTAACAAATTTCCTATCATCTATTTATAAAATTAAAGCGTCTTAGAGAGTAAATGACAATGTTCTTACTCCTCTTAAGAAACATTTAAAATTTTAACAGCAACATCAGGACAGCTTTAAAATGCAATTTAGCAGAATGTTCTCATTTTCCTATTTTGGATTCCCTAGCCTAGAGTGTATGGGTGGTAGTTAAGTGCTATGACTGGTGCCACTTAAAAGCATGCAGGTAGCACAGTGATTTATTTATATGAAAAATCAAAAGCCAATGGTAGCATGATGTGATGACTACGAATTTTAACTCTACAAAAATTCACAAGTGGAAATGTTACCATAGAAACAACCTGATCACATTGCATGTGAGGATAGCTGATTTCATGATATAATTCTATAGCTGTTTGTTGCAATATGTGCAATGAGATATCTATGAAACCCCAATTCTTCTATTTCTTCACTCTGCTCAGAATAACAAGATGTGAGGAATGCGGCTGACAGGTTTACAATCTTGTCAAATTTTCTTTGATTTTAAATTTTTCAAAACCAAAAACATTTAAAAAAATAAATTGGCTAAGATTTAAAACATTTAACTATAAGACTTGGTATAAGACATACTCTAACCTAGAGTGTTAGAATTTCTTATAGAAGAAAAAGTGTACCTGATGGTAACAATTTCTCTTTCTGGGAATACTTCCTAAGTCATTCTGCAACTATCTACAATGCTGTTATATCAAAAGCAATGTTTTGCATTACAAAAATTGTTTTTCAAAAAAAAATTGTTTATCCTCTATGCAGCAGGTACTTAAGACAGATGTTAATAAAAATATCCAACATTATCAGTAAATCAACACCTGTCTTGAAAAGGTGTTTTTCATGAAAGTGTTTCTAGATTATTTGTAGTTATTATTTAGGGAAGAAAATACATTAAAAATAAA
>JAAGEH010000125.1:18824955-18973563 GCA_011751065.1 Lasiurus cinereus
AAGAGTTTAAATACTGAACAGTGATGAAAACATAAAACATATAAACACCAAAAATAACCGCATATTAAAATGAAGCACAATGTCTAGTTTAAATTTAAAATAGTAAGAAATTCAGAAATGAGGTTTTTCTGATTCCTTAAACTCTTGCCCTTTCCCTTTTTATTTTCTAATACATATGGTATGTGTTGGTACCATCATCAACATCTGAAACACCTGAGCAGTGGCATGGGAAGCTTTATTTCTGAATAGTATAGGTTTATGGTTTTATGTAATTTTTTCCCTTAGGCTATTACTAATGTGAAAACTATTACTCAGTAAATAAAATTTAAGTACAAAAGAACATCAATCCTTCCAAATGATTAACACAAGGACCTAGGATCTCAAAAGGAAAAAGTAACAATCACAGAAATATTGAAGCAAACTTTTTAAAGCAAAGGAAGCAACTTAGCAGAGCAAAGCTCATACCTGTTAAAGATCCTGTCCCCCAAATTAAGTTTCAAATATAAAAACTAAGTTATAAAGTTATAATTCAAGTCAAGACAATCTGGAAATGTTTCAAAGAGAACCAAAATAATAATTATAGTTTTTACGTAAAGTCAAACTGTACCTATCATCTTCCTTCCTAAACCAAACAGCATATTGAAGGATGAGTAGGAGTTTGAGAGCAAGAAAAGGGAAGGCTGAGGGAAAGAGCTTTCTGGAAGCAGCAGAAAACAGAAAGGCAAAGAATAAAAGAAGACATCCATTCCAGGTGCAATTACTAAAAATGTAGCATGCCAGGCACTGTTCTAGGCCCTAGGACACAGTACTAAAGAAGACATCAAACCTGATCAAGTGGAACTTAAGTACTGTTTGCAGGAGACAAAGAACAAATATAAAAACAACTGACTGTAACAATGAAAATAAAACAAGTGGATAGGGTGGAGAGACAATGGCACAATTTTAGACTGAGTACTCAGGTATCCAAAGAGGTAACATTTAAACTGAGAGCTGATTAGAAAGAAAGAAGCTCATCATTGATGGAGTCTAGAAAAATGTTCTTCCAGTGAGAAGAAACAAAGAAAGAAGTTATCTTTAGTACCATTCCAAAGTTCCATAGCATTATCCTAACATTTAACATGAAATTTGTACTTTTCAGTGTTTTTGTTTACTATTAATATTTTAGCCCCAAATCCTGCATGGGGTACAGAAAATGAACTTTTACTATACAAACTCAGGAACAAACCCACATTAACTATATAATAAATATTCACTCATTACTATATTAACGGGCTGTGCACAAATGTAACCTTAGGCACAGAAGAGAAATAGATAGGAAATCTGTGTCCCTGCTACTATTCAATTATGTACTCATAGTCACTGTTAAAAGGTTATCATTTCTTTTTCTTTCATTTTCACCTTTTTTCTTCCTGGTTAAGTCAGGCTCTCCTTCTTGCTTATGATGACATTACAATAGCTACTGTGCTTGTCTCCACACCTCTCATTTCTTCCCCTCTCAGCATCTTCTTACACACCAATATCAGAATAATTTCCATGAGCACAGGGTTTTCTTCATGACATGCCTTGTTGCACACCTATATCTCCCTCCCTGAAGGCTTATTAGAATGCGACTGATCATAGGTGACATTTTAAAGAATATGCCTAAATCAGCCCCAATTTATCAAAAGGGTCATTTTCAAATCTGATAATTTATTTTTATTAACTAACTACATAGGAATACATTTCCTAAATGATTATTGCAGACTATAAAACGCCTTAAGAACAAGAAGTGGCCATTATTAACTGCAGCTGGAACAATAATGTACATATGAAAGTGAATTACACTCACTGACCATTTCTATTATTTTAGTGAGTACAAAATGGAGGAATAGATTGGTCAAGTAAACAATAATAGAAAACATTGATATGCTTTGAATAGAAAACACAGGCAAACACCTACATAGAGGAAAAGTAAACAGTATAGAAAAAGTCAAAGCAAATTTAAATTTTCATACTGCTACAAAAAATATGTCACATAACCCAAATTACCTTGTTCCCTCAACACAAAATAAAAATAAAAACTGCTTACTATGAGTGAAAAGCATGTTGTGCATTGATAAATATTTAAGTCATTAGTCAAATACAAGGTATTGATTCTCATTACTCACTGGTAACAGAACTAGATAAATGACAGTAAATCAAGAATTAATTGCAGCCCTGGCCGGTGTGGTCAGTTGGTTGAACACTGAAAGGCTGCCAGTTCTATTCTAGGTCAGGGCACATGCCTGGGTTGCAGGCTTGATTTCCTGGTAGGAGGCATGCAGAAGGAACCCTATTGATGTTCTCCTCTCACATGGATGTTTCTCTCTCTCTCAAAATCAATAAAAATACAAATAA
Source organism: Lasiurus cinereus (assembly GCA_011751065.1). Taxonomy (NCBI): domain Eukaryota; kingdom Metazoa; phylum Chordata; class Mammalia; order Chiroptera; family Vespertilionidae; genus Lasiurus; species Lasiurus cinereus. Next base: position 18,827,332 of record JAAGEH010000125.1, read on the forward strand.
AAAAAGAATTATAAAAAAATTTAAGGAAGTTCCCATAAAAAATTTTGAAACAATATAGCTATAAAACCTGCATATTTTTAGGTGACATGGGGCTTAGCATAAGTGACTAAATTTTGGCTCTTTCGTCTTTTTTTTAACAAAGCCAAATTCTTTTGTCTATAAACATATTATTAGATTAGACTTTTCCAAGAAACCTTTTTTCATAAAATTCTATTTGCTAGTACCTTAACAAATCAATAAACTATGACTTTATAAGTAAAATCATACTTTATTGAATGTTTTTAAATCTTTAATAAAACCAAAATCCTGTTTCCAAAGCCTCAGAGGACTTGCTCTCAGAATGGTTTTAAAATCAATTTGTTTATTCAAATTGTAGTTGGAATTTATGGAAAAACAAAAGAGAAATGCCAAGGAAAACACAAATATAAAAGATTACACAATATTAAATTATCACCTTAAGTTATAATTTTATAATAATGACCAAGATTAAGTGAATGGCATTTTTAAAAAAACCCACTGATTTAATAGAGAACAGTAAATATCAAATGGATTTTTAAAAACTTTCAGAGAGGAAGAGAGAGGGAGAGAGATAGAAACATCAATGATGAGAGAGAATCATTGATTGGCTACCTTCTGCACACCCTGTACTGGGGAATAAAGCCCACAACTTGGGCATGTACCCTGACTAGGAATCAGACTGTGACCTTCTGGTTTGTAAGTCAATACTCAACCATTGAGTCACACTGGCCAGACTGCTCCCCACCTTTTTTTTTATAAGCTTTCAATAATCATACACAAAAGACCAAAAAAATTTGCATGAAAAATGGATTTCAATGGATAATCAAAAATTAGTGGTCACAAACAAGGCTGAATTCATGCAATTACAGAATACACAGGTTTTAAAAATAATAGTCCCATAAAAAATTATTGGTTATGAACACCAGGCTGAATGAGAATGAAAAAAAAAGAAAAGAAAAAGAGGATATTGCTCAGCTAACAATTTTCAAATTTTTTCTGTAAAGTGCCAAGTAGTAATTACTTAAGTCTTTGTGGGTCTACTCTGCTGTAAATTAATGAGCATGGCTGAATTACTATAAACTTTATTTATGGACAGTGAAATTTCATATAAATGTTCATGCATTACAAAATATCACTTTTATTTTGACTTTTTAAAACATTTAAAAATTATAAGAGCCATTACTGGATGGTGGGTTATATAAAAATGAATGGCAGGCCAGACTTGGCTCATGAACCAGATTTAAGTCTACTTCTGTTCTAAGTCATATGTTTAATCACACTGTCATCCCCTAAACACAAAAAGAAACTAGACCCTTATCTCCCTCATTTTTTTACACCTATATCCCAAATATTTTAGGATCTATCTCCTACTTTTATCATCATGGTCTTAATTCAGAGTCATCATTTCTTACTTGGAGAATTACCAAATACAAAACAAATTAAAAACACTCTATGTGAGCTGATGCCTTCAGGAATGATCATACCTCCAATCCATCCTTAAAGATTGCTACTAGAATAAATCTCTCTGAAATATAAGCCTTCTACCCTATTTGATTGACCAGGAATAGATATACAAATAAAAGCTATTTGAAAAATACATCAATAAATTTGATCTTTTTAGAGAGAGAGAGAGAGGAAAGGTGAAAGAAGAAAGCCTATTTAAATACTAGAGGCCTGATGCATGAAGATTCATGAAAGAATGGGCCTTCCTTCCCCTGGCTGCCAGCAATGCCTTTGCTCTGGCTGGAGCCGCCTTTCTGCCTTCCCACGCTGCCCAAAGGCCTGGAGAGGCTGGGGTGGTGTGGAACGCCTATGTCATCACCATGGCGATGATGCAAGTGTCCTACCCAGCCCCTGGCTGCTGGACATCTGCATATGCAATTTAGTCCACCATATTTGTTGGGTTAATTTACATACTTACTCCTGATTGGCTGGTGGGCATCTCAAAGGTACAGTCAATTAGCACGTTACTATCTTATTAGGTAGATAAAACATTTAAATCACAACCAAAGAAAAACAGAAGTTCTTACAAATGCTAATGAAACATTTGCAAACTTGCATATTTAAGAGGATACAAAGATAATCTTAATACAATGTAAAAATGTGGGACCCACATTTATTGACCACAATATAAACCTAGAATTTTTTTAAAATCCTTTATAATCAGAAATTGAAATACATTTCACTTCTACATAGCTTATATAATAAAAATACTGTATAGAAAATGAAATAGTGAGTTAATGGATCTAAGCTTTGAGCATCAATGGTTGCAAATATTTAAAATGATAAAAAGGCATTATGTCTGATGAAAGCATCCAGAGCTTTGCCTAACAGATTAAGTTTAAGACTACTCAAACACTGATGCTACCTATCAATTTGGAGAAAATATAGAAGAAAATGTTTAACTATAACATGAGTATGAAATTAGCAGGTTCCACAGTTGCAGCAAAGTCTCCAGAAAAACAGCCCAGGTTCTGCAGTAGATCACTTATAAAAAAAAAAAAAAAGGTTGGAGGATGACACTATAGATTAAGAAAAATTTTAAAAACAAAACTAATGTTTTAAATGGGCAACACTAAACTGTAATGTCTAGAGATGCACACTTGGATGATGCAACCATAAAATTAAATAAATTATTATTATGCAAGTCAGAAATGTGGTTAATTGAAGGAAGTATGGGTGCTGTAAATGGCATAAAGCACATGGAATGGATTCTTCAGGAGCTGGCAAAGTTCTATTTCTTGACCACAATGCCTCTCACTGCCAACCAAAGGCACCTTGATTATAGTATGGGTAAATTTTAACAAACATTTTTGAAATTAATCCCTATTATGTTTAAACTGTTCTATTACAAAGAATAAAGAAAAGTGTCCTAATTCATTGAATGTTTGCATAACTTTTAACACCAAAACACAACAAAGAAAACACACCAAAAAATGATCTCACAATATAACATAACCAGGAAGAAATCTTTCCAGAAATGTAAGGGCAATTTCATGTCAGAAAATCTAGTAACTGACCATATTAGTAAGCAAAGGAAGAAAAGACTATGTCATTTTACTGAATGTAGCTAAACTTCAATAAAACTTAACTAATGTTTAATTTATAAAAAAACTAATCAAATAAAAAATAGAACTTTCATTCCTCAAAAAAAGATTTATTAGCATGAAACAAAAATACCAGTAACAGATATAATGGTAAAACATAAATAATTTTTTCTTAACAGCCAGAAATACTCAAGACTACTGGCTATTAATGCTTTTCCAACATTGTAGGGAGATTTTTAGTGAACCCTATAGGAAAAGTATGAGAAACAAGAAGTTAAACTTTCAAAGGAAGGCAACATTACAATTTTCAGTTGTTATTATCTCTTTACAAAAACTTGAAATAATCAATTGCAAAATATTTTTAATTTATAAAATATATAATACTTTATAATTAAAAAAAAAAACTTTCCTATATACCCCAAACTCCTCACAATTCAATAAATGTTTGTTATGCCAGAGACTGTGCTAAATACTAAACAAATCAAAAAGAACCATAAAGAAAACACCTCATCATAACAGCAACAGCAAATAGTGCATTGTGGAAAAAAAAAACTCATAATTGGAAAGTTATATATTTTTCTCAAAGTAATCAATACTTCTAATGCAATTCTATTAGAGATTCCAAAGGGATTGTGAGGACAGAAAGTGGTAGATTTAATAAAAAAAAAATGTAAAGTCCACCTAAATTGTCTGAATACCTATGATTTTTTTTTCAAGAATAATAATATGAAAGGAGCAGCTTTGTAAGATGGTAAAACAATAAATCCAGTTATTAAAAAGTATAAAGTCTGTTAAAGAGTAACAAATACATTAACAGATTAAGTCCAAAACAAATCTATAACTACATCAAAGTTTAAAACACAATAAAGGAACATTTGTTGATGAGTTGACTATGATGAGTAAGATTACACAATTAGGTAGAAAGATATTACTGATTGAAACTGGAGAAAATGGATGCAGAAGGACCAAATTAAGCAAAAATAAAATAAATTAAATTTCAGACTTGTCGAATTTGAAAAATTCTTGTGGAATCCAAGTAGAGAAACATCCAAAAGGAAGTTAGATATATTGGTTGAGTGGACATAACAGTGAGCTAGGCTGGAGTTGTCAATTTGGAAGTCATCACGTAAACTTGATCATGGATGTTGATGAGACTACCAGGAGGAAGATATAGTGAGAGGAGAAAAGCACTTAAAAATTAGGTAGAGAAAAGGAAGCTAAAAGAGATGTAGTACTCAATTAGGAAACAGGAAAACCAGGAATTGTGATATCATATAAGCAAGAGCAAAAACTTATTTCAAAATGAAGAAAAGTACAACTTAAAGTGTGAAAATATCCATTGGAATTACCAAAGTACATTGTTCATGGTACAAGGTTACAGATTCACAGTGTGAAGAATTCAACTGAAGAACCCATATTTCAAAAGTATCTTTAGAAAGAGCTAATGTAGATAATATTTTTAAAAAAGAAAATGAGAGAGGAAAAACAGAATAAAAAGGGAGGCGGTGGAAGAACATATACAAACAAGAAACAATGGTCACTACAGAAGAATTACAGATCGTTTTCAACTTTATACACTTCTGAAGTATTTAAATGTTTACCAAAATCATGGAGTAATTATAAGTTAACCAAAAATATAGATTATTTTGAAGAAAAGAATTACCTCTGCAGATATTTCCTTTATTTAAAAAAATTAAATTACTTAAAGGTTAAAAAAAATTTCAGAGGAGCTTCCTGCAGATCCATACTATTTTAACTCTTTTATAATGGCCACATCCTATAAAGTATTTTTATTCATTCTTTCAACCAGTGTTCATCAAACAGCTATTATGAAGCACTCATGCTAAAAACACTGGAGATAAACACAAAAATAAGATACTAACCTTAACAGAAGCCAACAGTGTGATAGCAAACATAGATATGTAAAAAAATAAATACAATTCAACATGACAAGTATATACACAAAGTGCCAAGGAAGTGTAAGTTAAAATATTTTATGAAAGAAATAAAATTTGAACTGAATCTTGAAGAAAAATAAGGTATAAGTTGCAGTCAAGATTGTCTCATTCAAAACAAACAGAAAGGCAAAAGCTGAGTGATATAAATATGTTTGAGAAGATGGAGTACTTGCAATGAATTTTAAATCTACACTCATTATCTTACCCACCATGTTTCTTGGTTCCTTAGGTCTGATCAACCTATACTGATGAGGACCTCATCAAACCTTCACATCTCTATCTTTAAAGTACTCAGATAAACAGGAGAATCCAAGATGGCGGCATAGGTAAACACTACACTGCTGCCTCGTACAACAATTTCAAAACTACAACTAAAAGACAGAACGGACATCATCCAGAACTACAGGAAAGCTGGCTGAGGGGAAATTCTACAACTAGAAGGGGAAAGAGAGGGGCTCACAGAGACCCAGAGGAGCTGCAAAAAGCTGAGGTATGGAGACGCGCTCGTGGAGAGAGTGGGTGCCAGAGAACCTGCCTCGCTTTCTCTGGCGGGAGGGAGACGGAGACTCTCAAAGGCATTGAACTCCTTATCCTACGACACTAAACCCCAGATCCAGCCAAAACTCAGACGGGGGAAGTTTGGACTGTGAAAAGGGAGAAGTGCATGGAAATTTAGGGGAGTTGCAAAAGATCAGAAGTTTGGTGGCGCGCAAGGCACTGCGCGCAGAGTACCGACTGCTGAAAAAATAAATACAATTCAACGTGACAAGTGTATACACAAAGTGCCAAGGAAGTATAAGTTAAAATATTTTATGAAAGAAATAAAATTTGAACTGAATCTTGAAGAAAAATAAGGTATAAGTTGCAGTCAAGATTGTCTCATTCAAAACAAACAGAAAGGCAAAATCTGAGTGATATAAATATATGTTTGAGAAGATGGAGTACTTGTAATGAATTTTAAATCTCCACTCATTATCTTACACACCATGTTTCTTGGTTCCTTAAGTCTGATCAACCTAAGTGGGCGGGAGACAGACCCTTCCAACTGTGCCACTTCTAACTCCAATAAACCCAGTTTCAGGCAAAACCCTGGGGACCCAGACTTGTGTGGTCCCAGAGCACAAGGGAGCGGGAGGGGCAGCAGTCTAGAGGCACTGCAAGAGAGCGCATGCACACACAGGGACCGCTCCAGTGATTACCCAATCACGTGAGACTCAGGGGCCGTGAAGGGCGGGGCTGACTGGAAGGCAAGGCAGTCCATTTAGCCCTGAGACTCCACTCATCCCAAGCTCAACAGAGAGGCTTTTGCAGTTTTTCAAGTCTGGTATCATAAGGCTGAATCCAGCACAGAAGTTCTCCCAGCATAGAATGCCGAGACAAAGGAAGGGATCACAAACAAAAGAAATGGAGGAAAACAAAGGACTGGATATAGAGTTCAAAACCACGCTTATAAAGTTTTTCAAGAATATCCTAGAAAAGTTGGATAAAGTTAGCGAGAACCAAAAGGAGATGAAAAAGGACCAACTAGAGATGAAAAAGGACCAACTAGAGTTGGAAAAGGACCAAATAGAGACGGAAAAGATCCAACTAGAGATGAAAAAGGACCAACTAGAAATTAAACATACACCGACTGAAATAAAACATATTATACAGAGACCTAACAGCAGACTAGAGGAAGTCAAGAATCAAGTAAAAAATTTGAAATATAAAGAATCAGAAAACATTCAACTGGAAAAGCAAGAAGAGAGAAGAATCCAAAAATGTGAAGATAATGTAAGAAGTTTCTGGGACAGCTTCAAGCGTACCAACATCAGAATTCTGGGGTTGCCAGAAGAAGGGAGAGAGCAATACTGAAAACCTATTTAAAGAAATAATGACTGAAAACTTCCCACATCTGGTGAAAGAAATAGACTTACAAGTCCAGGAAGCACATAGAACCCCATATAAAAGGAATCCAAAGAGGACTACACCAAGACACATCATAATTAAAATACTAAAAGCAAAAGAAAAAGAGAGAATATTAAAAGCAGCAAGAGAAAAACAGTTCATTACCTATAAGGGAGCACCCATACGACTGTCAGCTGATTTCTCAACAGAAACGATGCAGGCCAGATGGGAGTGGCAAGAAATATTCAACGTGATGAACAGCAAGAACCTACAACCAAGAATAATCTATCCAGCAAAGCTAACATTCAGAATTGAAGGGCAGATAAAGAGCTTCACAGATAAGAAAAAGCTAAAGGAGTTCATCAACTCCAAACCAGTGTTATATGAAATGCTGAAAGGTACTCTTTAAGAAGAGGAAGAAGAAAAACGTAAAAGACAAAAAATTATGAACAACAAATACATATCTATCAACAAGTGAATCTAAAAATTAAGTGAATTAAAAATTTGATGAACAGAATAAACTGGTGAATATAATAGAATCAGGAACACAGAAAGGGAGTGGACTGATAAGTCTCAGGGGGGAAGGGGAGAGGGGTGTACAGGGAGAGACTGGACAAAAATCATACACCTATGGATGAGGTCAACGGGAGGGAGGTAAGGGTAGAGGAAAGGGTGGGAGCCAGGTGGAGGGGAGCTATGGAGGGGAAAAAAGAGAAACAAATGTAATAATCTGAATAATAAAGATTTAATTTTAAAAAAGTTATCTTTTTTTCTATGAGCTTAAAATAACATTAATATATTAAATCCTGAGTCTCAAATTTTGAACATCATGCTTACAGATTATTTTGAACACCCTGTTTATAGATTATTTTGAACCTATCACATCCTACTGTTGAATGAAAAAAAAATAAAATAAAAAGTGAGTCCAGCCAATTTACAATAGCTAAGATTTAGAAACAGCTTAAGAGCCCATCAGCAGACGAGTGGATTAGAAAACTGGTACATCTACACAATGGAATACTACCTGACTGTAAAAAAGGAATTCTTACCATTTGCAATGGCATGAGTGGAACTGGAGAGCAGTATGCTAAGTGAAATAAGCCAGTCAGAGAAAGATAAATATCACATGATCTCACTAATCTGTGGAATATAATGAACATCATAAACTGATAAACAAAAATAGATACAGAGACAAAGAAGCATCAAACAGACTGTTAAACTTCAAGGGAAGGCAGGAGGAATTGAGGGGAAGGGGGAGAGATCAACCAAAGGACTTGTCTGCATGAATGGACACAGACAATAATGAGGGGCCGGGTGAGGGCATGTGCCAGGGGGTGGGGGAGGTCAATGGGTGAAAAAGAAGACGTATGTACTTTTATTTGTAACTTGAGACCCAGTGCACAAAATTCGTGCACGGGGACTAGGGGGCGTATCCCTCAGCCCAGCCTGCACCCTCTCCAATCTGGGACCCCTTGAGGGATGTCTGACTGCCCAATGGGATTGGATCTAAACGGGCAGTCAGACATCCCTCTCACAATCCAGGACTGCTGGCTCCCAACTACTCATCTGGCTGCCTTCCAAATTGCCCCTAACCACCTCTGCCTGCCAGCCTGATCACTCCCTAATCACTCCCCTGCCAGCCTGATTGATGCCTAACTGCTCCCCTGCCAGCCTGTTTGCCTCTAACTGCCCTCCCCTACCAGCCTGATTGCCCCCAACTGTCTTCCCTTGCTAGCCTGGTCACCCTAACTTTCCTCCCCTTATGGCCTGGTTGCCTCCCACTGCCCTACCCTGCCAGCCTGGTCACCCCTAACTTCCCTCCCCTGCCGGCTATCCTGTGGCCACCATCTTGTGTCCACATGGGGATGGCCATCTTTGACCACATGGGGGTGGCCATTTTGTGTGTTGGAGTGATGATCAATTTGCATATTACCTTTTTATTACATGGGATACTTTAATAAATAAAATAAAATAAAATTTTTAAAAAGTGAGTCTAAAAATTCAACTTGAGTCAAATCAGTATCAAGTAGTAAGACTGATTTGTCAGCTACCATATTTTCCTAAATACTTTCACACATTGCTATTTTAAGGGGAAAAACTTCATAATTCCACGAAAGTAATCACTACTGCCATTTCCTTAAAAAAAAAAAAGTCAAATATGTGCATGGGTGGATGTTGAAATAAAAGTTCTCTTAAGGGAGAAAGTGGTGGTGGGCTAGGGGTTGGAGAAAATTAAACACAAAAGAAAACTTCATTTCTAAAACAGCATTTTTATTTTCATTTGGTGTTTCAGTTAACAATCACCAAATAGTCATTTATTTATTCCTCCAGATAAAATATACTTGTAGTATATTTCACATATTTCCAAAAAAGCAATCAAGTTATGTTCTCATTTCTTCATAAAAAAGAACTATTTTGCCTTTAAGTTAATTACAAATTGATTACATTTCTTTTAGTTATATGCTTCAATTTAATTTTCTTTTTTTTGTTGTTGTTGTTGAAATGGTACATGTTATATTTGATATATTCTGCCAAAAAATATACTATCCCATATTTTTACAAAGGAAAGACATGTTAAAAATTCAAACTTTCAAACTAAGGCAATATGTATTGTGAGTGAAATATTTTTTCTCCTTTGATATTCTCTTTACTTAGCATCCTTCCACATTATAACATTACGAGAGGCCCGATGTAAGAAATTTGTGCACAGGGGAGGTGGAAATCCTTCAGCCTGACCTGCTTCCTCTCGCAATCCAGGACCCCTTGGGGAATGTCGGACCTACAACGACAGTCAGACATCCCTTTCGCCATCTGGGATGCTGCATGCACCAGTGACCATACTTTTCATATAGTTGAAAGGCATCTTGCTTTTGTATGGGTAGCTACATTTTTTTGCCCTGATTATAAAAACATGGTCCTTCTGAGGCAATAGTACCATTTCTCCCATCTTATGGAAGGAAAAACTGAAGCAGAGAGAAGTTAAGTAATTGGCTTTGTCACAGAGTTATAAGTGTCAGAATCAGGGCTGACCATAAAATGTGCAAGCTAGGGCTGACCACAAAATGTGCATGTCATCACTGCATCATCCTGTTTTTCCAGTGTTTGAGTAGCCTTACCAGGTTTTAATTCTTAAATCTATGAGCTGTTCCCCATACATAGGTTAGGGTCCCTAGGCCTGGCTGGCGATCAGGACCATCTGTGGGGTCACCAGCAGGAGGAGCTATCAGGGGGACCCCTGATAGCATCCACCTTGGCTGGTAGCCTGGTGCCACTCGCTCATCAACCCCATCCCCCACTGCCACCGATCACCTCCCTTTTGGGGGGCAATGTGAATCATAGTTGATCATTCTGTTGGTCGCTCCACAGTTCGGTAGATTTGCATATTAGGGATTTATTATATAGAATATCACAATATTTGAGATTTGTTTTTAAGCACTCAATATTCTAGAGAGGGGGAATGAAATTAAGGTCACATTAAATTGATAATTTCACATTTTAAGATGCCTAATTTATACATCTAATAAAATTGACTATGAACATGTGGAATCATATATTTAATTTTTAGATTCAACCCCACTGTAAAGAATTAGTTATGACACCAAAATACATGTTATATATTCCTAGAAACTGACCTGGTTTAAGTGACGACAAATTAAAATACAAAAACAAGATAAAACTAACCAAAACCAAACCTGCTTGCTAAAAGTAACATAGGTAACAGAAAGCCATAGTTGTGAAGAGCTGGTATATATATCAGAGAGGACTGTAAGAGCAAATACTGAAATTAGTAAAAGTGGGGTAGGGTCTTCTGTTTTTGCTATTAATAAGGATCAATGTTCTCTAAATAAGAAGCTTACAAGCTAAATAATAGGAACTAAATGTACTTTTAGTCTAATGATATTAAGGACTACAGTAAATTTCAAACAAACTGTATATGTGTGTATATATGTATGTATAGGCATATTTTTTTACCAGTGCCTATATTTTTACCAATAAAAAAAAATTCTGATTCTATTGACTTTGTCCTAGCAAAATGAACTAAACTTCATACCAATTATACAATTTGACAATATATACTCCCTGAAATTAAAGAATCCTAAAGTGATCTATTTTATTTCTAAACAGACATCAGTCATCTCAGACTTTTTTGTTTCATTATTTTCACAAAAGAATAATTAGAAAATTAATGAAATGTTGTACAGTTCTTATTTGGGAGAATAACCTGACTAAAGCAGACCACTCACTAATAAAGTGCAACTTAATAAATCATGTGGAATCTTATTTTGTTCAAACCCTTACTAACTCCTAGCACCATCTGTTACCATCAAAACTATATGACAAGATATGATATATAATTAATAGGTAAACAACAATCTAATTAAAATGGACAAATACTCCATGTTCCTGCCATTTGGGAGCTCTAATTACAGACTAAATTTTAAGCTTGAATTAAATATTTAAGCTGGAAAATTAACTTTCCTTCTCGAGCCTTGAATACATTAATACAGATATGTGAAGCGACTTCCTGATGGGAACTTAAACATGTAATTTAGTTTCATCAAAGCAGTTACTAATTGTTAAGCAGCAGTACCTTACCATATGTACACAATAGCTATTTAGAGCTGAAAAGGTGGTTCTAAAGCACCCCTCTGCAACCCTTTCCTGATATAAATATAAAATGTATATACAGCACAGCAGTAAATACTACACATTGAAAATAAATTACTTAAGAGTCTTCGGCTTCCAGTGATTTCTGAAGATGATTAGAAACTGGTCTAAATAAACAAAATATAGCTATATTTAACAAGATAAAAACCACACACAATTATAAAAAGCAAAAGATATACAAGAACAAAGAGCATCCAGAAATAATATTAGATCACACAAAATTGATTTTTAAAAACTCTGGCCTACTGAGTCAAAGTAATGATTTAAGACAGTATATCAATTCTTCTTTTTTTCCTACCTCTACTCTTCAAAGAATATAGCATACTTTGACAACAACATTATAGAAAGATTTAGAAAGATGACAACTGATAGGTGAATCTTTTTCTAAATTTTTATTCATTTTGGAATGTGGGAAGCATAAGATTTCAGAGCAAATTACTCTAATGGGCACCTGTTTAAGAAAATAAACACTACAAGAATATAAGAAATATAGTTTTCCTTGCTATTTTACTTAGCACATATAGAAAATGAAAGATTGGTAAGGAAAGGTGTGTATCAGTCATTTTAAAACTAACTTATTCTAATTCTTTATAAACATAACAAACAATGGTAGGTCAAATAATATTAACACAGTTTAGTTATGAAAGAGAACACTGTCAAGGGGTTAGTGGAAACTGCTTTTGTTTATATATTACATATTTTGTTCTTAAACATTAAATAGTATAACTGTTAAAGCTATACTAAAAATGACCTCATTTTTGTAATTACATGGAAATAGTAGTACATTGCACTGTTTACTAGTAACGTTCAAAGCCAATGACAAGTATATAACCCTTGCTTACATTAAAGGTCCTATTTTGAAAGTTCACCATAATTTAAGTAAATTAAAATTTAAATCATAATAAGATCTGCATTTAAGAATAAAATTATTTTTATCTTTTGACAAAAGAATATATATTTACTATTTTTTATTTATTACTAGATGCCTGGTGTACAAATTCATGCACCAGTGGGGGCTCTCAGCCTGGCCTGTGGGTTAGGGCCAAAACCAGTTCCCCGCCATCCTCCAAGGGGTCCCAGATTGCGATAGGGTACAGGCCAGGCCAAGGGACCCCATCGGTGCAGGATTGGGGCCAGGGAGGAATGCGGGAGGTTGGTCAGCCAGAGAGGGGACATTGGAAGGGCTCCAGGACATGTCCAGCTCCTCTCGCTCCATCCAGATCAGCTGGACCCCACAGCATGTAAACCTACTGGTCAGAGCGTCTGCCCCTGGTACTCAGTGTTTGTCATAGCAACTGGTTGACTCTCTGCACCCTGGTGGTTAGTGCATGTCATAGCAAGTGTTTGAGTGGCCTTAGCATATAATTAGCATATTATGTTTTGATTGGTTGAACAGTCAACCAGACGACCATACACTTAGGGGATCCCTCATTCCGGCTTGCACCCTCTTGCAATCCTTATAGGTTTGGGACTAAAACAGCAGTTGGACATCCCTCTCACAATCTGGGAGCACTGATTCCTAACTGCTCACCTGCCTGCCTAGCTGATCACCCCTAGCCATTCTGCCTGACTGTCTCATTGCCCCTAACCGCTTTTGCCTCAGCCCCCGTCATAGCAGCTTCATCCGGAAAGATGTCCGGCTATCTGGTCTAAGTAGCATATTATGCTTTTATTATTATAGACTAATGGTCTAGCATTTTTGTGTGTGTGTGTATTTTTTATATATATTTTATTAATATTTTACAGAGAGGAAGTGCATGCCCTTGACTGGCACTGAACCCTGTACCCTTCAATCCACAGGCCAATTCTCTATCCATCAAGCCAAACCGGTTAAGGCTGGTCTAAATTTTTGCTAACGAATAAGTTTACTGTCTATTTTTTCCACCAATATTTCCTTGTATTTGTTCCTTCCAAAAGTTGACAAAATTTAACTCATGCTTAAATTTTATTCATTGAAACTATAGAACATTTGATGTTCCTAGTATATTAGTGATCCCTCTCTGAATGTGAAGATACATTTTAAATTTCAAAATATATCACAGATCTGCCCTACACATAGGTAAGTTAATATACTTCACTGACAGAATACACTAACTAAATATATATATTCCCCTAATGTTTCCTAAGAAATCATTGCCACAGACTGGCAAATACTCACAGAAAGAAAATAAGGACACCCTTTGAACAATCTTTTGAGGTGAATGTTTATTTTCATATTATTCTATGTTACATAAAGATTAACAAATGAAGGACAATCTAAATAATACTGAGAGATTAAAAACTCCGTCCTGAAGGATGTGATGGATACACTAAATCTGGCTGATTTAAGTAGCATGATTGTTTTCTGATATTAAATCAGTCAACTGGAAGATAACAGAAGTTCCTCCATAATGCAGGCTAGAAAAGTCTATTCAATTTTATTTTAAATCTATGCTGTAAAAGTATATGCCATGGAATTTACTAAGATGACAACTATATAGATATGAAATTCATGACATATTGATTCAACATATTGAATTGGTTTTTAAAACCAATTTATATAAATGATTGTAATAGTCTATATTATGTTTAGCCATTGAGGCATATGGCAGCAAATTTGAATTTAATTTTAAATAAATTTACATAAATATAAAAAGTTCAGTAATTTTTATCTACCCGGCATATGAAACAGAAAAAATAAAAAAACAAGAGGATTATACTTTACAAATGCAACTTGAGGCTGAATTTCAAACAAACCAGAAATCTGTTTATTCTTAAAAAGAAACATAAAAATAATTGACTTCCATAAAAAAAAAAAAAAGAAGTAATCGATAGGGAAGGTACTAATAAATATTAAACAGTAAATATTTATGTTTATACATAGAATTTATAAATATATCTATATATATTCAGCGGTAAATATGAGTTACATTTACTATATATGCTTTAAAAATTAATATAAGTCAAAGACTCCCAGACTGATGTATGGTATACACATATTCAGATGGAACTAATAATTAAGACAGTAGTACAGTAACTCTACTTTGGAGAACTTACATACTTTACAAAATGAAAATATTTTTAAAGACCATCAAGTTTTTCTTGATAGGTACCACAAAATCAGAGATTTTATCCGTTGTCTAAGGATGTTCCAACTTCCTATCATTTGGGTTCAAGCTTTGGTTAATTTAAGAGACTGGGCCAAAAAGAAATACAGGCTCTGAATATGGGGGATAAAAGTCATTTGCGTGAAAAAAAGCAATCTTGAAAACAAACATTTACACCCTGTCATCACCTCATCCCTAGTGCCATCCAAATAATTAACTGGCCATATATCCAAAAATTCTAAATATATTAAGCAAAAACTAAGATGTGACCCCTAAATTTGAAGTTTATAGTTTCAGTTTATCAGAAGCATTTTCAAATGTCTTTGCCAGTTGTTTTACAGATATTTTTTCTGATTCTCTACCATTTATAAACTAGATATTATGCTATTTTACAGAAAAGGGACCCGTAGCTCAAAGATTAGTTACCTTGTCTAAGTTAAAACATACATAAATTTGCAGGAATGTTACAGGTGAACATACATATACCACCAATCACTGACATTTTACTATACTGTACTTGCTTTATCACTTATCAGACCATCATTTTTTATGCATTTCAAAGTTGCAAAAGCTATATTACTTTTTCAACACTTTATTATAAATATTTTCCAGTATGCAGAAAAGTTGAAAGAATTTTACATGAATACTCATCTAGAATATTCAATTACATTTTTGAATTCTTGCTTTAATATAATGTCTATTTTGCCCACCCTTCTATCAACCTACCTTATATTATTTTAATTACCTAAATTATTTAATGCAACTTCTAATCCTCTTCTGCAAGAGGAAAGCTAATGAAAGGTTATTTGTATATATTTAAAACTGTTATCTTAACCTTTATTACTTTCAGTTCAAGAAATGTTTAGCTAAACATGCTTTGAATGTTTTTAACTTTTTAATTTTTCTATCAGGTATAAAGACGCAAAACAAACCTTTATGAGAGGGAAACTCAAGTATTTCTCTTTTGAGAAAAAAAACTCTGAAATTTTTCTCAGATTATTAGAAAAATTGGAAAATAATCCATTAAAAAGAAAAAAGTTATTGGGGGGATGGGGGTGGAGAGAGAAATTGCATTGCCTGACAACGGAACAGATTTGAGAAACTATAGAAAGATGACTCTGAAACTTCACTTTGCAGAAAAGTTAAACTACTAAAACTAAGTAATTAGGTTATCTTTATACTTTCACATAGTATTTATAGTTGTAATTTTATGGTGCATATATTTATTACATCTTACCTAATAATAGACAAACGTGTAAATTGACCATACCTCCGCTAAGCCCACAGCCAATCAGAGTGAGTATGCAAATTAATCCAACAAAGAAGAAAGTTAATTTGCATACATACTTGGGTCCCAGGAATATCCTCAGCATCCAGGTCACTCTGAGTCAAACATTGGAAGGGTGGGGGGCCCCCTGTCCAAGCCTAAAGCCTCAGGCCAGCGATTGGAGGGTCTTGGGCAGGGGCCCAGCTGGGGATCAGAGGGGCGGGGGGGGACCCCCTGTCCAAGCCTAAAGCCTCGGGCCAAGCTGGCGATTGGAGGGGCAGGGGCCCCTGGCTCAAGCCTAAAGCTTTGGGTCAAGCCGGCGATTGGAGGGAAGGCAGGGGGAGGGGGCGAGGGGAGGGGAGGAAATCAATGGAAACATATTCTCAAGTGAGGATAAAATAAAATAAAGAAAGCAATGTCATATCCTACGAAAGACACATCTTGAAAATGCCTAAAGAATGTTGTCGTTTTTTCACGGTGAAGGGACTAGAGTCCATGTTGATGAAAACACCTTGGCAACTGCAGTGGCTGGCAATGGCTGCAGCAGTGGAGTGATGGGGCTGGTGCCTTCCCCTGATCAGCCCATTTGCCTCTCACAAAGGGAGGCCAGACTGCAGCTCCCAGAGAGCGGGCCAAAGCTGTCAACAGGACATCCCCTGAGAGCTCCCATATGTGAGAGGGGGAAATAAGGGCTGAGGGACCCCTCCCCAGTGCACGAATTTTGTGCACTTGCTCCCTAGTTCTATGTAATAAAAGCCTTATATGCTAAGTGTCTGGTCATCCAGTCAGCCATTCAACCAATCAAAACATAATATGCTAATGATATGCTAAGTGTGTTCAACCACCACTATGATGACCAATAGGGGCATATGCTCCAACTGGTAGATTAGCTTGCTGCTGGGGTCTGGCTGATCAGGACTGAGTGAGACAGGCCGGACATGCCCTAGAGCCCTCCTGCAATCCCTTCCTGGCCCTAATAGTCCACCAGTAGGATCCCTCGGCCAGGCCTGCACTCTCTTGTAATCCAGGAACCCTCAGATGATGTCAAAGAAGCAGTTTCAACCGGATCCCTCAAGCCAGGCCAAGGGGCCCCACTGGTGCACAAATGCATGCACTGGGCTCTAGTATACATATAATTGTCATGTTCTATTAGTAAGAATTTATTCTTAATTTACATGAAGAGATTTCAACATATCAGTATTTCCCAGAGTTTGACTATTAATATTAAACTAATATACCAATTTATCATACTGTCTCTCTTTACAAGGTCTCTTACACCCTCAGCACAAGTGCTTTTAAACTCACTGCAACATCTAGTTCTTTGACTTCATTTCATTTCAATCCCTTAGCACCCCTTTCAAGTTCTACTTCTTTCTCTATCAACCATAGAGTAGATGTGCTACTATTTCAACTAATGTTTTAGCAATACATTCTCTTTTCTTGCTCTTTCCTGAAAATCTTCCAACACTTGCCCAATTTCTCTGACTTTATATTCTCTGAAACTAGAGGCCCAGTGCACAAAATTTGTGCATGGGGGTAGGGGGAGGAGGTGGGGTCCCTCCGCCTGACCTGCACCCTCTCCAATCTGGGACCCTGAGGGATCGGGTCTAAATCAGCAGTCAGACAACCCTCTGGAAATCTGGGACCACTGGTTTTGAACAGCTCACCTGCCTGGTCACCCCTAACTCCTCCCCTGCCTGCCTGATCACCCCTAACTGCCTCTGCCTGCCAGCCTGATCACCCCTAAGTGCCTCCCCTGCTGGCCTGGTGGTCCCTATCTGCCTCACTTGCTGACCTGATCACTCCTTTCTGCCTCTGCCTCAGTCCCTGCCACCATGGCTTTATCTGGAAGGATGTCTGGATGGATGTCTGGAAGATGCCTGGTCTAATTAGCATATTAGTATAGATTACTGAAAGTAGAGGAAATAATGGATCAACAGGAATTCCTTCCACCTTTTACCCAAGTGAAGCATCCACATCCACTCTAGCAGCAAAGGAGTGTACCACTGCTATTGAGGAGTGCAGTTTACCAACAATTTCCAGCTGTCACATCCACAGCAGTGTTCACATCAAGGCCACAGTTGCCCCATGCATAAAGGGACGCCAGAGGAAGACCATTCCTGCCCAAAAGAGGGCATCTCTAATGGACAAAATCAGTTCGGCCCACCAACACCAGCCCCTCACCACTGATAAGGCTGAGACTTTCTCAACGCTGTATTGCTATCTGAGATTCTTCCTCCCTGATATATCTTTCTTCATCCTCTCTTATACAGATGTCAGACCTACTTACACATGGCTCCCTCTTCCTTATCTTCCAATGCCTAACACAATGCTTGGAAAATGCTCAGCAAATAATTGTTTAAAAAATCCATGCCAAGTGTATAATCTTTTACTATAACTGATCTCCTAGGCCTGAGATCCATATATTCAACCATTTACTAAATATTTTTAATCAACAAAATGTCTAAACAGAAGTCGTTCTGTTACCTTCAAACTGTCCCTGTGGTAATCTCTATTTAAGGAATAACACCACCAATGAATCATCTGTCCAACCTGATACCTGTATTATCTTCTTGCCTCTCTCACATCCAATCAATTGAAGAATCCAGTCAATTCTACTTTTTCAATTAGTTTTTTCTCTCTTATTCCTGATTGACTTAATTTAGTGTCTCAATTTATCCCCTTACCTCATGTAAATCTCCTAAACTGGTATCCTGGCTCTTGAGATCTCCCTCCAATTCACTTATGTGATCAAATGTTGCATAAGTGCTCTTTCTAAATACAAATCTGATCATACCACTCCTTAGCTTAAATTCCTTCACCAGGTCGCAATGTCTAGCACTATAATCTGGGGCTCTTCTTACCACATTGGTTCTCCTTCCTCTTCTATTTTTCCTTTAAGAAAAATGTCCAAACTCTTAGTATAATGGATAAGACTCTTCAAAAATCTAAATTGCCTATCTCAGGTCTCAATATTAGCCAACATGCAAAACTAAACCACTTCCAGTTCCTCAAATATACTCTAGGTTTGCAGTCATTTTTGCAATGTTTTCCTCTGCTTTAAGTGTCTTTCTTCACACGCAACTCAGCCTGCACCTTCTCTGGAAGTCTCCTTAGAATCCCACCCCAAGCTGGTTTAAGTATCAGTTTCTGGGGTGCACTAATGCCCATGCATGATTCTATCATTAATCACACTAGATATTAATGTTTTTAGCTGCCATTCTTTCTCCTATAAAGCTCCTAAAGGAAATAATTTTATTTTAATTTTGCTGATCCTACACCTAAAATACTGTTTGCCATAGTAGGTAACTAAGCAAAACTTTATGTGACTTAAAAAGTTAAGAGAGAAAAAAAGGAAGAAAAGAAAGACCTTTAACACTTCGAGAAATTTGTAAAATTATTTTACAAAATAAATGTAAATCATACTTGCTGACTCTCATCTTCACCCCTGTGATGACTAATTTTATATGTCAGGTTGACTGGGCTAAGGATGCCAAGATAGCTGGTAAAACATTTCTGGGTATGTCTATGAGAGTCCCTCAAAAGAGAGAGTAGCACTGGAATCAACTGAGTAAAAAGATGCCTTCAACCAATGCGGTCATCTTCCAATATATTGAGGACCTGCAGTACAAAAAGGTGGAAGAAGGGCAAATTGACTCTTTCAGCTTGAACTGAGGGATTGGGACTCAGACCAGAATTTAGATCATCTTTCCCCTCACCCTATCCCATCATGTCAATTCTCAGACCTTCATAATGAATTACAACACAGGCTTTCCTGGTTCTTCAGCTTGTAAATGGCATATCATGGTACTTAGCCTCCATAACCACATGAACCAAGTTCTCTTTCATACATATGTGTGTATGTGTATATTCCAAAAATATATATATACACATACTCTGAATAATTATAAAGGCAGTATTAATTAAAAAACATCTCATTTTCAACATTGAGCTACTAGCTGTTTAAGTGTGTATACAATTTTGGGGGACACACTGTATACATAAAATATAAAATATATAATACATATTATACACACACACACACACACACACACACACACACACACACACACATAATATCTCCTAGTGGTTATGTTTCTCTGCAGAATTCTAATACTATACAATGCAGGAGGCAAGGCCTATAAATTGTCCACAGAACATTTCTGAAAGTTATCTTAAAGTACTCACATGTATTCATGAGCAAGGCCCATCAGCTAAGAGTCACCCACTATGGCACATCCATGATTTTACCCCTCTGTGTGGTGTCTGAGGTCTGCTTGTTCTATTACCTCCTAATTAAAGCTGAGAGGGCCTCATCTGTTTTCCTGATCCTGGAGTCACCTTCGCTCTGTACTGCCGTGTACTAGTCACTACTGTCACTGACAGTGCAGCCCTGCAGCTTCTTCAGCACCTCCCTCCCACCTACCCCCAACACCCGCAACTTTCACTGAGCCTAGCTTCCCCTCTGCTCTAATTGCTCCTTGGTCCAGCAGCACTGCTGTCACACATGGTGCCCATGCCTTTCTAACACTGCCAGCACAGTGCAGTCTGCAAAATACCAGTCACTCAGTGAATTCTGGCGAAGAAGGAAAGAATGCTTTTCTACTGGTCCCTCAGTTAGAAAATACAGGAACAATGCTGCTTGTCTCCAAACATCTTTCAGAATGCATCCTCATTTTCCCGTTCCTTCTAATTCTTTTTTCTTAAAAGCAACCAATCCTCCTAATTCCACAAGGCCTAAGAGATCCACAGGAGAAAACAAAACAGACCTCAAGGTAAAGTTTAAAATGCTGCTTCTCTAACAAAAGGAGACTATTGTCTGGCTCTTTATATTTTCATTTTCTTTAAAAAAAAATCCTTTTTCTTCCCATGCATCAAAGACTAAGGCAGTCACCCTGCTGGTCACTACACTCAGATATCACTGAACCCCCACAGTTAACACAAGTGAAGTTCATCTAGAAACATGTGACCCTGAAAAAAATCTTAAACACTAAAATAAAAAACAAAAAAACTATTTAAATGTGGAAACCATTTCTTATTCCATATTTCTCATACTTAATGTATTCCATTCAAAACTTTATATTAAAATTTCTGAATTACATATGCCACTCAAAGCAACTTTCCCATTCATGCACACACAAAAAAAAATATCTCCCTTTTGGGAAATACTACACAAATGAACTTTTAGGAAAAAAAAATCAGTATGATTAGGCCAAGAGTGTCACACAACTCAGCCCACAGTACTTGCAGGCAGTGGAAAGCATTCCAAAAGACATTTCCAGACAAATTGCAACAGAAAAAAGAGATGGCCAGAGAGAACAGCAAGCAGTAACTGTCCTGGCTAGGAATTACCAGTAAATTTATCCCTATGGTGAAAGGATTTATTCTTTATGTCATGAGAACATAAGGTAAGAACAATAACTCTTCTTGCAAGTTTTGTACTCAATTCAAAATCTATTTTACAGGGTAATATATACCAACAAAGTACAACTGTAAATAAGAAAGAACTTCAGGAGGATTGGGGGGATGCAGATCTGTCTAGTGTTGCTAAGTGATTAGAGCATCAGCCCATGCACCAAAGAGTCATGGGATTGATTTCAATCAAGGGCACAAGACCTGGGATGCAGGTTCAATCCCAGGCCCCACCCTAAAAAATTTAAAAATCAATGGAAAAATATCCTTAGGTGAGGATTAACAACAACTAAAACAAACAAAAACAAACCAATACAAATTTTCTGAAAATAAAAGAAAATTTTAAACAAGTATGCAATAAACATCAACATTACTGATAGTTCAATTCCATTCAAAAATTGACATATACTTAAAAATTAAATTCCTGGCTTTATAAACATGACAAATAAATACTTTAGGTTAATATATTTTTCACATCAAGCACTTTATGAAAGAAATTTTTCCTCAAAAATCTATTACTGCCATAGCCAATGTGGGTCATTGGTTGGTTTGTCCCATGCACCAAAAGGTTCAATTCCAAGTCAGGGCACATGCCTGGGTTGTAGCTTAGTCCCTAGTAAGGAGCATGTAGGAGGCAGCCGATCTATGTCTTACATCAATGTTTCTCTCTCCTTCTCACTCTAAAAATTAGAAAATCCTTTTAAAAAATCCATTATTAACAAAGTGTTCAATCACTAAAAACAGAACACTACTTTTCTTCATTTATTTTGATACTTTACCCATCTCATAAATTATGCATTTCTTGGATTTTAACAACTATCTTCCTAGAATCTTCACATTTTAAAGGAAAAAAGGAAAATCTTCTACACTAATAAAAGAGAAACATGCAAATTGACCATCACTTCGTGATGCTGACCAGCCAATCAGGAGTGAGTATGCAAATTAACCCAACAAATATGGTGGTGGCCCCACCCCCCAGCCATTCCAGGCCTCTGGGCAGCATGCATGCAGATGTGGAGTGGCCAAGTGCGGTGGGATACTTGCTATGAGGGTGAGGGCAGGGGGCAGAGGGAGCTATAGGAGCAGCACTCTGGCTGGAGTGAAGCCTGAAGGCTCTGAATGGAGCGAAGATGGAAGGGGGCAGCCAGAACAAAGGCCTGGGTCCCTGGTGCCTGCTGGCAGCCAGGGAAAAAAAGACCTATTGCACAAATCTTTGTTCAATGAGCCTCTAGTATAAAATAAAAGGCTAATATGCAGATTGTCTCCTCTAGAGTTCGAATGACCAGGAGTTTGACCACTCACTATGACATGCACTGACCACCAGGGGCAGTGTGGAATGAAGGAAGGTCCCAGTGGGCCCTGATTGCTGGCCAGGCCTAGGGACCCTACCCATGCACAAATTTCATGCACTGGGCCTCTAGTATAGATGCATCTATTTAAAAGTAGATGACTTTAAAATTGATCTTTACAAAATATACATTTCATGTTTTTTAAATATTTTAAAAAACAAAAATTGAAGGCGAGGGGCAAAGAGGCTTTAAAAGCATCAAGGAAATAAAGATGAACAAGTACTAAGGCAGTATAGTGTAAGCTTTAGGTAATTTTAAGTACTTCAGGTAATTTTCTAAATTATTTTAATTTAGAAAGTCTCAATTCAGTTATAAATATAATTTTAAAAATAGCACACTATACTTTAGAGAATCTGGATAGTGGCATTTTTAAACAAGCAGCAACAACAGAAAAAAATATAAAACACCTCCTCCTTATGCTGCATTTATTCAATTTGTGAACTCCTACTGCAAATGGTCCTTGAGACAATATTATAAAAGATTTATAAAACAAAATGGATAAATATGACCATTTATTTAAAATTCAAGCAATTTTTCAAATCTCTATTTCCATTCAGAGTGTCCAATTATCTACAAGATATATACAGGCTGCAATACAAGCTATTATGATTGATTTTTTAAAACAAAAATACCAGCACATGTATACACATAATGAATCGTATCTCCCTTCGAAGTACCCATTTTGGGCAGCTATATATCAATTCCACTGAAGAAAAGTAAAAAACAGGCATTCCTAAAATACTTTGATTAATGGATTATGTATACATCTTCCCAAGGGGATGACTTCAAAGAGAATAACACACAGTTGAATAAATAGGCTTTGATATATTTGTTTAAAAATTCACCTAATTTATAGTCACATGAAATACAGAAACAAGCTATAAAAGACATAAAGTTCTCTGAACAAGTAAATTTCTATTTGAAATTTAAACATTCAAAATAAATATTTTCTTGCCACCCAATAGTAAGAAAATGGAAAGTGATAAGGCATAGGAAGGTAAGTATTATAAAATCAAATAAGGATGAAAGGCCATTATGTTTACCATCTTTTGAGAACTAAGTGACTATTGAGGACGAAGAAAAAGACCTACAACCTACAGCAAGCATTCTATAACAAACAGCAACAAATTCACTGGAAATAGTCTTTAAAGTTTGCACTGATATATTATGTTTTACGAAGCATTACTTCATCTTTTACTTTCAGTTATAGTATATGCAGAAGTGATTCCAACTAATAAAAATTCATCAAAAAAATGCAACTCATGTTCAAATAAACTCGTATAGAAAAGCACACTACTGTCAATTCAATTTTAGCAGCTAAAAGACAGTAATTTTTACTCTACCCATGCAATATTTTGACATAAATTTAAAACCATGTAACTTGTAATTACTATGCATCTATAGAAACATCCACACAATTTAAAATTATGTATTTTCTTCAATTCATCTTAATCTAAAAACTCTTCCCAAAGTAGTTTTTATTTTTAAAAATTTTATTACAAGGCATATAATTTTACCTTTTTTGTTTATTTGTTATGAAAATGCTATAAAACAAATACACTGACCACAAATCCTGGGTGTTCAATGCCTTCAATCAAACCACTGCAATTAATATGAAATTCTAAATACAGAATATAATACCACATGAATACTATAACAGCCAAGTCCTTTCTAAGAAGCCATATGTTTTTTCCCATTGTTCAAAAAAAGGAGATGACTTCCCGTCACTTATGTTTCTGATTAGCAAGGTGATTTATGCCACAATCACTAAAAATGCCAGCAAGTGAATGAGAAAATGCATAGTGACTGCACCAGATGTGCACAATAAACAGGAATCCCATTGTAATCTCTGGTACTTAGTTTATATGAAGGTAATGTAGGAAACACTCTTGGATATGGCAAAGTCACTCTTTTTTTACATTTGACTATAAATGATATGAAATAAATTGTGTGTTTTATACTTTATGGCATGCATACATTGATAAATTAGGTACCGTTTTGTATCCCAACTTATCTACAAGACAAACCTGGCTAAGATCATGGGGATTAATTGCTTCAGAAGTGTGAAATGCAGCTTTTCCATTCTTTTCTGCACACTCAGTGAAGAAACAATGATTAATCACTGTTTAACTATTCTCTTGAGGATCTATAAGATTGCCAAAGCAGGACTTATCCTCATAAATCCAAAAAATACAGGTTTAGATTTGTTGCCAACAACTGAAAGAACATGAACTTAAACCCATTTGTTATCAGATTAAAATAATGTCAAGGTTTAGAACCCCACTGGTATACAACTCCCTTTTAATTGGTGACTTCAATAGAAAATTAGATCAACAGAAAGTATAATGAAAGCATGTGTATTTTATAAAATAATGAACATATCTTTTAAAATTATAAAATATCTACAGCCTAATAAAGTCAAACAACATACTGAACTTGAACTGATAACCATCCTTATCTACATAAATACTTCAATTCCTCTATGCTATTTATAAAAATTAAACTACATGCTATCAGATGAAAAACAATTTTCAAATGGTTCTTTCACATGGAAAATGGCTACTTATTCCAAGATATTCCAGACAGCTATAGCTGAATGACAATTATGTGGATAAAATTATTTAGCTCCAATATATTTACAAGACTTTATAAGACTGAAAATAGAAAATTCAAAACTTTAAGCCTATACTATATATGATCCAAAAATATGTAACATTTTGCACAGAAGTACATAAGAAGGGAGGTTTTAAATATATTCCAAGTAATTAAAGCTTTCAAAACATCTTCAGCCAATATTCACTACATTCTGAAGAAATTAAGTAACTTACAAGTTAAGGCAAAATTATTTTCCACTCTATAAAACTCTGAGTACATATTTTTAATAACTGAAACCTCATTCTCTCAATAAAACATTAATATCATAATGGTTAAATCATTACAAAGAAAAAAATTTTTAATCCCCTTTAAGTGGGTCAGCTGTTCATAAACTATAAAGTAAGCATTCCTAAATGGGAATAATCTAAAATAAAAATTCAAATTTCTATATAAAATAAAAACAGTCAGTTCTCAATTATAAAGGTTCCATTTCCTATTTGTCTGATTACATGTTCATATAACTTTCTTCCTTCCAATTCATGATGCTTCTTTCAGGTCTACTAGGTACCACAAAAAGACTAGCAGAACTACAGGAACAGGAGGTCAATTTCACTGTTCATTGTCTTTTTAAAAGTGGGTAAAAGAAAGGGAAAGTGAAACATATTCTGTATTTTCCACATTTCACTTTTATTTCGAGTTGGCTGTTACTTCATTATCAAAAAGTGAAAGTTATGTCTAATTCGTGTATATTAAAAACCTAAAACATTTCACAATAAACTTCCCAAAATATTTTCTTGACAAGAAAACATTTAAAAATGACATTTATTTAAGTGTTAACTGAGTATCCACCACAGAGTGAATAGTTAAAACGTATTTGTTGATAAAATTAGATGCATTTACATTGCATCTACTCTTCAAGCTAATGACATGTTACAGTCAATTGAAAAACAATTACCTTTTATGAACTTCTCCCTACATTCCTAAATATCTTTCCAATTAAAATATTTCAATTCAGCCCTAGCTGGTCTAGATCAAGGGATAGAGCATCAGCCTGCCAACTGAAGGGTCCTGGGTTCAATTCCAGTTAAGGCACATGGCTGGGTTGCAGGCTCAATCCCTGGTAGGAGACATGCAAGAGGTAGCCAATCAAAGACTCTTCATTGATGTTTCTCTCTCTCTCTTTTTTTCTCTCCCTTCCTCTCTTAAATTAATATATATATATTTCAATTCAATGAAACATATTTAGGAAGAACCATCCTTCTGTGTTACTCAAATTATACCACTAGCATAAAATCACACAGAGATAATAGTTTACCTTGAAAAAAACTATTAGAATGGAATTGAAGGTTCGGGGACAGACATCAATATTAGCTTCTTTATTTTGGACAAGTTTGAGAAGAATTGGCATTAAATCTCCTTTAAATATCTGGTAGAATTCACCAATGAAGCCATGTAGTGCTGTACCTTTCTTGGTTAGGAGGTGTTTGTGTGTGTGTGTGTTTGTTTTATTTTATTTTAAAGTATATTTTTATTGATTTCAGAGAAGGGAGAGGGAGAGAGAGAGAGAGAAACATCGATGAGAGAGAATTATTAATAGGCTGCCTCCTGCATGCCCTCTACTGGGGATCGAGACTGCAACTTGGGCATGTGCCCTTGATGGGAATTGAACCTTGGACCCTTCAGTCAGCAGGCTGACCCTGAACCAAACTAGCTAGGGCTGTTTGTTTTTGTTTCTAAATAAATCTTACTGATTTCAGAGAGAAAGAGAGAGGGAGAGACAGAAACATCAATGATGAGAGCAAACCATTGTTTGGCTGTCTCCTGCATACCCCACACTGGAGATTGAGCCTGCAACCCAGGTATGTGCCCTGAGCAGGAATCAAACTGTGACTTCCTGGTTCCTAAGTCAATACTCAACCACTGAGCCATGCCTGCTGGGCGGTTGGGAGATTTTTAATTATTGAGGCAATGTCCTCATAATAATTGATCTGTTCAGATTATCTATTTCTTCATGATTCAGTCTTGATAGATTGTAGGTTTCTAGAATTGTATCCATTTCATCTAAGTTGTTCAATTTGTTGGTATATAATTGTTCATAGTATTCGCTTATGATTCTTTATATTTCTGTGGCATTAGTTTCAATAGCTCCTCTTTCATTCCTAATTTTGAGTCCTGTTTCTTTTCTTAGTACACCTAGCTAAAGGTTTGTCTATTTTGTTTATCTTTTTAAAATAAATGGCTGTTTCATTGATAGTTTTTCTTGTCATTCTAGTCTCTATTTCATTTATTTCTTGCTCTTTATTTCCTTTCTTCTATAAACCTTTTGCTTAGTTTGTTCTTTTTATTTCTAGTTCCTTGAGATATAAAATTAAATTGTTTATTTGAGCTCTTTACAAAAAAAAAGTAGGAATTTATCATTATGAACTTCCCTCTCAGAAATGCTTTGCTATAGTTGGATTAGGAATAATTTTTATCTTCTTTTTACTTTCCTATATACACCAAACTTCCTAAGAAAACATATTACTTTTTTAATCAGAGAAATGCTCATAACCTTTTAAAAGGAAAGAAAAGCTACATAAAATGGGAATGGGTACTAGAAGAGGCCACTTTGGGAAAGTATCTGGGTTATTCTAAGGTGATATATAGGACAGAAAAAGATAAAACTGTTTTTTAAACCAAGAATGATTTAAGGACATCAGCATATATAATTTATGTAGGTGGGACAAACAGGAAGAGAATAAAGAAATATACACCTTCTATAAGGATGATTCTATCAAAGATTATTCCCAGTTCAAATTTTGAGTAATACTTGTAACTATTCTTACTATAGAAGAATCTTGGAGTTTCCCAGCAGTTAACTCAGTTCTTTCACCAAATCATTTGATAGCTTGTACTGAATGGAGAAAGATGAGATGCACAGAGAAGATAGGATAAAAGCAACCTGACTGAGACAGACATCAAATTGCCTGATTCCATTTACCTTTCTAACACGTCAGTCTTGAACAAATATACAAATGATCTAAGGCATGGTATTTGAAATTGTAAAGGTGACCTGTTAATGGATGGGAAATATGTTTAGTTATAAGTACCTGCATGTATTAAATAAAACATACAAAAATATAATAGAAAAGAGCACAGCCAGGTAGTCAGGCTAAAAACTCTGAACTTTTGTTTCATTTGTACATAATGAATCTTATCTCCCTTAAAATATATGCTTACCTTCTTTCTATACCTGTGGGAAATAGCTTAAAATGTACATGTCATTTCTTACTGTGGATTATGGTAAAAAAATAATAATAATAAAAGTGGAAGGGACTAAGATACCTTTAACTCTAAGTTCAATCATTCTAATCTTGATTCTCTAACAAATTTAATGAATGTTGGAGGGAGGGAAGAAAGAAAAAGGAAAGAGATGGATACAAAAAGCATTCCCTAAGGAAAGTGCTAAGTCTGCTGATTGAAATACATTTTAAAGCCCTCCTTGAAGACTCAGATAAAGGAGAAAGAAAACAATGAGGAAAAGGAAGACTGAAAGCTAATGAACAGATAGATATGAGGTGGAGAGAAACAAATCAGGTAACTCTAAATAACTATGTATGAGGGCAACATTATTCCTTAAAGGAGCCTACAATAAAAAAACCAGTAGAAGTGTATCAACACACACGTATACATACCCACAAATACATACATACACATATTTTTTTGTATAGAAATCTATGAACACATCATTATAGCAAGGATATTGTTGAAATGAAAGTTTATGTCCCCCCAAAAATCAGATGTTAAAATATGCCTTCCTAATGCAATGTGTTAGGAGTAGTGCTTTTGGGGAGTAATTAAGTTATGAGGTGCAGCTCTCATGAATGATTTTAATGTCCTTGTAAGAAAAGACCCCATAGAGCTCTCTCCTTTCTTGCACCATGTGAGGACACAGTAAGACAGTTGTCAATGAACCAGGAAGTAAGTCCTCACCAACACATAATCTGATGGTACCTTGATCTTGAACTTCCTAGCCTTCAGAACAGTGAAAAATAAAATTCTATTGTTTACAGGTCACCCAGTCTATGGTATTTTTGTTATAAAGCCTGAGCAAAGTAAGGCAGGTATTAATAATATTAAATTTTTAAAGGTACACTTTGAGTAAATATATGCTTACCTTTTATAAGAACTTTATTGATCCACTTGAAAATGCATGTTCTTGTTATGTGTCAAAGAATTCCTCAGGTTCAGTTCCACAAAATTCTCCAAATACAAGTCTTAGTTGGAAATTGGAAGTAAAGAAGAATCAGGAAATAAAGATCAGCAGAGTTCTTCTTCAACTAAGCTGCTGGAAAAACAGCAAATACCTAGAAAATAAACAAATAAAATATTTGTTCAAATATTCCTTCAAATATTCCTATTCCAGAAGGAACTCTAAACCAGAGCAAAAATGCAAAAGGCAGACTGAAAAACATTTCTGGTTTTTAGGGGACAAGTGATAGTCTAGTCACTAATCACTCTTTCCATTTTCTATTTTAACTCCTGGAAGGAAGGAAATTGTTATATAATACCTAAAATAAAAGGTATTATAATATTTTTTAAAAATTCAAAATATCTCACTATAAAACAAATAATACAACTTCATTTCATTGCAATGACATAAAAATGTTCTACTAACACACATACTACTCTATGAACACATAAAAAATAATTATCAAGCGAAAAGTCACATAAAATAAAAAATGGAAATTTGACATTTGAAAACAAATATGAAAAAAATTCCAGTGAAAGTAGATTCCAAAGCATTAATAAGATATAAAATTAAAATATGGACATGTTACTGTGGCAATATTATTTGTGAATTAAAAATTAATTCCACAGTCTTTTTGCCAAAATATCTTACCATCTTTAATAATATACTTTCACAAATCATTATCTGACACAAATATCTCTCTCTATAAAATCTGCAAGAATGAGAACTGAATTTCTTATCCAATATAAGTGAAGAACTTCTTACTAATAATAATTTACTAAACATATTATTATCAGCATCCTCTAGATTTCATTCTATATTAGTTTATTTTACTCCCAAAAATATTTAGAGTTTATCAGTAGCTCAGCATCTATACAAAAGGATAACAATATTTAGGCAATATAATGTAAAACATAAATCAATAACATAAAACTGAAAAATATTAGGATAACAGAAGTAACTGAAATCTACTAAGATTCAGAAAAAATAATTCCTTAACTACATTTTAGCATCATATACTACTAAAACCAAACAACAAAACAGAATTTCTAAAGAATACAAATACAGTGGAACCTCGAGATACGAGTGCCCTAACATAAGAGATTTTTGAGATACGAGCCTTCGAGCGAGCAATTTTTGCTTTGAAATACGAGCAACATTTGAGATAGGAGTAATCGCTCGGATCGGCCGGCTGCACACGACCCACCAGTTTACCGCGATTTGAGCATCTCATAGTTTCCCACGCCTCAAGGTTACGGAACGAATTAAACTCGTATCTCGAGGTACTACTGTATATGTAGGATTGAGTTCTAAACAGATTTCCAAACAATGTTTTATGCTCTTGTATTAAATGTAATTCATGTTTTGATTGTTAAGAGAATGTTTTATCACATTCTAATGCAGCATTTTCTCGTTTTAACTTTCAATCTCATCTAAAAAAGTTATAAACACATTTCTAAATTATATAATATACTAATGTGGATTCATGCACATTGGAAGGAAATTAATTAGGAGGTTGCCGGAGGGGAGGGACTAGGCGAAATGGGCCAGACATGCCCTGGAGCAACCTCCATGGTCCCTCCCTGGCTGATTGCATCTGGGGTGGTGCAGTGGCTCAAAGGGTGTCTATAGAATGAGTGGGGTCCTTCCAATAGGTGGAGTCCCTTGGCCGGGCAAGAGGGTATCAGGCCAAAAACGGCTCTCCGACATCCTGAGTGGTCCCATAGTGCAAGAGTGCAAGAGGGCACTCATCCTGAGGGGTCCTTAGTGCAAGAGTGCTGTCACACAGGTTGTGGAACACAAATACAAGTATACAGTAAGTCAGATTCGGGGCCAACAGTGCCCCAGAAACAACATAAGGTGGAATTGCATGGCCCCACGAGGTATCAGGCTCCCTCCTCTCTGGTTTCAGGGTGCATCACCCAAGAATTGCTGCTTCCAAGTCACTGCAGCTTGGCAGCACCTGCATTAAGCATCTTCCCCCTGGTGGTCAGTGCACGTCATAGCTACTTGTCAGATGGACACTTAACATATTAGCCTTTTAAAGATGTACTAGAGGCCTGGTGTACAAAATTCGTGCATGGGGGTTGGGGGTGTTCCTCAGCCCAGGCTGCACCCTTTCCAATCTGGGACCCCTAAAGGGATGTCTGACTGCCCATTTAGGATCGGGCCTAAATGGGCAGTCAGACATCCCTCTCACAATCCAGGACAGCTGGCTCCTAACTACTCAACTGCCTGCCTTCCTGACTGCCCCTAATCACTTCTGCCTGCCAGCATGATCACCCCCTAACAACTCCCCTGCAAGCCTGATTGATGTCTAATTGCTCCCCTGCAGGCCTGATTGCCCCTAACTGCCCTCCCCTAAAGGCCTGGTCACCCCTAACTAACCTCCCCTGAAGGCCTGGTCACCCCTAACTGCACCCCCTTCAGGTCTGGTCACCACTAACTGCTCTCCCCTGCAGGCCTGGGTCCCCCGCAACTGCCCTTCCCTGAAGGCCCAGTTACCCCCAACTTCCTTCCTCTGTCAGCCTGGTCACTCCTAACTGCCCTCTCCTACAGGCTTGATCATCCCCATCTGCCCTCCCTTGCAGGCCTGGTCCCTCCCAACTGCCCTCCCCTGCTGGCCATCTTGTGGAGGCCATCTTGTGTCCACATGGAGGCAGGATCTTGTGACCACATGGGGATAGTCATCTTGTGTATTGGAGTGATGGTCAATTTGCATATTACTCTTTTATTAGGTAGGATGGAAAATATCTACATATTGTCAGCAGCTCCTTGGACAGCAACATATTTGCTTGGTTTTAATGGATGGTAGAAATAAAGTTGCTAGACCACTAAAATAATATGGTTTAGCAACTTTATTTCTCATCTTTCCCTTGTAAAAATACATACCATTTTTATTCTATGGATTACTCTTTAAAAGTGAAAGACTTTCAAAAATCTTTTAAATATTCCAACACATGTGTATTTGATGAATGTGTACTTATGAAACACAATATATACTGTCATACTAATGTGTCAATACTATTCAGAGAACAATAGCTATTTCTTCAAAAAGTGTGACAGTAGCCAAAAGAAAAATTAACACTACAATCAGTTCCCTGAGTAGTTGTAATTTGTTTTGTTTCTAAATACACACTTTATACACAGGTCAATTTTACATTTCTTATACTGTTAAGATTGTAATTTATTTTCTTGTTCTGATAGGACATATCCAATAAAAGATCTCATTGACATACCATCACAGAAACCAGAAGGGAGGAAAAAGACTACAGGAGAATCAAGAGACACGAAGACTATCTGTACAGTAGTCTTCCTCAGCAATCCACATGCAGAAGGAATGTTTACCACAATCCCACTGAAAGGATATACCAGTTCTTTTTCTAGTCATTCTCTACAGAATTGCATAAATACTGAAAAATCTAGAAATAGACATACATATGCATATATAAAAATTATTGTCAGTGTATAAGTTACTGCTGCCCAGGGACTGCAATAATTTATGTAACATCTGTTTTCATATTTTTCTAATCTCTTTCTTAATTAACATGCATATTTAATGAATAAATGCTCAGACCACCTCTTTTTTTCTGCTGATTGTGCCTCTTTACTTTTGAAGTTGTGTACTCCTAGGAAGAATCAGGATAGCTTTTCAAACCTTATTGAAAGCACTAATTTTTAAATGTACAAAATGAAATAAACCAATTTTTAAGAAAATACTAAAATCTGAAGGTTTTCATCAGAACATTTCAATATGTCAACAAAGCATGCAATAAATTAAGGTCCAAATACCAAAAAAACACCACAAAAACATAATTCCGATTATTTATATTAATCTTCTTGATTTCTCTTTAACTTTTATAA
Organism: Lasiurus cinereus; assembly: GCA_011751065.1. NCBI lineage: Eukaryota > Metazoa > Chordata > Mammalia > Chiroptera > Vespertilionidae > Lasiurus > Lasiurus cinereus. The sequence goes on from JAAGEH010000125.1 coordinate 18,860,714, forward strand.
GAGCTCAGAAACCCATTACAACTATGATTTTTTGACTTTGTAAGTTCTGTTAGTGTTTCAAAATCTTTATGCTTCACGCAACTAACATAAATGAACACTCTCCATATAGTAAATATCAAGAAATATGTAACCAACTATTTCTTTTTTGAACTGTAAACTTCAAATATTCTGCATTTGGAGGAAAGGGGAAAGTTTTCATTCTAAAGCTCATTCAAGTACAATCAATTTCTGGAAGCTCTTAATCTGAACTGGGGAATTCAAAACTCAAAATATTACTTATATTTAGTGTTAATAGAAAAAATAAAATTAGAGACTGATCAAGCCAATGCTACAATAACTAAAATATTGCCAAATAACAATGCTTAAAATGCCACCACTGTGATTCCATGTGTACTTATCTCACTTTAGAATTACTCACTAATTATGTACTTCAGTCAGTCATTTAATATTTCTCTCCCATTGTCAGGACTGTTTATAGATATTAAAATTGTCTCAGCCTAGAACTTACATTTTATTTGGGAAACAGACAGTAGTACCCAATAAACATACAAATACATAATTGTAAGCAGAGGTAAATGCTATTAAAAATATAGACAGTGGGGAATCATGAGATTTTATAACAAGAGACTGATTTAGTCCAGAAATCAGCAAAGACCTAAAGAAATACTGTTGAATATGAGATCGGAAAGATATGATTCATGTAATTGCTCACTCTGAATTACGTGTGCGTGTATGTGTGTATAAAATTCAGCTGAATACTAAAGTTTTCATTATGCTACATATTTAGTAGGTTTGGTACTAACCCTGCATTAACACCAAGAAAAACAAAAACAAAAAACAAATACAGAAACTATCCAATTAAAAAAAGAGAAAAGCGCCAAGACCAGTTTGGCTCAGTGGATAGAGCGTCATCCTGTGGACTGAAAGGTCCCAGGTTCAATTCTGGTCAAGGGCATGTACCTTGATTGTGGGCACAATGTTTCTAGCTCTCTGTCCCTCTCCCTTCCTCTCTGTAAAAAATCAGTAAAATATACTTAAAAAAATTTTTTTAAATGAAAAAAGAATCTGAATAGACATTTCTCCAAAGAGGATATACATATGGCAACAAATATATTTTAGAATACTCAACACCACTAATCATCAAGAAAATGCAAATCAAAATCACAATGAGGTATCACCTCACAGTTGTCAGAATGGCTAGTATTTTTTTAAAATATATTTTACTGTTTTTTTACAGAGAGGAAGGAAGAGGGATAGAGACTTAGAAACATCAATGAAAGAGAAATATCGATCAGCTGCCTCCTGCACGCCCCCTACTGGGGATATGCCTGCAACCAAGGTATATGCCCTTGACAGGAATCGAACCAGGGATATTTCAGTCAGCAGGCTGACACTCTATCCACTGAGCCAAACCGGTTTCAGGATGGCTAGCATTTTTTTTTTAAATAGAATAAAACAAGTAAGTGCTGGTGAGAATGTAGAGAAAATGGAACCACTATTGGTGAGATTGGAAATTGGTACAGCCACTATGGAGAACAAGAAAAAGATTCCTCAAAAAATTAAATGTAGAGCTGCCAAATGACCCAGCAATTCCACTTTGAGTTATCTATATGAAGAAAAAAAGAAAAACAAACGAACACTAATTAGAAAAGATATATATTCCCCTCCCCTCCTCCCCCCCAACCCCGTGTTCATTGCAGCATTATTTACAATAGCCAAGATATGGAAGGAACCTAAGTGTCCATGGATAGATGAATAGATGAGCCTAAAGAGCATTATTATGCTAAATGATATAAGTCAGACAAAGACTAATACCTCATGCTTTCACCTATATGTGGAATCTAAAATAAAATGAAAACAACAAAACAGAAATGGACCCACAGTTACAAATAATAAACTAAAAGGAGGAAAGTGGAGGATGGGTTAAAAAAAACAACAAACTAACATTCCAGCAAAATAAATACAGGAAGATCACACATGTATCAGTGCTTTTAGTCTCCTAACTCAATAAAACAGCATTGAATTCATTTACATTACTAATGTCATTCTTTTGCCACTCATAATAGTAACTTTTTAAATGTATTCTTTAAAAACACTTTTAATTTTTTTAGATTCCAAGAAAAATTATTACTCTTGGTTTCATATTGCAATAAAATGTGTAAAACTAAGTATATTCAAAGACTCTTAAGAAAAATGCTCTCTGAGGTTAAAAAATTATAAATTGGTAAAATGAAAAGAAAATCATAAATGTGATATAATATACCAAAACTTTTGGTTTTATTATCAAAACTTTTGGTTTTATTACTAACACTTCTGGTCTTACTAGTTTTTACAAATAATGTTTTTACTGAAACGGGTTTGGCTCAGTGGATAGATCGTCGGCCTGAGGACTGAAGGGTCCCAGATTCTATTCCGGTCAAGGGCATATACCTTGGATGCAGGCACATCCCCAGTGGGGTGTGTGTAAGAGGCGGCTGATCGATATCTCTCTCTCATCGGTATTTTCAACTCTCTGTAGAAAATCAATAAAATATATTTTTTTAAAAATGTTTTTGTGTGTTTTTTTTGGCATACTAGAAATTCAATAGGAACTCTGAGGCAACTGGTGTTTGTTTACTCTCTAAGGTCAGAAGCCCTGGTCAATAGCTAGAGTGTTTATACTCTAAGGTTTCAGGTTTAGTACCTGGCCAGGGCACCTTCAAGGGTTAACAAAAGAATGCATAAGGAAGTGAATCAAGGAGTCAACTTTCTCTCTCTCTCATTTAAAAAAAAAAAAAAAAAAAGATGCTCAAAGTTTTGGTTTTTTATTTGACAGTTATTTCCCTCATCCAAGTGAACAGAAGGGAGAGGTGACAGCAAATGTATGGTTAACTACCAGACTCCTATAAGAACAGATTTCAGAAAGGCTACTGAAGCCTTTAAAAAGGCTAGTAACCCTACTCTGAAGTACATCCTCCCCAGTCCTCTGTACTAAACCACTCACTGCCTACCCTGAGTGAATACCAGGCCATTTCCCAGAGCAGTATTTGTGGAAGGGGAAAAAAAGCCCTAAAGATTACATTTCCTAATCTAAAAGTATTGCTGCTTTTTAGACAATGGCATAAATATTCATTGAAATAATACTTAATTTCATTGAAGACATTCTGAAGTAGCCTCATCTAAAGACTACCAACATGTAAAATGTACTTTTAAACTTATAACTGCCCTTCTGAGCAATGCATGGTGATATGAATTCCTCATCCCATGATACTTAGGGTGGTGGTGAGGTTGGGTGGAGGATGTCCTAAAAGTCAGACTTGTCTTTGTGTTTTTTAGAAAATATCATTTTATTTACTTTCCAGTAATAGCTCTATGAAAAAAATCGTATTATTATCATTAGATAATAGAGACCCGATGCACAAAATTCATGCATGGGTAGGACTGCTGGGCCTGGCCAGCAATCAGGGCCGATCTGTGGGAGGACCTGCAGGGCACTGGGGGCCTCCGCTGGCACCCACCTTGACTGGCCTGAGGCCTGCAGGCTAGGGGCAGCTCCTGTGTTGAGCGTCTGCACCCTGGTGGTTAGTGCGCATCACAGCAACTAGTGATGTTCTGCTGTTTGGTCAATTTGCATATTAGGCTTTTACTATATAGGATTACTTGCACAGATGAAGAAATATAGGCATTGCTAATTAAACATATTTAATATTACACAGTCAATGGTATTGAAGTGTCAGGTCTGTGACACTTCACAAGCTATTTCCTTTACACAATGTCACATGCCTTCAAGTAATCCTATGAGTAATATAAGTCAAAATCACTTGATGAATTAAAGTGATTTATCTCCATCTCACTGGAATACCTGGAAACCTACCATCAAAAGTGAAGTTTGTGTCCTTTAAACATCAACCAATTGGCTCATGATATTGAAATCTGTGATTGATGGAGCTAAGACACTGATTTCTTTTCACTAATTTTCATTCTGAAATACATTATATATTGTATTCAGTACTATAAAAAAGCTTCCTATGAAGCTCTACATTTCAGTCAGTATAATAAACATTAAGATTAAATTTCTAAATGAATAATTCCTGGTTTTCAATATATTATCCTTGACAAACCATATATGTGCAGTTGAGAACCAGGCTTTTTCAATGGCATTCCTTCTCAAATATTCCTAAAACCAGTGTGCAAGTTAGCTAGACAAGCCAAAAATATGTCCTGTGCTTTATGTGTATAGATGTGCAATGAATATAGATAAATCCCAGTGGAAATTTCTAAATATAAAATTACCATACTAAGAATAATTGAGAGCAAATCTAAAAATTCAGATCTGTGGCTTCTCTCTACATCATTCCCAAAGTTGACATAACCAATTGTGGAAAGAGTTCCAAAGAGCTGATTAAAGAACTTCCTTTAGGCAATTCCAGATTTTCCCTACAAAGAACTTGTCTACACTTAACTGAGTTCCTCAGTCAAAACATATTTCAAATGGAACACTAAGTTTCAGAATAAGCCACCATTTCTACCTCTTACAATGAAGGAGAAATTTGACCAGAAAACAAAGCTCACATGGTATATGTGATTGGTAAGTCATTTTAATTATCAAGTATGAGAATTTTAAAAATAACTAAATTTATAATAAAAACCATTGTGGTGTATGTTCTTTTGACTATGATTACTCTATTTTGATCCTTTTCTAGATTCATATCTAGAAAAACCTTCATGTAACATTATTCTACTAATTTGCTAAGAGCCATGATATTTTAAGTTCAACTTAGTCTCAGGTTTCCACATGTCCCAAACAATCATCTTTAGATTGGAAGAGTTGTTTTCTGGAACAATCATCCTTCTTAAACAAAAACCTCTCTATGGAACAAGAATTCTTCACAAAGCAGTAGAGCTGTACTTCCTAAAGTGACAGCATTCCAAGATCCACACAATTAACAATATCAGGGTGTCTTTGCATGAATGAGTCCTAGGCACAATAACTGGATATTATGAACTCAATTATAAGTAATGTATTGAATTTACATTAAGATTTGGGGATAGCATTAATGATAATATTAATGATACTATACTAAGATTATCTAGTTCACTTGGCATTTTTAGCAGCTAGAATTCTGCTCAACTCTTCTGATTTTTAGAACTTAAAGTACCAGTTTAATCCTGTAAAAAAATTTGATCATGTAGGAAAATAAAGTTCCTCATGTGTGGGGATTAATTTTATCAACTTTTGTGATTAAAGATCAGGAACGTACGTATACTTCATTTTGGGGAGGTATAACAGTAAATACTAACATGCATATATTAACACTAGAGAACCAGTGCACAAAATTCGTGTATGGATAGGGTTCCTAGGCCTGGCTGGTGATCAGGGCCAATGACGCCTTCTGGCTGCTAACAGGGGCCTTCCTTCCCAGGATGCCAGTTGCTGGCTGCCAACCAAGGCTTTCCTTTGTTCTGCGCCGCCCCTTTGTGGTTAACAGACGTCATAGTGAGCGACTGAACTCCCAGTCTCCAAGTCAAACTCCGGAGGGAACACTTTGCATATTAGGCTTTTATATATAGAGAGATGCTTAACTGCAACAGACAAATCTTGTGAGGTTACTATGAGTTATGGAGAAAAGGAGGCTTTGTTAACATCCAATAATCTATAATTAAAGGTTTTCATGATACTGAATAGATTTTTTTCTCAAAAAAATCATTCACCAAATTATTGACTACTGTATTATACTCTGAAAAAAGGATAAATCATATAGGCCTGCTTTGTAGTTCCAGGCAAAGTTATCTTGCTAGGCTCCATCTTCTAAACTGTGATAGTCTAGAATAGTGATTTTTAACGCATGTGCCATGGCAGGCACAATGGTCTAGAATTTTTAAAACATACAATACCTAACTGTTCAGACAGGGGATTTGACCTCTTTCTCTTAGACTGTCTAATAAAAAAATGACAACAGCCAACACAACAATAGCCATCTGGAGTAAATGAATCAAAAGTATGCCTTTTTGAGTCATATCAGCAAAAATATATTTTTTTGGTATGCTGCAGAATTTTAGTTATTAGTTTATGTGTGCCATGATGAAAAGGTTGAAAATTGCTAGACTAGAACACAAGAAAAGAAGTCTTTTATTTGATCAGTATCCTACTGCCCTCCTTCCTGCCTCTCCCACAGTAGGGTCAGTGGAATTATAATATATAGGACATAATATTATCATTAATGCTATACCAAAATAAAAAATGATACATTATTTTTTTAAATTATTAATTTATATAGAAATTTTAATATAATAGTTTTTGAAATAAAGTCATTAGCACAAGAAATGTTTAATTTGATATACTTAAATGACAGGCTATTCTTCACAAGAGAAAAGTCTAACAACACACTTTATAAAACCATAAACTTTGATAAGGTCTAAGTCAGACATTTTAAAAATATTTTTGTTAAAATCAAAGCATACACTTTGATAAACAGGTCTTTTCTATACTAAACAAAAATAACAACCAAAAATAAATTAGAACTAGTAAATCATAGCAACACCCCAAAGAAAATTCTTGATACACACCCATAGCTTCAGAAAGGACAGTTAATCCCTACTCTGGCTATGCAGCAGAACGTAATAAGAGGGAAAACTAAAAAGAAATATTTTAATCAAATTCCCTTCCAACAGTTAATTCAATTTTACTGGAGAAAATGATTAACCATGTAAAAGCTGCTATTGCTATTAAAATTAAATCAGGCATTTTCCAGAACATCTTTTTGGGAAGTAATATACAGGTAATATTTCAGAAAAGAAAAGCGATCTAAAGAGTCAGGTAATTATTTATTAAAGTAATAATTTTTAAACCTTCATTATTTGTAAGAAGTTAAAAGATTATCCTTAGACTGAGGTATTTACAAACCATTAATACAAACTACAATTTAAAATATTTTCTCAATAACATCTAGTGTACACTATAAAAAATTCCACCTACAGTAGTGAATAAAAATAAAATACAGATTTAATGCAATTTAAAGTTTTACATATTGACCTATAGCGCCACGTAGCCTCCCTCAAACATGGGGGATACTTTTAGTTGGAACTCCATGTAAATTTGAATCCACATTTTCTATCTTTCTGTACTCATTCTAATTAACAACTTAATGTACCTGCATCTAACTATAAATGTTTTATTTTTTTATACCTGAAACCTGCAGTTATCCAAGTTTATGAAGAAAAAGAAACCAAGTTTGAACTTAAAGAAAAAATTAAAAAACTAAGTACATTTGCAAATTCATAGCTGGCCCTATTGATCCTCTGTTTCATTCCTACTGACTTGATTTCAGAAGAGCTGCAATCAGTACCATAGCCTGTAAAATTATTCAAAATGGGCTTACAAGGAGAAAAATGACTGCTCATTTCCTGGAGAACAGACTAACAATCTTTTTGTTTACTGAAGGTTTTATGTTATTAAAATACTGCATATTATGCAACCAACCTCTTATTAACAAAGCTATTACATCATTTCACAAGATGCAGAAAACATTTTTTATAATATTCAACACCATTCATGATTTTTAAATTATTTTTAACTATTTAAAAAAACTATCTTAAAGTGATGAAGTGAATGAAATGAATCTTTCCAAAAATCTATAAGAAATAGAATACATAATGGTAATACATCAGAGACATTCTTTTTTAAAAAAAGAGATGCCCACTATCACTTTTTTTCAAATATATTTTTATTTATTTTAGAGTGAGAAAGATAGAAACATTGAAGAGAAACACTGATGAGAGAGAAACATTATCAATGGCTGCCTCCTGCACGCCCCCTACTGAGGAAAGAGCCCGCAATCCAGGCCAGTGCCCTGACCAGGAATCAAAGGACCTCTTGCTGCATGGGTTGAAGGTGGGTCAACACTCAAACACTGAGCCAATGAATCACTGAGCCACCCCACCCCACTATCACTTTTTCTGGAGATTATACTAAAACTTCAAGATTGCATAAGATTAAAATAAAATAAAAAGTAAAATAAGTAAAAAAAGAAAAGAAACAAAGTCATGTTTTCAGATATGAAAACTTAAGACATCCAAGAATTCAGAAAGTTTGCTGCATTCATACAAAAATAAGATTTCTATTTTAATTTAATATGTTTACTTTCCTTGATCCGTGATTATCTCTTTCCTTTTTGTTTCCTTATACAGTTGCATTAAGTCTTTACTAAGAGTCACTAACCAGAACTACACATTTATGAAGTTTGAGGAGAATAGGATAGGTACCCCCCCCAAAGATCTGTTGCATTCTTATTACATTCTATTCTTATACCAAATTGCCTCTATAATTAAAATATGTATATATATATTTTTTTTGCCCGGCCAATGGCTCAGTGGTTGAGTATTGACCTATGAACCAGGAGGTCACGGTTCAATCCATGGTGAAGGCACATGCCCAGGTTGTGCTCTCAATCCCCCGTGTGGGGTATGCAGGAGACAGCCGATCCATGATTCTCTCTCATCATTGGTGTTTCTATTTCTCTCTCCTTCTCCTTTACTATCTGAAATCAATAAAAATATATTTTAGAAAATGTGTGTGTGTGTGTGTGTGTGTGTGTGTGTGTGTGTGTGTATGATTGTGTTGCCTTTTGGGGGCCAGATCCTCAGAGTGGCCCAATATCTCTAGGTATGTTCTAAAATATCTCCAATATATCCTATAAGTTATTTCCTGTATCAGAATAAGTGAGTCAGAACTCATTATTCTTAGTGAAACATATTTCAATTTACTTAAAGAATCACTCTGCAACTGCAAAAAATGAGAGCACTTTGCCAGGTCCCTGGACAGCCATGCAGCCTTCTGCAGTGTTCCTGCACTTACTACCTCATTATTTGCTTTACCAGCATTTTGCTTCCTATACCTAAGTCTGGAATGTTGTACTACAGGCTTCCAAAGGGCTCCCACTGTTTCTATATACCACTCCATTTAATATGGCCAACATAACCATACTTTTCATTTCCTACCTCTAATATGGTTTCTAATCCATGAGAGATTTTTTAAATTACCACTTATTTCACATTTTATAGACTTTTTCCAAGTCTAGAGAAGGACTAGTATTATGTGACTAATTGTCTAACTTTTTGGTTTTGTTTGATTTTGTTTTGTCTCAAACAACAGCAATTTCTTTTCTCACAACTGCAACAGCTAGAAGTCCAAGGTGTCAACAGGTTTCTTTTTCTTTATTGAATTTATTGGGATGACATTGCTTCACAAATCTATTGCCTCCCATGATGGAAGGGGACTGCTGTTTCCAGATCTTGACTAGCCTATCTAATAAAGTAATATGCAAATTGACCATGCCTCTACTATACCCATAAGCCACACCCACCAGCCAATCAGGAGCAATATGCAAATTAACCCAACCAAGCCAGAGAGAGCAGGAGGGATGCTTGGGTTGCTTCAGCACTGCAGAAAGCCAAGCTTTCCACACACCCTGGCTGGCCCAGGCCTCTGCTTAAAGCTACAAAATTTTAATGGCTACTGCCATGGAATGAGTAGAAGGCTTGGCTCTGCTCCAGGCTACAAAGTTTTAATTGTAGAAGATAAATAAATCCCAGATACCAGGGTCTCCACTTAGTTCACCAGGCCCATCGCCCAGGCCAGCCCACACCCCAAAGGAACCCCCACCCTGATCTGGGACACCCTTCAGGTCAAAGCAGCTGGCCCCCACCCCATGCACCAGGCCTCCAACCCACAACACACAAGATGACTGCCCCCATGTGGACACAAGATAGCCACCACAAGAAGGCCAGCAGGGGAGGGCAGTTGGCAGGGACCAGGCCTGCAAGAGAGGGCAGTTGGGGGTGATCAAGCCCGCAGGGGAGGGTAGTTAGGGGTGACCAGGCCGACAGAGGAGGGAAGTTGGGGGGGATCCAGGCCTGCAGGGGAGAGTAGTTGGAGGGGACCAGACCTGCAGGGCAGGGTAGTTAGGGGTGACCAGGCTGGCAGAGGAGGGAAGTTGGGGATGACCAGGCCCACAGGAGAGGCCTGTTAGGGGCAAACAGGCTGGCAGGGGAGCAATTAGACATCAATCGATCAGTGGTTATGGGTGATCGGGCTGGCAGGAAGAATCAGTTAGGGGCAATCAGGAGGTAGGCAGGTGAGCAGTTGGGATCCAGCAGTCCTGGATTGTGAGAGGGATGGGATCAGGTCTAAATGGGCAGTTGGACATCTCTCAGGGAGACCCAGATTGGAGAGGGAGCAGGCTGGGCTGAAGGATACCTGCCCCCATGTACGAATTTCATGCACTAGGCCTCTAGCTGTAAATAATGCTGGAATGAGCATAAGAGTGCATATATTCTTTCAAACTAGTATTTCAGTAATCTTAGGATATATTCCCAGAAGTGGAATCTCTGGGTCAAAAGGCAGTTCCATTTTGATTTTTTAGGAACCTCCATACTGTTTCCACAGTGGTTGTAGCAGTTTGTATCATCACCAACAATGCAAAAGGGCTCCCTTTTTCTACATCCTCATTAGCAACATGTTATTTGTTGATTTGTTGATGGTAGCCATTCTGGCAGGTATAAGGTGATATCTCATTGTGGTTTTAATTTATATCTCTGTGATTAGTGAAATCGAGCATTTTTTCATATGCCTATTGTCCATCTGTATATCCTCTCTGAAGAAGTGTCTATTCAGGTCCTTTGCATATTTTTTTTAATTGGATTGTTTATTTTCCTGGTATTGACTTGTATAAGTGCTTTATATATTTTGGAAATTAACCCCTTCTCAGATGTATCATTGGCAAATACCTTTTCCCATTCAATGGGTCCCCTTTTCATTTTGTTGATGGGTTTTTTTTGCTGTGCAAAAGCTTTTTAGTTTAATGTAGTCCCATTTGTTTACTTTTCCCATTGTTTCCCTTGCCCTAGGATATATTAGCAAAAATATTGTCAGAAGACATGTCTGAGATCTTATTGCCTATGTTTTTTCTCAGACCTTTATGGTTTGGCAACTTACATTTTAGTCTTTTACCAATTTTCAGTTTATTCTTGTGTATGGAGTAAGTTGGTGATTTAGAAAAAAGAATTGGATAGGTAATTGTTTAATTTTTCAAAAATTCTTCCCATTTTTCTTATGGGACATTTTCCTTTAATATCATATTTACAAAAGTACAAATTCCTTTTTAACTCCTGCCTCTTTAGACATCTCAAAATGGAAATCTTCCTTTTAAAAATATTTTCATTCTCTTTGAATTATTTCACATCAGTTTACATATTATTTAACTGATAGCATTTACTAAAATTGTTCTCTCCATGGTCCAAATGTAATTTCCATTCCCAAGATTTATACTCTCTTATTTCTTTGTAGACCTAATACCAGGACCTCCTTCCTAAAATCCTCCTTCCCCTGTTTCTATAACTTTTTCCAACAATAGACCCATTCATCAATTTTGACACTGCCACCTTATCAACATGTAGAAGTTCTGCTGCATCAGTCTTTGGCTGATTCCTTTTTTATTTTATTCTACCACCACCAATGTCTTTTTTTTTTTTTTTTTGGCTTAGTAGTCTCATTCAAATTTCGTGCCTCCAACCGTTAACTTCTGTCCTGATGTCTCTAATTCTGGCTTGGATCCCGAAAACTAGACCACACTGGCATGTACATTACATCCAAAGTAGATATTGCCAGTTGGTTGGATGCTGCCTCAAATGATTTCTCAACAATGCTCTATATTGGGAGTCCCTATACTATCAGATGGAACTACCACTAACAAAGAAACATACCCACTATCTCCAATCATTCCCTAAATGTCTCCACCTAATATTCCATATCAGCATCTTATACATAATGTATTGAACACAGAACTCACTATCTTTTCCCAAAACTGTCTATTACACGTGCATCTCGTTGTAAGGAAATCTTGGAGTCTTCAATACTTGTCTCTTTTGCACCTTCAGATCCACATTGTTGCTATACCTTACTTTATAACATTGTGATATGTACCAAATTTACCTTTTTATTCTCCAATATCATGTACTAATATAAGCACTTAATACCTCTTATCAAAGCTGCTAATAGGGCTAGTTCCCTAACTAGTCTCCCATTTGCAGTACCTTCCCTTTTTTTTCAATCTTACTAAGTATTGCAATACATCTGATTATCTTATTTATCTATAATCACCCAATGACTACCCAAACTCCTTATTCTTGCAATTAGTATCCTTGATAATGGAGCTGTAATGTTATATCTACTCTTAGTTGTATAACTTTTCATTATGTAGTCTACAAATATAATATCTCTATTCCTTATTCACAATGTTTCTTCTGGCCTACAGGGTCCAAGTTTCCTTCAAATTAGAGAAAACTAGAGGGAGTGGAGAGAAAAATTGAACAGAACCTGATAATGCAGTGGATAAATATGTGAGTGAAAAAGAAGAATCAAGAATGAAATTCAGATGTGTATCATATAAAATGAGATATATATTAGTCCCTTAAATAAAACAGAAAGCATTTGAGAGAAAGGGCTAGAACTTATATTATTAAGTGACTTAGACATCTCAAAATGGAAATGGACACCAGATATGCAGGTAGACATGTAGATCTTAATCTCAGAAGACTGGTGTAGACTAGAGATGTTCCTCTCAGAATAATTGCAATATAGGCAGTAATTTAAGCCACAGTTTTGCTTAGAACACCAATATAAACAGAAGACAGGGTATAATTATTTTAAAGCCCTACAACATGCTGTTAAAAGCAAGTAGAGAAGGAAGAACTGGAAGACTATAAAGTAACAACCAAAGACTGATTTTTTAGAAGCTAAAGGGGAGAAGGGGAAGTACATTTAGAAGAAGGCATGGTCTACAATGTTGAATGATACTGAGAAGAAAAATATGAAAGTAAAAGAAAGATAGAAAAACAAGTTCATTAGATTAAATAACACAGAAGTCTCAATGCTGCCCTTAGTTTTGACAATGGAGAAAATGGAATGTAGTTGCTGGGGAGTTAGAATGGGTGGTAAGAAAAAGAAGGTAAAAAGATGACAGTAGCAACAATTCCTTCTAAAAGTTTGGATACAAAAGGAAAAAGAAGTATTATAGAGAATTACATATGATAATACTATAATGTCTGTATAGTACTTCAAGTAATATGTTATCTCATGCAATTCTATCTTTTCTCCCATTGATAGCTCTAAAGAGCATTACTCATTCCTACTAATGTCAGGAATAAAGCAAGAATACCCACTATGCCCATTACCATTTTTTACTGGACATATTAGTCAATGAAATCAAACTAGAGAAAACTATTAAAAATATAAAAAATAAAAACTGGAAGAGAAAAAACAAAATCATTAGAGAAAAAAAAACTGCAGACAGAAGAACTAGAAAAGAATAAAACTATCTGCTGATGACCTAATGAAATACCTGGAGAAAAAACTAGAAATAAATGCTAAAACTAAAGAAATAAAAGAATTCAGTAAGGTAGCAAGACATAAATGAACATGAGAAAATCAGTAGCACTCATATATACAAATAAACCCACATAGAATACATATATAAGAATCATCAATAGATGCTAAATCTAGGTTGAAATATTTATAAGGAGCAGGGTATTTGCATGACTAAAGTGCTTCCCCACAGACTGGTTATTAGTTGCAACAGAGAAAAAAACAAAAAACTGTAACATGATAATGAGATCTTTAACAATACACTGACCAAATAATCAAAATTAACATCACCAATGTGTCTCCAGATGTGATATCCTGAGAAGGACACAACATCATTCATGTAGTATTCATGGTTACAATACATAAGCAGAATCTAATTATGAATAAACAGCAAATAACTCCAAATGAGGAATTATAGACAGACAGATAGACAAGTGGAGGACTGTATTATTCAAAAATGTCAATGTCATAAATTAAAGAAAGCTAAAGACATATGACAACTAAATATAATACCTAATCCTAGACTGGATTCTTATTGACTGGGAGAAATGCTATAAAGAATATTATTGCTTCATCTACAAATATGGAATATAGTTAACAGAATAGATATAAATATTATATCAAGAATGTTAAATTTACGGAAGCTGATCATTGTATTATAATAATGGAAGAGAGTATCCAATTCTTAAGAAACATACATTGACAAACTTTTAGGGATAATTGAATCTATGTTCAAATTTTAATATGTATACAAATTACCTGTGAATTGTGAGTTAAAGGTAGATTCTGATATAGTAGGAATGGGGTTGGGACTGATATTCTGCGAGCTCTCAAATAACACCAATGTTATTGAATACAAACCACACTTCGAGTGAGGGTTTCAGGAACCTCAGGATAAAATGTTGATGCCCATAACTTGAAAGTAGCCAATGCTATTCTTTCAAACTGCCTTTCAAAAATCTAAATTCTCCCATAGGAAAACAATTGAGCTTTCATTCATTTATAAAATAAAAACTGTGTACAATAAAAAGAAATTACTGAAATCATCATTATTTGACTATTATTTTTCTTTAGAAATAGCAGTTGTCTGCAGGTAGTCATAAAAGTGCATGTACAAAATCACTGTTTAGTCTAAACCTACTTCTATTTCTAAATGCCAACAACACAGAAACACACTGATTTCTATGGTGATCAGGAATTGTCTCCAACTTTACTTAGACTCACAAGGTAGACATGTAGAAATGAGAAATGTGCAATGAGAGATTATTGCCCTGCTACCACCCAAAAAGTGGCATATATACTAAATAATTATTTACTAAACATCTTTCTCAATGATTATTTACAGCAACAATGCATTTTAATAAAACCATCCCAAAACATAAAACTGATTAAACCAACTGCAGTGGTGGGCATATAGAACAGCTGATCATAATTATTCAAGATTTTTATTCTTGTAGATTTTCTTTCAGGTTTTGGGAATTTTTCCCCATTCTATACTTTTAGCTTGATATTGAAATCATAGAAGAAAAAAGGATTAAGTTGATGTAATAAAATTTTAAACTACAAAGTCAATTCAAAAAATAATAAACCAAATCATATACAACTTAAACCATGCACATGCTAAAACTAATAACCGCTTATGCATTTTGAGTAACAAAATTAAGAGTTTAAAGTTAGTGACCTATTGTGTTGTCAAAGATCGTGTGGCTTTTCCTGGACATAGTATTGTCATTTAGCAAAGTTCTATATTACACATGACTATGTTCCACATTCCTTACCAAGGAAAACGTTACAAAATTAGAAATTATTTATCTTTATAACTGGTTTTCTTGATATTAAACATTTTAAAATTTTATTTCATTACAAAACAAAGACATTTATCTTTTCATTATATGTTAGATGATGCCTTTATTTGACTTTTTATGATAAAGTAATTTTATAGTATTTTTGTCACAGTGAAGGACAAAGATAAGCCAACTGTTTAGATTCCTCTCCTTTATGTTGTGTCTTTGATCACTAACAATGCTGCGTGAACAGCCAACAGAAGGCTGACATTTCGTAAAATATGCAGTGATAAAAACTAATACTGTAGCATCTGGGAGCAATATATAAAATGCAGAAATACACCTAATAACTGTGGTCTTAAATAATAAGTTACTAAAAGCTAAATAAAAAGCATACCTACAGCAGGAGGAAGTGGCAAGTTTACAAAGGTATTTTTTGGTATATCTATTTTTAAAAACAAAGTTTTAAAAATAAATTGTCTATAACACTTTTCCTGCTATTCTATACTTAAAAGCCAGCCACCTTCTAAGAAAGAGTTTTTTTACCCTATATCTTTCAACAACTGAAGAACACACTACAAAACCATCATTGAAAGAAACTATAAAAAAGCAGAGGAAATTTTTCTCACTTGAAAATGTCAAAATCGATATAAAGAAGCTATATATAACTTTTAAGACAAAGCACAGACCACAACCAAAATAAGTTTTAAAAACTATATAATTAATGCCAGTAATAATACATCCTTTCACAGTCTAAGCCTTAAATTAACATCCTTAGTACATCACAGCAAGTAAATTGTGCTCTAATATGTTTAAATAATTTAACTTTACTGCTAAACTTTAGTTTTTTAATAGTGAGAAGCAAGCAAAGCAATCAATAAAGACCATCCAAGAGCAATCATGTGAATTATCTTTGTAGTGTTTGGTTTAATATTCCACCTATGTCTGTCAAAGTCACAGTCATCAGAAGTATTTTTGTTGTAAATACACACACACACACACACACACACACTCACACACTGTGTGTGTGTGTGTGTATACATATATATATATATATATATATATATATATATAGAGAGAGAGAGAGAGAGAGAGAGAGAGAGAGAGAAAAAGAGAGAGGAAGTGATATATAAAAGCCACATTCAGCACTCCAAAGAATTCTGAATTACACTTTACCTAAAGAAAATATACAACAGTTAAGTAGATGAGAGGCAATTGTCCTTGTGCTTATAATTAGCATCTGAATTTAGGGATTTCAATGCTTAATGCACACCCACCAGCCTGTTATTTTTACCATGGCTTTTATGTCATTTAATGGAGATAAATATTCTTTTCCCTCCTCATATTTACATCAGCGCTATTTTTTTAAAGCTGTTATAATAGGTTAAACAGCAGTCTCTACATCACTCTTCATCTCCCACTGGACAAAGAATCGCATTATAGGACTGAGAATAGAGAAGGCATATTTACATTCCTAATGTTCCTAACTATAACGTTTATGTAAATTATGATACTACACTGCAAATACAATCATTTTTTTGTTTCACAGCATACTTTGCCATTCTTTCAACATTAACTTTCTATGGTTATTAAAATCTAAAAAAAAAAAAAAAAAAATCCTGCCTTTTGTGAAAAAGAAACAACAGACCCAAAATGGAGTCACCTGTGCTAAGTCCAAGTAAGCAAACCAAGACTTAAACCTAATCTAAATGCAGCTTCAGCCTCTCCCAGGAATATAATCTTAACCAATCAGTTTGGAACTTCCTGGCTAGCACCAGGAAGGTAATCTGCCTGGTCAGAGTCCCTGCCTTCTCCCAAAGGAAAGTGAATTTACCTAAAACAATCCTTTTTTTGTTTGTTTATGATTTCCTTGCACCACCTTGTTTCTACCTTTAAAAACTTTTCCTTTTCTGCATCTCTTTGGAGAGCCTTTCTATTAGCTAGATAGGAAGCTGCCCATTATGAATTAATGAATAAAGCCAATTAGAGCCTCAAATTTACTCAGCTAAATTTTGTGTGTATTTTTTTAATACACTATAAAATACATAATGCTGTTTAAGCCATTGGGAAAAACCACTTAAAGTTAAAATAATAATGTATTTTATTTTATTCTAATATTAGAGGCCCAGTACATGAAATTTGTACACTAAGGGGGAGGGGAGTATTCCTCAGCCCAGCCTGCACCCTCTCCAATCTGGGATGCTCAGGGGATGTCTGACTGCGGGATCCCTAAATCTGCACCCAGACATCCCTCTCACAATCCGGGACTGCTGGCTCCTAACTACTCACCTATCTGGCTGCCTGATTGCCAATCACCCCCAACTGCCCTTCCCAGCAGGCCTGGTAGTCCCCAATTGCCTTCCCCTGCCAGGCCAATCACCCCCAAATGTCCTCCCCTGCAGGCCCAGTCACCTCCAACTACCCTCCCCTGCTGACCCAATCATCCCCAATTGCCCTCCCCAGCCAGCCCGATCACCTTCAACTGCCCTCCCCTACAGGCCTGGTGGCCCCCAACTGCACTCCCCTGCTGGCCATCTTGTGACAACATGGGGGTGGCCAATTTGTGGTGGTCATCATGTGACAACATGGGGTGGGTGGCCATCTTCTGGTGGCCATCTTGTGACCACATGGGGGCAGCCATCTTGTGACAGCCATCTTGTGACAATGTGGGGACAGCCATCTTATGATGTGGGGGTGGCCATTTTGTGGTAGCCATCTTGTGATGACATGAGGGCTCCCATCTTGTGGTGATGTGGGGGCGTCCATCTTGTGATGACATAGGGGTGCCCATCTTGTGACAACATGGGGATGGTCATCTTGTGACGATGTGGGGGTGCCCACCTTGTGTGAGGGTCAATTTGCATATTATCTCTTTATTGTATAGGATTGTTCTATAAAAGAGAACTTTACTATATTAACTAAAGTTCTAATAGTTTTGAGTTTAGGGAATCTTCCTTTTAAAAATATTTTCATTCTCTTTGAATTATTTCACATCAGTTTACATTATTATTTAACTGATAGCATTTAGTACAATTGTTTTAATGTAAAAAAAAAATTATAAGTTATTCTTTCCATTACTTTGTCTAATGAATTTACCCAGAGATAGAGTATATCAGTATTATGTACATTTAGAAGAAAACAATTCAGTTTTACCTCTTGAAAACCTATGATTTCAAAAGTAATTTACTCTATTAAAATGTATTTTTTAAATCAGAAAAATTATACATACCAATAATAGAGGAAAAAATAAGTACTTTATTTACTTGTCAATAAAGTAACAAACTACATTCCTCAACTGTATTTAAATATGTACTGTTAAATTAGCTATAGAATACTTATGTCATTCTTCTAGAAATCCCATGAAAGTAGTAGCATCCATGCCTCTTTTATTTAACTATCAATAGTGCTTGAGTATAATGAATTAACAGTTATGGAAAAAATGAGTAAGAAAATATCAATTTATCATCTGAAATTTATAACAAATTGTACTTATTAGCCCATAAGAGAAATGCAAAAAAGTATATATAATGTGGGTCCTGCTCTCTACATTTAAAATGCATTAGCAATACAGGAGCTAGAACCAACTAAAAACAATAGTGTAAAACCAAACTGAAAGTACCTTGTGAGTAACAAAAAAGCAAAACAAGAGTTCAGAAGAGGGTGAGATCACAGTAGACTATACTGGTCAGAAAAGTTTTACAGAGAGGGCAGAACATGAGCTATAAGTTAGAAAAGGCATGTTAAGCTTTTAGATAAGCAAAAAGAAAATAGGAGAGACATCATAGGACAAAGAGGAGAAGAGATATGAAATACTGTGGAATAAGAAAGAATATACAAATGTAATGTTGTCAGTATGCTGGGATCATCTTGTTAGTAATGGAAGAACTAGTAGCCCAATACAGGAAATTCATGCACATTAAAAGTGAATTAATTAGAGGAAATTATTTTAATATTGCTATTTGCCCTCTCTCTATAATAAATCTAATCAACGGCCAACTCTATGAGGGGTGAGGCTCCCGCCCCCGCCCTGTTGTCTGGGTCCTGGGTGCAGGTGAATGGGATTCCTGGTTGTCAGGCCGCTAACAGCAAGCTGACCAACCGCCAGTTCCACAAGGGACAGGCATGGGTCCTAGGTGTGGGTATCTGGCTCCCTCCACCCTCCTATCAGAGTCTGGGGTGCGCCACAGGACTCAGAGTCAAGTTCCCACTCACCAGCACGCACCTCAAAATCGCATGAGACCCAGACCCACGGGCACCTCAAAATCGCACAAGCCCCAGACCCGGCCAGCCCCACCCCTGTCAAGCTGGCACTGGGGGGTGATGCTGTGTCATGTCCCTGGCCAGCGCTGGATGGGGACACAGAGTCAAGTTTCCGCCCACCTGCATACGCCTCCCCTCGCACAGAACCCCACCCACCCACGCCTGCCATGCATGCAGCCTCCTGTTGACCAGTAGTTATGGCGTGAGGGAGTCACAACCATTAGCATGTTAGCTCTTTATTATATAGGATGTTGGTTACTTACCATTAGAGGATAAGGCTAAGTGGTAAAATAGGACAACCTTATCAGAGAACCTTGACTATCAGGATAGAGATTACTAATTTCAACCTATAGACAAAGTGAAGCCATCGAAGGTTCCAAAGCAAGAGAGTGACAGAGTAAAACCAATGCTTTAGGAAGATTAACCTAACAGCAATATGATGAATTTGAAGATACCAAAGATATCAAAAATTCAGATTTGAAAATAGCAAATATTTCTGAAATATTGAATTAGGCCGGCTTTTAGAAACAGTAAGGAATAGCAAAAGCAAAAAATTATTAAGACTATACACTGACCAATTAAATATGATGGGTAAGGGAGAAGCTGACAGTGTATTCCTAGGTCTATGAGACCTAAGGGATAATGGGAGAGAAGATAAGAATGGTGTATTTTGCTGGAAAGAACAGGTCAAGGGAAAAATATATTCAGTTCCAGACATCTGCTGTGATGGGAAATTAACTAAAACAAAATAGCATGGAATGACTGGCTTTATTGCATAACTAGAGACCTGGTGCACAGAATTCATGCATGGGTAGGGTCCCTACGCCTGGCTGGTGATCAAGGCCAATCAGGACCTTCCTTCCCCTGGCTGCTGGCTGTCGGCTGCCGACTGGGACCTTCCTTCATTCCGTGCCACCGCCCTCATGATCACTGCCTGTCATAGCAAGCATCTGAACTCCTGGTCGGTTGAACACCCAAGGAGACAATTTCATGTTAGCCTTTTATTATACAGGATTTAAGCCTAGAAAGAATGACTTAAGGAAAAAAAGAACACAATGTCCAAAGAGAGAGCAATCAAAATAACCTTACCCAAAGTTGTTAAACAAGCAGGATTGTAGGAGGTACTTACTACAAGAAAGCATTTTTAAATATTCTGGTTTTGGAATCTTTTTAGAGATAGAAAATATTAGAATGTAAGCCAGAGTAGGAAACTAAGTATCTTAGGAAACTAAAACTTGTAAACACATAAATTCCTATTTTATTTCACACACATAAAAAAAGAAAAACTCTAGAATGAAATGTAAAGCAAATGTCCATAAAATACTAAAAGAAGAATATGCTCATCTGCGTTTTATGTTTTATATCAATGACATTATTTCCCCTATTTATTCATATTTATATTATTTCTTATCACTATTTTCTCAGATTTAGGTCAGTATCTATTATATTTAGGTCAGTAAACTATTATATTTAGGTATTTCCTAACTTCAAGAAGAAAAACATCTTAACAGGTATTGTACATATTTTTTAAAACATCCACACAACCCACTTTGAGACTAATTTAGAGAGTAGAGCCCATAGAAGAACAAAGAATTCATAAAGAAAACAGAAATTTTTTAAAGTCCCCATTCTCCCACCCACCCATCACTGGACTTACTACAGAGAATCAACAGCACAAACTTCAGAAAAAAAACTCAGAACACCAAACATAAATGTAAATGTAAGGTTTTCAAAAGTTGTTTTCCAGAGTGCACTTTATCTGAAGAACCCTGGGAATAATTTAATTGTGTCAAGATTTAGGGATTCCACTGGAAAGGGGAAAGCTTTCTAAGGTTTGATCTTCACCATGATAAATAAAGAGGAGATATTCTCATTCATCAGCACAAGAAGCACTTGTTCTGATAAGTAAGTGAATGTATGCACTCACCGTGGTGTCTCACTCTACTAAAAGATATGTAAGCTAATCAATAAGTCAGATATGTTCTTAAAAATGCTAAGTGGTTGTTTATGTGTGTTAGATTTTCTATATGGCATACTAATGTACTTTTCTTGTATGATATAGTGAACTTGGTGATGATAAATATGTGGAGTGTCTGCTACCTACATTTCCACTGACAGCAAATGGAGTGTAAAACCAGCATTGAAAACTGAAAAGAAAGAAATTACCTTTAGAGGTATGTAGCACTGGTTTTATCTAAAACCTGATGGATTCACTATTAAATCAAAGACACAGTATATATAAATTAGGAAGTATCAAATATCTACTTAGCTTATTAAAATAAGATATATGATTAAAAATTATAGATGGGTCTCTTTTTTAGACTGTCCACAGAACAAGTTAATCCATTTGAATACAAACCATATTTTGTGCTTTGGGAAAAATTCCAGACCACAAATTTAAATTGAAGAGTAGACTTAAATGGCAATTTGGCCACTACATACACATAAAATACTTAATTGCTTTCTTCAATTAATCTAGTTTAATCTAATAAATAAAAATTTTCAAAAACTGAAAAACTTGAGTACTTACTTTATTAAAAAAAACAGCTGTACTAGTAAAATTGTTTCCATAATATAATAACCACACACACACACACCCCCAAGAAAAAATCAGCAGCTGTTTAAATTAATGCAATAACCAGTTACTTTTTCAGTGTAAGACAAAGCCTAAAAAGAAAAGGAGAGGAAGATCCTGTCTTAATTCCTCCACTTTCCATGTAACAGTTTAAGGACAGTGTCAAGCAAAACAGCTGTACAAATTTAGATACTACAACCTCAGGATTCACCTGTTATCTTGTCACTAAACACTGAAGAACATGAGAATGACAGACTTCAATGGCAAAAAATGACAAGAATGATTTAAGCCATCATACTATATAAACATAAATGGCTTGTTTTTCCAAAAAGAATGACCAAAAAAGAAATGACACACACTCTCTCCTTTCTGACTGCTATCAAGTGAGCCCAGAAAACTATTCATCACCTTTGCAAAATTGTCTAAGGTTCACAGAAAATGAAACAAAAAATAAATAAATAAATAAATGAAACATAAATTTGAAAAAGAGGGAGATAAAAATGTGAATTTTGATTTTTTATTCGTATTTAAATAATTCAACTGGGTACTCACATGTTGAATAACTATATAACTCATTGTCCAAACTGGGACATTCCTAAGAGCGAAAAGGAAAATGCACCAATTCCCCAAAAATGCCCATGTCTCTTAATCTCTAGAACCTATGATTATGTTACCTTACATGACAAAAGAGACTTTGAAGATGTGATTATGATTGTGGATCTTGAATGGAGAGATTATCCTGTTGGGCTCATTCTTGTCACAGGATTCAGAAAGAAAGATGCTATGAGAGAAGGGTCAAAGAAATGCAAATGAGGATTCAACTTGCTGCTGCTTTTGAAAATGAAGGATGGGGCTATCAGCCAAGATGGAGCACCTTATAAAAGCTAGAAAAGGCTCTCAGTTTATAGGCAATAAGAAAATGAATTCCTAGGACCTGTAATGACAAATAATTGAATTTTGCCAACAAATAGAATGAACAGTTCAATTTGTTTTTAGCCTGGTGAGATCCATACTAGAGTTCTGATCCTAACCCTAACCTATAAGATTAAAAAAAAAATGTGTTGTTTTAAACCATTAAATTTGTATGAGAACAATAAAAAAACTAATACAGGAGAGCTAGAAATAATTAAGGCATAATAACAGGCAAAAAGAGGCACTGTCCCAAGCAAATTAGGCTATGATTACCCTATTCAGAACTAGCACCCACATGTACAACTCATTAATATGTTTCTTGATTAATATAGAATCATTTTATCCAATATGAAATTCAAACTCTATTAGGAATTAGTCTACCAGGTATCTACTTATATAAAAGGCTATGCAAAGTGTCCCCTGTGAGACCGATCACTAGCTATGATGTGCGCTGACCACCAGGGGGTGACACAGAACATGCCGGTAGCAGAGCTGGGGCACTGAGGGAGCCATGGACAGAGGAGGTAAGGAGGCAGGGGGAACTGTGTGGTGGCGGCACATGTGGCGAGGGAAGGAGGAGGCAGGGAGGAGAGGAAAACCATTGCTGATGGTACTCGGGGGGAGAGGGGGCAAGGGAAAGAGGAGGTGAGGAGGCAGGGAGAGCCACATGGTGGCAGCACCCATGATGATGGAAGGAGGCGGGGAGGCAAAGGGAACCGTATGCTGGCAGTGTGCATGGTGAGGAAAGAAGGCGGAGGAAGATGGGGTGAACCATGTGGTGGCGATACACACATAGAGAGGGAAGGAGGCAGAGAGGTGGGGAAAATCACGCAGTGGTGGTGCATGGGCGGTGAGGGAAGGAGGAGGCAGGAAGGCCAGGAATCTGATTGGTCCTGACCTCTAGCCAGGCCAAGGGACCCCATCCATGCAAAAATTTTGTGCACCGAGTCTCTAGTACCAAATAAATGCCAAACGAATAAAAAATTAAACATCCTACATAATAAAAGCCTAATATGCTAAGTGTCCGCTCATCTGTTCAACCAATCAAAACATAATATACTAATGATATGCTAAGGCCTCTCAACCACTCAGTATGATGTGCACTGACCACCAGGAGGCAGAGGCTCTGACCGGGAGGTGAGCTTGCTGCTAGGGTCCAATCAACTGATCAATACTGAGCAAGATGGGCCGGACGTGCCTGGAGCCCTCCTGCGGTCTGTACCTCTTGGCCCCGATCGTGCACTGGTTGCTTCCCCTATGCTTGGCCTATGCCCTGTCACAATATAGGACACCCCTCAGGGGATGTCAGAGAGCCCAATCCCACAGGCTAGGCCGAAGGACCCACTGGTGCATGAATTCATGAACTGGACCTCTAGTAAGAAATAAAATCATTAAAGTAATTTTAAATAGAGTAATATTTTTATAATCTTGGAATGTAGTAAAGTTACTAAAGCTATCTTTAGGTAATAAATGTAACTACACAAAATTTAAAACTTCTACACGGTACAATAATAAACAGTGAAAAATATTTTCATTCTATTTAACCGACAAAAAGTAAACATTATTAATAGAAAAAGATTCCAGACATCGAAGCAAAAAAAAAAAAAAAAAAAGAGGGGGGGGGATTGTTATCTCAACAGAAAAACAAAGAAAACAAATTTTTTTAAAAATTGAAAGGACATATTACAAGTTATACACCAAAAAAATAAAAAGTAAATAAAAAAGTTTTACTTTCCGGTAATTGGCAATGATTAAAAATACTGACAAGATCCAGCACTAGCAAAAGTATGTTGATTCAGAAACTATCATATACCACTGGGGAAGCATAAACTAGAGCATTTTGAAATATTAATCAAAAACTTAAATCTACCCCATGCACTGCTAGTGGGAATGCAAACTTGTGCAGCCACTATGGAGAACAGTTTCCTCAAAAAACTAAAAATGTAACTCTCATTTGACCCAGCAATCTCACTCTTAGGAATTTACCCTAAGAAACTAGAAACACTAATCAGAAAGGATTTATGCACCCCTATGTTCATAGCAGCACAATTTACAATAGCCACAATTTGGAAACAGCCTAGGTGCCCATCAGCAGATGAGTGGATCAGAAAACCATGGTACATCTACACAATGGAATTATATGCTGCCATAAAAAAGAAGGAATTCTTACCATTTGCAGCAACCTTTAAGGAACTGGAGAGCATGATGCTAAGTGAAATAAGCCAGTCAATGAAGGAAAAATACCACATGATCTCACTCATTTGTGGATAATAAAGAATATTATCAACTGATGAACAAAAAGATAGATACAGAAGCAGTAAAGCATCAAACAGACTGTCAAATTACAGCAGGAAGGTTAGGGAGAGGTGGGGTAAATAAGAGATCAACCAAAGGACTTGTATGTTTGCATATAAGCATAACCAATGGACACAAGACACTGGGAGAGGTTGGGTATGCCTGGGAAGGGGGGGGCAGGGAAATGGGAAGATATGTATACATATAATACTTTAATAAAAAAAATAAAAACTTATATCTACACTAATAAAGGAATATGAAAATTGTCCACGATGCCATCACAGTAATGACCAAACAGCAGGCTGCGTGGGGCAACCAGGCTGGCAGGGGGGTTAGTGAGGGACGATCAAACAACCAAACAGCAGGCTCCGAAGGGCAATCAGGCCAACAGGGGTGGCAACAGGGGGCAACCAGGCCAGCAGGGAGCAACCAGGCCAGCAGGGGGCAGTTGTGGACAACCAGACTAGCAGGGGCGACCAGGCCAGCAAGGTGGGTTGTTGGGGGTGACCAGGCCAGCGGAGGTGAAGCGGGGGGCAGTTAGGAGCAACCAGACCATCAGAGGGGGGCAGTTGGGGGTGACTAGGCCATCTGGGGGGGAGGGGCAGTAAGGGGCAACCAGGCTGGCGATGGGGGGCAGTTGGGGTTACCAGGTTGATGGGAAGTGGCGGCAGTTGGGGATGACCAGGCTGGCAGGAGGCACAGTTAGGTCCAATCAGGCTGGCAGGCAGAGGCAGTTAGGGGTGATCAGGCAAGTGGGTAGGTGAGCAGTTAGGAGCCAGTGGTCCCAGATTGTAAGGGGGATGTCCAATGGGGATTGGGCCTAACCTGGCTGTTGGACATCCTCCGAGTGGTCCCGGATTGATAAGGGTGCAGGCTAGGCTGAGGGGAACCCCTTCCCCTTGCACGAATTTCATTCACTAGGTCTCCAGTGTACTAGACCCAACATTTTACTTCTAGACTTTATCCTGGAAAGTTAATTGCACAAAAATACACATACAATGCAACATTACTTAATGAAAAATAATAAAATGCCCATCCTTAGAAAATTAATTAAATAAATTATGATGTATCTACACAATAAAATTGATTGAGTAGTCATTTAAAATAAGGTTGTTGGCAAGGAACCAAAATGGTCGCATGAGGTACACATCTGTACGTGCTGTCTCTCACAACCACACCAAACCTACAACTAAAAAGACAAAACAACTTTTCCCGGGAACCACAGGAAAGCTGGCGGAGTGGAAGTTCTGTAACTAGAAGGAAAGAAAAAAGTGCATCCAGACCTGGTAGGACGAGCAGAGGCTCAGAAAGGAAGAGGTACTGAGACGGGCGAGAATAGGGCTGGCGTGCGCTGTTGTTTTTCAATTGGGAGGGAATTACAAGTTCCCGACTCTCTGAACTCCAGTTTCTGGTGAGATTCTGGGGACCCAGACTCATACAGGGAGAAACTGGAATGTCTGCCATCAGGTCAGAAAGGGAGGGTGGCTCTCTTGCAGAGTTGCACACTGGAATCATTGTTTTCTGCGCAGGGGCGCGGGACACAGGACACTGAACAGAACCCTGCAGAGAGAGCTGACTGGTAGCCATTGCTGTTTGCCACACCCTAGCCTAAAGACTCCCTGAGACCCCGCCCTGCCCAATTTATAAACCCACTCAGCTGTGAGGCGACTTTTGCATATGAATGGCCTACCCTCTAGCAGCTTAACCTAACAAATTGCAATTGGGTCAGACAACTCCAAAACTTCCAAACTCCAAACAAAGAGGAGAAATCTGCAGAGCTCCCTGTAGCTCCTGCTGGGTGGCCTCAGACACTAGCTGACTTGCACCTCCTTGGAGATCTAGGAACCAGTGTACCCAGAGGTCAGTGTGACACGACACCAAATTTCAACTCCTCACATACATAAGTGATACACTCAAGAGGCAGACTCGGTGAGCACCAAAGCCCCACTGAAGCAAGTCTTGCCCCATAGGGGTGTCTCCAGCACAGCAGTCCTTCCATTAATAGACACAGCTAATCCTCACAGTCAATTGGCCTGCAAGTCACTTCCTCCCTCCCAGTGTACCAATAACAATCAAGGCTTAACTACAACAAGACTGTGAACTCAGGCCACAAAGAGGTGCACCAATAGTGTCCACCTCAGGTGTTTGGGGAGGTGGAGCTACTGGGCCCTAAGGACAACTAGCACACAAAGCCATTCCATCAGCACAGGGAAGCAGCCAAAATGCGGAGACCAAAAAACATATCACGAATGAAAGAAATGGAGGAAAGCAAACAACTGGACATAGAGTTCAAAACCACATTTATAAGGATATTCAAGAATCTTCTATAAAACACTGACAAACTTATTAAGAACTCTGAGAAACTTAGTGAGTCCTTCAAAGATCTTAATGAGAATGTCAAATAAATGGAAAAGGACCAGTCAGAAATTAAGTATGCACTGTCTGAAATAAAGAATAATATACAGAAATCCAACAGCAGACTAGAGGACCCCAAGAGTCAAATCAAAGATCTGAAATATGAGGAAGCAAAAAACACCCTAACAGAAAAACAAAAAGGAAAAAAAGAGCTTAAAAATGTGAAGATAGTATAAGGAGCCTCTGGGACAACTTCAAGCGTACCAACATCAGAATTATGGGGGTGCCAGAAGGAGAGAGAGAGCAAGATACTGAAAACCTATTGGAAGGAATAATGACTGAAAACTTTCCCTACCTGGTGAAAGAAATGGACTTACAAGTCCAGGAAGCATACAGAACACCAAACAAAAAGAATCCAAAGAGGACCATACCAAGACACATCATAATTAAAATGCCGAGGGCAAAAGACAAAGAGAGAATCTTGAAAGCAGCAAGAGAAAAACAGTTAGTTACCCACAAGGGAGTACCCATACGACTGTCAGCTGATTTCTCAACAGAAACTATTCAGGCCAAAAGGGAGTGGCAGGAAATATTCAAAGTGATGAATAGCAAGAACATACAGCCAAGAGTGCTCTACCCAGCAAAGCTATCATTCAGAATTGAAGGGCAGATAAAGAGCTTCACAGATAAGAAAAAGCTAAAGGAGTTCATCACCACCAAATCAGGATTATATGAAATGCTGAAGTGTTTTCTTTAAGAAGAGGAAGAAGAATAAAAAGGTAAAGATAAAAATTATGAACAACAAAGTGATAATACATACTTATCAACAAGTGAATCTAAAAATCAAGTGAATAAAAAAATTCAATGAACA
The DNA here is from genome assembly GCA_011751065.1 of Lasiurus cinereus. Lineage (NCBI taxonomy): Eukaryota > Metazoa > Chordata > Mammalia > Chiroptera > Vespertilionidae > Lasiurus > Lasiurus cinereus. The sequence goes on from JAAGEH010000125.1 coordinate 18,889,165, forward strand.
GAATATACTGGTGAATATAATAGAATTAGGGGCATAGAAAGGGAATGGACTAATAATTCTCGGGGGAGAGGAGGAGTGAGGGGTGCAGGAAGAGACTGGACAAAATCTTAACACCTATGGATGAGGACAGTGGCAAGAGGTAAGGGCATAGGGTAGGAGGGGGGGAAATTAGTTGGAGGAGAGTTATGGGAGGGAAAAAAAAGAGCAACATCTGTAATAAACTGAATAATAAAGATTTATTAAAAAATAAGGTTGTTCCTCTACATTGACAAAACAGGAACAGTTGGAATTTGGAGTACATCTTACTTTCTTCACTATTCTTTTTTGTACTATTGGTATTTTCTACAAAGGGCCATGTATCAGGCTTTTAATAGCTTTATTGAGATATGATGCACATACCATACAATTCATCCATTTCAAGTATTTAATTCAAAATTTTTTAATATATTCACAGAGTTATGCAAGCATCACCATAATCAACTGTAGAACATTTTTATCCCATACCCGTTAGCAGTCAGTCTCCTTCTTTCCTTACCATCATCTTACCACTCCCGCTCTAGGCAACCCCTAATCAAGGTTCTATCTACAGATTTTCCCATTCTAGATAATTCATTAAAAATGAATCATACAATATTCCATCTTTTCTGACTGGCTTCCTTGTATGATTTTTAAAACCATTATATTTTAGAAATAAAAATACAATGAAACTATCAATTCACCTAATTTTCCCAGTTAAAAATGAACGTAAGTAAACATAACTGTTTTATTATTAGTTAAAACACCAAAAAAAAAATGCAAACCATATTTAACTAGATATTTTCCAACCATCTTAATATTCAACTAAACTGCAACATATAATAATTCTAGTAAAGAAACTAAGATTAATCTTTAATATTTAGTATCACCTCCAACTAGTAAATGCATTTTCTCATCCAAGTCACAGATAACAACAAAAATATTTCCCAGGGTAATATCAAGAATTGTACACCAAAGGAAGGTAAAGGAGAGGTGGGGTAGATAAGAGATCAACCAAAGGACTTGTATGCATGCATATAAGCATAACCAATGAACACAAGACACTGGGGGGTTAGGCTATGCCTGGAAGGGGGAGGGGGCAATGGGAAGATATGTATACATGTAACACATTAATAAAAAATTTAAAAAAAAGAATTGTACACTATAAATGTATCTTTTTATAGCAAGTCATTTTCTCAATAAAAAATATTATAGATCAGAATTTTATATTGAATGAAGATAAAATGTATTCTGATACAAAGTTCCATTTTCTAGTTTTATATATATATTAATATATATGCACATAACACATATATAATAATATATATGTGTCTGTCTACATACACAGTTGTATATGTACATATATAACTTTAATTGCAGCACTTATAAAAATAAAAGTAATATTTTTTCAATCATGGAACATATTCCTAATCATTCCTACATGTCTATGTGCATACTAATTAATAAGGAATAAAATCTGCATAAAGTACTTAAACAGTGCGTAAGATTAGGAAGTGCTCATTCAGTATTATTTGCTATCCACCTCTCCCTCTCCAACCTCCAGCTCTTCCTCCTTCTTCTCCTCCTCCTACAACTACTACTACTACTGCTGTCACTACTGCTATTACTATTAATCCTTCTTTCCAATGTAATAAGGCCACCTTTGCGACATTTCTTGGCATCTGCTTCCCAGAGCATTTTTTTTTTCTTACAGTTTGCTGGAATATTTTATTTGTGGCTGGCTCTGACTTTATGTTAATTGTGCTTTTCATTTCCTGCAAAAATGCAGCACCTTACTATTGCTGTATTTAGAATTAAAAATTTCAAAATCTATAAATAAAAAGTTAAAATAAATAATTTTACAGGAAGCTAGTCCTGATTATAAATGCAGACTATGACTTTTCCCCTGCAAACCAAAGAAAAGAAGAATACAAAGAAATAATTTGAAAGAGCCCAAAATCTGTTGCTTGAAAATAGGGTAATACACTATTGCCTTTTTTTTCTTGTTTCAAAATCAAGTGTCATTAATTATGGAGTAATAATGAGTTATTTTATACAAATTGTGTGTTTGTGATATAAAAATTCCATAAAACTGGATCAATTTTGTTGACTATGTTTTAAAACAATTAAGTATTTCTTATATTTCTCTTCTTCCAATACTACAACTCACAGCATCCTTTCACAGGCATTTTCTCATCAGAAAATCAGAGCCAATTAGCTAAGTGTGAGGACTGTGTTCTAGGCACAGTGCTCAGCACACCTCTAGGAGCCACTTCACAGCGGATTTGATGGAGTTAGGCAACCTGCCCTAGAGCTACCATATATATTATCATGTTTAGTTCATGTAACCCTTATAAACCATGGTAGAAAGTTAGTCTTAACTTCAGAAATTCACTTGTTCAAAGTCACAGAGTGAGTATCTGGCAGAGCTAGAACCCAAACTCCCATCAACTTTCTTTCCAATCTTGCCATGTTATAAACCAAAGGAATGTTTGCATTTTATATTAAAAGCATATATTTTAATATAAAGCCTATATTCTTCATAGAAAACAAATAAAAATTATAAATACTGCCTTCCAACAAGTATTAATGGTTCCTTTAGACCTAATAAAAATTGCAAAAGATTAAATGAGACTTAAAGCAATTTTAGTTTCCGATGGTCATGCTAAAGAACTTAAATGTGGGGAAAAAATCAGCCCTCCTGTCTCCCACAAACTAAGTGCACATAATCACTCCTCCAAAGAGTTTAAAGTAGGCTAAGCAAACCTATTTTTTTAAGGAAATTCATTACCTTTTACACATGACTATGAAAGGAAGCATTAAGATTAAACATAATACACCATGATGGAGAAAGAGGAATCAGTCACTAAAGCAACAACAAAAACAAAACAAAAAATGATTTTTTTTAAAGTGTAGCTTTAAACAATGTAAAATTATCAATTTATTAACAAATCAGAAGTTATTAATGTCAGTGTGTATATTCCAGTAAAAATATTCATATGTTATTACTCCAAAGAGTATGTTTTAAGCTGTCAATGATACAAGTTGACTATGCCATTATAAGTTCTCCTTATGATGCAAAATAATACTAATAACTGTTTTGGAAATATTTTCTGGCTAGAATAAGTTTTACAAGATTGCTAAGAATTATATCCCAGAAACAGAATTCTTCATTCACTCTCTCTATTCCCCTGATTTCCACTTCTCAAGTAAAACACAACTGTCAACTCTCTATGGAAATTTCCATGGGCTATGTCCTGCCATCACCAGAATTCACACTGTTGGTGAAACAAAACAAATCCAAGTACAGAAATATTCATATCATTAAATTATCAACTATGAAATTTGAGACCCCCTTAAAAAGCAAGTGCAGAGTTAATAGAAAGGAGTTGATTCTCTGAAATGATGTGGATTCAAAATGTTCAGCCCTAATTTGCATTACTGCAGACATCTGAATTTCACATTAATATAGAAATCTACCTTACATAGTCTTCAGTGTTTGTTCATTAAGTACTGATTTATCACCAGCACTATTTTAGATGAAATATTGTTTTTTTAAAGTAACAGAACCACTGACCTCATTAAGTTTAGTTGGTAGTGGTATTTGCAACAATAAAGCATAAACCTTCTCTGTGTAAGTATAACTAATAGCTTTCCATGTTCAGACAGTAGTTATTATAGATTTTTATTTAGAAAGTCTATTTATGTGACTGTAATCTCAAATGGATAAGTGAACTGCTATGTATTTCACATTATAGAACGAAAGTTCAGTCCATGGCCTACTACTTTCTAGAGATTTCTTCACAGCTGAAACCTATCTCAAGTACAATTTGTAGAAAAAGGAGAAATTTTTGGAACACTGTATTTTTACATATCTTTTACATCTTGGGGACATGGCCATATTTTTTGTAAAATCATGATGGAACACATCCTTAGATAGCTGCTATTTATTCACTTTTTATGTCATTTTTGGATATCACCCATTTCTCTTTTTTTAATTAAAGTTACTGGGATGACAATGATTAATAAAATTATAGAGGTTTCAACTGTACAACTTATATGATAAATTACCTGTATATTGCATTATGTGCCCACTACCCAAAGTCAAATCTTCTCCTATCACCATATATTTACCATATATTTGACCCTCTTTCTCCTTTCCTAGTGAAGGATACCATTCATTTCTAATTTTGAAATACTTCCATACACTAGTCAAGAAGCCAATTAACAACTTAGAAAACTTGGTTCTCTACAATTGTTATTAAAAGATGATAAGAGGAGCCCAGCTGGTGTGGCTCAGTAGTCGAGCATCGACCCATGAACCAAGTAGGGGTGTTCAGGAGGCAGCATATCCATGTTTCTCTCTCATGGATATTTCTATTTCTCTATCCTTCTCCCTTCCTCTCTCTAAAATCAATAAAAGCATTAAAAAAAAAAGATGATTAGAGGAAATGAGATAACAAATGGTGGTCAGCAACACAGTACTGAGCAAAATATGTTGCACCAGAAATCTACCTTGGACTTTGTCTAAATTATTATTTCCAAAACCAAAGCCACTTCACTGTGATAGAGCAATAACTTTATGTATCATAGATAAATTTGAGAGCACTATATTAGATTCCAAAAGAATTAGCTTTTAAAATTTTTTACCTTGAAATAATTTTATGCTTACAGAAAAGTTCCAAAAGTAGGAGAGTTCCCACATAGCATTCACCAGGTTCCCCTACTGTCAACAGTATATGTGCCTGTACTACAGTTATCAAAACCAAACAAGTAACATTGGTTCAACACTAATAACTGAATTACACACCTTACTCATATTTTTTCCAGCTGTCCACTAATGTTACTTTTTCTGCCTTTTTTTTCTATTTTTCCAACTTTTTTCTATTCCAACATCTTACCCAGGATCCCTCTTTGTCTTTAGTTGTCATGTCTCCTTAGTCTTTCCCAATCAGTGACATTCCTTGTCTTTCCTGACCCTGATATATTTGAACAGTATTCATCAGTTATTCTGCAAACTGCACCTCAATTTGGGTTTGTCTAATGTTGTCTCATAATTTAACTGAAGTTATACATTTTTAGCAATAATACCTTATCAGTGATATTGTGCTGTCTTCAATGGATCACATCATATCTCATTAATATGTCTTCTAACTGGTGATGCTAATTTAAATCACTCAGTAGCTACCACTTTTTCTTCCATAAAGTTACTATATTTCCCTTTGAAATTATTAAACATCTTAAGGGGATACTTTTAGACTCTGCAAATAGGCCAGTGGATACTTTTAGACCATGCAAATAGGCTATTTCTCCTCAAACTTGCGCCCTATTTTTGGCATCCATTAGGGTCTTGCCTACAACTATTAATGTAATATTTGCCTTGTGATGACTTGCTATTTCTCTCATTCCTTCTACATGTATTAATTATAATTCAGAAGGAAGTTTTTCTAAAACTATATGAAATATCAAGGTCCAACACATTATCAAAGACAATGGCGAACCTGCGGAGGACGATGGCGGCAGCGGGACGGAGGTGCGGGAGAGGAAGGGAGTGGGGGACAGAGAGAGAGAGCCTGGGTGTGTGTGTGGGGGGGGTGTGGTTGATGAGGGGCGGCTGCACATCGCGGGAGCAGGGGGGCGGGCGGTGCAGGCTCTGGGACCGGGAGAGACCGCCCTCGCGGCTTTCACTCCGGGACTGGGACTGCGGCACTCGGGCGCGGAGCCCAGGCCATCTTGAAGGGAAACAGGCCTTTCTTTGGGAAATCACCAACACCGCCAGCGAGAGGGCATTGGGGTTGCCCTGCGACCCAACAGCCACTCCAGGCAGAGTCCCGCAGACCGCAGATCATGGACCCAGGGACCTCCACCTCCAAAGCAGTCAGTGCCACCGCCCCCTCCCCAGCGGCCACACAGGGTCCCGGCTTGCGATCTCGCCAGTCACCACGCGCACCTTGTGCAGCGGGCCTTCCACGGTTTCCGGACATCGGGGTCACCCCGGCTGTGGGTTCAACTGCGGTTACACACTAGGTCCCCCCTCTCCTCCTGCCCACAGAACTCCAGGGTCAACGTGTTCCCGCGCACGTCCCCATGGGCCTTCGGGCCAGCTTGCTGACACCCTAATCCCTGCGTTTGCGCTTCAGGGTCGCCCCTCTGTGTCGCCCTAGACCCTGTGTTTGTGTGTTCTGGTCGCCCTGTCTGTGGCGAACCCTACTATCTGGTTTGTGGAGCTCCCTAGCACCGGTGTTTTTGGTGCGCCCTCCAGGCTGCCACCCAAGGCGGGATTTCAGCAGCAGTTTCCAGTGGTCCACCCCTTAAACAGTGCCTGGGAGCCACTGGGAGACCCCGTGGGTGTGATTTTTTAACTCTGGACACCACAGCCACACCTCTCCTGGGTGTAGGTCCCTGAAACACATCACCCACACAGACGAGTCCTTGGTGCCACTGTGTATCCCCGCTGGGCATGCGTAATCTCAATTAAGGGTGCAGAACAGCAAAAATAGGGACACTCCCCTCCACGGCTGCCAACTTCCAGACACCACAGTTGTGCTGCTCAAGATCCCAGATCTACATCAAGAGAACCCAAATAGCTCAAGTAGGAAACTACAATCTATTAACAAACTCAGGAGAACTGAGAGAATACACCAGTAGCACCACTCCCTGAATCCCCCCCCACACACACACACAAAAAAACGTTGGGTAGTAAAATAACTAGATCTACAGTTAAAACATTACAAGAAAACATGGGAAGACATAAAAGCAATCCCCAAAGGAAAGAAAAAGAGGAATCACCAGAAAGGGAGTTAGATGAAATTGAAGTGACCAGCCTTTCAGAGGAAGAATTCAGAGTAATGGTTTTAAGGATGTTTAAACGGATGGAGGACAATTACACACAATTCAACGACAATATCACACAACTCAATCAGAACTATAAGGAGCTGAATGAGAATGTCACCAACATGAAACAAAACCAAGAGGAGATGAAGAATGACATAGCTGCAATAAGAAACACAATGGAAAGCCTAAAGAGTGACTGAGAGGCTGAGGACTGCATCAGTGAATTAGAAGAAAAGGTAGGGAAAAACACACAAACACAGCAACAACTGGAAAAAATACTTAAAAAACAAGAAGAGAGCCTAAGGGAGCTTTGGGACAACACAAAATGAAACAACATACGTTTAATTGGGATACCAGAAGGAGTGGAAGAAAAGGAAGGAATAGATAACGTATTTGAAGAAATAATAAAACAGAAAATTTCCCTGATATTGGCAAGGAAAAAAATATGAAAGTCCAAGAAGTACACAGAGTCCTGAACCCAAAAAAACTGACGCCAAGACACATCATAATTAAATTGGCGAATACTAATGACAAAGTAAGAATCTTAAAGGCAGCCAGAGAGATACAGAAAGTTACCTACAAGGGATCTCCTATTAGAATAGCAACTGATTTCTCAACAGAAACACACGAGGCCAGAAGGGAATGGAATGAAATATATAAAATGATGTGAATCAAGGGTCTGAACCCAAGAATACTATACCCAGCAAGGCTATCATTCAAAATTGAAGGTGGAATCAGGAGCTTTACAGACAAGAAAGGGCCAAGAGAGTTTATCACTACCATGCCAATAATGAAAGAAATGATAAAGGGACTGCTGTAAAAAGAAGAAAGAGAAAGGGAAAAAAAACACTAAGGAAAATATGACAACAAACATGAAGTTGTCAATAATATCATTAAACGTAAATGGGTTAAATGCACCAATCAAGAGACATAGGGTAGCTGAATGGTTAAGAAAACAGGACCCATACATTTGCTGTCTACAAGAGACCCACCTCAGAGAAAAGGATTCACACAGACTAAGAGTGAAGGGATGGAAAAACATTTTTCAGGCAAATAGAAATGAGAAAAAAGCTGGGGTAGCAATATTCATATCTGATAAAATAGACCTCAAAGTAAAGGCTATAAAAAGAGATAAGAAAGGCCACTACATAATACTAAAAGGAGCAATTCATCAAGAAGATATAATTCTGGTAAACATATATGCACCTAATACAGGAGCCCCTAAATACATAAAAAAAACTCCTAGAGAATATCAAGGGAGAGATCGACTGCAATACAATCATAGTAGGGGATTTTTATACACCACTGACATCTCTGGACAAATCCTCTAGACAAAAAGTCAGCAAAGAAACCGCAATTCTAAATAACTCTAGATCAGATGGACCTAATTGACATCTTCAGAGCGTTTTACCCCAAAGCTACAGAATACACATTCTTCTCAAGTGCAAATGGGACATTCTCAAAAATAGACCACATATGGAGTCATGAGCAAATTCTCCCCATATTCAAAAAGATTGAAATCATATCAAGCATTTTCTCAGACCACAATGGCATAAGACTAGAAATAAACTGCAATAAAAACATTCCAAAAAATTCAAACACTTGGAAGTTGAATAGCATGTTATTAAACAATGATTGGGTTATAAATGAGATAAAAGAAGAAATTAAAAATTTTCTGGAGACTAATGACAATAAAAACACAACAACTCAAATGCTATGGGACACAATGAAAGCAGTGCTAAGAGGTAAGTTTATAGCTCTACAGGCCTACCTCAAAAAACAAGAAAAAATGGTAATGAATCACTTAACTCAACAACTCAAAGAATTAGAAAGAGAGCAACAAGAAAAGCCCACTGTGAGCAGAAAGAAGGAAATAATAAAGATCAGAGCAGAAATGGATGACATAGAGACCAAAAATACGATACAAAAAAATCAACAAAACAAAGATCTGGTTCTTTGAAAGAATAAACAAGATTGATGAACCTCTAGCCAGACTCACCAAGAAGCAAAGAGAGGACCCAAATAAACAAAATCAGAAATGAGAGAGGGGAAATAACTACAGACACCACAGAAATACAAAGGATTGTTAAAAACTATTATGAACAACTCTATTCTAACAAATTTCACAACCTAGAGGAAATGGACAGATTCCTAGAAAAATACAACCTTCCAAAACTCACACAGGAAGATTCTAAAAATCTCAACACACCGATAACTAAGGAAGAAATTGAAGCAGTCATCAAAAACCTTCCAGCAAACAAAAGCCCAGGGCCAGATGGCTTCACAGGGCAATTTTATCAAACATTCATAGAAGAAGTAAAACCCATTCTTCTCAGACTATTCCAGAAAATTCAAGAGAAGGAACACTTCCAAACTCCTTCTATGAAGCCAGCATCACCCTAATACCAAAACCCGATAAAGATAACACAATGAAAGAGAATTACAAACCAATATCCCTCATGAACATAGATGCCAAAATCTTCAACAAAATACTAGCAAATCGAATCCAGCAGTACATCAAAAAGATCATACACAATGACCAAGTAGGATTTATTCCAGGGATGCAAGGATGGTACAATATCCGCAAATCAATAAACGTGATACATCACATAAACAAATTGAGAGATAAAAATCATATAGTCATATCAATTGATGCAGAAAAAGCATTTTACAAAATCCAACACCCTTTCTTGATAAAAACTCTCAACAAGGTGGAATAAAAGGATCATACCTCAACATCATCAAAGCCATATATGATAAACCCACAGCTAACATCATACTCAATGGGCAAAAAATAAAACCATTTCCCCTAAGAACAGGAACAAGACAGGGATGCCCACTCTCACCACTTCTATTTAACATAGTGCTGGAAGTATTAGCCATTTCTATCAGATATGAAAAAGAAATAAAAGGCATCCAAGTAGGAAAAGAAGTAAAACTGTCCTTATTTGCAGATGATATGATATTATACATAGAAAACCCTAAACACTCCATCAAAAGATTATTAGACTTAATAAGTAAATTCAGCAATGTAGCAGGATACAAAATTAACACCAAGAAACCTTTGGCATTTCTATATACCAACAATGAACTTACAGAAAGAGAGACTAAAACAGTAATCCCATTTACCATTGCTCCAAAATAATGAAAATACCTAGGAATAAACTTAACTAAGGAGGTAAAAGACCTATATGCAGAAAACTACACAACTCTAAAAAAAGAGATAGAGGAAGACATAAACAGATGGAAGAACATACCATGTTCATGGATTGGGAGAATCAATATCATCAAAATGTCCATTCTACCCAAAGCAATTTATAAACTCAACGCAATCCCCATGAAAATACCAAAGGCATACTTCACAGACCTAGAACGAACTTTCCAAAAATTCTTTTGGAATAAAAAAAGACCCTGAATAGCTGCAGCAGTCTTAGAAAGAAGAACAAAATAGGTGGGATCTCAATGCCAGATTTCAAGCTGTATTACAAAGCCACTATTCTCAAAATTGCCTGGTACTGTCGTAAGAACAGACACATAGATCAATGGAATAGGATAGAGAATCCAGAAATCTACCCAAACCACTATGCTCAATTAATATTTGACAAAGGAGGCATGGACATACAATGGACTCAGGACAGTCTCTTCAACAAATGGTGTTGGGAAAATTGGACAGAAACATGCAAAAAAATGAAACTAGACCACCAACTTACACCATACACAAAAATAAACTCAAAATGGATAAAGGACTTAAACATAAGACGGGAAACCATAAAAATACTAAATGGATCCACAGGCAGCAAAATCTCCAACATATGCGGAAGGAACTTCTTCACCAACACAGCTCCTCGGGCAATAGAAACTAAAGAAAAAATAAACAAATGGGACTACTTCAAAATAAAAAGCTTTTGCATAGCAAAAGAAACCATCAACAAAACAACAAGAAAGCCCACTGCATGGGAGAACAAATTTGCCAATGATCTCAATGATAAGGGTTTAATCTCCAACATTTATAGAGAACTCATACAATTTCACAAAAAGAAGATAAACAACCCAATCAAAAAATGGGCAACTGATCTAAATAGGCATTTCTTGAAAGAAGACAGAAGGAAGGCCAAGAGACACATGAAAACCTGCTCAAAGTCACTAATCATCAGAGAGATGCAAATCAAAACAAAAATGTGGTACCATCTCACACCTATCAGAATGGCTATCATCAACAAATCAACTAACGACAAGTGTTGGTGAGGATGTGGAGAAAAAGGAACCCTCGTGCACTGCTGGTGGGAATGCAGACTGGTACAGCCACTGTGGAGAACAGTATGGAGTCTCCTCAAAAAACTAAAAATGGAACTTCCATTTGACCCAGTGATCCCACTATTAGGAATATACCCCAAGAAACTAGAAACTCCAATCAGAAAGGATATAAGCCCCCCAATGTTCACAGCAGCACAATTCACTATAGCCAAGATATGGAAACAGCCTAAGTGCCCATCAACAGATGATTGGATTAAAATACTGTGGTACATCTACACAATGGAATTCTACGCTGCGGTAAAAAAGAAGCTCATACCATTCGCAACAACATGGATGGAGATGGAGAGCATTATGCTTAGTGAAATAAGCCAGGCAGAGAAAGACAAATATCACATGATCTCACTCATCTGTGGAATATAATGAATGACATAGACTGATAATCAAGATCAGATCTAGAGAATGAGAAACATCAATCAAAGCATCAAACCTCGGGGAAGGTGGGGGTTGATGGGAATAAGGGGAGAGATCAACAGAGGGACCTTTGTACATTCGTATGAGCACAAGCATTGGGCACAGACAATGGGGAGGGTGTGGCAGGAGAGGGAATTCATACAGTGGTCTCTATAACCTTAAGAGAAACTACTTCATGAGACAAAGATTTTAAATGAAACTCTGTAACATGAAAATCATTTTGGAAGAAAATAAAGAGAAGTTTCCTTTAAACATCATAAGGAGTGGAATTGAAAGTCAATACATTTGGCCTCTTGAGCTAAGGTAAGTAATCTATGTTTTTGCCTCCTTGAAATAGTTTATATAAAGTTACAAAAAGAAATTGTCAGCCCGTTTGAAATTGAATTGACATGACCCAGAGGAAAGAATATCCTTACATGATATTATCCTACAATATCATTTAATTTTTGATATTTCACAACATATTGTACAACCACCCCAAACAAACATACAAACTACTTCTTTGAATGTTTAGCAGCAATTTAAAAAGAGGACATAAAAGGATTTAATTCCTTTCTGAAGGAATTGAGGCACTGGGAAGGCACTTGAGCATTCTATACTGGCCCTCTTTCCTCTTTTGCCAAGAGGGACCCTCTTCTTACAATCCAATGGCCCTCAGCTATAGCCTGAGCTCTCTATTCATCCTGAGGTTGAAGCCTCAAGGTGGCTGATATAATGAATCTGTCTCTTGCCAAATGGTGTGAGCTGGGCCATCCCTGGAGAAGGAACCTGCATTCCCCGAGATATGTGACCAGTGCCAGGGCCCTGCCAGTAGGCGAGGGGATCCCCAAGGCAGGTGCTGGGCGTGGAGGCCACGGGGGGCATAGGCTACCATGGAGACAGAACTGAACCTCACAACAACCTGTTTGGCCCCAGAGGATGACTGGTTAGCCAGAGACAGGTAAGATTCCTCAGGGAAGGAACAATCAAAGACAGGCACAGTCGCAGCGGGGCCATCAGGAGAGAACTTGCGGATCAACAGAGGTGGGGCACAGACCCTAACCCCCCGCCCCCACCATCCTTGTAGGGGTCTGAGGGCAGTCTCCTGCCCCTATGGCTACCTTGCTTCCCATGCTTAGCACAAACCGGGACCCAGGTAACAGACAGAGACTGGGTCCAGCTCAGATCAAGACCCAGGTAACAAACAGAAACATGCTAACAGTAGCTGCCCTATATCTAAATTCAGCCTAGCACCAGGAATGCTCAGTGCCAACTCAATGCAAATAAACCTCTCCACTAATATATTCAGGGTAATATAAGATCGTTGGTATAGTATTAAATTTGACATAAAAGAATTCTAAAGCTTACAGATTAATTTAAATTGGCGAACTGAAATAAGCGAACACGCAAGAAAATTTAAGTGTACTGGACAAAAAGCTGTTTCTAATGTATTAATTAAAATTTCTATTGATAGCTCATCTTATGGTATAATTGTTTAATATGTAAAGAACAGAAAGCAGGCATATTTGTGTGCAAAAAGTTAAAATTTTAAAGTTATCAAGATTGCATTAAAAAAATGTTACCAAATTCTCCATCAATCAAAAAAAAAGGGGGGGGGAGGGAGTAGGATAATAACATGTAAGGAAAAAATATATATCTGGTAAGTAAAATACATTTAGAAAAATTTCACTTTACAAAATTAATTTTAATTTGTAATGCTAACAGCAAGACACCCATGAAAAACACACATGGTGTCAAAATAAGCCAAAGGAAAAAGCTGGTAGGCAAAAATAAAAAGGACTCCAAGTCAATTTTATAGAAAAGATTCCTGTATTAACTCTTGGTCGAGAATATGTTTATATACTTTCAGAAATCAACTCCAAGACCAAGTGGACTCCTGCAACAGAGAGGAACTGACAGGTCTGTGCCAATCACGAAGGCAAGAGGAGAAACAGTCCAGAGATGGAAGACGCTGATGACGCCTTGTCATGTGAACAGTTAGCAACTGAGCATTGCTACAGGATGCCCAGGACCAAACCAGCATCGCCACCATCTGTCCAGTATCCAGATACAATTGATGACATGTACACAATAAGGAGCTGTCTGACATTGAAACTGGGACTCAAAGCTATCGGACATTGAAATTGAGACTCAATCATTTTTCTTTTGCTCTGGTGGGTTTATTTCTAGCCTACAGGGGTAAGATGTTTTAAAGACAACAAACAGGGGTGGAGGGGAGGAAGCAGATGCAGAGGCAAAGAAGCATTGAACGGACTGTCATGCTATAGTGGGAAGGCAGGGAAAGTTGAGGAGGGGCCTATAGGAGATCAACGGAAGGACTTGTATGCATGTATGTGTAGGCATAGCCAGTGGAGACAGGGCAATGGGGGAAGGCGGGGAGGAGGGAGAGAATGGGTGAGGGCATGTACTAGGGGGTGGGGAGGACAATAGGGGGGAAAATAATAAAAAATAAATAAATAAATAAATACAAAATAAATAATAAATAAATAAATAAATAAAGACTTGAACTACAATGACCTTAACTTCCTGACTCAGAAGTCTAGTAGTTCCTTTTAGAAAGATCTGTCTGAGTAAGTTGTTAATGACATCTGTCAGCAGCTGTAGTGTTTGTTTTATATAATTATAGCCTCATTTTTTATTGCAAGTAATGCATCAAAATGCATATTTAAGGTTTTCCAAATAAAGAATCTTGAAAAATCTATTTTAAAGTAGCTAATACCACAGCACATTTGAGGCTAATGGGTAAGCATTCCTTGGGAACCAAAACAACGAGGACAGCAAAAATTCTGTCCCTGCAAATCTAATCTCATTCCTCAACCTGAAACCTCGCCACATGAGCATAAAATTATAGTGGTAAGAGAGATCTCTTAGAACAGTGAATTTCAAATCCCTGCTTTACAAGACTCTATCAGTCCTATGACAGCATAAGGACCTGGAAAAGATGAAATATTACCTTAGTCATTTACTCTTTCACAAAAGGAAAACTGTCAATCTAATGCTAAAAGGCTCCAAAGCTTACTTCTAAATGTAACAAGAAAATGCCTTATTTATCAAAACTTCCTTCTCATTTGTTCATTAAATTCTGCAGTCTTACAATGAGGTCAAAAAGTGTCAACCAATTATTGTGTAAGGGAAATCCTACTTTTTAATATTTAAAGCTACCCAGAATACATAAAATTATTTTAATAAGCAACTGGATACTCTGTTTATTTCTAAACATATTTCAAGCATTTTAAGGAAACTTTTTTAATCTAGTTCTTCAAAGTAAAACCTCAGAGTACTAGCAACTAGTACAGTGCCTGTCACTTAACAAATATCCTTAATGAATAAGTTAGTGATGAAAACTACATATACAATGTATTACTGACGTAAGTCTATAATTCCTTCTGGACTACTTCCATGGCAAGCTAAAATGTCAAACATACCTTTTCCCCTGCACATTCAGAAATCTATACATGTAAGTTCTTTTTTAGGAGACATTGAAATAAGAGTATAATCTATGTGACACAAGAAAACATTCTTGAAGTTTATCACCGCAAATCTATAATATATTTGTAAAGTCCTCAAGTGATTTTTAAAGTGTTTTATTTTCATAATAGTTATTTGTGTGATGAAAATAGATGATAAAACAGGAAATCCCACTCATATTTCTGATCTTACAAATTCTGTCATGATGGTACCTGAAAACTATTGCAGGATTATGGTTGCAGGACTTAAGATGACTTCATTGTTGATTATAAACCTTAACTTACTAAAAATACAAAAACTCTAAGTCTAAACCATAGCCATGAGCAAGATTTTAGAGTCTTAACTATTAAGTGGAGCCCTGGATAAGTTGTGGTGGTCATTTTCTGATAGTTGCACAGAAAGCCTACAATGTACCTAATTTATATTTCCATATTCTTTGAAAATAAAAATTCATTTAATATAGAATATTGCTAGTGTGTGCTTTAAAGCAGTACTTCTCATTACTGGGAATGTATTTTGGACTACAGTTGAAAGCAGTGCACTGGTAAATCTATGCTCAGGAAAGAAAATCTCAGTAAACAAGCTTCTTATTTTCTCAGGTCCCAAATGACCAGAGGATAACTCTAACCAGCAGGGGGAGATAAGGAGTAGAGTAGCAAGACAAAGAACAGGCTACAGGCAAGAAAAGCAGTTATAATTATAGCTGGGAACACAGAATTTGTTAAAGGAAGTCTACTGTATAATTATATTTGAAAATTTAGCAAGATGCCCAGAGGCTGACTCACAGCTGTCAGGAACTGGTAACTCTACTTCTGTTCATGCAGCGACCACTTCAGCTACTAAATCCACTATCCAGACGTTACCAGAATTGACAGAGTAAAGGGACAGATAATCTCATGGGACTGTTTTTTCTATACTGGATGAAAGCATCCATTTCAACAAAAGTAACACACTCTCTTTAGCTTTCTTTTACAGATTTAGCTCTCCTCTGTCTATCCTCTCTCCCTCGAGAACTAAAACATTCTCAGAGCTAAACTATTACCTACCATGCAAATCTCTTACCTGAACTCTGACTAGATCATGAATTGTATCTCATACAATTCCAAATTTAGCAAGCTTACACCAAAACTCACTTCCCTCTGCCCTTGCCTTGTCTGGAAAATGTCTTTTCCTTTCCCTCCCTGTTTTCCTATTCCTTCCAATACTGTATACCAACATTTGCTCAGTTAAGCACAAAAATTCAAGATCTACCTTTGATTGTTCTTCTTCCTAACCTCCTACACGATAGTAATTCAATTAATCAAATCCCATTAATTTTTCAGTAAAATTCTGTCATTCACCAATAAAAGATATTTTAAAGTCCTAACCCCTAGTAACAGAATGTAACCTTGTTTGGAAATAGGGTCTTTACCAGTTAAAATGAGGTCACTTTAAGGTAGGCCCTTTCCAATATGATTAGTGTCTTTTATAAAAAGGGGAAATGTGGACAAAGAGACAGACACAGAGGAAAGACTATGTGAAGACACATAGAAGAAATATAGCTATCTGATGGTAGTGATGCATCCACAGTCCAAGAAAAGTCAAGGAGTGCCTGCAAACACCAGAAGCTAGAAAAAGCAAGAAAGAATTCTCTCTTAAAGCAGTCACAGAGAACTTGGCCCTGTCAACACCCTAATCTTGGTCTTCTAGACCAAGCATGACAAACTCAAAAGGCTAACACGGGCCAAATAAACAAGGATTAAGTTAATGTGGGCCATAAAAAAAAAAACTAAAAAAAAAACCACTTCAATTTTCATATAAATGTAGGTTTATTTCAATAGAGACATGCATAATACAAAGGGCTGAAATAAATGAGTAATTGTTAACATAAAATAATAGACATTTTAATAAAAATTAATATTTTTCCTTAAACATTAACTTGCCAGACACTGAATAACTGCACAAATTAAGAGGCGTAACACAAATAAATCTATTTTTCTTATTCTCCAAAAGCGAAATATTTCCTATTGTGCATACCAAACAAGTCCATCCAAGACCAATTTCGTGGCAATTGACTGTTAAAGTATTTGCTGCTAGTATTAGTGGAGAGAAATGATGCACCAGCATGTAAGGGAAATGAATGCAACAAAATTATAGTAATCAGTTATTAATGAACGTTCTAATTTGTTATTAATAATCTATACTAATAGTAGAGGAATATGAAAATTGTCCAGGATATTGTCACAGTAGTGACCAAACAGCAAGCTGCGTGGGGCAACGAGGTTGGCAGGGGGTTAGTGAGGGATGACCAAATGACAGAACAGCAGGCTGCATACAATGACCAGGCCAGTTGCCGGGGATGGGGGGGGGAGGCAGTTATGGGTGACCAGGCAGGCAGGCAGGTGAGCAGTTAGAAGCTAGCTGTCTCAGATTGTAAGCCAGTTTGGTTCGGGCCTAAACTGGCAATCAGACATCCCCCAAGGGGCCTGGATTGGAGAGGGTGCAGGCTGGGCTGAGGTAACCCCCCCATTAACAAATTTCATGCATTGGCCATCTAGTTATATGTAATAGGATATTGTAAAAATTAAGTTACAAAATTTTTATTAAAATGTTTCTTAGATGCTAATATATTGGTTGAGCTGCAAAAATATTTGTTGTGGGCTGCGAGTTTGACATGCTTTTTCTAGACTCTAGAACTGAGACAATAGATTTCTATTGTTTTTAAGCCTCCCAGTTTTGGGCACTTTGTTATTGCAGCCCTAGAAACCAATACAACACCCCTAACACAATTTGGACTCAATTACCCCCACACCTCATCTGATCACTAAATAGCATCCTATCCACCTAGCTGGCCATAAGTATTATTCTTGCTCCACATCTAATCAATTACTGGGGCCTGCATTAATTTGTTCATATTCCAATCTCTATATCACTATTCTAGTTTAGGTGGATCAGCACTTTCTAAAATGCTGATCTGATCACACTTTTAGGATATCCGTGAGGATTACACAATTAGTGTCTCCGTGATACCTATAGATAAAAATGAAGTCTAACTTCTTTAGTTTGGATGACAAAATTACATGTAATGAATTGCCTCTGAAACTACCATGCCCACTCTCAAATGTACAGGGAAGTTCTTTCAGTTCCTCAAACACATCAAAGCTTCTCACATATACCTAAATTCTATCCCTTATTTAATCATTCATTAATTTATTTACTCAACAAATAAACACAGTAAGGGCCTGTCATGTGCCAAAATTAGCTCTAAGACCTAGGTATTCCATAGAAAATAAAACAAAGTTCCTGCACTGATAAAATTTATATTAGAAAGAAAGTGGTAAGCAGATCATGAATAAAAATAAACAAACTTTTTCTCAGATGATATTACATGCTTCAGGGAAAATTAAACCAAGGTAAAAAGAATAAGGAAGGTTTCAAAGTGGAGAAAGGATTAAAGTTATAATTTTATATAAGGTGATCAGAGAACTCTCTGACAGGAAGATATTTGAGATGTCCTGAAGAAAGTGAGAAATAAAAAAATATTTTTTAAAAAAAGCAAGCCCTGGATATCTAAGGAAAGGGCTTTCCAGACAAAGGGAAGAGTGAGAGCAAACACCCTATGGAGCTGCCACGGAGCTGCCTACAACAATGTTTGAAAAACATCAGTGAGGTCACTGTGGCTACAGTAGGAGAAAGGAAGTACAGATGAGGTTTTTAAAGTCAAATAATGTAAGGGCTTGAAGCTCAGTGTAAGAATTTAGAAATTAGTGAATAAACAGTAGAATTTTGAATAACCTGACCTGGCATTAATTATAAAAAAATCACTATGGTGCTATGTAGAGAACTATGGGGAGTGAGAATCCTAGGAGGCTTCTGCAAAGTCCAGGTAAGAGATAACAGTGGCTTGGAATGAGATAGAGACAAACAGCTGGATTCTGATAATTATGATGAACATATAATTAAATAAGACATGTTTTTAATTTACCAGCCTAATAATTTTCAACAATACATATGTAACAAAGCAATAATTTCAAATAGGTAAAAATGATTTTTACTTTTATCACACCTGTAAGTGAAAACTCATAAGGAAGAGAGGGGCTGCAGGGGGGAGAGAAACATTGATGTGAGAAAGAAACATTGATCACTTGTCTCCCTTTAACTAGGTATGTGCCCTAACTGAGAATTGAACCTGCAACCTTTTGGTATATGTGACATTCCAACCAACTGAGTCATCCAGCCAGGGCTAGGGACAGAGTTTTAAAATGTCCAAAGATGATTCAGATTTATACAATCTTGGGAAATTAATGTTCCCTGACCTAAGATTCACCATTGCAGGGGATAACAAATTAATGGTATTTGCATTGTGCATTTTATGAAAAATAACATGATGAGATTTAGCATCAAGAAGAATTATTTTGAAACTAAACACTACAAATACTTACTTTGGAATACTATAAAGCTCTAAAATTAAAGTGAGAGGGTATATGTGCCTAAATGAAAAGATGTTATAGTATTCTAAGTTTTTTTAAAGCCAAGAGAAGAATAATATGCACCATATGAGTATTATGGCACAGAGATAAAGTAGTTAAAATAAGAGATAAAAGGGTTCCAAACCAAAAAATATATAACTAGTTCCAGAGATAAGCAACAGAGAAAATCAACATGACCTATTAGAGTTAGATATGAAGGCAAGGAAGACATCTAGAATGTCTTGATTATTTTTTTTAACCCTTAGATAAGTAGGTTTTTATTTATCCTATTAATTGCTTATCAAACTGTTCAGTTAAAACTACCTTTGATCAATTTATCACAAAATCCAAATTAATGGTATTTGCAATTGTGTACTTTTGACACATGATGGAGCAAAAGAAATGTCGGAACAGTGGATGAACTCACAGAAAAACATAACTTTATACACTTCAGTAAAATCAGCATATAAATATGTACAAATACACATAGACATAGACAATATAAACCTAAAATCTGTATTTGCTATAGTATTCCTTTAGGAATTTTTCTCTTGTGTATCAGCATTTTTAGTATTTCCTAACCAACTCTTCATTTCCAAACTCATCCTCAATTGTTAAAACTTAACATTTCGCTATTTGTGAATTAAATTACAATTAAAAAAAAAAACACACACACACAAAAAAACGTAGATACATATGCTGAGGACCAGGGATCCAAAGAACTGTTCTACCTTTTTTTAGGGGAAGGAACAAATAGTAATGATAATATATTTTAAAGAATATATTCCTACTCTATTCCATTGGTCTAGATGTCTGTTCTTGTGCCATACCAGGCTGTTTTGAAAACAGTGGCTTTGTAATACAGCTTAATATCTAGTATTGAGATCCCTCCTACTTTGTTCTTCTTTCTCAGGATTGCTGCAAATATTCAGTTTGTTTGTTTTTTATAATTCCAGGTGAATTTTTGGAGAGTTTGTTCTATGTCTGTGAAATATACAATTGGCATTGAATCATGATTGCTTTGGGTAGTATGGATATTTTAATGATGTTGATTCTACCAATCCATGAACATGGTATGTTCTTCCATCTGTTAATTTCTTTCTCTGTTTTTTTTTTTTTTTCAGTGCCCTGCAGTTTCCCGAGTACAGGTCTCTTACCTCCTTAGTAAAGTTTATTCCTAGGTATCTTAATTTTTTTGCTGCAATGGTAAATAGGATTGTTTTTTTAATCTCTCTTTCTGTAAGTTCACTATTGATGTAAAAAAAAATGCCATAGATTTCTGGGCGTTAGTTTTATATCCTACTACTTTGTCAAATTCATTTATTAAGTCTAGTAATTTTTTGATGGAGTCTTTAAGGTTTTCTATGTACAGTACTGCATCATCTGCAAATAATGAAAGTTTTACATATTCTTTCCCAACTTGAATACCTTTTATTTCTTCTTCTTGTCTAATTGCTATCCCTGGGCAATTGAAATTAAAGAGAAAATAAACAACTGGGACTATATCAAAATAAAAAGCTTCTGCACAGCAAAAGAAACCATCAACAAAACAACAAGAAAGCCCACTGCATGGGAGAACCTATTTGCCAATGATATCTTCAATAAGGGTTTAATCTCCAACATTTACAGAGAACTCATACAACTTAACAAAAGGAAGATAAACAACCCAATCAAAAAATGGGCAATAGACCTAAATAGATACTTTTCAAAAGAGAACATACAGAAGGCCAAGAGACATTTGAAAAAATGCTCAAAGTCACTAATCATCTGACAGATGCAAATCAAAACAATACCTGTCAGAATGGCTATCATGAACAAATCAACAATTGACAAGTGTTGGCGAGGATGCAGAGAAAAAGGAACCCTCATGCATTGCTGGTGGGAATGTAGACTGGTGCTACCACTGTGGAGAACAGTATGGAGTTTCCTCAAAAAACTAAAAATGGAACTCCCATTTCACCTAGTAATCCCACTCCTAGGAATATATCCTAAGAAACTAGAAACACCAATCAGAAAGGATATATGCACCGCTATGTTCATAGCAGCACAATTTATCATAGCTAAGATTTGGAAACAGCCTAAGTGCCCATTAGCAGATGAGTGCATTAAAAAACTGTGGTACATCTATACAATGGAATACTATGCTGCTTTAAAAAGGAAGGAACTTTTACCATTTGCAACAGCATGGATGGAACTGGAGAGCATTATGCTAAGCGAAATAAGTCAGTTGGAGAAAAATATCACATGATCTTACTCATTTGTGGTATATAATGAACAACATAAACTGATGAACAAAAATAGATCCAGAGTAGCATCGATCAGACTATCAAACCTCAGAGAGAAGAGGGAGAGATCAACCACAGGACTTGTATGCATGCATATAAGCATAACAAATGGACAAAGACACTAGGGGTGTGAAGGCATGACTGAGGGGTTGGGAGAGGGGACAAGAGGGGGATAAGGACACATATATAATACCTTAATCAAAAAGAAAATTTAAAAAAAAAGAATGTATTCCTGAGAAAATGTCACTAATATTCAAAATGCAATCTCCTTACACTTCACCTGGGCCAGGTAATATTTATTACCCCTAATATAAAAAGTAATTTTCCCAGTCTCTATTTAACAAGAAAACCCAAAGGAACTATAAAATATGTAACTACTATTTCTTCCCACAAAATAATTTTAATTTCTCTGTTTCTGTCAGTGGAAAAAAATTACTTAAAAGTAGTATGTACATGTGGTCTAAACTAGGCCAATAAAACAGAAAAACTTTCGAACTGCAACAAAGGGAAAAATTCTTGCTTTCCTTGCTGGAACTAAAGGATGTGTGGGCTCCAGCTGCTGAATGGCAGCCACCCTGCAATCATGAAGGAAACCTGTAGGGAGACAAATGGACAGATAGATAAACCAAGCTGGTAACTGATCATTCAGTGTGTGGAGACCAAGCTCTAGAACCTCCCCTATCCCTGGAATTTCTGTTTTGGGAGAAAATAAACTTCATTCTGGAATAAGGCAGATTATTTGAGGGTTTCTGTCATTCAAAGTTAAAATCACCATAATTTTATGTATTTATAAATAGTCTCTCAAAAATTAGTACCAATGTGGAAGCTATTTGAAACTAGAAAATCACTTCAGATTTTATTTTTAAAAAAGTACAATTTTAGAAGTAACAGAAGCTTTCTTAAATTCATTAAGAGTTCAGTCATAGAAATACAAATGACCAGTTTAATAGGGAAATAAATAATGCGTTCAGGCCAGTTTTACTAGATTGCCTAACACTGTTTACAATACATTTCTCAATAAAGAAAAATTGAATTATAACCCAAGGGTGGCTTAATTTGTACAAATTTTGAATAATGTCACATATATTTCCAAAACAGATGCTTAGAGACTCTACAAGGACACTTGGCTCAATCAGAAGCCAGATTAAAGTTCCATCTGGAGCCTAATGGCTCCATGGTTCCATTACAATTACCCAAGTCACTAGAGTCAGCCTTAATGGTTGTACATAACAGCATCTCTCTTATAGGTATATATCTTTGCCCCTAACACTAGAAAATCAGGTCATAAAAATAATTTTGTGTGCACACACATACATTTCCTAGGTATCCAAATGCTGCTATACTTTTTCAATGACACGGAACTTTCCCTCTATGAACGTTCAATAATTATTCATCAGCATTTTCTGGTTTGGGACACATTTATTGGGATATTATTGTCATCACCTTTGCTGAACATGAAAAGGTCAAAGTTCACCTCCCCTTTAATCAACCTCCAGAGTAACTCAGATATCTAGAATAATCTCTTTCATGTTTCTCTTTTTCAAATCTTATCATAGGCATCATTTCTTCTGAAATCAGAAAAAGTGAGGGAGGCTATTTCATCTCCTAATCCATATATAGAGTTGTCACAGAGACACAGAATTTGAGAGCAGGGAGGTACTAGGAAGTATCCAAAAATCAGCATTTAGACCAATGCTACTCAAAATACATTCTATGGTCCACTGCCTGAATATGCACTGTTTATTTAAAATATTTTATAGCAGTAACAAGCTTGTATTTAGAGTAACAAGCTTGAATTTTGTCTTTGGGGTTTTTTCCTCTAGCCCAGGCTAGGAGTCCAAATTAGCAAGCTGAATTCCACCAAAAATATGTTTGCTGACTTAACAAGTTTTGTTTCATTTTTATTTGAATATCTGTAGATAGGACCCAGGCCCTCTGATTTGCTAAAGTGGCAAGGTATTTGTATCTGGTATCTGGTCAGGCCTAGAAGGTGTCTGAGTGTCCAATTTACTAATCAGAGTTTCACAAACTGTAATACCCCATTTTGGGATAATGAAAACAATTTAGTAAGTTGGTAGAGCAGGTTTTATTAATAGCCTAGCATTACATGGCACGATATGGTAGGACATACAAAATAGAATAGGCAGTGTGTGTGTACACACACAAACATATATCTGTATATGGGTATGTATAATATGTAAGTTCTAAGTTATTTAAATGTTATTTCTTACCGTGGTTCACGGACAAAATAACTGAATGAACAGCACTTTATAGGTGTGGAAGCTGAGACTCAAGGTCAGTCAGCTGGCAGCAAGTCAATGCTCTTTTCTTTATATTTCTGAATGTGAGTTTGTATGTACATCAATGTCTGCAAAGCCAAGAAACAGAAAATGCAGAATATATGCCCAAAAACTAACAGTTAAAAATCTTAAATTGATTAAAAATATTAATTTTAAAAAGTTTAATATTAAAAATGAAAGACTATGTGTAAAACAAGACATGCTTGATTATATTTTAAATGGCTATGTTTTGCCGAAAAATAAAATGAAAGGAAAAAAACAAAGCAATTTCTACTCAGTAGTTTAAAAAATATATACACAAATGAAATATGGAAAAAGGAACACTACCAACATGCCAGAAAAGTGTCACTTTTTACTAGATTTAGTATTCAAGTAAGCATGAGAAAAATACCTGAGTAACAGGCAAGTGACAATAAGAAGAAAATTGAAAATGAAAACTAATGAATGTTCAATAGTATTAAAAAATTACATTAAAAGAAGATAATACTTACTACTACTTTTCACTTATAAAATTAGCAAAGATGTTTTCTTTTCAAGTATTAAAGCCTGTGGCTACTGTGAAAATAAACAAAATTCTCAAAAATTTCTGGTGGGAGTGAAACTTTTAAATTTTAGCAGTAAGTATCAGAAGCCTTAACAATGTGATCACCCTTTCATCCAGTAATTTCCACTTCCAGAATGGAACTAATTTAGAACCAAGGAGAAATAAATACAAAGTTTATCAAAAGTATTTTGAATGCAGTATTATATATAATAGTGAAAGATTCTACTGATCCCAACTGTCACCAGTGGGAACTGGTTAAATAAAACAGAATGTTATACAACTATTAAAAGAGATTATGTAGATTTATATTTCTTGCCCATTAATGTTAAGTGAAAAAAAGTTAAAAGATGTCTATGATCCTTTTTTATATTTAACAAATTTAAACACATTTAATTCCTTCTTGCTAATAAAGAATAGCTTAATATTTTTAGAATAAACTGGCAAATTGCATTTTTACACAGAATTTTCTGACAACCATATTAAGTCATAAATAAATGAAATTGTCAGACACAGAAAGAAAGAAAAAAGTAAGAAGCAATGAAGGAAGGGAGGGAGGAAAGGAAAGAAGGGAAGTGGCAGATAAACAGTCAGGCTGACAGGCAGGTAATCAGAGCTAAATGCAAAATAACCCCACTACAAAAGTAAGCTGTCTAGAGCCATTGGTCTTTTGAAATGACTCCAAATCTAACAATAACTAAAAATAATAAAAGTTATTTGGCAGGGAGAAGCAGTCCCTGAGTACTCAACAGTAGTATATAAAGCAAGCATTAGTACAGGCATCATCTCTATCATATGTGCACTCTGAAAGTGAGGGCATCTATATATATATAAAAGCCTAAGCTAAGTGACCGTTCAACGGGTAGCTTTGATGCACACTGACCACCACAGGGCACATGCTCTGACCAGTAGATTAGCTTGCTACTGAGGTTCGGTTGATGGGGACTGGGTGAGACTGGCTGGACATGACCTGGAGCCCTCCAGCAGATACTACCTGGCTGGCCAACCTCCCACAGTACCTTCCTAGCCCCAATCGTGCACTAGTGGGGTCCCTCGGCCTGCTTGCACCCTCTTGCAATCAGGGACCCTTCAGGGGATGTCGGCAGGCCAGGCAAGAGACCCCACCGGTACATGATCCGTGCACTGGGCCTTTTACCCAGGAACTAAGCAGAAATCCTAGAGTATAAGCCCCACCCCACAAACTTCTACAATAGAAATTGAGCTCAACTGCAAGTAGCAACAGAAATGGCTAGCTACAGATTCTGTCCCATAGAGGAACCTGCAATGCAGACAAGGAAGATGAAATATACTTCTCTTGGGAGGGCAAGGAGCTGGGATAGTAGGTCTAGACTAGTGGTCAGCAAACTCATTAGTCCACAGAGCCAAATATCAACAATACAACGATTGAAATTTCTTTTGGGAGCCAAATTTTTTTAACTTAAACTTCTTCTAATGCCACTTCTTCAAAATAGACTCGCCCAGGCCTGGTATTTTGTGGAAGAGCCAAACCCAAAGGACCAAAGAGCCACATGTGGGTCCCGAGCTGCAGTTTGCCTACCACGTGTCTAGACTCAACTCCTGAAAGAGTCATTATGCTACCTCTAGGACATGCAGATTATTCTTCAGCAGTCTGGCATGCCAACTGCAGTATGTAATCATCTGCTAAGTATTTCAGCCCCACGTCCAATACATCTCTTTCTTCACATGTACATAATGCAGGAAAAAAATTGACATGCTATTCATTTTTAAAAAATCAATTTAAAGGTTAGAAGTAAAACTTCTACTGCCCTTAACACTCATATTTAATTTTCTAAGTATATTTATTTTCTTTATTACAAGACATATTTGATTCAGGGAGTCCCTAACTGTGCAATACGACCAAAGACATTTCCCTGAACACTCAGATGAATGATTTTTCTTCACTGAGACATACTAACCAAATTTCAAAGAAGTATTCTCTTCAAAAAAGAGTAATCTGTAAGAAGGGCTATTAAATAGGTTTCAAATAGTCCAGTTACACAGCTCTTTCCTCCTAACACTGCCCATAATCTATAATATGAAGCAGAGTGGAAGCATGGGAGTGTAAAATTTTAATTATGGAATACTTGTTTTGGAAGTCATGATACATATAAGTTTTAGGGTAGGATATGAGTTCTGGCACCCTGGGCAGTTTTTCTCACTGGTTAGAGCATCTAAAGGAATGTAGACCAAAGGGTCACGGGTTCAATTCCCAGTCAAGAGCACATACCTGGCTGCAGGTTTGATCCCTGGCCAGGAGTTTGGCTACATGGAGGAGGTAACCAATCAATAAGGCATTTGTGGTAAACAGAAAACCTAACCACTATTTAAAAATTACTTATGTGATAAAAATCAATTTTAAATATTAACCAATCAACTCAGGGCAAACTTAAAATATAATCCACTATTCCTAATTTACAAGTGTTATTTTTCAAGACATTTCATTCAACAAATGTTCAATAATCAATAACAATATAAAAACAAAAGAAAATCTTGCATAGTATTCCAGATTCTACCCTGTATTACTCATGTGACATTAAGAAAACAATACATTGTTTCCTTTAAAATAAGAGAAAGTGATTTTTAGAGATATCAAATATATAACAAAATATGTATACTGCTCTTACAGAGAGGCTAAATACCAAAAACACTTTTTAACAAAGTGACACTATTCACCTGCATGGATAAAGTTATATTTTACATGATAATGACAGATACTATGTACTGGTACAAATTCTTCTTACTTCTTTTCAACTATGGGAAAAATTAAGAGACAGAAAGGGAAGGAGGAAGAGAGGGAGAAAGGTATAGGTATTTGCACTTCAGCTTTCTTCTCCTCATCCACCACCACTATAAACACAGCAAACACACTGAAGAACAATAAAAAATAATGCAAAGGCCAAAGCTAAAATATATAACACCATGCCAATTAGGGCTCTTGATTATAAACAACAGACACATTCTGGATAATCTAAGTTAAATGGGATTTATTGGCTGGCTATGTGCTGAGTAGCTCAACAGAACGGAACAAGACTGGAGAATCACACTTGTATAGGAACCAAGAAGTCCTGCCTCCACAGCCTAGAATGAAGTTTGCAAGGTATGCTACTGCATCAAGAGTGACAGGGCAGGAAGGAGCATCTCATCGGCAGCTCTTAGATCTTGTGCCTGTGACTGCTCCAGGTGCCAAGGTGCAGTTATCAGGCTGGGACCTCGTGCCAACCTTTAGGATTCTTTAGTCATGAGAGCTGAAGGGCAGAGTTCTACCTAAACCAGAAAGAAAATTAGGTAAGACCCCAGGCAGCTGAAACTATACGTGTCCTCTACTAAGATCAAGTTTTGATAGTGGACAGAACTGAAGTGCCTTTATTTTGACTCAGTGTCTTGCTCATATCTATAAAAGTTCACATTTAGAATTCAAAAAAATTAGTTCAAATCTCTTTAACATTATTGAATTTATAATTTATAGGCTATTCCCAATGCAAAATTTACTCTTTCTAAAGTGGTTCCATCAACCAATACTAGACTGAGTAATTTAGATGGGGTCTAGCAAGTTTCTTAATACACTAGAAGTATTGCCTCTTGCTTTATATTCCATCCGTCTGCTAATTTGGTTTCTTGCTTGCCTTTTTTGCTGCAGCTGTGTACCGGGTTAACTGTTTCAATGGTTTTCCTACAATAACCCACAAATTTTTTCCTGATCAGTGTGCTGTATGATTGGTTCTTTGTTCCTAAGATAATTATTTTACATTTGTCTACACTGAACTGCATTTGCCATCTGCTGGCCCAATCACCTAAACAATCCAAATCTTTTTGAATCTGATTGCATTGTTCCTCATTATTTCCTCTAGCTCCAATTTTAGGATCATCTGCAAACTCTGATATCTTTTCTTTAAAGCTTGGACACATTTTATTTTAATATAGGAGGTTTCTTTTTTTTAAGTGACCCTTTAGACACTCCAGCTGAAATCTTCTTCCAACTTGAAAAGTTTCCATAAAGCTACATAGCCAAAGTGCTGCTAGAAACATAACTACTAGAACCCATTCTGTTTCATCTTTCCTTACATTGCCATGTTTTACAAGTATTATGTCTTCTAAGTTCTCTCCAAAGCATAAATATTTTTAAGGAAACAAACATTCTGTTTTCTAATATATACATTAAAGATAAATGTTTATGGTAATAAAATTCCTAAAATACATGTGGCAAGTTATGAACAACTTCTACACATAATACATTTAATTTACTCATTCAAATAGTATATTTGAAAACACATTAGTAATAAGCATTAGTTACACTGTAATTTGTGACCTTGATCCAATTATTTATGTCCCAAAACTTCAGTTTCCTAATGACAAAGAAGATAACATCTAAAAACTTAATCCCCTCAGCCATTATAACTTATCTTTTAACTAAATTATGCAATACTATATCCACCATGCCTAAAAATATTTCTACTTCATATTTCCCCTGCTCCATTTAATTATAAACCTCCTAATAATTCAGTATTTCTTTTGCATATTTCTAATACTGTAATATTATATTTAGATACTTAAATAGCAAAAGTCACCCTTCAAATTAGATTTACTTGGTATATCTGAACACAGTAAACCTTCATTAATTATGAAATAGGAGATTAAGTACATCTTTAGATTTAGGAAGAAAGATTAACGCCATAAAATTCAGTGATTTCTTTGTATAATTACATTTCCAAAAAACCCTACTGGAATAAGCCATTAAAATTATAAAAACTGCATTTGTATATTTGCTGCCATTTTGTTATTTCAAATGGTAGGTACAAGAGACAAATTGAATTTAAAATCTACTTGTATTCACTCATTCAATAATCAGTGAATGTTATCTACACTAATAAAAGAGAAAGATGCAAATTGACCATACCTTTATGGCACCCACCAGCCAATCAGGAGCAGGTATGCAAATTAACCCAACAAAGATGGTGGCTTGATTTGCATATTTAGGTGTTGAGTGCCCGGGAATGGGATGCTTGCATCATTGCCATGGGGACAATGCAGGCATTCCACACTGCTCCAGCCACTCCGGGCCTCTGGGCAGCAGGGGAAGGTGAAAGGCGCTCCAGGCAGGAGTGAAGGCAGAAAGGCAGCTCTGGCCTGAGCGAAGGCAGTGCCAGCAATCAGGGGAAGGAGGGCCCATTCTTGCACGAATCTTTGTGCATCAGGCCTCTAGTAAGAATGTAAAGTTAAATAAGATAGTTCTTGACCTCAGAAAAGTTTTGGGTATGATAAAAGAAGCTATAGGTATAGTCACATGGAAGTTAGTTAGGAAGAAGGAGAATTTACTTGCAGCTAATAAACAAAAAGCTCTATTAAGGGGATGCATTTGAACTCTAAATATTTTGATGTTTTTTAAAAACAAATCTACTAAACTCTGAATAGTATCACAGAAAAGCAAAGTGGAAAAAAAGCAGTCAAAGTGAAAAAAAAAAAGAGCCTCAAAATAGAGAGAGGTTTGCTGGTCATTTTTGTTGGTGCAATCACATGTGTTTTATAATTTTCAATTTTTCTGTAATGAACATATATTTTTCTTATTATAAAAAGCCATAGTAAAATATTTTATATTAATATTTTGAAGCCATACTTTGACCAATAACTGATTATTAAATTAAATGTTCTACATCAAAACACTCCAATAACAGAAAGGTACAACAAAAATTAAGTCAGTAACAAGTATTTTATTTATATCTTAATACAAAATAAAGGGTCTAAACAATTCATAATTTATTAAGCTCTCTCTCTCTCTTTTTTTTTTTAAGAACTACTGGTTTGGGGTGGAATATCTTTCCTTAAAAGGTAGGCTTTGAAAATATATTCAGAAAAACTATTTTGTAATAGTGAATTTGCTACTAACAATTATTAGGTTAGGTCTTTAATCTAGGTTTGTAGAAGGATCCTCTAACAACTGACTAATCTGAAATGTTTTTCAAACACTTATAAAATACTGAAGTTATATCCAGGGATATTTTATTTATATTTTAAGTGACATAAAAGAATTCAATAAAATAATAACTAACAACTACTAACTTTTATTTCAAACAGTTCCCATTCACTAAAATTACAGGTAGAATACTTTATAAAGGCTTTGACTAACTGTGTTAAAATCCATGAAAAGTCACAAAATTCCATGTATTATTTAATTCTACATGTAATCTAATGAAGGTATTTCAATGAGAAATTGTACATATCTTAACTTTCCACATGTTCTTATCAAGGAAAAGAAATGTGTAGGAATAAGGAAAGGAGGAAATAAAAGGCTTTGTTATCAGAAGTACAACAGTAAGAAAGAGTTCCAATAAACATTTACATATCTTACTACTTGCTTAACTTTTAAGATTCTAGTCTAATTTTTTAATTCTTTGATTTTATGCTCTACAGTGGACTGTATTTAAATTAGTAGCATCCCATGGTAACTTGAAAACAAAACTCAACTAAAACTCATCTGAGATATATTATGAACTATACAAGATTAATGAATAGTTATGTTTCATCTAGTCTGTTAATCTCCCTAAGGATGAAATTTTACTGATATTATCCTATTAATACTGTTTCACAGATTCTTACTAGTTTTCAATTATATAAAGTTAGAAAGAAAACCTCAAAAGAAAAAAAAACCTCAAAACAAAATCTACCAAAGGCAATACAGTACCCAAAGGTCACAAACTGGCATTCCCAGGCCACATCCAGAAGACAAACAATTCATCTTGAATTAATTGCCAAGATTTTAAATTTAAACATTCTACATAAAAAGACTAGATTTTTAACTTCTCTCAAAAAAAAAAAAAAGAAAAGAAAACTTACTAGATCTAGAGACTGTTGGCCTACTTCTAGAAAAGCTCTCCAGTTCCTTGGATTTCCCACTAGACCATTTTCCTCCACACTTTCTATTATTTACCTAGAACAGACTCTCAGGACTAGGGTTTGTGACCCCTAGAGAGTGTACAGAGGCAATCAGATCTTGACTCAGACCCCAGATCCTCCACCTCCAACCTGATGTAATTGCTGTACGCTTCAATTTCTTCATCATAACAAAGAAGCTTATGATTAATTATGCAAAGGTTAAAGTAAAATAACGTAATGACAAACACAAAATTAAATGTTCAATAAATTTTAGTTGTTTTTACAATATTTGGATTTAAGCTCCTAAACCTAGTTAATTCACATTTATCATAAACACTTCCCTCCTTTACAGACCCTAAAGAAAAATGAAATTATTATGACCTTACCACTTTGTAAAATATGGATAAGAACAGTAAGTGAGCTATTGTATTAAAATGAGTTAATATATGTAAAATGCTTAGAATAGTACATGGCACATACCCAGCTATAAAAGAGTTTATTCTTACTAATAGTAGTAGTGGTAGTTGTTCCCAGAAAGTAGGGACACATGAGCTTTCTACATGTTTATGAGGAGAAATAAGTTAGTGCGTAAAACTGTGACTGAATGAATAGGAGACAGTTATCAAGATTATTTCTTTGTATATAGTCTTAAGAGTCCTCTCAAATCTCCCGTATTTTTATGTTAAAGCTGAAAATTTTAGTGAAAAAAAGTTATTCTGACATATAAACAAGCAATGTTCTGGGCTTCAACATAAATAATTGTTAAACTCTGATAGAAACAAAAGAGTTGGCCATAATCCCAAGCCTGAAGCATGCACATTATATGATGTTCATAATTTATTTCTGAAGGAGTTTTAGAGCGGCCCTATTTCATGACCAGTCTAGAGCCAGACCAGTCTAGGCTAAACTTTCTAGTTTTTTTATGCCTCCAGGGATATCAGCAGCTAAGTTTAGGACCAATGCAAACAGGGACTGACCTCACTGCCATTCAGGACTACAAGTTTCAAAGCCTCAGCCACTGAAAACAAAGAATGATGGAAAAGGCTGGTCAAACAGCAGCAGTGAGTCTCTATTAAGTGGTAGCATTTCAAGGAAATGATCCGATCTTTAGCATACTAATCATCTCAGTCCAAGTAGTTTTTAATTAGTCTGGGAATAATAAAGAAGCTCAATTTTTCAAGTATTTAATTCAACAAAAGAAAAGGCAGTCTCCCCTGGCTAAAGAAATATATATATTCCAGATTCCCTGCCTTGTCACAGAAATCCTTTCACTCAAAGCAATGAGAAAAAGCAACAAAACTGACTTAAAAAGAGTAATTTCCTTTCCAACCTAAATAAACTTTACACAAACTTGTCTCTGATAATCGACTAAACAAGCTGCACCACCAGCATCAAGGGAGGGTGTGCGGATATCTAGCAGGTGCTGCAGTTTATCACAAAACCGTCTAAAATAATTGGAAGTGACAAGCAGCACTACCACAAATGATTTATTAGTCTTTCACTCAGCTTTTCAGCTTCCTCGGGGCCAGAATAAATAATTTACCAACTCTGTATCTTCCAATCATTAATTCTTCCCTATGCATCCAAACTACATTTAACACTGAAAGGGTTCAGTGGAATAAAACACACAATAGAAATATTTTTTTCCAAATATAGAATTATCTGACCATATGAAAAGGCACATTTGTCAATCAAGATGTATGATCCAGATGTAAAAGAATTAAGGGCTCAAAGTCAGCACATGAGACAAGCTGCTCTCAACTCTTACAGTGTTGCATCCCAAGCTGAAGTTGAGTTTGAGGGGAAAAAAATCAAATGGAAAGGAAACGAAAGCAGAGGCTAGCAAACGCTTTCAGATCTGAGGGAGGGTTCCAGGGCCTCTGCCAACAGTCAACCTAAGGGGCAACCTAAGCACACTGCCTGAGAGAGACGGGGAAAGCGTGCCCGTCACCATCTAACAGTCAGTTCACTGGCTAAACCGGCAATCTCCCTAAAACTTGGCTTTGAGTTAAAATACACAGTGGTCCCTCAAAAACAAGGTAGGAATTTTAAAAGATGAATGTTGTTCGTGCAAAATAGACTGGAAAGAAAACAATCTGAGGCATCTTCTTTATAATATTTTAGTAACTATTTCAAATCGGTTTATGAGACAATAACATATTCCTGGGAATTTAAAAAAAATAGTTGTTAAAATCTCCCCCCAAAATTGACAGTGATATTAAAAGGTATGTCTATTAATTATGTAGAAAAAACACAGAGAAAGCAACAACCAAAAAAATCACACCCTAAATCCATTTTTGATGTAAGCTAGTCTTGTCTCACTAAATCAGCATCTATGATTAAAACAGAGATCATTTTTGGTACATAATGTATGGCATTATTAGAAGAGTATCTGTTTATAACACACCATAAACATTTTTTCGCTTTCTGAAACTACTGATACAAAGGAAATGATCCAGACCTACCAATTTCGTTCACTTTTTCTTACTTTGAGAAGAAATACTTCCAAGGGTATTTCAAAAAAAGGGCTAATGACATTAATACTCTAAAATTTGGCATTTGGTAAGGCAGCTTCAAGCTGTCAGGCGCTATGTCAAAGAATTTCATAAATTGACAGCTTTCTCTTCAATGATTTGAAAGTGCATCACAACCAAAATTTTAAGTGTATATGTGTAAGTATACTTTTAAACGTGTGACTTCTGCCAGTATATTAATACATTAAATAAAAGAAGCCTGACTGATTAATGAAAATTATAACAAATTTGAACCCCAAAAATGCAATTCCAATTATAAAATTTTCAAATAAGCTCTAAAAAATTCCAAACTATTCACAAATAAAAGTATATCATTCTCAATATTCAATATTTCACTGTTATTAACAGAAAAAAGTTATGTAACTGCCTAGGTACAAAATTATATTTTTCATATTAAGCAAAATCTTGTCTTAAATACGCACAGACCCTGTGCACCTGTTGCTACAGAAATGAAACACCCAAATACTGTAGGTTCTAGCCTCCCACAGACTAATATAAAACAAAAAACGTAAAAACTAGAAAACTATTTTTGGAATTTTTTTTTTTAACTAGTAGTTGAGACCAAGGATAGGAAAGAATTTCTTTTGAAAGAGCAGCATCACAAAGTTGTCCGCAGGATTCTTTGGGACTGGGTTTTAAGGACAGAGGAACTTCAGCAAAGAAAAAGAAAGCAATACACAGCTATAGTGGCACCAAATTGCCTGAGGGTGCTGCCTAATGCTAGAACCTGGATACAGCACTATAAGAGTTGAGAGCAGCTTGTCTCGTGTGCTGAAAACACTAAGCCCAGCAGAGCCACATGAATATTGTGGAAGAAGTCTGTGCAAAGTATCCTGACCCTTAATTGTCCATCCAAAGAGAAACATACACACACTATGGTACTATTATGAAATATAAGAGAACAATTAAAATAAACCAGATGTAAAGACAGGAGGAACAGCTCAGAAACAATGTTGGGTGAAAAGAATAAAAAAGCAAACTGCAGAATGACTAATAAAATATTTTAATAAGAACACTTATTGTTAATGAACACATGACTATAGTAAATATAAAAACATGGATATGAAGGATATAAACCACTTTCAGGATGGCTGTTATCTCTTAGAAAGAAAAGACATGTATATATTTATAGGCAGGTAGGTAGGTAGCTAGAGCAAATGTTAACATACTAATTCTGTACGTAAATACAAGATCATCTGTTCTATTTAGCCTGTTTTTTGTGACTATTTGAATTCTTTCTTAAATATTTTAAATCTAAACCATGATGTAAATAATATTTTTTCTAAAAAATTTTTAATATTTGACCATATCCTTCCCTGAAACATGAGGATCTAACTTTCTTAAAAAAAAAAACAAACAATAGTTTGGCTAGTCTCCATATTCCAAAAAGTTTTAAATCCAATATAATAAATTTAAAATTCCACCCTATTTTCACAAAAGATTTGACTTAGTAATAATTTCAAATCAAGTCCTCAAGAGAATCCATGATTTTAGTTCAAAACTAGAGGCCTCGTGCGCCGGTGGGGTCCCTCAGCCTGGCCTGCTCCCTCTCGCAATCTGGGAACCCCGTGAGGAATGTCAGACTAGCAGTTTCAGCCGGATCCCCACAAATCAAGCCGGAACCGGCAGTCCATCAGGTCCCAAGGGATGTAGCAGTGTGTGAGGAGGCGGGTGCGGCACCACTCCCGCTCGTCCTGGAGAGGGTCACATCGCCACAGCTGTGCTCACCAGCAGTGAGCTCGGCTGCTGGCTGAGCTGCACTCCCCCTTCGGGAGCGCACTGACCACTAAGCGGCAGCTCCTGAGTCTGCCCCCTGGTGGTCAGTGCACATCATAGCAACCAGTCAACAGGTCCATGGGTCTTAATGGTTGCTTACGCTTCCATATTTATAGATGGAACTGGGGGATTCCACCATGTAGATCTCATCTGAAGTTAAAAATCATTCTTAGCAAGGGCTTTTAAATAGCAGATCCTACCATTTCTTGTTAAAACAAACAAAACAGGCTGGAGACTCTGACTCCCATTTGTTGGCTCTAACTTCCCTGGAGGAACCAGTCACTTCATTAGTTAATTTGTTCTTTTTCATTTTCTTTGTTTATGTGATGGATTAAGCTTCTGTTTGTTTAAAAAAAGAAAAAAAAAGAAAAATTCCTTTAGACATATCTAATGAAACTTTAAAGAAATGAAGTAGCACAACTACAAATTTATCTTTCATTAAAATTTTGCTTAGTTTAGCCCTTTTAATAGACTTGAAAATCTGACAAGTCATCCATAGCTAAATAGAAACAAGATGCCTCCCATTTACGATCACATTTGTAACTGAAAGAAAAGTTTAATATACTTGTGGTCACCGTAAAGAAAATATCAAAAATACTGTTAATTTTCACAAAAACTGATATTCTCTCAAAGCACAATCATCTGATTTAAACAATTACTGGCTTGTTATCTTAAATAAGAAATCATATTCAACTTACATTAATGTTTTCTATCTGAAGCATGTCATGCCATATTGTAATTTATCTCATAAATCTACTAAAGTGTGATCAAACCCTATCAACTCTGATTGGCATAAATTTGAAACAATGAAGCAATCACATCTATTAAACAGTTCTAGCTTGGTTAAACATTTAAAAAGTTTATACAACAGCACAATTAAATTTTTTCTCCAAAACACCTTTCTGCTCTTGATTTCACATTTTCATAACATTTTTTTTCCTATACTGAGTTCATTATAACATAATGTATAAAGCGGGATAATACAAAATAAAAGATAAGAAGGTGGAGGAGGAGTGGAAGATG
Source organism: Lasiurus cinereus (assembly GCA_011751065.1). Taxonomy (NCBI): domain Eukaryota; kingdom Metazoa; phylum Chordata; class Mammalia; order Chiroptera; family Vespertilionidae; genus Lasiurus; species Lasiurus cinereus. The sequence goes on from JAAGEH010000125.1 coordinate 18,926,002, forward strand.
AAGTGATAGAGATAGTATAGGTATAAACTGAGTACACTCCAAAAAATATTTTAATGAAACTCCAAATGAATTACTAGGTCTCAAGATAAGGGAAAATAAGTCAATTTGAATGAAAATATATAGATCTAATTTTATCCTGTAACTACTCCTGTAAATATGTAAATATTGAATTTAAATAAAATACATAGGCATAAAACAATTCAATTATGATTTATGAAGCAAAAGATTACTGTGCAGCAAAAAAATCATCACCTACTTTTTTGGTGTAAAATCTCTAATTTTTGAAACTTAAATGATTTTATAAAAATATTATAATGGTGCGTATAGAATTAATATGAGAAAAATTCAATAGCCCAAAAGTAATTCTATATAATTTTAAGAACATTAAGCAAACTCAAGCATAAAAATGACTAGTTCCTAGAGATAATGAGTTTCTGATTTAAAATGAATGGTCAATATTAAAAATAAAATGAGAATACTGTTATTTAAATTTCCCAAGTTATTGATCATTATTGCTTTATATACATTATGTCTAAAATATAAATTAAGAAGATGTAAACATTCTACTATGATCGCTAAAATAGATAAATTACTATTAATCCCATCAGAGCTATTTATTAATACTTAATCATATATAATTTTAAGATATTTCTCATTTTACTAAACTTTATACCTGCCACTCATTATGTGTATACATCTTAAGAGAAGAAACTTTCTCAAAACTGAGAACCTCTTCAACTTTCCTTCATTCCAACCAGGGCCCTGTATGCACTCAAAACATATTTTACTGTTTGATTTATTTTAAGATGTCTGAAAACATGAGACATGAGTCAAATAGTTTAAAATGAAATTTTATTTCCTATCATTAAAGTTAAAATTAATAAAATAAAATACATGATTAAAGGAAAATTTCCCAGAAAGAGAAAACAGGTAATTCCGGTGGTGAAACAAACTCAAAAGAATGACAAAGACATTTTACGAAAATCTGTGCTAAGTGGATGTTTTCTTTTTGTTTGTGGATATGGCAAGTTTTCAGAAAATAAATATATGCTGTTTTCTTACAATTTTCAATTTTATTACTTAGAATTATCGCAATGCTATGCTAACCAAAGTAGACAAGACTTTTTCTACAATTTGTTATATTACCCTTACTATATGGAATTACTCACTAGTTATCTTTTTTAATATCATGTAGTCTAATTTCTTTTAATTTTTTTAATTAATGTGTTACATGTATACATATCTTCCCATTGCCCCCCCCTCCCAGGCATGCCCTAACCTTCCAGTGTCTTGTGTCCATTGGTTATGCTTATATGCATACATACAAGTCCTTTGGTTGATCTCTTATCTACCCCACCCCTCCCTTAACCTTCCTGACGTAATTTGACAGTCTGTTTGATGCTTTACTGCCTCTGTATCTATCCTTTTGTTCATCAGTTTATAATGTTCTTTATTAGCCACAAATGAGTGAGATCCTGTGCTGTTTTTCCTTCATTGAATGGCTTTATTTCACTTAGCATAAGGCTCTCCAGTTCCATCCAGGTTGCTGCAAATGGTAAGAATTCCTTCTTTTTAATGGCAGCATAGAATTCCATTGTGTAGATGTACCATAGTTTTCTGATCCACTCATCTGCTGATGGGCACCTAGGCTGTTTCCAAATTATAGCTATTGTAAATTGTGGTGCTATGAACATAGGGGTGCATAAATCCTTTCTGATTGGTGTTTCTAATTTCTTAGGATATATTCCTAAGAGTGGGTTGCTTAATTCCTAATCAAATGTATTAAAAAATATGCTCCCTTGCACTGAAACTCTCATGAATTTAGATTCAATATAAATTTATTCGATTACCATAAAACAATAACAGCAATGATATTTTATTAAAAGGAAGTCTCCATTAAGTTTTATTTTTATCTACTATAAAATATTAATAAACAATAATTAAAATAAGAAAAATCATAATTCTTTTGACAAAACTGTACTGTTGCTACCTATTATCAACCTCATTTCTGTATTCTATTTATGTTTTCATTCAAGAAAAACTAACAAATAGAAGGAAGAAAATAATGCAATATAGCATCCCCAAACTGATGGATACTTGCTTTCCAGAATGAAAGGATCCTTTGAACATGAGGTAAAAGAAGAAATAAATTCCATTCCAAGACACAGCATTATAAAATTTCAGATATAAAGATTCTAAAACCTTACAGAATGATAAAAACAGGTCAAACACAGCAAAAAACAATGTGGAGGTGGGGGGGGTAGCGGAGAATAGGCAATGGACTTGTTGGTAGCAACACTAAATGTTGTGAATGAAATCCTTCAAAATTCTAAAAGAAAATGATCTGCAACCTAGAATTCTATATCCAACCAAATTATTAATCAAGTCAGACTGAAATAAGGTGTGCTTTTTAAATTTCCATATAATGAGGGGTTCAACCCAGAAAAAAGACAATGAGGGAGGACCCAACAGATAAGAACAGAGCAAAGCTATCCAGTTTCTAAGGATATCAAATCTTTGATCTTCTTCTTGATCACACTAACACACACAGCACACAGCAGTAGCACCTAGAAAAATGTAAACATCCTATCTAATAAAAGACTAATATGCAAATTGACCTCTGCTACACCCACAAGCCACACCCACCAGCCATACCACCAACCAATCAGAGCAAGTATGCAAATTGACCCAACCAAGATGGCTGCAGCCACAGAGAGAGCAGGAGGGAGGCATGGGTTGCCCCTGGCAATGGAAGAAGCCAAGTTTACAGCAAACCCTGGCCAACTCAGAACTCCGCGTAAGGCAATAAAGTTTCAATGGTTGCTGTCACGGAGTGAGGTTTGGGTTGCCCCTGGCAATGGAGGAAGCCAAGCTTTCCGAACACCCTGGCTGGCCCAGGCCTCTGCTTAAGGCAATAAAGTTTCAACTGTAGAAGATAAATAAATCCCAGATACTAGGGCCTCTGCTTGGGTCACAGAGAGCACATGGTCAGCCTGCAAACCACCACAGGCCCCTTGCCCAGGCCACCCCATGCCCCAAAGGAACACCTGCCCTGATCCAGGACACCCTTCAAGGAAAAGCAGGTGGCTCCTACCCATGCACCAAGCCTCTATCCTATCTAATAAAAGAGTGATATGCAGATTGACCATCTTTCAAACACATGGGATTACTGCCCCTATGTGGTCAAAAGACCGTGCCCCCATGTGGACACAAGATGGCCACCACAAGATGGCCACAGGGGAGGGCAGTTGGCAGGGACCAGGCCTGCAAGGCAGGACAGTTGTGGGTGATCAGGCCAGCAGGGGAGGGCAGTTGGGAGGAACTAGACCTGCAAGGGAGGGTAATTGGGGGTGATCAAGCCTGCAGAGGAGGGCAGTTAGAGGTGAGCAGCCTGGCAAAGAAGGGAAGTTGGGGATGACTGCGCCTGCAGGGAAGGGCAGTTAGGGGGGATCCAGGCCTGCAGGGGAGGACAAACAGGGGTGACCAGGCCCACAGTGGAGGGCAATTAGGGGCAAACAGGCTGGCAGGAAAGCAGTTAAGGCATCAATCAGGCTGGTAGAAGAGTAATTAGGGGGTGATCAGGCTGGCTGACAGAAGTGGTTAGGGGCAATCAGGAAGGCAGGCAGGTGAGCAGTTGGAAGCCAGCAGTCCTGGATTGTGAGAGGGATGTCTGACTGCCTGTTTAAACATCCCGCAAGGAGTCCCAGATTGGAGAGGGAGCAGGCTGGGCTGAAGGACACGCCCAATCCATGCACGAATTTCGTGCACTGGGACTCTAGTCCTATATAATAAAAGACTAATATGCAAATCAACTGAATGGCAGAACAACTGATCACTATGTTGCGTTGACCACCAGGAGGCAGATGCTCAAGGCAGGAGCAGCCCTTTGGGAGTCACTGCACTCCCACAGGGGGAGCACCACTCAGCCAGAAGCTGAGCTCTCAGCTGGCAAGTGCAGTGGAGATGGCAGGAGCAACTCCACAGCAACACTAAGTATGTCCAACTGCCGACGTAGTCAGCCATCCCCTAAGGACTCCCAGATTTGGAGAGGGTGCAAACTGGGCTGTGGGACCCACTCCACAATAGTGCACGAATTTCATGCACCAGGCCACTTGTCCTACCTAATAAAAGAGTAATATGTAAATTAGCCATCACTCCACTACACCCACAAACCATGCCTACTAGCAAATTAACCCAACCAAGATGGCTGTGGCCACGAAGCAAGCAAGAGGCTTTGGTTTCCCCAGCGATGGAGGAAGCCAAGCTTTCCGCACACCCTGGTAAGCCCACTCAAGACTACAAGTTTCAATGACAGAAGATAAATAAATCCCAACAAAAATGGTGGCATACATGGAGCTGGAGAGAGCAGGAGGTTTGGGTTGCCCCAGTAATGGAGGAAGCCAAGCTCCGCTGTTTTGGCCTGCCTTGGTTTCAGCTCAAGGCTACAAAGTTTCAATTATAGAAGAATAAATCCCAGATATCAGGGCATCCACTTGGGTAGCTGGGGTGGTGTGGCCAGCCTGCAAACCACCACAAGCCCCTCGCCCAGGCTGCCCCACACCCCAAGGGAACACTCACTCTGATCCAGGACACCCTTCAGGGAAAACCAGCTGGCCCCCAATGGTGCAGCAGGCCTCTATTCTATTTAATAAAAGAATAATATGTAGAGAGAATCCAAGATGGCGGCAGAGGTAAACACCTAAACTGCTGCCTCGCACAACAATTTCAAAACTACAACTAAAAGACAGAACGGACATCATCCAGAACCACAGGAAAGCTGGCTGAGTGGAAGTTCTACAGCTAGAGGGAAGGAGAGGGGCTCACGAAGACCCAGAGGAGCTGCAAAAAGCTGAGGTACGGAGATGTGCACGTGGAGAGAGCGGGTGCCGGAGTACCTGGCTGGTTTTCTCTGGCAGGAGGGAAACAGAGACTCTCAAAGGCATTGAACCCCTTATCCTATGACACTAAACCCCAGGTCCAGCCGAAACTCATACGGGGGGAGTTTGGACTGTGAAAGGGGAGAGGTGCACCGAAATTTAGGGGAGTCACAAAAGATCAGAAGTCTGGTGGCGCACACGGCACTGGGCACAGAGGACAGATTGCTGATTGTGCCGCTGGCTTTCACGAGTGGGCAGGAGACAGACCCTCCCAACTGTGCCACTTCTGACTCCAATAAGCCCCAGTTTCAGGTGAAACCCTGGGGACCTATACTTGTGTGGTCCTGGAGCACAGGGGAGCCGGAAAGGCAGCAGTATAAAGGCACTGTGCGCGCACACAAGGACCGCTAGAGTGATTACCCAGTCATGTGAGACTCAGGGGCCGTGAAGGGCGGGGCCGACTGGAAGGCAAGGTTGTCCCTTAAGCCCTGAGACTCCACCCATCCCAAACTCAACAGAGAGGCTTATGCGATTTTTCAAGTCTGGTATCATAAGGCTGAATCCAAGACAGAAGTTCTCCCGGCATAGTGAAAATGCCGAGACAAGGGAAGGGATCACAAACAAAAGAAATGGAGGAAAACAAACGACTGGATATAGACTTCAAAACCACGCTTATAAGATTTTTCAAGAATATCCTAGAAAAGTTGGATAAAGTTCGCGAGACCCAAGAGGAGATGAAAAAGGACGAACTAGAGATGCAAAAGATCCAACTAGAGATGGAAAAGGTCCAACTAGAAATTAAACATACACAGACTGAAATAAAAAATATTATACAGAGTCCTAACAGCAGACTAGAGAAAGGCAAGAATCAAGTAAAAAAATTTGAAATATAAAGAATCAGCAGACAACACTCAACTGGAAAAGCAAGAAGAGAAAAGAATCCAAAAATGTGAAGATAATGTAAGGAGACTCTGGGACAGCTTCAAGCATACCAACATCAGAATTGTGGGGGTGCCAGAAGAAGAGAGAAAGCAAGATACTGAAAATCTATTTAAAGAAATAATGACTGAAAACTTCCCACATCTGGTAAAAGAAATAGACTTACAAGTCCAGGAAGCACACAGAACCCCATATAAAAGGAATCCAAAGAGGACTACACTAAGACAAATCATAATTAAAATACCAAGAGCAAAAGACAAAGAGAGAATATTAAAAGCAGCAAGAGAAAAACAGTTTATTACCTACAAGGGAGCACCCATAGGACTGTCAGCTGATTTCTCAACAGAAACGATGCAGGCCAGATGGGAGTGGCAAGAAATATTCAACGTGATGAATAGCAAGAACCTACAACCAAGAATAATCTATCCAGCAAAGCTATCATTCAGAATTGAAGGGCAGATAAAGAGCTTCACAGATAAGAAAAAGCTAAAGGAGTTCATCAACTCCAAACCAGTATTATATGAAATGCTGAAAGGTACTCTTTTAGAAGAGGAAGAAGAAAAAGGTAAAAGACAAAAAATTATGAACAACAAATACATATCTATAAACAAATGAATCTAAAAATTAAGGGAATTAAAAATTTGGTCAACAGAATAAACTGGTGAATATAATAGAATCAGGAACACAGAAAGGGAGTGGATGGATAATTCTCAGGGGGAAAGGGGTGAGGGGTGTACAGGGAGAGACTATACAAAAATCATACAGCTATGGATGAGGTCAATGGGAGGGAGGTAAGGGCAGAGGGAAGGGTGGGAGTTGGGTGAAGGGGAGGTATGGAGGAGAAAAAAGAGAAACAAATGTAATAATCTGAATAATAAAGATTTAATTAAAAAAAAGAAGAATATGTAAGTTGACTATCATTCAAATATACAAGGTGGCTGCCCCATGTGGTGAAAGACCTGAACCCATGTGGACACAGATGGCCACCACAAGATGGGCAGCAGGGAAGGGCAGTTGGGAGGGACGAGGCCTGCAAGGGAGGGCAGTTGGGGGTGGATCAAGCCTGCAGAGGAGGGCAGTTTGGGGTGACCAGGCCTGCAGGGGAGGGAAGTTAGGGGTTACCAGGCTGGCAGGGAGGACAGTTAGGGGCAATCAGGCTGACAAGTGAGCAGTTAGGCATCAATCAGGCTGGCAGGGGAGTGGTTAGGGGTGATCAGAAAAGCAGGCAGGTGAGCAATTGAGAGCCAGCAGTCCTGGATTGTGAGAGGGATGTCCAAGTGCCCATTTAGGCCCGATTCTACCAGGTAGTCAGATAACCCTCAAAGGGTCCCAGATTGGAGACGGTCTAGGCTAGGCTGAGGGACACACACCCCAATGCATGAATTTCATGCACCGGCCTCTGGTCTATATATATAAAAACCTAATATGCAAATTGTCCCCTCAGGAGTTCAATCAATCACTATGATGTGCGCTGACCACAAGAGGGCAGTGTGGAACAAAGGAAGGCACAGCTGGCAGCCAGGGAAAGGAGGCCCTGGCCAGTAGCCAGCAGCCAGGGAAGGGAGGCCTCGGCTGGAAGCCTAAAGGCCAAGATCGGCCCTGATCATTGGCAGGCCTAGGGACCCTACTTGTGCACGAATTTTGTGCACTGGGCCTCTAGTAGCAAATAAAGCAGAGGAAACAATTAGAAGCAAGTATTCTTGGCCTAGACAAAGGTGCTTGTCAGATTGGAGGAAACTCCCATGACAATGGCTATTAGTCCACAGATGACAATCTCTATATTAAATCAATATCACGTGATTGTCAAACTGTTATACATTTACTTCTAGAGTTATGATTTCATGAATTATAGATAGCATCACATTGAAGATAAACAAAACCATGTATTTATACAAAAATGCACACATACACGTTTTCACTCACAATATAGTTAAATTTGGTTATTTTAAATTAGGTTTTACTTAAGAAACCAATAACAAAACATAACAGTTTAGTTTCCATTAAAAAAAAAAAGAATAATTAAGGGATAAGAGCAACAACTCAAAATGCTTGTCAATGATTAGATCAGTTACCAATTTCAAAGTTTACTACTGAAAAAATATGGGCTAGTTATTTTTGGTCTTCAAATTTTAAGTGAAAAATTATGCCACTCTATTTGGGTATTAAGAAACAAAATAAAATCTCATCTTTCAATTCTAGTATTATGCATACTTCATATACTGTTATTTTTTATATATCAATGAAATCAGAAGTATTGCAAGAAGCATACAATAATGGGGAAAACAATTGGGAAAAAGCATTTCAAAAACAAAAATGCTTTCAGCAGTTATACAAAAAACTGTAACTTGCCGATTTTATTATCCTCTTCCAAACATCCTTATTTCAGTCTATATTTTTCAGTATTGTGTTCTGAGGATGATTTTTAGGGATCTCATAATCACTTTGTAACATATGTATTTTATCTTTTTTTATTTAAAAAAAATTATGTTGATATTATTCTCTTTCCCCCATCAGTTTTTTTTTTTTAATAAAAACCTTTCCTATATATGATCCATTCAATATTCCAACTTTTACCTACCAAATTAAAAACAGGATCTGGTCAATAGATTACATACTGTATGTGCAGAGTTGCAATGCTTATATAGTCTCATTTCTGTGATTTCATTTTTTATTTTTATTGGTGATGGCACATTATTTAGTATTTACTGTGTGAGTGAACAATATCAATACCAAGGTGGTCAAAGCTAAGCCACTGCATTTAGACAGTATATTAGTCAGTATTATTAAACACTCTTATGTATTATTATTATTTTGTAGTACCTTACAAAATCCTTACAGTATAAAAGTCCCCTTTTTATTGTGGAAACTCTAAATTTAATAAGCTTCTATTTAATTAGTCCAGAATTCAAATACACATTCATGCCAACTATTGCAACCACATGGGAGACAGGAGGAAAGATATTTGAAACACTTCCACGGGAACAACCTTGGGTTGCTCTTTTAAAATATCAGTACAGGAACCCAAACTACTTCACATGCTATCCACAAAACAGATGAGGTATGAAAGAAATCTTGCGTTTAATGTGACCTTTGGCTGTACTTTTACTTGTCATAATTATAAAAGAGCTACTCTCAGAGCCAACACATAAGCTATGTTATTACTCTTACAACCATTTCATAAAGTGCTTCACACTATGACAAACTCCAGGCAGAATATATGGAAACTCTTATTTTAGTTACTAAGCATAATAGGTCTTTCTGAACAAAAACAGTTCTGACATTATACATATGAATAAGAATGATTGCATAAGAATTTTTCTTTTTAATGTATATTCAAGTACAAATATGCCAGTGAGGTTACCTAGTTCAACTTAACAAATCCTCTATAATCAAAATGCAAATTAAATAGAAATTTAAATTTAACAATCTAATTATGACTTTAATAATGTAATATGCCATGTTAGATAAATACATGTCAAGAGGGAAATAAAAACTAACACACACACACACACACACACACACACACACACTCACACACAACCAAAAAGCCTTTTAGCAACTCTTTTCTAGATTTTCTTATTTTCATACACAGAATTTCAATAAGGAGAAAGAATTGTTTTCAAAAATGTTTTGGCAAAACTGTCAACTTATCAATATATGCAACATGATTTTTGAAAGGAAAAACTGATAAAAGACCACTAGTTGATCCAACATAAAATTATAAATTCTGATGGTATAGCAAATAGAATTAGTTTTCAGCACAATGTCAGATATGCCATAAATTATAATATTTACAAAACAAATAAACAAAGATCCAGAGACAGAGAAGCATCGATCAGACCATCAAACCTCAGAGGGAAAGTAGGGGAGGGGAGGGTAAAGGGGGAGAGATCAACCAAAGGACTTGTATGCATGCATATAAGCCTAACCAATGGACACAGACAAGTGAGGGGTGGAGGGGGGTGGGGTGGGGAGATAAGGACATATGTAATACCTTAATCAATAAAGAAAATTTTTTAAAATTACCCCCTTAAGTACTTGGACTCAAATGAGAGTGACAATAAAGGACTTGGAAGTGGAAAAAGATAAAAATAAAAAATAAAATAAATTAAAAAAACAAAACAAGCACAAATAATCTGTGTGATAGGAAGAAAATCTCTATAGAGGAAGAAAATTTCTATACAGTTATCTACTATATTATAACCAATTCTGCCATACTTAACTTTTTCTTTTCAATAGTAATACCTCTCTAGTTTCATATTGAAAGTAGGTTCCAAAAGCTATAAAACATCATTCATCTATCTATATAAAAGGCTAATATGCTAAGTGTCCCTTCCACTGTCCAGCTGGTTGCTATGACACGCACTGACCACTAGGGGGCAGACACTGAATGCAGGAGCTGCCCTGAGGCGCACTGGCCATTACAGAGAAATGGCAATGTAGACCTGATGCCGACAAAGCAACACTCAGCTTCCCTAAGTGGGACTCAGGCCTCGCCATCACCCAGAGCTGACACTGCCATTGTGTAAAATGCAGCCCATAGTCCAGCCAAGCCCGCAAATGGTGGCTGTGGTTCTGGGTAATGACGTCATGTTTTTGTTCACATTCTAAAGTCAAAATTGTCTACAGAATATGTCTGAAGACCAACTATTGCCACATCGTACCTCTAAAGCCGAAAAAAAGTGACATCAACGATAGAGTATGTCTGAGGAACAGTCATCGACATACTGGTTCGAACTGCCTTCAGAACAAAAATTAGGTAAATGAGGACGCAATTATTGAACCCAGTTGTGATGAAATGACAGTTACATGTCAATTTTGCCTATCCCTAAATTTCTCCGATGAAAAACCATCTGATGGAAAATTTACTTGATGTTTTAGCAAAAGCAAAGTTTGTCCAAATGATAAATTTTCCAGAATACCCAGCATATTTTTAAAAAATAATGATAAATGAAGATTCTGACAGTAAAAATTTCATGAAAAATATTCATTATTATATCATGTTGTTATTATTTGTTAATAAATTTATATATTATTTTCATGTACATTTTACCAATTTTCTTTCATCTCTGACACTTCTATTATAGAAAAAGGGAAAATAGCGATATTAAAATAGTTCTTCTAACTAATTTCCTTTCAATGTGCACAAATTCATGCATCGGACCACTAATACTTTATAAAAGTCATAGCCACAAATTGCCTTGCTTGGCTAACAAAAACACATAAATAGTGATCATAATTGGAGTTAGTTTTGTCATTTAAAAAAACATTTGCATAGATATAGCATATGAATTAAGATTTCTCTTAAATCTATATATATAAAAGCCTAGGGACCATTATAGTGGAATTACTAGACAAGCATAAGAATGGGTTGTTATGACACACACTGACCACCAAAAGGCAGATGCTCAACACAGGAACTGCCCCCTGATGGTCAGTGTGCTCTCACAGCTGGAGCACTGCTCAGCCAGAAGCCAGACTCACAGCTGGCAAGCACAGTGGTAGTGATGAGAGCCTCTCCTGCCTCCACAGTAGCACTAAGGAGCAGTGAGCCAAGCAGTAAGGAGCGAGCTGCAGGCGGTTAGGAGCGAGGGATGAGATATCCCCCAAGGGGTCCCAGATTGTAAAAGGGCACAGGCCAGGCTGAGGGACCTTTCCCTTGCACAGATTTCATTCACCAGGCCTCTCTATATATTATATAACATTATTAGGAATTATTCTATAGAAATTTGAGATATTACTAGGGTGACCACAGGTGCCAATTTTGCAAAGAAGATCCCAGTTTATACATATTATCATGTTACAGTACACCCTTTCACTCTCAAAACTGTCCTAGATTGGATGGTAAAGTACATGTTCATTCTAGCTATTACAGTATTTCATGTTACCTAAATCATAGGTTTGGAGGATTTTCTAATGCAACATTAATTATTTACTTGAAACTCTAACTTAAAACTTTGAGCGATTCATATTCATTCAGATGCAGTTGCTACTTATGGCACTCATGCAGTATCACCTGAACTCTGCTGCTGTCCAACTCTTAACTAACCTGTTTTCTGATATCCTTTGTGTGTTTCAGACCCTGGATGGAAGTTTCCCTTTATCAGCAGAGAGCAAGATCCTTTCCCCTTAGCCTCATACCAATTTCATGATTTTCCTTATTCTATGAGGCTCCCCAAAATCTTTTAAATAATTACATTTAAGCTGAAACTGGTTTGGCTCAGTGGATAGAGCGTCAGCCTATGAACTGAAAGGTCCCAGATTCGATTCCAGTCAAGGTACCTTGGTTGCAGGAACCTTCCCAATGGGGGCGTGCAGGAGGCAGCTGATCGATGTCTCTCTCTCATTGATGTTTCTAACACTCTCTCTCTCTCTTCCTCTCTGTAAAAAATCAATAAAATATATTTTAAAAAATTTAAATAATTATATTTAAGTGTTTAAAATTACAATTGGTTACTTTCTTGTCCTTATGCACATATTTAAGTACTTAACTATGTATTAGACACTATATTTAGAGTTAATTTAATAGCATGTTTGTGATCATTTCTATAAAAGCTTAGGCATCAGACACTGAATCATTCTTTTTAACAATATGCATATATCTAATCTTAATAATATCATTATTTTTATAAGAAAATCAGATTTGACCTAACAGAACCCTGTAAATGACCATGGGCTTAAAAGTAAAATTGCTGATCTGAGTGTTAGACATCAACCAAGCAATCATATAATCTTCCTACAGCGCAAATTCTGCAGGATACAATTCTAGTCCACTACACAGGATTACGAGAAGAATCAATTCATGAAATTCAAGAAGCTCAAGTATTACCTACTGTTTAGAAAAGATGACTAAGTGTTATGTGAAGTGCAAGTTAAGGTATCAGAGATAAATTAAAAAAATAATAATAAAACAACTCTGGTGAAAAACTATCTTATACCAACTACATATACAAAACTGTCATGGCCTAAGAGAGACTCTTGAGACTCAGACTAAATGAATCCTGATCCCAGCACCAGCACTTACTATCAGCTTCTGCAAGCATTGCTAAATCTGTTTCCTCATGAGTAGAATGAAGATAATAACTGCATTTATCTTACTGTGAAGAGTAACAATCCATTCAAAGATAAGAGTATTGTACTTGCACATAGTAAGTGCTTAATAAATGCTAGCTATTATTACAATGACTTCCATTAATGTCTCTTTCCAAAAATAAGTCCTAAATTTTTATTTTGATGTCATGAGAAATTTACAGGTGTGTGCATATGTATGTGCACGCATATGTGTCTCTCCCAATGAGAGATCACTGAGATGACAACTATTAACAAAACTTGTTAATAGTGCAGGCTGAGTATATGATCATGACAACTAATACAGGTCTTATTCAACACTGGAGAAGGAAGCTTTTTTCTTCTAAAGAAGTCCACACTGGTATAATGAAGCAGCTTTTAAAATAAAATTCCACATATAACAGTATTTGTGGTTGTTCATCTCCAGAACAGAAAAGTAATTGATATGTACAATTACACATATGTTTAAACCCATGTATGCAAATGAAACCGCTTCCTTTATGGCAAGTACATGAAGATACTAAAGCAATATTCTAATTAAACATTCATATATTCAATATTTCAAAATAAGAAATTTGGATATAAATATGCATAATTTACAATTCTACAATGCAACCTGTCTACAGAGGCCATTTTCACTATATTTCAACAGATCATAACAAGTAATACACAATACTACTTCTCTCTGAAATGATAAAAACTGTACAGTAGATAGTAATTCACTGTAAGCAAATACAAAGTCCATGTTGTACACATGACACTCTTTTATACAAACAATTATTTAACCTATTCATTAAACCCTTTCAACAAGAGAGCCCAAATGACTATACTATCTTATGATAGAGTCAGAAGATAGAAGATATACCTTATTTGGATAAAAATAGAAACTTTATATCAGAGAACTGTTATCTAAAATCCAAGATACTATAGCTTGCGTTTATCAAGACCCTTGACCATTTTAGTTCATTAAAAAAAAAGTAGCATGAAACTTTCCATAAGAGAGATGATATGAAATAAATGTCACTATGACCGATATAAAATCTATATAAATATCAGGCTGTTTTTCAAATACACATTTAATGAGGATTTAAAAAACAAAGGCAAATTTATATCTCAGGAATCCAATTCTAAGTTTAACTTCATTTCTCTGAACTTTCCTAAAATATTCCAGTTGTAAAATAGATTTGCCACTAAAGTAAAATAACTAGGAGTCCATTATTTATTCTAAAGCAAGTAAGAAATACAGCCTGTCTTTTAGAGAAACAAAGGGTAATGTGGACTGTGGTTTAGATATTTAAATGACTGAGAGATGATAGGCTATATTATTAATTTGTAAGTGACTCTAGAATGAGTATGCATGCACACACACATGAACATTATATCATTGATAACCCTAAACAGGTAAATTTGAAGCTAAACAAAGCATAACTAAAAGTTTATCTCTACCATATTATTTTTTTTTAATCCATGGGCATTGCAATGAATATACTTTTGCCTTGGAGCTAACAGTTTAATTTTAAAGAACCACAAAGAAAAAAATCAAAACTAGTCAGTAACAATGCAGCATCTAAAAGCAATAAACTCAAAATTAAGTTATAAATAATTTAAAGCATGTCATGAAGATGTATTAATAATTCATCAGATAAATAATTTACTAAATAATCAAATAAATAAATAATGAAATACATAAATAAATCAGCAAATAAATAATTCTGCAAAATAACCTAAACAATAACTCACCCAAACAAATCACAAACCTACAAAACTACAATGATTTTCTGGATTCGGATAGTTTTAAATAAGCAAATGTACACAAACTAGATCAACCCTTGTTAGAATTAGAAGTATTTTTCAATGCTATTGGTAAAACTTTCATCTCAATACCTAACAACATATTTTCAATTTTTAAAAGACTGCATAGGATTGTGTCTTATAAATTATTAACATAATTATAATATGTCCTCTTCTATATTTTACATACAATATCTTTGCCTAACATATTTCCCCCCAAACAACTGAACACTTAAAATATTCTTAACTTAGAGACTTTTTTCCCAAAGTAATACTTACAGTATAATAGTGCTATAGCTTTTGATCGTTTTCTTATCAGAAAAGTCTTCTTCATCCACAAAGTCTTCCTTCACCAAGTCTTTGGAAATTTTCTGCAGGGGTAGAACAATAAAAATAAGCTTAATTATTACAGACGGCATTTCATTCACTAGGGAACAATCTATCTATATATATATAAAGAAGTAATATGCTAATTGGTCCTAAAGGTGTCCCAGTCATGACTGGTCAAAGGTGTGCATTCACAGGAGCTGGTGGGCGGGGACAGGGGTGTAAACTTGCACCACCTGGACATGAGGCTGGAGGGGGAGCATCAGGACAGGCTGCAGAGTCCCCACCCCTGGCGGGAGCGTGTGCAGGCCCACAGCACCATCTGGCCCAGAGGGGGCATCAGGACGGAGGGTTGGGGGGGAATGGAGGCTTGGTGGAGAGCTCTCAGCACTACTGCTCTGGGGTCTGAAGGCATGGAGAGGAAGGGAGAGCACATAGGCAGTTAGGGGATTCAGGCCAGGAGGGGAGTGCAGATAGGCAGTTAGGGGGATCAGGCCAGCAGGGGAGAGCAGATAGGCAATTAGGGGGATCAGATGGGGAGAGCAATTAGGGCCATCAGGTCGGCAGGGGAGCAGTTAGGGGCATCAGGCAGGCAGATGAGCACTTAAGAGCCAGTAGTTCTGGATTCCAGTTTGGAAAGGATACAGGCCAGACTGAGGGACCTCTCTCACTCCTGTGCATGAATTTCATGCACTGGGCCACTAGTATGTGTATATACATATATACATATACATATACATATACACAAAAGCCAATTGACCAGAACAACTGGAACAACTGGTCTCTGATGCACACTGCAGCCGGCCAACCGGCCCAATCAGGGGTGAGGATGTGGCCGGCCGGCCAACCTCCTGTAGCCCCTTCCCACAGCTGGCCCAGCCCTGATCACCCCAATCAGGGCTGGATCAGCCGAACTCCACCAATGCACGAATTCGTGAACCAGGCCTCTGGTGTTTTTTAATTCTACAAAGTAGCAATGGGATGTGGACATTAATAGTTGAAAACTATGTCAAGTTTGTAGAAGTCTTTAATGAACCAAGTACAAGCTGACAGAGGCCAGCTTCCTCTTTTAGAGCTGACACGCAAGCTGTTAAAATTGGCAGGATTTCAGACATGAAGACATAAACTTCAGAAGAAAAAGTGAGTGGCTGACATCTAATGCTATCCTCAATTTGAGAAGCTCAAATTCCTTGAAAAAACACATGAGATCATTCATTTAACTATTATAATTTGAATGTAGGGACAATACAATTATAATACCACAAAGAGTCAAAACAAAATTGAACTCATAAATCAGTCTTCATTGAACATTTATTTAAAGTTTTTAATCATCTACAGTATCCGTAAGTTTTAGATCCCAAACTATGTATGATTAGTTTCCCCACAGAAATAAGAACTTTGTAATGGGTTTTGGACACATTTAAGAGTATAAATCCAAACAATATAGCACACTTGAAGAGAAGGAAAGTAAAATTAATCAAAGTACTTTATATAATTTATCTCAATGAATTGTCAAAACAACCTTTTATGTTGAGTAATATTTTACCTTTTTCATAGTCAAGAAAACTGGGACTCAATAAGATCCCAAGTGGCAGGAAAGATTCTAATTTTGCCTACACCAATTTCTGTGAAGGTTTGCTCAACTACAGACCCTTATTTTGAACTCAACTTACAAAATGTACCAAATCCTAGAGAATCATAAATTGATTACAGCAACGATTCTCACCCTCCACCTTCAGGAAGTTGGTAATGTCTAGAGACACTTTTGGTTGTCATAACTGGGGAATATTATCAGTACCTAGTAGACAGAGATCAATGATGATACTAAACATCCTCAATGTCCAGGACAGTCCCCGAAATAATAAAATATCTGGCTTAAAATATTAATAGTGCTGTGGGTGGAAAACCTAGAATAGAAAAAAAAATGATTGTTACAATATATGAATTTCCTATCATAAAATAACACAGATTTGGTTCAGGGATATAAATGGTTTTTAAAATATGTATAAAATTATATGCAGTGAAATACCCTAGATAAAAATGTTTACTCTTGGAAAAATGGGCATATGGAAACTCTATATACTTTCTGCTCAATTATTCTATAAACCTAAAATTGCTCATTAAAATAACTTTAATTTTTTAACTAAAGTTATAAATAGCTTTCTTAGAATCAATAATAAAATGTAAGTCCACAGTAACAAAAGTTTTTTTTATTTCATTTACTAAAATTATTCCAATAAAGTTAATATGAGAACATTAAAAGTCATATTTATGAATTAACCTGGTAAAAGTGACAAGGAAGATAGTTAACAAAAATTCATAGGGCTTGCCAAAACCAGGTCGACTCAGTGGATAGAGCCTCGGCCTGAGGACTGAAAGGTCCCAGGTTCGATTCCCGTCAAGGGCATGTGTCTTGGTAGTGGGCACATCCCCAGTGATGGGGGGCAGTGGGGGAAGAGGTGCAGGAGGCGGCTGATCGATGTCTCTCTCTCATCAATGTTTCTAACCTTCTATCCCTCTCCCTTCCTCCCTGTAAAAGAATCAATAAAATATATTTTTAAAAAAATTCATAGGGCTTGAAGAGATTATTCTGATAAACCATAATATATAATTTTCAATGGTTTGTGAGATTTGCGGGGAGGATGTTAGAACTATCAAGTGTTTCCTAAAAGAATATTTGTGACTAGAGGCAAATATCTAAAAATAGCATGAGACATCAGACACACTGTGCCGGTAGGACCCCAGACCCACCACACCGCCGCAGACGGGACCCCAGCATCCACTGTGCCACTGCAGGGGCAGGACCCCAGATCCCAGATCAGCCCCACAAGGCAGGACCCCAGACCCCACACCTGTCGTACGAGGCAGGACCCTAGACCTGCCATGCCAACGAGACTCATTAATGTTCCTGGTGACGGGTTGTTTGGTATTTCCAGCATTTAGGCGTTATGGCAACGGGATTTTTATATATATAGATAATTAGTAAAAGCACTTGAGACAAGTTTCAGTATTATGATTATCAAAGAGCTCCAGAAAGTATTTATCATTCCAAGTACTTTCTTTTCAATACCAAGTCATCTCTGTCTAGCCTCTAAGTAGGTTTTGGTTTCAACCTGGATCTACAATCTACCATGACACAATGCATGTTTCTTTATTCATCTTACTACATAGAGCAATAAACTATATTATCCTTAATCAGACATGATTAGGTCATATCCTTCCCCAGCCAAAAAGAAAATTTAAATAATAATATTATCCTAATAAAAGAGTAATATGCAAAGTGACCATATCTCTGCTACACCACAAGCCACACTGACCAGCCGCACCCACAAGCCACTCCCACCAGCCAATCAGGAGTGAGTATTCAAATTAACCCCAGCCAAGATGGCTGCAGCCATGGAGAGACCAAAAGGAAGGCTTGGGTTTCCCCAGTAATGGAAGAAGCCAAGCTTTCCCCACACCCAGGCCGGCCCAGGCCTCCAGTCAATGCTACAAAGTTTCAATTATAAAAGATAAATAAATTCCAACAAAAATGGTAGCAGCCACGGAGCTGGAGAAAGCAGGAGGCTAGGGTTCCCCCTGGTGATGAAAGAAACCAGCTTTTCGCAGCCCTGGCCTGCCCTGGTATCCGCTTAAGGCTACAAAGTTTCAATTACAGAAGATAAATCCCTACAGAAATGGCTGCAGCCACGCAGTGAACAGGAAGCTTGGCTCTACTCCAGGCTACAAAGTTTTAATCGTAGAAGATAAATAAATCCCAGATACCAAGGACTCCACTTGGGTCGATGGGGGGTGTGGCTGGCCTGTAAACCACCACAGGCCCCTCACCCAAGCTGCCCCATACCCCAATGGAACCCCCACCCTGATCTGGGACACCCTTCAGGGCAAACCAGCTGGCCCCCACCCATGCACCAGACCCCTATCCTATCTAATAAAAGAGTAATATGCAGATTGGCCATCAGTCCAACACACAAGATGACTGCCCCATGTGGTCAAAAGATCCTGCCCCCATGTGGACACAAGATGGCCAACACAAGATGGCCTGTAAGGGAGGGCAGTTGTGGGTGATCAGGCCAGCAGGGGAGGACAGTTGGGAGGGACCAGGCCTGCAAGGGAGGGCAGTTGGGGGCAATCAAGCCTTCAGGTGAGGGCAGTTAGGGGTGACCAGGCTGGCAGAGGAAGGAAGTTGGGGGTGACCAGGCCTGCAGGGGAGAGCAGTTAGGGGTGACCAGGCCTGTGGGAAAGGCAGTTAGGGGCAAATAGGCTGGCAGGGGAGCAGTTAGGCATCAATCAGTTTGGCAGGAGAGTGGTTAGGGGCAATCAGGAAGGCAGGCAGGTGAGCAATTGGGAGTCAGCAGTCCTGGATTGTGAGAGGGATGTGCAACTGACCGTTTAGGCTTGATCCTATTGAAGAAGGTGCAGGATGGGCTGAGGGACACCCCTCCCAACCCCCGTGCATGAATTTTGTGCACCGGGCCTATAGTCCTACATAATAAAAGCCTAATATGCTAAATTCCTGGTTGACCAATTGGAAGTTCAACCAAAGTATAATACGCTAATGATAAGCTTAGGGCTGCTCAACCACATGCTATGATGTGCACTGACCACCAGGGGGCAGACAGTCGACTAGATGAACAGTCACTATGATGTTTACTGACCACCAGGAGACAGATGATATGACTGGTAAATTAGCTTACTGCTGGGGTTTGGCCGATAGGGACTGAGTGAGATGGCTGGACTCACCCTGGAGCTTTCCTATGGTCCCTCCTCAGCTGGCCAACCTCCCACATTTCTCCCCCGCCCCAATCATGCACCAGTGGGGTCCCTCAGCCTGGCCAGCACCCTATCATAATCTAGGACCCCTCAGAGGATGTCAGAGAGCCAGGTTTGGCCTGATCCTACAGGCCAGATCAAGGGACCTCACTGACACATGAATTTGTGCACTGGACCTCTAGTCTATATAATAAAAGCCTAAACGACCATTACAGTAGAACAACCAGAATGACCAGTTACTGTGATGCACAGTAACCACCAGAGGGCAGAGACTCAACACAGGAGCTGCCCCCTGGTGGTGTGTTCCCACAGGTGGAGCGCCACTCAGCCAGAACCTAGGCTCACAGCTGGTGAGCGCAGCAACAGTGGTGGGAGCCTCTCTCGCCTCCTCATCAATGCTAAAGAGCATCAAACCAAATGGTAAGAAGAGAGCACATGGGTGGTAAGGAGTAAGGGGTCCTGGGCTTCAACGCACAGGCTGTGCTGAGGGCCCTCTCTCCCCCACCCCAGAGAACGAATTTTGTGCACTGGGCCTCTAGTAATAATATAAGAGAATAATAAACAAAAAGAAAATTTCTCCCATGTAACTGTCAATGTAGACAATCAAAGGCTAGCAGCTCCAATATCAGGAGCCAAAGTTCCTTCCAATCTTTTGCTCTGCCACATACTGTTCTATTCAAAGTTGGCTCATACTCCAAGAAGGCCATGAGAACTCCAGCTAACATATCCACATTGCAGGCAGCAGAAAAAGAAAGGGGAAAGAAAAAGCCATCCTACTCATTTCTAACTCATATTTCAGAACACAGAGTATTAACTACAATGTGGCATTTTAGCCACTCTTAACCATTTGGAAGGATAGGAACTGTAGTCTCTAACATTAGTAAGAATGCCCAGACATAGAATTAGGGTTCTTTTTACTAAGGAAGACAAGTAGAATAAATTTTGCAGGGCAAACTGTAAGAGCCAGCCTGCAAAAGAGGCTACAACTCTTCAGAGAAAATTTTTCATTGGAGTGTTCACTGTCAATTATATGTATACTAGAGGCCCAGTGCATGAAATTTGTGCACAAGTGGGGGGGTGTCCCTAAGTCCAGCCTGCACCCTCTCCAATATGGGATCCCTCTCACAATCAAGGACTGATAGCTCCCAACTGCATACCTGCCTGCCTTCTTGATTGCCCCTAACCACTTCTGCCTGCCAGCCTGATTAATGCCTAACAGCTCCCCTACCAGCCTGATTGCCCCTAACAGCCCTACCCTGCAGGCCTGGTCACCCCTAACTGCCCTCCCATTCTGGCCTGATCACCCACAACTGCTCTCCTTGTAGGCCTGGTCCCTCCCAACTGCCCTCCCTTGCTGGCCATCTTGTGTGTTGGAGTGATGGTCAATTTGCATATTACTCTTTTATTAGATAGGAGGATAGAGGCCAGGTGCACAGATAGGGGCTGGCTGGTTTGGCCTGAAGGGTGTCCTGGATTAGGGTGGGGGTTCCCTTGGGATGTGGGGCAGCCTGGGTAAGGGGCCTGTGGTGGTTTGCAGGCCAACCACGCCCCCAGCAACCCAAGTGGAATCCCTGGTATCTATGATTTATTTAACTTCTATAATTGAAACTTTGTAGCCTTAAGTGGAGGCCAAAGCAGACTAGGGCTCTGGAAGCTGGGCTTCCTCCTTCACTGGGGGCAACTCAAGCATCCTGCTTTCTCCAGCTCCATAGTTGCTGCCATTTTTGTTGGGATTTATTTATCTTCTATAATTGAAACTTTGTAGCCTTGATTGGAGGCCTACGCGGGCCAGGGTATGTGGAAAGCCTGGCTTCCTCAATTACCAGAGAAACTCAAGGCTCCTGGTCACTCTGTGAAGGCAACCATCTTGGCAGGGTTAATTTGCATACTCGGTCCTGATTGGCTGGTGGGCATGACTTGTGGGTACAGCAGAGTGATGGCTAATTTGCATATTATACTTTTATTAGATAGTATGTACATCATGTTTATGTTTATATTTGTATGTAACACATATATGAAAGAAAAACCTAAATGATAATCTCAAATAGAATGCTATGTAATCATTTAATATCATTTTCAAGAATTTTACTGACAAAAAGAAGTATTCTTAACATTAAATGAAAAAGAACAGGCTATAAAACATTTCATATAAAATAACCCATTACACACACACACACACACACACACACACACATATATACAAACATACATATAGAGAAATGCTCATAATGTTAAAAAGTAACCAATTTTATATAAATGTGCATACATACAAACACGCACACATCTATATACATACAGTATATACTTACATATACATCATTTCTATATCCAGAGAGAAAGACTAAGACCACCTAAAAATCAAGAGAACAGAATTGACCTAAATAAAAATAATGGTTTAGGCTTTGGTATCTGTAACTAACTTTCACTTTCCCTATATTTTTCATTACTTTCTACTTTCATTATAATGAACACATATTGAGCTTATGTTTTTTTTCATGAAAATTTGGCCTAGAGGAAGAGCACCTTATAAAAAGTAGTTAAATTCAAGCTTCAATTTATATTACTTGAAATTTGCTGATACTTTTTTAAAGGTGGAGGAAAATTGATAACTGAGTTATATCTTTCCCAACTGGCACAAAAAATACATACTTCTTTTTAGTTGGTGAGAAACAGCTAACCTCTTTATTCAGAACTTCTTTTCAACTTACTAATATACACATATAGCATCTGTGAGCTTTATATAAGTCACTCCTAACCAGATGCTACATCCATCATTCCTAACAATTCACCTCGATATATTACTTTGCTCATCTCACTCTGTAGAACTAATCATTCATACTTCATGCTTCTACAAACCTTCCATTTTCTGTATTTCCCAGTCTATTTTTTATTTCTACTCCTCTGCACATTTTTGTTTACTTATATAATAGATAGATCTAACAGAAATTACATCCTTCTTATCTTTATGACTATCTTATGCTAACTTAAATTTTCCATTATTATTGTGTAAACATTCTACCATTACATTGGTATTAACTCTATTATCTGCAAGCCTCATGATTATCATTAGTAGAATGTTAGAATTTAGAATGCCTCAAAGTTCTCCACATTTTCTAGAATGATTCCATTTTTCAAAGCCCCATTACTACCACACTCAAGAGGCAGACTTGGTGAGCACCAAAGCCCCACTGAAGCAAGTCTTGCCCCATAGGGGTGTCTCCAGCACAGCAGTCCTTCCATTAATAGACACAGCTAATCTTCACAGTCAATTGGCCCTGAGGTAGATTCCTCCCAGTGTACCAATAGCAATCAAGGCTTAACTACAACAAGACTGTGAACCCAGCCCACAAAAAAGGTACACCAAGAATGTCCATTTCTGGTGATTGGGGAGGCGGAGCTACTGGGCCATAAAGGACAACAAGCACACAAAGCCATTCCATCAACACAGGGAAGCAACCAAAATGCGGAGACAAAGAAACATGTCACGAATGAAAGAAATGGAGGAAAGCAAATGACTGGACACAGAGTTCAAAACCACATTTATAAGGTTACTCATGAATCTTTTACAAACCGCCAAGAAACTTAGTGAGAACTGAGAAACTTAGTGAGACCTTCAAGGATCGTAATGAGAACACCAAAAAAATGGAAAAGGACCAGTCAGAAATTAAGCATGCACTGTCTGAAATAAAGAATAATATACAGAAATCCAACAGCAAACTAGAGGACCCCAAGAATCAAACCAAAGATTTGAAATATGAGGAAGCAAAAAACACCCGAACAGAAAAACAAAAAGAAAAAAGAGTCAAAAAATGTGAAGATAGTATAAGGAGCCTCTGGGACAACTTCAAGCATACCAACATCAGAATTATAGGGGTGCCAGAAGAAGAAAGAGAGCAAGATACTGAAACCTATTTGAAGAAATAATGACTGAAAACTTCCCCCACCTGGTGAAAGGTATGGACTTACAAGTCCAGGAAGCAC
This sequence comes from Lasiurus cinereus, assembly GCA_011751065.1. Taxonomy (NCBI): domain Eukaryota; kingdom Metazoa; phylum Chordata; class Mammalia; order Chiroptera; family Vespertilionidae; genus Lasiurus; species Lasiurus cinereus. The sequence continues at coordinate 18,949,758 of JAAGEH010000125.1, forward strand.
AGAGAACCCCAAATAAAAGGAATCCAAAGAGGATCACACCAAGACATATCATCATTAAAATGCCAAGGACAAAAGACAAAGAGAGAATCTTGAAAGCAGCAAGAGAAAAACAGTTACCTACAAGGAAGTACCCATATGACTGTCAGCTGATTTCTCAACAGAAACTATGCAGGCCAAAAGGGAGTGCCAGGAAATATTCAAAGTGATGAATAGCGAGAACCTACAACCAAGATTACTCTACCCAGCAAAGCTATCATTCAGAATTGAAGGTCAGATAAAGAGCTTCACAAACAAGAAAAAGCTAAAGGAGCTCATCACCACCAAACCAGGATTATATGAAATGCCAAAGGGTATTCTTTAATAAGAGACAGAAGAAGAAAAAGATAAAGATAAAAATTATGAACTATAAAGTGATAACAAATACATACGTATCAACAAGTGAATCTAAAAATCAAGTGAATTAAAAACCTGATGAACAGAATAAACTGGTGAATATAATAGAATCAGGGGCACAGAAAGGGAATGGACAGACAATTCTTGAGGGGGAAAGGGGTGTGAGGGGTGCAGGAAGAGATTGGACAAAAATCTCACTGTCCTATGGATGAGGGCAGTGGCAGGAGTAAGGGCATGGGGTGGGGGGTGGGGAGTCAGGTGGAGGGAAGTTATGGGGGGGAGGGGGAAGAGGAACATCTGTAATAAACTGAACAATAAATATTTTTTAAAAAAAGATTACTGGGTAACTGGGTGCATACTGTGATGGGTTTACACTAGACATCTGATAGACCAAAGAGGTAAAGAAAAATAGTTTATTATAATAACAAATATATGAGAACTGAGGCATAAAATAGCCACATATTTGCTAAAACTGACGTACGGATAGAAGGGGAACACTGATTTCCAGCAGTATGACAGTCTAGATACCTTAATACTGTTAGATACAATTTTTAAATTTTAGTGAGAAAAATTTGCTTTAATGAATTGCTTAGAAAACAACAAAGTACAGTCTCCTCATAAGCTATAAACAAAACAAAGAATAAGCAAACCCAGAAATGAAATTTTGTCCTGATAGTATGTGCCTAGCACTGGCAAAACTGGGCTTACCTTTTGATGGCTACACAAGGCTCAGGAAATAGACTCTGAAAAAAATCTACCAAAAGGAAACTCACCTACAGCATGTTAAAAAAAAAAAATTTGCCAAAAATATCTTTTTCCTATTACCTGTCTATAATCATACTTTCCCTTACCTCCACCAATCCTAACCACTGGCAAACTCTAATCTGTGATCCATCTCCATGATTTTGTGCTTTCAGGAATGTTTCATCAATTCTCTTGACATTTAATCACAAAGGGAAACTATCACAAAGGTTATTATATTAAATTCACACTATGTATATAATCCAATAAGTCTTCTATGAAGATTTCACTTAAAATGCTCTTAAACTGTTAGTGCTACAAGTATCTGTGGAAAGCATACGCAAACTCTTGGTGAAAGAAAATAATTTCAATCCAGACCTCAAAAGTCCAACAACTTTCCAAAACACTAATCATTCAAATAAAAAAAAAAGTCAGGATATCAGACATAATGAATAACAGCCAATACAAACATGAGATAAATTAGACTGCAGATTCCTCAAATTGGAAAGATTGTACAATAAGGATGTTTTGAGCAATAGAAATGCTTAAAATATACATACATGTATGAATTAAATAAAACTCTAATAAATGAAAAACAATAAAAAAACTTCAATAAATAAAAAATGTTAAATTCAGTGTAAAAGTTAAACAGTAGAGTCAATATAAAGAATTAGTAGGTGCCGAGACAGGTTTGGCTCAGTGGATAGAGCGTCGGCTTGCGGACTGAAAGGTCCCAGGTTCGATTCTGGATGGGGGCATGTACCTTGCTTGCGGGCACATCTCCACAGTGGGGTGTGCAGGAGGCGGCTGATCAATGTGTCTCTCTCATCGATGTTTCTGACTTTCTATCTCTCTCCCTTCCTCTCTGTAAAAAAATCAATAAAATATATTAACTAAAAAAAAAAAGAATTAGTAGGTGGAAAGAAAGACACTTAAAATTTATCCAAAATGCAGTTAAGAGAGACAAAGAAAACATAAAAGCAGTTAGGAGATACAAAAAAAAAAAAATAGAATGAGGAGGTCTAACAAAATGCTGCTGAAACTATCTGAAATGAAGAACCCTTTTTAAATTGTCAATCCACTGCAGAAAAACAATCTGTAAAATGTAATAAAAGTGAATTTATTTTTTTATCAACCATGTCCTTAGATGTCATGGTAATAATATCAAGTTGTTACAAAGTTTCTAAATGCTTGCTTTGAATTTCTGTCCTTAACTCATTACAGATCAATAAAGTCAGTTTGCAGATCAGCAGTAATCTGAAGACCACATTTTGAATAGCAATTATCTAAAATACAAATATATCAGCACTAGAAAAAAATGTTTAAGACTGTATAGATCATATTTGGATAATAGCTGAAAATTTTCCTAACTAGTAGAAAGCGCAGATAGACAGTCTAACAAGCAAGAAACATCTACCACAACTATTGCAACACAATCCCAGATCAGCATATTCTGTCATTTTAGAACTTGAACTGGATGTACTGTAAATAAATAACATACAGCCAAGTGGACTTGGTAAAGAAAGTTAGTAGAGACCAAGTTTCAAAAGCTAATGATTTCCACTCCTAGTAGACTGGAAACACTGTTCAGACAGACAAAATGGTGTGTGGTTTATTAAATTAGTTATTTTCTAATGTGTAACTTTGTAAAACAAAAAATTACAATTTTGTATTAGCAGGGGCTGAATATATTTTGAGTTATATTGAAATGAACCAGATTTCAAATTCTATAACTGTCCTTTCAATGTGAGGTAAACTATGTAGTACTTGAGCATACTTTACCTATCAACTCTTCTAAGCCAGTGATTTTCAACCTTTTTCATCTCATGCACACATAAACTAATTACTAAAATTCTGTGGCACACCAAAAAGTTAAGATGTTTTTTACCTGACAAAAAAAAAAAAGGTATAATTTTTATTCATTCATACCAGACTTTTGTATGGGCTGGTGTCATTACTTTATTTGACAATTTAAGGGAAAAGAGGCCAGAGCCTCTGATTAAATAGTTAGGTATTGCATGTTTTAAAAATCCCTGTGGCACACTGGTTGAAAATAGCTACTCTAAAAGCAGAACAAATTCTTTTATTTCTAAATGCAGATCATTTAAAAGACCATGTTCAGATATTTAGCGAAAGCAAAGGTATATTCAAATCTATTTAGCAAAACAAATTATGGCATCACAATAACTTTATGGGATGCAGGTTTTACAACAGAATAAATATAATTATGGCTAAAAGCTTAAAAAATGAAAGAGCATGGTGAACAACATCAGAAAATATGCAAAAAAATATGTAAATTGAATGTAACAATATAAAAAGATATCCAAAATCTAATCAACTGCTGCTTCTTAGCATCATATCCCATGCCTATCATATGGAAGGACAATCACGAGGCATACATAGCAAATAAACTAGATGAAATGATCATTCAACCTACTTCAAGCAGTGTTGCCAAATTCAAACAATTTACCAATATTTAAAAAGTTTTACTTGCTCACTCAATCTCCATAAGATGCATATGTTGCTACTTCTAAGGATATGCAAAAAGAATTTAAATATAGGGGGGGAATGGGGCTGAGCAACTTAAAGTTCCATCAGCTAAAAAATAAATAACAGTTGAGCAAGGCAAAAATTGACATACATACATAACCATAAAGAATCAAAAGTTCAAGCCATTTTTAAAAGCTCAGGGGCAACATCCTTAAATAAGAGAAATTCTTCTCCAAATCACTCCATGGCTACACTGATTCAAAGTTAATGCTTGAGCAGATAAAAAACACAAAACATCTTAACTTGGTGGCTTAAAATATAGATGGATGTAAGCTGGAATTTAAATTTGAAGCGCGGCGGGAAGGGGAGTGGGGAATGTAAGGGATGGAGATTATTTTAGCCAGATACATGGTCTATGAGAACATGAGGCTTTATACTTTAAAATTTGACAGCCCATATCAAGTTTAATTAACCACCAAACCACTCCAATAGGGTTCCTTTTGAGTTTTTACCCAAAGTTATAATCTCATTTGTATGTATTCTTCTTAGCTGCTGCAATTCTTCTTTGTGGAGAGAAAAATGCAGGCTTTAAAAAGATGCCTACATAGTTCCCATAATTGTAAACTTTTCACTGATATGTCCTGATTTCTACTTAAAACATGAAAGTGAATAAACAAGCTTTTAAGTAAGATGCCACTAACATTAAAAATTAATGTACTTTTAAAATATATTTTTAAGTTAAAGCGAACTGCAAAGTTTTCTTATCCATCAATAATTTAAAAAAACACAAAGCCAAAATTCTTTATCATAAACATTTGAAAACGGCTTAAAATTGCAGAGAGAGAAGTTTAGTAATTCACCTCTGTATTTGTCAAAAGAGGAGTTGAGTTTATTACAGGGAAACTTTAATAACTAAAATCATTGATATCTGAAGATTAATATCTTAAGTCAAAGAATCATAAGCTTTCCCACAAAAACACCCCTAATAAATGCTCCAGGAGACAATGAACACATACATATATAAGTCAAGGAATAGAACACAAAATTGCTAATAGTAATCATTAATTTTCTTTGGCACTGAGTATTATTTTAAAATAATTGTATTAATTTGTCCCATTCCATATGATCTCACTAAAATTCAATCTGAAAAGAATGTAGCATGATTATATTAGCTCCTCAAGTAACAGTGCTAAAAAGGGTCTTGCCCTACTGCTCACACCAGATCTTCAGGCCTTTGTTGGAGGAGCACACATTTTATACCTGAAGGAAAACTAATTTAATTAGTTTCTAGATTTAATCAGCTATTCTTTTCCATCAACAATGAATGCAACAAAAATCAACTCTACCTTTACACTAGCGGTTCTCAACCTGTGGGCCGTGACCTGTTTTCTGATGATCTTAGGCTCTACAGCAGTGACCCACAGGTTGAGAACCACTATCAGAAAACACAGATATTTACATTACGATTCACCACAACATGAGGAACTGTATTAAATGGTCGCAGCATTAGAAAGGTTGAGAACCACTGCTTTACACAAACACACATACAGCACTAATAAGCTGTTACTTTAAAACTTTTTAACATTTATTTCTTGAGTAGTTCATCCTTAACATTTATTACACACTGTATTATAGAAAAGTAATTGGTAACCATGTTATAGACAACTCTCTTTCAGCAATTAAGGATTAACTCTAGTACTAAATTGCAAATATTAGCAAGAAAATCAAATGGAGATAGTTCAGGCCTTGTTCTCACCTAATTAGGAAAATTATCTAAAAAGGTTATATGACATTTCAAATTCCATATAGTTAAGGAGTCGAGCTATTTATAATTATACATTTGAGCTTAAATTATCTTAAATTAAATTGAATTATTCTGAATTTAAATTATCTTTATGAATTTTATAATTGAGCCATTTTTATAATTTGTATAAAATTAAAAAAAATTATATCTAATCTAAAATTTAAGAACTGCAGTTTTTTCAATAAAGTCATTCATTTTCAGTCACCTTTTGAACTGGACTGACATCTAAATATGAAGAGATATAGGCTATTATTTTTGCATTTAACTTCTTTATAACAAAGGTAAATAAAAATAATTAACTAAATATTATTTTTTAAGGTTTTAAATGTAAATTAGTAGGTTTTCTAAGCTTTGGGATGATTTTTGATAAATGCATTTCGTTTAAAAATTATAGACTTCTATATAAATATAAATGCAATTTAATTTATTTAATTTGAGATAATTAAATTCAAAGAAATCATAAGTAGTTATAATAACTTTTAATTACACTGTATTTGAGACTCTTTTATTTCACTAAGAAAAAAGTTATAGGTCATACACTATCTCCACTTTGTTTTACTGTCAACGTATTTTATCAAAAATGTATCTTTGTGTTCCTAAAAGAATCTATCAGCTATAATACTGTATCGATTTTCTCTCTTCAAGAATTCAGTATTCATAAAAATTTTCACAGTTTAGTGTAACTTAGTTAGAAATGTTAGTTAAAACTTGAAAGTATATTTTATAAATTAAGTTCCTAGAAGCACATACATACCTAAATTTAATTTCCAAAATAGTTACCGAAAAATTAAACTACTATATTCAAAGATTTTTATAACCAACAATAAGAAAATCTATGCAGCAAAATGTTTAAGTAGGAGAAATATTTTTCTGTTGAAGACCCAATTATTCCTATATATTCTAATATGCATAATCAGGTAAAACCAAATAGACAGTTGTTGGAGTTCTTTATGATGGCTTTCACTTTTGTGAATTAAGCACAAATTTAGTGGTCAAAGACAGTTAATAGAGCTTCTTCTCAACTATACATGTAAACTAAACTACATTAAAAACAGTTACACTCCTCTCCATAAGAATTGAAAACAGAAAGTGCATGCTCTACTAAGAACTATGAAATCTGAATGGCGATGAAGCTGTAAATACAATTCATATGTGAGCTGTTTTTTGAGAGATTTTATCACTACAAAAGAAATAAATATTCATTTACCACTAGACCTGTCCAACAAGTAATGCTAAAAGGAGTCCTTAAGTCTAAATAAAAAACAAACAAAAACCACTACAAAGTAACTCAAAGCCATCTGAAGAAATAAAGATCTCCAGTAAAGATAAATTCATAGAAAACATAAAGGCCACTATTATATTTTTTATTTGTAACCTCATTTTTCATTTAAGAAATTATAACTCTGTTATTGACATACAATGTATAAAGATGTAATTTGTAACAAGACAACATAAAAATAGGAGAACTGAGGTATTTCAGGAGCAGAAATTTGTATGCTGTTGCAATTAAGTTGATATCCATTTCAACTACATTATTTTAAATTTTAAATATTAAGCCATCCTCATGATAACCATACAAAATATCTAAAACTATACACAAAAAGAAATGTGGAAGGAATTAAATGATTGACTACAAAATTTAATTAAACACAAAAAAGACAGTGACAGAGAAAATGAGGGTCAAAAGGTATAAGACATAGAGAAAACAAAAAATAAAATGGCAGAGGTGCTTCCTTATCAGTAATTACTATAATGTCAATGGAGAACACCCAACAGAATTAAAGAATAACCAGTTCTAAAGTTAAAAACTGCAATTCCTACCTTCAATAATGGAAAGAACATCTAAAAAGAAGACCAATAACACAAAATAAGTCTCAATAATTTAAAAAGACTAAAATCATAAAGAGTATATTTTCTGACCACATGGAATAAAGCTAGACATCAATAACAAAAGGAAATCTCAAAATATGTTGAAATGAATAGTCTAAAACAACCAATTGGTAAAAGTGGAAATCGTAAGGGAAATCAGAAATTAGAGATGAATGGAAATAAATGAGACATATCAAAACTTATGGGATTCAGTGAAGGCAGTTCTCTCGTAGCTGCAAATGCCTACAGTAAAAAGAAGATGTCAAATCAATAACCTAACTTTACACCTTGAGAACCAAGCAAAAGAGCAAACTAAACCCAAAGTTATCAGAAGGAAAAAATAATAAAGATCAGTGATAAACACAATAGAGGATCAACAAACCAAAAGTTGTTCTTTGAAAATATCAATAGAATGAACAAACCTTTAGCCAGAAAAAAGAAAAAGAGAAGACACGAATAACTAAAAGCTTAAATAAAAGTGGAAACATTGCTATAGACCTTAGAGAAATGAAAAGTATTGTAAGAAAATACTGTGAACCAACTAAATGCCAACAAATTAGATAACCTAAAATCTAAGATGAATGGACAAATTCCTAGAAATACAAATTACCCAAAACAACTCAAGAAGAAATAGAAAAATCTCAATGACTTAAACTACTAAATGAATTAGTAACCAAAAACCTCCCAACAAAAAGTCCAGGACCACATGGTTTCACCAGTGAATTATACCAAACATTTAAAGGATTAACACCAATTCTTTCCAAACTCTCCCAAAAAATTACAAAGAGGGAAATACTTAATAACCCATTTTATGCAGTCAATATTACCCTCATACAAAGGACAGATAAAGCATCACATGAAAGGAAAACTACAGACCAACAAAGTTGTAGCAAATGAATCCAATAGCATTTTAAGAGAATTATATGCCATGATCTAAATGGAATGCCAGGAATTCAACATAAGAAAATCAATCAATGAAATACACATTAATAGAATGGAGGGGAGGGGCACAATAATACCAATTGATGCAGAAAATGCAGTTAACAATATCCCAATCACCCTTTCATAAAAAATAAGAAAAAGTTTATAAAACTAGGAATTAAAGGAAACTTACTTAACAGAAACAGTGCTTAGGAAAAATCCACAACTAGTAGGATACTCAATGATGGAAGACTGAACTCTTTTCCCCTAAGATCAGGAAAAAGAATTGAAGGCCTATTATTACCACCACGAGTTAACAATGTACTGTATGTTCTAGTCAGAGTAACTATATCAGAAAATAAAAAAGCATCCAAATTGGAAAAGAAATAGTAAAACTATCTCTTTTCAAAAATGAAATGAAACCACTATAGCTAATAAAGAATTTCTAATGTTGCAGGGTACAAAATCAACATCAAAAAAAAAAAAAAAGAAAAAATCAGTTGTGATTCTTTATAATTGCAATGAACCAAAACGGAAATTAAGAAAGCTCTTCCATTTATAAAAGTCTCTAAAAGAATAAAATACCGCCGAAACCGATTTGGCTCAGTGGATAGAGCATCGGCCTGAGGACTGAAAGGTCCCGGGTTCGATCCCGGTCAAGGGCATGTACCTTGGTGGCGGGCACATCCCCAGTTGGGGGTGTGCAGGAGGCAGCTGGTCGATGTCTCTCTCTCATCGGTGTTTCTAACTCTCTATCCCTCTCCCTTCCTCTCTGTAAAAAAAAATCAATAAAAAATATTTAAAAAAAAAAGAATAGAATACTACCTAGAAATACATTTAGTCAAAGAGGTAAAATAGACACTGAAAATTACAAAAGACTGCTTAAATAAAGTCAACTTAAATAAATGAAAAGACACTCCTTGTTCATGGATAGAAAACTTAATATTAAGATAACAAATACTACCCAAGGGGATCTTCAGATTCAATGCAATTCTTATCAATTTCCAACAGACTATTGTAGAAATAGTAAAGCCTATGGCTAAACCAGTAGTTTATTGTAAGGATGATTAAAATGTTCACAAATCAATTGTAGTGATGGTTGTCCAACTCTGAATATCGTAAAGCCATTGAATTGTACACTTTCAGAGAAGAAGTGTGAGATAGAAACATCAATAATGAGAGAGAATCATTAATCCTCTGCCTCCTGCACATCTCCCACTGGGGATGGAGCCTGCAACCCGGGCATGTGCCCTGGACCGGAATAGAATCCGGAACCCTTCAGTCCACAGGCCGAGCTCTATCCACTGAGCCAAACCGACTAGGACAAATTGTATACTTTCAAATAAGTGAATTGTTTTGTATGTGAATTATGGCTCAAAAAAGCTATTTAAAAAAATGCAGAGAGTTCTTCCTCACTCTGATATTCTGTCTCTATTCTCTTATTCTATTCATGGATCCCATGTCCTAAAAAGAATTAAATTATAACCTTATCTAGATGATATCTCCTAAATCTTTGTCATCAGCCTTGACTTTTCTCCTTCCAGACCTGAACTTCCCTACTTCCTGCTACATGCATGACAGAAGGTGTCACAACAGTCTCAACTTCAAATGTATTTTCCTACTTCAATACACATTGTCTCAGCTAACTGATTATAGTCCCCCCATCTACCTAATAAAAGAGTAACATGCTAATTGACCGTACCTTCATGACACCCACCAGCCAATCGGGAGTGGGTATGCAAATTAATCCAACAAAAATTGTTGGGTTAATTTGCATATGCAGGCACTGAGCAGCCAGGGATGGGACGGAATGCTTGCATTCTGCTCCACTCCAACTGCTCAGGGCCTCTAGGCAGTGTGGGAAGGCAGAAAGGCAGCTCCAACGAGAGCAAAGGTGATGCCGACAGCCAAGAGAACAAAAGCCCATTCTTGCAAGAATCTTCATTCATGAATCGGGCCACTAGTCTATATATATATAAAAGCCTAAGTGACCATTATGACTGGATGACTGGCCAGTAGCTATGACATGCACTGACCACCAGAGGGCAGATGCTCAATGCAGGAGCTGCCTCCTGTTGGTCAGTACGCTCCCACAGCCAACTTTCTGTGGCTAGCCAACCTCCCGCAGTCCCTTCTTCCAGCTGGCCCTGATCAGGACTGGGAGAGACATTGCCAATCAGCCCCAATCGCCAGCCAGGCTGAGAGATCTCTACCAAGCACGAATTTGTGCACCAGGCCTTTAGTCTATAATAAAAAAAAGCATAATATGCTCATTAGACCAGACAGCCGAACAACCTTTCAGACATCCTTCCAGACGAAGCCGCTGCAGTGGGGCCGAAGCAGAGGTAGTTAGGGGCAAATCAGGCAGGCAGGTGAGCAATTAGGGGCAATCAGGCAGGCAGAGGCAGCTAGGGGCGATGAGACAGGCAGACCAGCAATTAGGAGTGATCAGGCAGGCAGAGTGGTAAGGGGCAATGAGGTAGGCAGGCAAGTGGTTAGAGGTGACCAAGCAGGCAGGCAGAGTGTTTAGGGGCTATCAGGCAAGCAGGCAGAGGCAGTTAGGGGTGATTAGGCAGGCAAGTGGTTAGAGGTGATCAGGCAAGCAGGCAGAGTGTTTAGGGACTATCAGGCAAGCAGGCAGAGGCAGTTAAGGGTGATCAGGTAGGCAGAGTGATTAGAGGTGATCAGCAGGCAGGCAGAGCCAGTGAGGGGTGATCAGGCAAGCAGGCAGAGTGGTTAGAGGCAATCAGGCAGGCAGGCAGGCGAGTGGTTAGGACCCAGCGGTCCCAGATTGCTACAGGAATATCCAACTGCCAGTTTAGGCTCAATCCTGGCAGTCGGACATCCCTTCAGGGATGCCGGATTGCAAGAGGGTGCAGGCTGGGCCGAGGGACCCCTATCCTACCTTCTGTGCACAAATTTCAAGCACTGGGCCTCTAGTCCTACATAATAAAAGCCTAATATGCTAAGTGTCCAGTTGTCCAGTTGTCCATTCAATCAAAGTGTTCTTCATCATTCCAGCTGCTCGGGGCCTCTGGACAGTGTGAGAATGATATGCTAAGGGCCCTCAACTGCTGGCTATGTCATGCACTGATTACCAGGGGGCAGATGCTCCAACTGGTAGGTTAGCTTGCTCCTGGAGTCTAGCTGATTGGGACTGAGCAAGTCAGGCCAGACATGCCTTGGAGACCTCCTGCAGTCCCTCCCCAGCTGGCTAACCCCCCATATCCCTCGCTGGTCCCAATAGTGCACCGGTGGGCTCCCTCAGCCTGGCCTGCACCCTCTCGCAATCAGACCTCTCGGGGGATGGAGAGCCGGTTTTGGCTCAATGGCGGAACGACCAGTCACTATGACACACACTGACCACCAGGGGGCAAATGCTCAACCCAGGAGCTGCCCCTAGTGGTCAGTGTGCTCCCATAGGGAGAGCACCGCTCAGCCAGAAGCTGGGCTCACAGCTGACAAGCGCAGCAGCGCTGGCAGGAGCCTCTCCCATCACTGTGGCAAGAGGACACCAGACCTGCCAGACTGCAAGAGAGTGCAGTCCAGGCTGAGGGACCCCACCCCCCTGAGTGCATGAATCCCGTACACCGGGCCTCTAGTACTAGTACTAGTAACTCTGGTATCTAGTCCTCACTACCACCTATTCCACCCCCTACATTCAGTCAGTCACCAATTTGTCAGTTCTACCTTCCTCCATAGCATCTTTCCTTCTTTTTCTTTCAGCCAAAAAGTCATTAATTCAAAACATCACAATTTCCCTTCCTTCAATCTCTCTTCTAGCATTATATTCCCAAATAGAGTCAAGAAATTCAATGTAATATGCACCATACTTCCCCTTCTCAAAACCCCTCAGTAGCTTCCCACCTACTACAGAATAAAATTCCACCTCTCCATAGCTTTGTCTTCAAAATCTTCTATGAAGTGGATTCAACCCACCTACCTAATGTCACTTCTTATGTTATTCTTGAGCCCTAAATGACAACCTCCCAAAGGCACTTATCATTCCTGTAGCACACCAAGGCTTTCTCATCCAGGTGCTTTTTCTTAGCACTGTCTCCACTTGACTAAATTCCTCATCCTCAGAGAGCTATGCTCCTTCATTATTCTCTCAAAATACAATTTTCCTCAAGTCTAAGATGCCATCAAATTGTAAGACATGTTCCAATTTTAGAAACATTGAAATGAGTAAAACAATATATGCCTTTGAGTAAAATACAGTAAATATCTTCTTCCCCTACATTCCCTCAATATAGTGTTTGTGTCTCTCTAACTTATTTCTTAGGCCTTGGATTATAACTTACTGCCTGTAGATCAGAGGCTCCTTAAGGACAAAAACTCTGTCTTGCTCATTTATGATATAGTAGAAATCCCACTAGAGTATGAGTAAGACAACCCAGATGAAATTTTGTAAAGAAAGAAAGAAAATAGCACTAATAATAACACCAATCTCACATTTATAATCAGAATAAATTAGAAATATACATTAAAATCAATGTGTAAAGTGAATCTTATTCAAATGCAGGATTTTGGTATTTTAAAAGATATATTTACTAAAATTAAATGTCACACTGCAAATCTGTCACTCTTCAATATCAGAAACTACATTAAGAAATACAGGAAATTTTTCTCAAGGAAATTTCTACAGGAAATTACTGCACCCCATAATATTTCAGGAACATAGCAGTCACTGGCAGCAGGAGAGCAAAGTACCCTTCCAGCACTCAAAGCATTCTATATGATAACTGCCGATTCCCATCCCTGCTTCTGGAGAGGAAGGCCTGTGACCCTAGAACAGAGATTCTCAGAGAACAAGGAACAATATAAAGGGAGGAATGTGTAATGTGAAAACAAAACAGCATCAAAGTGCGGCATGGGTAGGAGGCAATTAGATGAAATGAATGACTCTAAGACATGAAGACATCTTTGGAAGTTTATGTCTACCCTCCAGTGCCTGGACTAGTCTAATATCCTCTCAATGGGTCTCCTGCCTCTAGACAGCACCCTCATCTTCCACATTTATGGAAAAGCACAGCCAAAACAAAAGTAATCAGGCCACTCCACTACACCTTCAATAACTCTAAGTTTGAGAAGAAAAAATAACCTGGCCTCTTCCGGGGTCCCAGCCCCATTTTATGAGCCAAACTTGATGCTCCAGCAATAGTGATCAAAATTTCTTATACATCCTTTAAGCTATTAAATTTGTAAAAAATAAAGAACATTTTATTCATACCAAAGTGTTCCTCACTGCAATGAAGTCTTTCATCAGCTCTAATGTTTGCCTGAATTAAGTCAATCACTTATAATAAAAATGTCACTTTTTAAAAACTTATTTAGTAGAGGGGAAAATTGGAAGGATTATGGGAGTTGGAGTCACTGTAGGCCAAGACATCTGTTCAAAGGGAAAAAAATGTTTAAGACCTCCTGTCACTGACTTACTCAAATCCACAAAATACAGTCCTTTTTCAAAATAAATCCAACTACACTAATCAGTTAAAAAATATACCTTTAAGCATTAATATATTTTATAAATTTTTAAAAGGTCATAAAATGTTAAAGTTGAAAAGAAATATTTTAAACATAAGAAATACTGGCACAATTTATAAACAGTTCAGTGTTAACCACTGATTATTACAGGATTTCTCAACTCCCCTTTCCTATAATCATTACATGAAATACCTTAAATAAATTAGTCTAATAAAGTAATTCACTATCCATAAAATATTTCAGAAAATGAAACATTCCAGAGCAGAAAAAATATCTATTATATGTTTTTAATTTCTGAGTGAACAAGTATTTCTTAGCCACTGAATTAGTTGTTCTTTTTAAAAAAAAAAAATTGGTATTGATTTCAGAGCAGGAAAGGGAGAGATAGAAACATCAATGATGAAAGAGAATCATTGATAGGTTGCATCCTGCACGCCCCACAATGAGGATAGAACCTGCAAACCTCATGTATACCCTCACTGGGAATCGAACTGTGACCTCCTGGTTCATAGGTCAAAGCTCAACCACTGAGCCACACCAGTCAGGCTAGTTGTTCTTGATCACAGAAAAACACTATTAGACAATGATCCTCAAACTAAAGGAAAAGGTCAATTTAAGATTGCAGACTTGAAAGACTGAGCTATGTAAAAAAAGAACAGTCTGAGATTAGTAAGGACAAGCATTTCCTGAGCAACTACACACTACTAGGCAGTTTATATAAATTACCTCAATTTACTTAAAATCTCACAGTAAGGAAATGGAAACCCAAAAAGGTTACATAGTTTTTCCAAGCAACCAACTTAACTACCAAACAGTAGAAGTAAAATTTGGGTTCAGTTTTGTCTGGTTCTTTCTTGCTGTCTCTGAAACAATGTTCTTGTGAGTGATTTTAAGCTAAAGATGAACCAGAATATTTCAATCGTTGTACTATTGATATTTGGTTCTGTTGACTAATGAGCTTGCCGACCACTGGATTGGCTCAACAACTATGTTGCTAGTGTGTAATACTATATAATAAAAGGCTAATATGCAAATTTTCCTCTTGGGAGTTCAACCGACTGGGAGTTCACCCACTCACTATGTGTACTGACCATTAGGGGTGGCCCGAAATGAAGGAAAGCCTCGGCTGGCAGCCAGAAGCCGGGGGAAGGAAGGCCTCAATTGGCCCTGATTGCTGGCTAGGCCTAGAGACCCTATCCCATGCACGAATTTCATGCACTGGGTCTCTAGTATTAATATACCTGTGCACTTGTGTAGCACAAGACTTCACTTGAAATACCCCCAAACAACCAAACAACGAAAAAACACTCTTGATTCTTTTTGCACAATGGAATGATTCCTTAAAAACCAATATTAAGATGAGCATCTCAGTTCAGTTCAAACATTTACTGAGGGGCACTGTATTAGGTAAATGACTACAAAATTGAAAACACCTGGCCTTGAGGTACAGTCTATTGGAAGACTTTATTATTATTTTTAAAGGACTTTCAATTTTAAAATTTTAATAGAATGTGTGATAAGTTAGAGATGGGGATATGTTTTGAAAGCCAAATTTTTTAAACTTAAACTTCTTCTAATACCACTTCTTCAAAATAGATCCGCCCAGCCCATGGTATTTTGTGGAAGAGCCACATTCAAGGGGCCAAAGAGCTGCATGTGGCTCGAGAGCCACGGTTTGCCAACTACTGAGCTAGTCGACTAAATGCTTTCAGATCCATTCCCCGGGTTTATCCTGTGCTGCTCTTATCATAGGCAACTGCAATTTCCAAGCAACCTTGCCCTCTGGCTTCCAGGAAGATTTGGCTGGTGGGGAGGCACTCAGGGGTAATAGAGGGCAGGAGAGGGAGAAGCCAGACTATTTCTCTTCACTCTCCCTACTTCCTCACACATCTTTGACATAAACTTTATAACTCCATTTGCCTCCATGAATCCTGCCCTCTAAGGTCCCAGATCACACCATGAAGCCTCAACTATGGCTCTAGCACCCCTCCCACACTCAGCCCTGACTTCTGTACTCTGGTAATACCAGCTTTTCTCATTTTCCCCCATCCCTAATGATATCATTATTAATATTTGGTTTGTCTCATAGTCCAGTTAGCTTCTCAGCAATTACCTGTGCAACCAGTTCCTGGATTAACTTTCCTCTGAAACAAGTCCTACTGTGGTTACTGTCTTCTGGATGGATTCAGACTGATTCTGTTTTTAACTGTCATTTAAAACAGAATGAATTAAACACATCTCAGCATACTAGAGTATAAAAACTTTTAATCTTGGAGAAAGCTAATTACACAAAAAATACTGTTCTGAAAATAAAGGTTAAAAGGACAAGACAATCTTTAGCCAGTATTTTAAATAGTAATTATTATCAAACACACACATTTTAGCATAAATATTTGTGTAAGTATAAAGAGAACTTTACTTGGTACCTATTATGTCAACCTCTGCAAATAAACCATTTACAAGGACCTATCTCAAAAGCTTGTAAGTAATTACCAATTAATAAACATTTCTCACTGATTCAAAAGCTCTAAAATGAGATTAGCATCTCCAAGCCATACCAACCTACTCCCCTCACTTTGTACATGACTTATCATATGCTGATAGAATACCCCTATCATATCTTGATTAATTATTCCACCTAGTTGTCTGATTAATGTCTGAAAACTCAGTGGAAAGTGAGTTATTATCCTACCCCCTTTGTGCAAATTTGACATTTTTTTTCTACCTGCTAGGTGGTCAACAATATCCTCTATACTAATCCTTTTTTAAAAAAGCCCGCTCCACTGAAGTAATACACTTTACATCACAGTTTGATAGATGCATTCATATGATAAGAAAAAACTAGATTGCTTTTGTTTTAACCTTATCAGGGTTTTTAATACTGTTATAGGATATGAAGATACGATTGTATCTAAAAATCTTTGGTTCTTGTCGAGACCGGTTTGGCTCAGTGGATAGAGCGTCGGCTTGCAGACTGAAAGGTCCCAGGTTCGATTCCAGTCGGGGGCATGTACCTTGCTTGCGGGCACATCTCCACTGTGGGGTGTGCAGGAGGCAGCTGATTGATACATCTCTCTCATCGATGTTTCTGACTTTCTATCTCTCTCCCTTCCTCTCTGTAAAAAGTCAATAAAATATATTTTTTAAAAATAAATAAATAAATAAAAATCTTTGGTCCTGCAAAGTCAAACTAGACCATGGAAGAAATTTATCAATAAACCCTAATGAACAGACTATAATAATAATTTCTATTCCTATAAGGAATGACTTTGATTCACCTGGGGTTTGATATCATAAAATAACACAAAATATAAAAAATTGAAAGATAAAAAGAAAAACAGGCTCATTCCAATTTAACCTATAATTTTTTCTGATAGTACAACCACTAGTTAAAAAGAAATTACCAGCCTGTGAAATATAAATCAAAGCTCAAAATATAAAATACAAAGTCAAACGTAAACAAGAAAAAAATGCCTATGTATTTTTTTTACTAAGGCAAATATATCAACTTAGAAAGTATAATCTTAATGTTCTTTAAAGTTTGTGATTACAAGGGATTACTTCCAAGATCAAAAGCAGTATGGTATAGATACCAATATCATATGATTTAACTGCACAAAAATTTGCTACAGCTCAATTTCTGCATAACAGGAATGTCTGAAGAAAATCAAGAAAATTATAACAAGACCAGTAGCCCTGTGCACAAAACCGTGCACCATTAGCACTCTGCAGAGCCTGGCCACTCTGTGCCCACTGTCCAGAGGCTCTCCACAGCCCACAGGACATCTGCAGCCGGGTGTGGAATGCTTGCTTCATCACCACAGATCACTCACGCTGCCTGGTCTCACTGGCCGCCCCCCCTGGGGCTGGGGGACTCTGGTGGGGCTGAGAGGACTGGGCGCTGCCATCTTATGGCTATGGGCACCTTCATCTTTGTGACAGTGATGGCTAATTTATAAATTACCCTTTTATTAGATAGGATGCTTAATAGGAAGCATTTGTGCGTGTATGTTTTTAGACAAAGTTGTGTCACTATTTTTTACCCAAATTATGTTGAAAGTATTTAATCAGAAATCAAAGAACTTCTTGAAAGATTTGAAATGCCTGATTTGTTTTCAACATAACAAATAACTTGTATAAACTTGAATAAATTCAAAAGCTACAAATACAACATATTATTGTAACCAACATTCTAAAAATGTTATCAAGCCTGGCCGGGATGGCTCAGTTGTTTGGAGTGTGTTCGGTCTCATGCAGCAAAAGGTTGCAGGTTCAATTCCAGTCAGGGCACATACCTACGTTGTAGTTTTGATCCCTGGTGAGGGAGTGTATGGGAAGCAACAGGTAGATGTTTCTCTCTCACACTGCTGCCTCTCTCTCCCTTCTTCTCTCTAAAACCAATTAAAAAGACTTTAAAAATAATAAAATAAATAAATAAAAATGATGTGAAGTTTCAAAGTTATAAATTACTGAATTGTCTTCATTATATAACTAGAGGCATGATGCACAAAATTCATGGAAGGGCCTTGGCCCCGGCCCCTGCCCACCGCAGCCACCTCTGTCATGGCCCCCACTGCAGCTTGGTCTGAAAGGAAGGACATCCGAAAGTAGGTCCAGTCTAATTATCATATTATACTTATTATTATAGATTTTTTAATTTTGCTATGATAATAAGAAGTGTGGTTTAAAAAATGCAATCAGCTAACATATTTCACATATTTAAATGAGGTAAATGTCTGGATATTAAACAAAGAATAACAAACTAGAAAATAATTTGTAAGGTGTACAAGTAATTCCACTTCATAAAAGATTCTAATTCATGTCTTGACTACAAACAACAAAAAACAGAGGAAAGAAAGTCTAGGTCTAAATATTTTACAGATTTTAGTATCTTTGATTCAAATACCAATAGAGTGCACTGATAGCTCTTACTTTAAATTATTGGACACCAACAAATATATTTAACTTCTGAAAACAAAAGAATAAAAAGTTTTAAATTCATACTTCATTACCATTTTCTGAATTAAATTCCTAAATTATTCAGGTGTACAATATTAACTGTCATCATAAACTTCAATTTTAGGAGAGAAACTATGTGTGTGTGTGTGTGTGTGTGTGTGTGTGTGTGTGTGTATGTGTGTGTGTGTGTGTGTGTGTGTGTGTGTGTGTGGTGGTGGTGGTGGTGGTGGTGGTAGTGGTGGCTGGCAATGTTTTTAACTTCTAAAGAATGTGAAGCTATGTAACCTATACACAGAACACACAGATGACCTAATGCAAAATTAACCACCAAGTCAACAAGTCACATTCTGACAATTTCTTAACTTCAAAAAAGCTTATCATTATTATAAGTATCTATAACTCTTCAACATTAAAAGTAACAATTTCAAATTCCTGCCCAGATTCAACTTATTTTTGTGTTACTCAGAAATTCATTAACAGCCACAGACTGTACTCACTGCTTTCCACAAACATTACTCCTGGTAAAGTAGTTTTATTCCTATTTTACAGATGAGAAAACTAAGTATCAGAAAGGGCAAGTCACATAACCAAGACTGAATTACTAAATGATAGAGCTAGATTTTACCCCAGGTCCATCTAATCAATTTTAAGATCTGTTTGCTCTTATACCATTCTAGACTACTATTAATGGGTTAAACCCCCCCCCCCCACCAACTATCTTTCCCCCAGAAATTTGTATTGGGGGCTGGGGGATGGGAATAAAGTCATTTCAAGGAGTTATTTTTGCAAATACCCAGACAATTTTCTCCAATTTCTTCTTGGCTTGACTTTTAATATTTTAAATACAAATATTAAAAATTACATCACTGACAGAGCAAGACTTAAAGGCATGCATTAATCACCATAAAAGATGCCCTATAACACTGAAGATTCTGAACAAAGATCCAAAACTTGGAGTAATATATCAGTACAGGTATTATCAAACAGTATCTCTGTTTACTAAGTATAAAGACAACAATTTTCTAAGAATAAAATAATTATGTGAAGCTAAGATTTGATTTGTTATATTATAATCCTTCATTCTAAATACTGGAATGAATCAGAAAGTATATCAACCTATACATTTACAATCAGAGATAATTGTCATTATTTCACCATTATTCTTGAAATGTATTTTCACATATTTAAGCTGGCAATTTTTTCCCCAGCACAGTGAGATTATGAAACCACTGTTTTCTGCCTTCCATTTCTGTTCCAAGAGCAGTCAGCTATCAGTGTAACTGCAATGTTTAGGTAATCTGTTTTTGTTCTCTGTTAATTTTTAATATTCTTCTTGTTGCTGGTGATCTCCATGTTTCTATGACGTGTATCTAGATGTGAATTTCCTTTTAAATATTCTGCTTATGGTTCTCTGAATTTCTTAAATTCATGGACTGTTATTTTTCATCAGCTCTGAGAAATTCTCAGCTATTATCTCTCCAAACATTGCCTCCTTTCTTAATATTTCTCACTTCTACAATTAGGAAACTGATGAAATACTCTCAGGCCTTCTCATTTTTTGTTCT
Source organism: Lasiurus cinereus (assembly GCA_011751065.1). Lineage (NCBI taxonomy): Eukaryota > Metazoa > Chordata > Mammalia > Chiroptera > Vespertilionidae > Lasiurus > Lasiurus cinereus. Next base: position 18,969,987 of record JAAGEH010000125.1, read on the forward strand.
ATATATCTTAATGTATTTCTTTTTACACATTTCCTTCTCTTTTTGTGCTACATTCTAGATAATGTCTTCTTTCCTATGTCCAGTTCATTAATTCTCTTTAGCTGTATTTTATCTACCATTAACTATAACCACTGATTTTTTCATTTTAGTTATTGTATTTTTTTAATTCTAGTTTTATTCAGGTGATATTTTTCATCTTATTGTAACCATAAAAAAAAATCATTCCAAAATATGAAGTTTACAGGGTCTATGCCCACCTATGGTTCCTGCTGCTTCTTACTACTCATAGTGTCTTGTTACCTAAGATGCTTGTTTATATTTTACTGTGAACTAATGCTTTGGAAGATTATTTGTGGGAATTCCTAGGACCTAAAATATAAATGTATCCTACCTGAAAGGACTTTCATTTGCTTCTGCCAGGACCTAAAACCATTTTAAATTCAAAACTTTTTGCTTTTTTTTTTTTTTTTTTTTTTTTGACTAACAGGTAACACTAAATTTGAGCCACAGGTCCAGAAGGAAAGCCTGCTTAGGAATAGGTATTTTTTTCATGTCGAAAGCAACTATTCATGCAGTCTCCTATAAGCAAGAGCACAGGAAAGGTTTTACTCTGTGCATACTTTATGGGCATTGCTCTGGGGAGTCCAAATTTCATATGGAAGGTATTTCCTATTATATTCAACTCCTTGGGCCTTTCTGGGCTTTAATTTCTATACCCTGTGCTTTGTGAGGTTTTCAAAACAAAAGCAAAGTTCCCTAAAATGTGACAAATATCCTCAGAGGAAAGCAGTTTTAATATTCTGCTTACTTCTCTGAATTCCTGTTTTCATGTAGATTTTTGTCCTGGCAATTTCTTATTATCACATTAGCTCTTAAGGAGAGAAAAAAAAATTATTTTAGCATTTCTTTTTCTTTTCAGGTAATTGTTTTGTCCATATAACCTAGGTGAACATATTCTACTGTTTTTAATTTTAAAAGGTTTATTTCATTTTTTGCAAAAGTCTAACAATGACAGCAATTTGCCTTTATTCAACATGATTCACTGTCAAAGATAGGATGTTTCCAAATCCCAAAACAGATCAATCCCATCTCTTATATAAAAGGCCTGTGGCCATCATGCCACAACGCTGCACAACCAAATGAGCAGCGGCTCTCACAGCGGGTGGGGCAGGGCAGCAAGCTATGAGCGATGGAGAGCTACAAGTAGTGGAGGGCAATGAGCTACAAGCAGTGATGGGCAGGGCAGCCAGCTGAGGCAAGTGGAAGCAAGCTACTCCCGTACAATTTCATGCGCTAGGCCTCTAGTTGTGTTATAACGCTATTAAGAAATGAGTAAGATTCTGAAATTAATTCCCCAAAACACAGCCTGTATAATTGCTATGGAATTTCTTTGCCTATGATTGTTTTACCCCACTTGCAATATGTATATATACAAAAACTGTATTTCAAACTACTGGAAGATTAGCCAGAGTGGTAAAACAACAAGACAAATAAGAGAAAAACTGAGTTTAATTTTTGTTTTTGCCAAGAAATAAAATCATAAAGAGGTTCATAAAAACGGAACAATTCTTATAATATTTTTAAATGTATAAGCAGAATTTAAAAATAAAATGAGGAATATTGGCTATATATGATAGGCAAAGAGAAATCAATAAGGAAAAAAACTTCCCCCAAATTAGACAAAGGACTTAAATAGGCATTAAAGAAATAATAAAAGCAATCTTTAAATTTTTACCAATAGTTTAACCAAAAACAATGATTTGCAATACCTTCTTGGTAGCAAGGCTAAGGGAAAATGTAATTTATACCCTACACTAAAAGTTGGGGTACAAGTGAATATTATCTATTAGGCAGTTTAACAATAAGTATCAAAATCTAAATTATACATACCTTTGATACAATCCCACTTCTAGAAATATACTTAGAGTAATAACATCAGTACATGAGGATTTAGGAAAGGTAAAATTTTTAAATAGAAACAAAACTGACTGAAATTAGAAGCTATATGTGTAATTAAAACTTAAAAATTAAGAAACTATATGAATAACAGAAAATAATAATTGTTTAAGAAGATTGGAAGTAAAATTTACTTTAAAATTTTTCACTATAAGACATACTTTGATTATTTTTAAATTAATGACATATGATCATGATTCTTGGAGGTTGAATATATAGACAGAAAGTAACTCACCAAACAACTGTTATAGTTTTATTTTGTTTGTTTTTTAGGTCTGTTTAGTGGTTTAAACATAGTCACAAGGTCTTTGCAACTTTCTCCATCAGGAGATGGAGTTTAATTCTCCTCCCATCAAATCTGGGCTGACTCTGTTCAACAAATAGAAGACAGAAGAAGTGAAGCTCAGCAATGCAATGCCTTATCTTTAACAGGACTGGCTGCTTCCACTTCCTACTCTTAGAATGCTTGTCCTTGGGACACTCCCCTTCAAAACCCACCAGTCATGCCCAGGCCATATAACAAGGCCTTGTGTAAATGCCCTGATCAACAGCCTTACTGAACTCCATGGCAGCAGCAAGAATCAACTGCCAGCCATATGAGTGAGTCATCTTAGAAGTAGTAACCAACCAACAAAGAGCTGACACCAAGTAAAACCGATAAACTACCCCTACAAACTTCTATACAAATTATAAAATCATGTATGAATAAATATTAATGTTGTCTTAAACTATTAAATTGTGGAGAGATTAATCACACAGTAATTAATAACGGGAACACCCTCTTATTCACTGCTGTATTTTCAGTACCTGGTATGACATCAACTTTTAAAAGGCATAGCACCAGGAGAAAAGATGATGCATATGGCCTTGCCACTCACACACCAGTCAAAAGTGGGACAGAGACTCTTAGGTAAAAGGGAAATTATAATGTATTAATGACATAGAGTAGTACAGGGTATCTGGCCTAATAGGACGGCACAACTCAGACTTAGTGGTTTAAGGAAGCTTCCTGGATATGGCATTTAAGCTGAGACCTTGCAATTCAATAAGATCAAGAGACAGAATATTTCAGTCTTGCGACAAACAAAAATAATAAACAGTTCCAAAAACTCAAAGATTTCAGTACTTTAAAATAAAATCACAGAGTATAGGAGAAGCAGAAGAAGGAGATACGAGACTGGGACACAAGTGACAGGAAATATAAAAGTTCAAAGCTATAGAATAAGAGAATCAGGTGAGAAGTTAAAAAGATCACCTGGCTACAGTGACACCAGTCAGAAAACCTTACAGAAACATTAGCGAGAGACAGAAATCTGGCAAATCAAGCGATTTTGTACCAGAGTAGTGATCAAAAGACAATGGGGTCAAGAGGTAGAATACACAGAGCTCAATGCCTTTAAAAAGAAATTTTTAAAAAAGAAGGTAAAACCCTAGCCAGGTGGCTCAGTTGGCTAGAGTGTCCCATACACCAAAAGGTTGCAGGTTTGATTCTCGGTTAGGACACATAACTAGGTTGCGGGTTCAATCCCTGGACAGGGCACATACGGGAGGCAACAGATCAACAGATTGATGTTTCTCTCTCTCTCTCTCTCTCTCTCTCTCTCTCTCTCTCTCTCTCTCT
>JAAGEH010000125.1:18988627-19003864 GCA_011751065.1 Lasiurus cinereus
TTTTTTAAAGCAGGCTAATTTTTAAGTTGATGATTTTGTATGGTCTGTAAATGATATTATAAATATCCAAATGGCCCTAGCCAATTTGGCTGAATAGTTAAGAGTGTTGGCACACAGGCTGAAGGGACCTGGATTTGATTCCAGTCAAGGGCACATACCTTGGTTGCAGGGCCAGGGCATATGCAGGAGACAATTAATCAATGTGTTACTCTCACACCAGTGTTTTTCTCTCTGTCTCTCCCACTCCCTACCATTCTATCTTAAAAAAAAAAAAGTCAATGGAAAAAATATCCTTGGGCGAGGATTAACAGAAAGAAAAAAAAAATCATATTCAAATGGCCCTTGGCAGAAAAAAGGTTCCCCACCCTGCCTTAGAAGTTAATTGGCAGGCATGGAAGTGAGGAGACATGGAAAGCCAGCCCAGTCATCTCCCATCACTTGCATCCTGGTGGTTTCAAGGCTGGGAGGCCCAACCCAATGCAGTATGCTATTTCACCAATCAAGTTCTGATCAGGTGACTGGAAACCAATTATTTACAAGAGAGGGGATCTAATACAGGGAATGAGTTACACAGGTGATGACAGAGCTGAGAGCCCAAGTGATGGGGTGGTTACCCAGAGATTAGCAACAGCAAGAAGGAACAGTGCTACTGCTAAGTCAGAGACACAAGGAAGAGATCATGTCCTTAGGGCTGGGATCCTCTGTTTCCCCTGGTAACACAGAGTCTGAGTAGTTGCCTGGAGAAAGAACGACTTAAGGCAGCTTTCCTGAGAAGGCTTTTGCAAGGTTTCCCCCACCCCGCTTACAGTTTCAAGGAGTGGGTCAGAGCCAGTTTCCTAACAAAGGCTTGTAGCTGTTTGTCAGATGGGAAAAGTGATGCTTGGTAGATAAAACAGTACATGCTCACTGTATTCCTTCTATTACTTACTCATACCCAACCTTCTTACACTCAATTCAAAATGCTCTCACCTAACATAAAGCAACTACCCATTTACTACCTCCATCATTAAAGAGTAGGAATTATTAGCAGGTATGAAACCAATTGATCAGTAATAATAGATTTTAGTGATATGAGGCCTGAAAGTCAATTTAACTCTCACCCAAGTCATAGAAAAATAAGAATGATATTATTTTACAGAGAGCTTACCAAGAAAAAAAAGAAAAAAAGCTGAAACCAGAAGTTAATTTGTATGTGGTGTCTGCATAGCTATGTGTGATAGACTGCTAGCTCATCTTCCCTTCCAAATTTATTTTTCTCTCTTTTCATTGGAACTGAGCTTCAGCTGGGCACATGGCCATCTGTCTGGAGACTGCATTTCCCACTCTGCCTTGTGGCTGGATGCAACATGTGACTTTGTTTTCATCTATGGAGTAGAAGAGGTGCCGTGTGTACATTTTCCACGTTGCTTGATTAAAAGAGAGTTGCTTGCCCAATACTGCCTTTTTCTCTATTCCTGCCACCTGTACACAGACATGGGTGTGACCCAGCCCAGTGTGCCGAGCTGGTAGAGACAATGATGGAAGGAAACCGGGTCCCTGAATTGCTTCATGGAGAACTGCCTCCCCAACCTTGACTTTCCCCTCTATAACTCCAAGTTAGAAATAATCTTCTACCTTGTGGAAGCCACTGAATTTTTATATCTTTTTTAAAAAATCTGCATACCCTACACCTTACCTAAAGCACTATATAAGGTGTTATATTCTGTTAACTAAATTGATATGTGAGGAATTGCACAAAAGATTTTCTAGGTCAAATTTTAAAACACAAATAGATAAATCCACTTGTCTTTAGAGGAAAGCATGTCAACATTTATGGATCTATGAGGAGCAACAAATACTTTGATACTAAAGGCACATGTTTGCACCATTATGTTCTTCATTATCACCAGAGCACCCATGCTTAAAGTTGACCATAAAGAGCTTGGAGCAGCCAGAGACGTTAGGAGGCAACGGAGATTAGAGGTCAAGTGCATAGAGCCAGGAGAAGAATTAGCCAAGCTCAAATCTCAGTTCCTCTTACTTGTGAACAATGTAATCTCAAGCAAATTAATTAAATTGCTTAACCTCTATGGCTTCAGTTCCATATGTGAGATGCGGGTTAATAATCTCTAACGTATCATGTGACTATGAGCATTAATGGAGATAATTCTCCATTAAGTAAGATATTTAGCACCTGGGAACCATTTAATTTTTTAAAGTAGATATTTTTATATTATTTTATATTTTAGAATCTTGATCCAAAAAAAGTCTTTATCAGTCTGGAGGAAGAGCAAATTATTCTGGATATAACAATAATGATTGGGATTCATTGTTTGCACACACAAAAGAGCAAATTCTGGACTTTACTTTGGACATCAACAAGACAAAGGTATTTTTGTTGCACTGACCGAACATATATTAATACAAATATGCCTAAATAGCATGGCAATACAAGTAATGTCTTAACTTTGTTATTCTGAAAAAACATCTAAAAACATTACCCAACAAGGAGAAAGAACTTATTGGGGGAAAATAATCAGTTTTGATTTTCCAGTCTTGTGGAAGGGTAATGGAATCATGATCACAATTACGTAAAGCCATTTTTTTTGAAGCTTTTGTTCCTGTGATAGCAATTAGTTTCACTGGATTACTTATTCTTGGTCAGGAATGTACAGCTGGCTCCATAGTAAACACCTTTCAACAGTGATTTTTTATAGTGTCTATATGCTGTATTAGCCCCTTACATTTTTCCAGATGAAGGAGGCTTAAAATGTGCCATGAAAATGGTAAATAAGCAACATCATTTATACCATTTAGTTCATATCCCTGTTATAATGTTTGTCCCATTGCAGCATGACTAGCTGCTTGAATGTCACATTCCCTAGGCTATAAGCTCTTCAAGGGCAAGCAGCCTGTTGTATTCATCTCTGCACCAGCAGTGTTTTAAGAAGTGCTTAGCATCTGGGAGGTATTCAATAAATGTTTGATATGAATAAAAATAAGTATATATCACATTATGGAAATCATCCACTTGCAACATGGGTTGAAGAGTATGATATGGATCTGATGTAGTGTAAAAATATGCCACAAATATAGCTCCTTAAAACAACCACACATTTCTAATTTCACAGTTTCTGCAGGTCCAGAATCTGTGCACGGCATACTTAGTTTCTCTGCTTCAGGATCTCTTGCCTGTTTGCAATCATATTAGCTGAGGCTGTAGCTCTGGCTTTAATGGCTTACATGGCTACTGACAGAATTCAGTTCCTTGCCAATTGCAGGATTGAGGCCCTCAGTTTCTTGCTGGCTGTCAGCTGGAGGCTGCCCTCTGTTCCTTGCCAAGTGGGCCTCACCATAGGGCAGCTCATCACATAGCAATTTGCTTCTTCAAAACCAACAAGGCAGAGAGTTTCCTAACAAGATGTAACAATTTCACAGAACATCATCACAGAAGTGCCATCGCGTTACCTTTACAATATACTGTTTGTTAGAAGCAAGTCATAGGCCCTTTCCATACTTAAGGGGAGAAAGTATTACATTGGGGCACGTAAACCAGGAGGCAGAGATAATTGGGGCTATCCTAGAGTCTGTTCACCAAAAACAGGCCTTGGTATAAATAAGATACTAGTATTTGGTTCACTCAAATGAAGAAACTTAGTTAGGTTCACATGCTAATTCATAAGAATGTCCAGATGCTTGCTAAAATGCATTAATGCTCCAAACACATGATGTAAAAGGAAGAATATTTTTCCCCAGAAGTCTTATATTTGAATGGGTGATTCATAACTCATTAACCAAAAATAGTTGAACCCCCAAGTCACCAGACAGTAGTTTGGTTAGGTTGAATGTCCACCTATAAGTCCTTTAAAATGGTGACTGAAACATGAACATTGAAGGTACACAACATCTCTTTGCTAGCTTAGGAATCCACAGCAAAATGTCTCATATGGTCCTTGGCATGCTCAATTGATTTTGTCCATTTGAAGAGCCAGCCAAAAACACAGAACATGCACACGGTAGACAAATGCATGGAAACCATCAGGAATGGGAGAGGTATTAATTAGCTATTGTTGCAACAATGCTGCTTAACAAACAACTCCAATATCTCCATGACTTACAAAAGCATTTATTTTTCTTGCTCAGGGATTGCAGTTTGGCTGTGGTTTACATGATCTAGCTTGGGCTTGGCTGGGCCAAACTGGGCAAGGCTGGCCTCCAGGCTTTGGGCTAGGTTCAGGTCTGTTCCATATGTCTTCTTCATCCTGGGACCAGCAGCTACCTAGGGAATGTTCATCTCCTGCTCATGGCAGATGACAAAAGGTAAGCAGTACATTATCACACCTCCCACATTCTATTGGCTAAAGCAAGTCATATGGCCAAGTTCAGTATCAATATGTTAGGAAAATAACTCTGTTTGCTGTAGAGGAAGGCAATGCAACGTCCCATGATCAAGGACATGGCCAATAATTCCAACATAAGGAGCGACTAAAAAATGGGCACCAATGAGTGAAGACAAGCACACGGTAGCCAACCTCAGAAGCTGATCAAGTTGCTCTGGCACTATAATGAGCTCCCGGACTGCTGCTTTAAAAGAAAAAGCCACACCATGATGTAACTAACAACTCAGTCCATCCAACAGTGCCATACTGTGTTCCCTCGACATGCAATGCTCTATAAAATACAAAAACCTACATTATGGTAATATAATAAAGGTAAAGATTTTACAAGCACAGCACCTTAAAAATTATAGTTCCCATAGATTTTTGTGCCCATATACTGTAAAGATAGAAGTCCTAACCATAAACAGTAATGGGAAGTCATGCATATTCAGGGATGAGGGTTATGAAAGAGTTATGGGTTCAGTTAGAAAAATAACTGGGAATCTTATCTTATGGATGAAGCCTCAAGTAATGTATAGCATAGTACACGTGGTGACTGAAAAAGTAATTTTCATTCAAAAAGGCTGCAGTGGTATAATCCAAAGAGAAACGCATTCTCTTAGATATATTATGGGTAGTGCTAATATTTTATTCCTGTTTGTGGTTTCAAATTTTAGTAGTTTTTTTTTAACTCGTAGTTCTTTGTTGGGATCTATTTCCTCATAAATTAGTCAGCTTTATAAACCTGGAAAACTTACGTATTACATTTATGTTTACTTTTAAACTCACAGATCCTCCAGAAATCATCTGTTTTCAACTATTGTTCACAGTTAAAGTGAATTAATATGGAATAATTTTCATCTTGCCACTTAACTTGGCTTATCTGAAGACATTGAACGTTATATTGTATGAACTATTTAAGTAAATATTACATTTAATTTAAATTACGTAGAAACGCCAGAGGTTGAAACATTATTTTACCAAGTATACTTAAAGAACATAATGCGATTCCTTCCAAATTCTGTAGTGTCATAGTAAGTGTCACATATGTAGCCAACTCCGGATATCCAATTATCAATTCATTTATGTATGCCTTAAGACATGAACAGATGCATTCCTGAAAGGCTAGAGTAGAGCTAAATTCCATCTACCAGACTATTCTCTCATTTAACTTCCATATCTTATGTTAAAATATTGAAGGTATATTCCTAGGGCAAAAGCATTTAAAAGCACGTCTCCAATTTGGATTCACAAAGGGATGGGCCAGAGATCCTGATAGGCTGCTTTACAATTTTCTGTTAAAATGCCCATAATGATACAAAAAAGCAGAAAGACTGGCAATGGTATGGTGGACGCAAAATGAGAGAGGAACAGTTGCTAAAGTCCAAGTGGGATTTCAGCTAACTGTTTTATTGATGATGATGGACTGAAAATGTACTTTCTGTGAGCTCTTTCCTCTAAAGCAGAATGTGACAGATGATGTGAAAAACCAGGGCAAGACTTGCCTCTCCCTTACTGTTTGTATTTAAGTCCAGCTTGCAAAAGTACTTTGTTCACCATAAACAAACACCAACTTAGCCAGTGAGAGCTAAAGCTCTATCATGCACCTTCTCTTTCCCCCACCTAACTGCAGGAATATCTATCTCTCCACACATTCAGAAACAACTCCCAGGAAAAAAAAACAACACAGCAAAAAAGAGGGTGTGTGGACAGAGCCAACACCATCTCCAAGCTAATCTGACATTTTAACTTGCCAGTGAATGAGCTGGGACCTTTGACTTCCTCCTCTTCGCCTGGGTGAACTCTGGATTGTGTACAAAGGTTTGGGGCTAGTCACGGAGTTTTCATTATTTCCTTCCTCTAGTGAGAAGCTCTAGATGTTACCTATCTCTTAGCTCATGTAGCACCTGCTGATATCTGTCTGGCTTTTCGGTCTTCCCATGACTCCCCATGCACTCCTCTCAGAGCACATAGATCTACCTCAGAGGGGAAATGAAAGAGGGTGGCCTAGGACAGGAAGATAGAGATCTGAATGTCCTCCAGCCACCCAGGACCTGTTTCTGTACATAAGTTTCCTCCCTATTAAAATAAACGGTCAAGCCGAACTTGCCTGTCTCATTCTTCGGCTTATTGATTCTTTTAGTAACATGGAGGGTGAACTTGAGAAATCCTCTTAAAATGCATTATAATGAATGAAGGAATGTATTTGGTTGCAAGTAACATTCAATCTAGCCAATGAATCCTCCTTTGTTCTAAGAATGTTCAGATGGAATCTGCCTCTAATAACCAATAGTTCTAAAATAATTTGAATAACATATACCAACGATAGTTATAACTTTAAGGCTGATTTAACATGTATACATCAGAATTCCACAAAGAGAAGTTGTGTCTTTTAAACTGTCCATGAAATAATGTTCTATTTAACTATTTTGTCCTTCTAATAAGAGGCAGGTGGAATTAACTTACTCTGATCATTGTCATTTGAGCTTTACATATATCTTTGTACATTTTGGTATAAATGTGATATACTTTATTACAAACAAAAAGCATCAAAGCCAAAGGAAAATAACTCAAACAGAAAAACTGGAAAAACAGAAGAATTGAATTGATAAAGATAAAAGTAGATTTTAATTTAAAAAAACAAATAGAAGAATTGATAAATTCATAAGGCATTTCTTTGAAAAAAGAGACAATATATAAAGAAATATAGTTTTTAAAAAGTGGATATAAAAGCAAATAAGATGAAAATTTTATTGGAAAATTATCCAAACAACTTTATGAAACTAATGGGAACTTTGATACCAAAACCTAAAAAATGTAATACACAATTTTACTTATGTATAAGATAAAAAAATCACAACTAACATAATTGTGATTAAAATAAAATGAATTGATCAATTATATTAAAATAACCATCTTCCATGATTTGTTTTTATTTAGGTTTGCAGTGTAAGTTTGCTTTAAATTAGGAAATTATATAAACATATCATATGATTAGGAAAAATTAAATATAAAAATGGAAACATCAGAAGTTCATAGTTTACATTACGGTTCATTCTTACTGTTGGACATCCCATGGGTTTGGAAAAATACATAATGACATGTATCCATTGTTATGGTACTGTACAGAGTATTTTACTGCCCTAAAAAGCCCCTGTGAACCACCTATTCATCATTCTCTTCCACCCCACTCCCATCCCTGGAAGCCGTTAATAGTTTTACTGTCTCCATAGTTTTCCATTTCAAGAAGAAATGTAAAGGCCATTAAACTTATGAAAAATCCAAATGAAAGAAAAACAAAAAATACTAGTTGTTTTTTGATCTTACAAATAAGCAAAGACTAATAAAAGATAATACTCTAGAATATTTGAACCCAATAGTGTGAATTTTTATAAATCTCTTACTACATATTGCCAAGCTGGTTGCAAGTTTCCAGTAATTTGGAAATATGTAGTAAGAGATTTATATAAATTCACACCTTTGTACCCAACAATTCTACTTCCAGTTATTTAGCCAAAAGAAATTAATCACTAATGTAGAAAATGATTTTATAGAAAGATGTTTACCAGGTCATAATAGATAAAGCATTGGAAATAACTTAAATATTAAACAATAGAGAAACAAATAGTTATGATATTTTCATGAAATGGAATATTATAGAGACATTAGAATTAATTTAATAAAAAAAATACTAACAATACAGTGTGTTATTGTAAATGGAAAAGGAATACAAAATTATATACAGTATGATCCAAATAGTTTAAAAAATTGTATACAGCTATATATATATATATATAAAATAGTATATAGCATAACATTTATATAAATTTACATAATATAGCAGAAAAACTAGGAGATACCCAACAAAATCTTTACAGTGACTATCTCTGGGTTGAAGCTTAGAGATAATCTCTTAACTATTCTTTTTCTAGTTTCCAAATTTTTTACAGTAAGCATATATTATTTTTATAAGCAGTTATTATTTTTATAATCAGAAAAATTATAAAATTTAAAATCTACTGTTCTCTGTAAGAACATTCCACCCTTAAGTTACAGTGTGGCAAGTTACAATCTGAGGCTAGCACTTTTTGTCAACCATGATGGTGGTTGATAGTGCTTACTTTCATTTTAAAATTACTCTAGACTCCCAAATAAGGTTCTTTCTGGCTGCTCTCTGGTGTGAACTTTGCAACAAGTTTTTAAAAGATTAAAACAGAAGCATTAGTCCTAACTGGTTTGGCTCAGTAGATAGAAATTTGGCCTGCAGACTGAAGGGTCCGGGTTCGATTCTGATCAAGGGTACATGCCCAGGTTGCAGGCTCTATCCCCAGTGGGGAGTGTGCAGGAGGCAGCCAATCAGTGATTCTCTCTCATCATTGATGTTTTTATCTCCATCTCTCTCCATTCCTCTCTGAAATCAATAAAAATATATTTTAAAAACAAAACAGCCACATTAGTCCTGGTTGGTATGCCTCAGTGATTGGAGTGTCGACCTGTGCACTGTAGGTTTAAGGGTTTCATTCCTGGTCAAGGGCATGTAACCCATTCTCTCTCCTCCGTCTCCCTCTCTCTCTCTCCTTCTCCCCTTTCTTTCTCTTACTCTTTCCGCCTTCTTTCCTCCCTTCCACTCTCTCTGAAAAGCAATGGAAAAAATATCCTCTGGTGAGGATTAACAAAAGCAAACAAACAAACAAAACCAGCAGCATTATACACAATAGCCAAAAGGTGAAAGTAACCCAAGTGTATATCACTACTGAATAGATAAATAAAATGTGGTCCATACAATGCAGCATTATTCAACCTTAAAAAGGAAGGAAATTCTGACACATGCTACAAAATGAATGGACCTGGAGGATATTATGCTAAGTGAAATAAGCCATTCACCAAAAGACAAAGACTGTATGAACCCACTTATATGAGACTAGAGGCCTGATGCACAAATTTGTGCACTAGTGGAGTACTTCAGCCTGACCTGCAGGGTCAGGCTGAAACCAGCTTTCCCACATCCCCTGAGGGGTCCCAGATTGGGAGAGTGTGCAGGCCAGGCCAAAGGACCCCACTGGTGCACGATATGGGACAGGGAGGGACAAGGGAGGTTGGCCAACCAGGGAGTGACCGAGGCAGGCCTCCAGGGCATGTCTGGCCCATCTCGCTCAGTCCCAATTGGTTGGACCCCAGCAGCAAGCTAACCTACCCATAGGAGCGTTTGCCCCCTGGTGCTCAGTGCATATCATAGTGAGCGGTTGAGCAGCCTTAGCATACATTAGCATATTACACTTTGATTGGTTGAATGGCTGAACACTTAGCATATTAGGCTTTTATTATATAGGCTTCCTAGAGTAGCTAAATTCAAAGAGACAGAAAGTGGAAGGGTGGTTGCCAATGGATTCAGGGGAGCAAAAATGGGGAGTTCTTGTTAAATGGATGTAGAATTTCAGTTTGGAAAGATGAAAGAATTCTAGAGATTGCTTGCATAACAATGTGAATGTACTTAACATTACTTAAACTGTGCACTTATAAAAAAAATAAGATGATACATTTTATGTTAGATATATTTTATGACAAAGAAACCACGATTAAAACAGAGAGATAAAGAGGACAGAAGGAAGAATAGGAAGCTATGTCTAGCACAGGCAAGAGTACTGCATCACCAGCACGACCTTAGAACTGGGCTCATGGGACCTCACCTTTGATTACTTCATTTACTAAATCTGGTCCCTGCTTTATTAATTCTGTGAAATGAAAACTCTACATATCAAGTGTCATCAATTAGTGGGTAGTTGAATAATTTGCAGGGCACTCACATGGACATCAGCTTTCTCAAAGTCACATTCTTTCGGGAACTCTTAATCTAGGGATCAACACTGTGAAGAAATGGTCCATAAATGGTTTTGAGAGGAGGGGGTGTCTTTGTTTTGTGCAAAATTCCATGTGTAGCTGAATATATGTATTTTTATTAAAGAAGCCTCTTTGTTCTTAGTAGATTTTCAATGGCGAAGGGGCAAACTTAAGAATCACTGTTACAGGGGGGTGTATAGTCTGCTAAATTTCACTGACCACATACTTCAGATATCTCTCTCACAATATCTTAAAAAGTTCTCCTAATCAAGATTTTATGGATATAAAGATTATATGAGAGTGACCTTTCTCTATTGGAAGCTCATGGTGTGTATTTTCCTCCATCTTTAGCTTGAACATGAGTACATATAACAAGCAAGAATGCTCTAAGTTTTAGGCCAGTACATTCCAGATTCTTCTGCTTTCTTATTTAAGGTTTATTGATAATTGTGTGTCCTAAACTAATTCTTGTCTTCTCTCCATTTGGAGAGAATGTAACTGGAATGTAACTTTTTAAAAAACTTTTTAAGAAAGATGAATATTTCTCCATCTTTTCTTATGTGCTTATTCACTGTTCATTTGAAAACAGTAGTTTAAAAATTTTCTTGGCAGTGACCCACAGTTAGAAATGTACTTTGTAATATAACATACCCATACACTCTAACATACATGTATATGGAACAAAAACATCTAAAATAATACCGTGGACAAAACTAGTTTGGCTCAGTGGATAGAGTGTAGGCCTGTGGACTCAAGGGTCTCAGGTTTGATTCCAGACAAGGGCATGTATCTTGGTTGGGGACACATCCCTAGTAGGGGGCGAGCAGGAGGCAACTGATAGATGTCTCTCTCATGGATGTTTCTAACTCTCTATTCTTCTCCCTTCCTCTTTGTAAAAAATCAATAAAATATATTTTAAAAATAAAATAATACCCTGACTGTGTGTGAAACACTGGCATTTTATTTTCTATTTATTCTATTCACTCTACTCTTTGCCATTCTACTTTAGCTATGAAAAGAATTGCTATTTGTGTCCATCTAAATCAGTGGTTCTCAAATTTGGCTGTGCAGTCAGATCACTTGGGGAGCTTTTAAAAATACTGATGCCTGGGTTCACCCCTCATTTTCACCATTCCCCCTCAATTCCCACCGCTGAATATTGTGATTTAATTGGTCTGGAGAAGAACCTAGGCACTGGGATTTTAAAAAATAACCTCTGCATTTCTAAGGAGTAGCCTGGGCTCAGGAACCCAGATTTACATTGATTTCTTCTGTCAGGTCTCATCCCGCAGTTGGAATGGCTTCTTTGAATGTTGTTTGATGCAATAGCAATTTTAAAATATTTTATTACATTTCTTTTATTTTTTTAATAACACAGATGTTCTATTTATTATTACTCAAATGTATCCCATAAAAGGCCAAGGCTTGCAATATGGCAAAGGAGGGTAAAGAATTAGAGCCAGTTTTTGTTCTTAATCGACCACAGGGGTTTTCTTTTCCTCCTTCGGCTTCATGATATCCTTCTCCAATTCTAATATTCCTGCAATATATGGAAACAGCCTAAGAACCTTGAAGTTCTTCCTGATTTTCACTTCCAACCCACTAGTTAGTTCTGCCGTAACAGAAGCTTGATCTGAAGTGATTTAGGCAAAGATACGAAGATCCTGATCTTTACTGGAGTGCAGCCTGGGCTTCATTTTAGTCCATTCTCGTGTCAGGTGTATCAGCCATGCTTCTCTGCACCTGCTGGTGTGCGATCCTTCCAGGCACTGGGCCAATATGCAGGGAAGCAAACAGCCATGTGTTTTCATTAGCATCTGTGTCTTGATGTTTGGGGTTGCTCTTTGAGCCATGTTAAACAAAAAACATAAAAATTACCTTAAAAGCATCTTGAGGAAACGACACCGTTATCAACTTTCTCATCAGGTGGGAGGAAAATACTGAATGTGGGGGTAAATGGCCAACAATACTGACTTCACTGAACCCAAAATAAAAATCCTCATAGATTGCCTAGTTTAACAAAAGGATCATAAAGAAACCATGGATTGTAATAACAAGAAAAACGAAATAACCAATGTCATTCTCAGTGTCCCCTTCCTCTTCTACCACAAGGAGGGCTATTACAGGAAACATATGCACATAATTGAGAGGCAAGTAGAATTGCTTAAAAAGGGATACTCAACTGACAGCAATAAAATTTAGACCAAATATCAGAAAACTATTAAGCCTAGCAGTAACATTGATTAGAGCCTGATTTTCTTATTTGGTTAGTCCTCGGAGGACCATGGAGTGGATATTTTGTTTAAGCTGATGGAAAGGTAAACCAAACTATTCTAATGGGCAGAAGATGCAGAAGCTGTGTTTTCTCTCTATTGCAAAGGTTTGGAGGGTAATCGAAGCTTCAGGAAGATTTGGGAATTCAATACATTATTTCCTGAGACTTGAAGAGATACACACCTCAGCTTAGTGAAAAAATATTGTGCTGGCCCCAAGTAAAATTGTGAAAATAGGTCAGTTGTATTTACAGATCCCAGCCTCAGACCTTTCCTCCAGGAGATACTCCTTTGCAAATCTCATCAAGATCCTAAATAAAATCCTATAGTTTCCCCCCTATCAAAAAAAAAAACAAAACAAAAACAAAACTCATTTGCATGTCAATGTTAATGATGGCTAATAGATCAAGGTATTTTTCCCCAAAAGAGAACAAAGTCCTGAAGCAAGATTTTATTGGCGAAGATGTATATACCATTTCCACTCCTAAAGTGACATCAAAGCAGTTGTCTTTTTATAAGGCAGGATCCTGAAGGTTAGAGTTCATTGATATGTACAGAAACCAAAAAGAAGATACATCACATATCAGATAGAAAGTGACAGTTTGCAGACTTCTGTTTAAATATGCCAGGTTGAAGACCTTTGACAATATCCTCCTTCTAATATCCCACCGAAAGGACAACACAGAATAAACCGAAGTGGCAAAAACAATGGTAGGAGACATGTCAAATGGAGACTTTTTTTTTTATTTTTTTATCTCTGTTTTGGCTTTTTTTTTTTAATTTAAATTCTTGATTGTTTAAAGTATTACATGAATCTCCTTTCCCTGCTCCCCCCCCCTCATTGACTTCTTTTAAATTTAGTTTTTATCTTTTTCAAAGGACATCGTTCAAAATATCAAATACTACAATGGGCCCTTGCCCAGTAGCATGTTTGATTAATGATGACTCGGGTTTTCCAATTGATGTGATAATTTATCAGTAGAACTATAAGTAGAAGTGACAAGTACTATGGCTATGGATAAACTAGCAAATCTGGGGTACTAGTTTAGTCTCAGAGTTTAAATAACTTGCCCAAGAGCCATGGCAGTCCATAGGAAAGGACTTTATTTTTCTTTTGGAAATATGTTCCAGATAGTTACCAAGATGAGAATAATAATATTACTTCATATAGGAAAATGTTGCTATTTTATTTTATAAATATATAATCCTATGAAAATTACCTATAAATACTATTGATTGTGTCGTTAATAAATGAAGTCAGTTTGGAAACCTATTTAGAGTTCTATTCTGTGACTTTATTTTTCTAGACATAAAATATTGAGACTCAAATATATGTCCATGTGATATCTCTCAGAAACAGAAATCTATCTAATAAAAGCCTAAGCGACTGTTAACAGTGGAATGACCAGAACGACAGGTCAGTATGATGCATACTGACCACCAAGGGGCAGATGCTCAACCCAGGAGCTGTCCCTTGGTGGTCAGTGCACTCCCATAGGGGGAGTGCTACTTAGCCAGAAGCTGGGCTCACAGCTAGCGAGCTCAGTGGTGGTGGCGGTAAGTCTTTCCGCCTTATGTGGCGGCACAAAGGAGCAGCAAGCTGAGAGGTAAAGGGTGATTAGGCGGGCAGTACGGAGTGAGGAATTCCAGATTGCAAAAGGGATGTCTGCCTTCTGGCTTACAGATATCCTCTGAGGGGTCCCAGATTGTGAGAGAGAGCAGGCCCAGGTGAGGGATCCCAAATTTCATGCACAGGACCTCTAGTGTAATAATATATTTAGATGTTTTTTAAATGAAAGAAAATGTCAAATAATTGTCAGTGATAAATAATTAGATGCTACCTGAGCTGTTAATACTTTAATATATCACTATTTTGCTTAAAACATGTACAAAACAACTTAATATTAGTCATATATAGTTATGGAGACAGATGCTATCTTGGATCACTCTATCATTTAAATCAATATTATTAATTTTAATAAATGTTTTCAAAGATGTATATAAGGAGACATATCAACTAAATATTGTAAATAGTTTCTTGAGACCAAATCCTTTAAACCCTCCCAAAGCATATAGCCATTTAAATGGTATCAAATGCCAGTTAGTGAATTTCACTATCATCAGAACTGGGAATAAAATATTTGGGGCGCAACTAATAATACCCAGACCTTGCTCACATTGTTTCATGAGAGTCTACCTTTTATGAAGCGAGTCCTATCTCTATGAATAAATTGTTCCATAACCCAACTCATTCTGTTGGTTAAAATTGGGATATTATTGCATAATCTTGTTGAGGAAAATAGAGTAACATCTTCAACAGCCAAGAATCTCTTTTATTCATTTACAATAATAATGTAAAAATGGGAACACAGATTGATTTATGCATGTGGCACTATTGGAAATAAAAATGAAGAAATTGTCTCTTTTACAGTGTTCAGTTCTTCAACGAATTGCAGCAACGTTCTTCATTTGGTACTCTGTTACTGTTTTGTTGAGTTTTAACCATTTTTTTGCTTTTATAAAATGTCCAAAGGGATTTGTGTCCTTTGAAAAAAAAAAAAAAAGCTTGTGCTAATGTAACATGTATTTTACCTGGAGGAATATATAAAGGACAAGGAAAATAAACACATTAAAGTGAATAAATGGAATTGTCTTAATAACTAGAATGGATCTTCAGGGATAGAGCCGAATTTTACCCCAAAGTGCCTGTTTCCACCATTCCTACCTTTGTGAGAGTGGATTGTCTTAGTTGCAGCTTTCTCTCTCTC
>JAAGEH010000125.1:19003964-19046149 GCA_011751065.1 Lasiurus cinereus
CCCCCAGATTCCCTGCCTCCATTCTCTCACCATTTAACTTTTCAAAATGTGGCTTTCAGCACACATTCTAATTCATCTCTACCTTTTGTTGGAAAGAGATACATAGAGGCTTCAACCATCATGATAATGCTCTATCTCCTTAAATATTTTTATGTCATAAAATATTTTATATTTTTAAGTAGCTTTTACCAACACTATTCTGCTAAAACTGCCATGCCTGATACATAAGCGTAAATACTTGTCAAGCATGTATATCAATAATTTTGCTGATTAATATAACATATTCATATCATTAACTCTACTTCCTTACCTACAAATTTTGTTCTCCTCCACTTTCCTGCCTCACAAATAACTTGCACCGGTCCCTTTTCTGAAGCCCCACTTAAAGAAGACTTCACTCTTTTTGTAACAAATCTCAAACATTCATTTAATTACCCACACATTTCCTTTCCAGGAAGTTCAGAGAGGTAAGTTATATTAATGTGGACTCTTTGGGTTAAAAGCGATAAAAACTCAACTCAAACTAGCTCGAGCCAAAAGGGGGTCTTTTTATTTTAGTTAAAGGCTCTTGTAACAGGTGGCAGAACCAGAGGAAAAGCTTCAGGAACCTGCGGGGCACAGTCCTGGGAATCTCAGAGTTTGAAACTGGAATTCTAATGCCATAAAGACACCTTTCCCTCTTGTTCTTGCTCTTGCTTCTAATTACTGTAATTTTGGACTGTCGGCGTGGCTTCATTCTCTCCGACGGAGGTGGTTGGAGACTTCAGAAGCAATCAGAAACCTGGAGACAAATAGAAAGGGAAGCAAATCCAGGTGGTGTTAAATCCAGCTCACCAGTCCTTAAGCTCAGCACCTGCTGTGCTAACCCAGTACTTTTCTAGCTGCAATAACAACCTTAACCTACTAGCTTGTTTAAGCCAACCTTAGTTAGTTTTTGTCATTTACAATTATAGAGTCTTGACTTATGCAGGTGAATGATTTTTCACAGAATCAGTTAACCAATCAGTTAATTGATTTAGGAGCAATTCAATAGAATATAGTAATTTCAAAATGAGTTTGAGTCCTCCATATTATTGAAATGTGTCAACTGAAATTTTGGGTCCTGCTTAGAACTCCCCCCACATTTTAGGGTTAATCCTATAGGCACACATTCAAGCTAGGCAGACACTTTCATCTTTAAGAATGTTTTTATTTAGGAAGAGATATAAGATTTCAATTTCCCCCTCCCCCGAACTTTCTAAATCTACCATACTTACCAGGTTCTCAGATTTATATACTCTCATAATATGCCATAAAGATATTTCTTATCTCTTTCCTCATTATCACTCCTTGTTTTGTATAAATTGCTGTTATGGTGAGCTTTCTCTCTCTCTTTTATTAAGGCAGTTATCCACTTACCAGTTTTATCTGAATTATCATAGAAAAATTTATTTTCCCTATAAAAATAATTGGCTTTCTTAACTGCAGTTTTATTCAGTAGTGCCTAAATTCATAACAGCTTTCCATAAGGTGTTTACGATGGGGAATTTAACTTCTTTTTTTATTTAAAGTCTTTTAGGAGCAGTCCAATTTTCTTTACCTTTGGCATTGGCAAATTCTTAGTCAATGACCAGTAATCCATCTGTTGCTAGATGCTTTGGAAGCCTCCCACAAGCTATGATGTGATGCAATGCTATGCTAGATTAAAATTTATATATTCTTTGATTTTCTTTTTAATGGTTATTAGAAAACTTTTATCTTTGAGTAATGGATTATTGAATATTCAACATGACATCTTTTTATCTTTCTCTGTTCATATTATCTACATTAATTCACTTCTACATGATCAGATGAAAGGCAATTCTGCATCTGAATTTCTAGTGGGCTCCTACATACATATATTCAGCATAAAGGAAGACCAGTAACTAAAAAAATCAAAAAACTTACCTGTATTCCCATGTTTCAAAAATTTATTGTAATCTATTGCCAAGATCTGAGCTCATACTCTATTGCTGAGTTATATCTAGGCAATACCTAAATAATCTCTATAATCTGCATTTTGATCACCTGTTTCACAATATAAAAATATGAGATAGTCTGAATTTATGGTTTTTTTCCTGTAAAACCCCAATTCTGAATAATCACAAATTAAATTGATTTTCTTACTCAATGACCACATTGCCTTCGGTGTTTATCTTCTTTTTAAAAACTAATCTCAACTATAATAAATCCACACATAATAGAATTGTCTTAAAGAGAGACTCAATTAAATCAGAAGGCAAAAGGAAATCTGTCTTTCTAGATTTTAGAGCATATATATTCCCTAATACAGTGTCTTCTAGACCACTGGTCTGTGAAGTCTCCAGATTCAGAGTGATCTCTTGAGTGTCCTGTGAACTAATGCCACGTGGTGGTAATATTTATATTTTGACAACATCCATACATATTTGGTCTCTGACATTCATTAGCAGTGCGTTTCTTGCTTTCATCTTAAGTAACTTCACATATCCTATTCATTTCATTGGCATTTAACTGGCAGTGGAAATTGGGAGAATATAGTAAATAAGACAAGAGCAAAGACAATCTGAAATCTGTGAAGATGAACTGAAATGAATACCCATTTCTCACTAATTCTCCAACCCTGGTACTGTGGGTATCCTGCAGGGTCAGCTGGTGCCCGTTGCCATGGAGGTGTCCTGCTTTGATACAGCAATGGGAGAAGCCGAAGACAGACATTTGGCAGGAGCTGGAGGAGCTGTGAGTCAGTGCTGCCCCATGTGGGTGGGTGACAATGTTCTTGAGCTGCCACACTGTCCAGCACCTTGACCATCAGGGGCTAAAAAACTGTTGCTACTGCTTCACTTCTGCCTTCCAAATTTCATAGGAGATGTCTCCTGTGGCAAATCCTAGCCTGAACTTAAAGAGGGAAAGGAATGCTGGGAGATGTAGTAATCCCCTGGGATTGTTAACCAGTGCATGTTACCGGCTCTGCAAGTTGACAAGATACTACAATAGTTTCCTACAGAGCTCAGAATATTTATACCTTTGACTCTTTCTCTCCCTCACCACTCATACTGGATTTCATAGTTGCTTCAATTCCCTCTTTTCTGCAACTACTGTGGGGATCTTGGGACTATTTCCCTTGCTTTGGTCTCTCCACTCTTTAATTCATGTCCTGTGGCTAAGCATGCAACCTGTACCCCATTTTCAATGACTGCCCCCTGCCATGTTCCTCATTGGCTAAAACTCTTTTTTGTTAACCTACTTTGCCACTCTGAACCCTAAAGACAGGGGCACCATGATTTTATCAGACATCGCAGGGACTTGTATGTTGTCTCTGAACCTCAGCCCACAGCTCCTCCCTGCAAGAAAACTATATACTCTTATTTTATTGAACACAGGCATGGCTTTTGTGACTTGCTCTAGCCCATAAAAGGAGAAGAGTTGTAGAGCAGGTAACCGTAACCTGCACTGGTTACCAACCCCAGGGGATGATTCTAAGAATGTCTGCCCACTGCATTTGGTATAAGAGTCTCTAGGGAAAACACAGCACCATCAAGCACTGGGCAAAACAGCCCTTTCCTTACATAGAGAAGAGACAGAGCAAGAGCGGCTTCAATAGTGTGTGGTGGTCCTCCAGGATTAGTGAGTGGGTCTCTCCTGCAGCCAATGTGGTCTCATTTGAGGGTTTAAAGCGAAGAAATTGACCTTTCCTATTCCCATCATACATCCTTCTCCCCCATCAATCTTTGCCTAAGGCCCATTCACATGACATTTCTAAGTCTATGTGGCAGATGCATGAAGCTGCTCCAGTAGCCTGAAGGCATATCTCTAATGAAGAGTCCCAGTTGCAGACATTGGAGGCCAAAGCACATTTAAATGAGGCGGGTAGGGTTGGTGCACACAGAACCTCTAAATAGATCCAAGGGGATCTGGGCAGAGCTTTGATAGTGTCCTCATGATGTCTTCTGGCTCTCCTGGTTTTGTAAAACTGTTCTTTGTCTACATGGTCACATCTTACCATGTAGGCCAAGAGAATAAACTGCATGCATTACACAAGCTGCTAAACGGGACAGCTCATATAACTGAGAGTACAGTTTCCTGGCTTGGTTGGGACCTGGAATCCCTCTACCTGTGACCATGTATGTATAGCCTGTGTACGTATATGCACACCTGTTTACTTAGCATTACCATGGTTCCCATGGCACACCTTCCCCTGGTCATGGCTTAAACAGCTTACCAATAGTCTTGGCTCTCTGGTGAAGAAAGCCCTTTGGCTCTCATCCCAGTTACCTTTCTAGCTCCCCTTGGGAGCATGAGAGAACTTTCGAGTTCTGTCCATACCTTACTTGGACTCAAAAAAACTAAACTGTGGTCCTACCTCTCTGCCCTACTATGCTTTTGACTTCAATGGGGCTGTCCCTGAAGTTGAAGGCAGGGCAGCCTGTGAGGCAATGTCCTCCCATACCTTAAAATTAAATTGGGGAAAATCCCCTATGGTCTTGTAATTTCCTTCCACTCTCCAACATACCGTTTTCAGAGGAACTCATTTCCTTCCCCTTCGTCTCCTTTCTAAATCTCTTCGTATGAGAAGCAGCAGGTATACTTTTCACTTTCTGTATATCCTGTGCTCCTTGCCTAGACCTTGGCCAAAGGTGGGTGGGATACTGACCTTCACTATGGAAAACATTCTCTGATCTGAGTCAGCTCCTTTCTATATAAGGTAAAGGTGGAGGTAAGGGAATGTAGGGATTCCTGTTTTATTTTTATTTTTTATAAAACTGAGCTTGTAAGTCTTACTGCATATTTGAAAATTCTGTTTCCAAGTCAGAGGCAAATTATAACTTTCTTTTTCTTCTTCTTCTTCTTCTTTTTTTTTTTTTTTTGTTTCACAATCTTAATTTGCCCCAAGGCAGATGGATGCCTCAGGCTGCCTAGACAGAGCTGTCTCTAGCAGAAAGTGTAGAGAAAAAACACACTAATGTAATTATTAGAGCAGTACAATTCTGACCCAGTATTCTGACTTACAACTTGAAGAGTGGTATCAGGTTTTAGATTCCATCTAAAAATCCTAATGGTTAGCAGACAAAGTGCCCAAGGCCAGTATCTGCTCCTATTAGCAATATAACAGCATTCCACTCAGAGTGTGGCACCCAAAATTGTAGAAAGAGGCCAGTGATCATAAAAATTATTGTCTCTTGCAGTAGGCCACTATTTTTTCACCACAGACTAATTTTAGAAAATGATATAACTTCCTAGTTAGTAGACCCACCACTCACCAGCCCCAACAGTCTTTCATTGACTTTTTCTTTTGCCTCACACTCCAACATGGCTCTGGATGGTACTGTTACTGATCCAGTCTTTACTTAAAACCTGGATTAATTTTGACTTTTAAAATTATACATTAAAGTATTACATATCTTGATTATTGTAATTTTGGTACCCCTTAAATTTTGTACCTGGGGCAAGTGCTTCACTTGCTTCACCCTCGTCCCAGCTCTCTTGTCCTCGAGGTTCAACTCCTCTCATGAGAGGAGACTCTAATAGATTTAACATTTTCTTTAAACTCATATATCACTTTTCTTTACCATTCTTATGACCTTACACGTATATGTCTTATTATCTATCCTCCCTCATTCAGTTGAAAACCACTTGAGCTTGTAATCCTATGGATGTTTTCTTTCATTTTTAATTAAATTTATTGGGGCAATTTTGGTTAATAACATTATACAACTTTTTAATACAACTTTTTTGGGGGGACAAAGTGGAGGAAGGAGGGAGAGAGAGAGAGAGAAACATTGATGTGAGATATACATCAATTGGTGTCCTCCCACATATACCTCAATTGGGGCTGGAGATCAAAACTGCAATGCAGGTATGTGCCCTTGACTAAGAATTGAACCTGAAGCCCTTCTGGCAGATGGCCAGGGCTGTACTACGTTATAATACAACACTTATATACTCCAAGTGTTGTATATTCACAACCCCAAAACTAGTCTCCTCCTGTCACTATGTATATATGACCTCCTTTTCCCTCTTCATTCTCTCCCTGCCCCTTTCCCTCTGGAAACCACCATTCTGTTGTCTCTATGAGTTTAGTTGTTGCATTTTGTTTTATATTCAACATAGGAGTGAAATCATATGGTTCTTGTCTTTCATTTGACTTATTTTACTTAGCATAATACTCTCAAGACAATGGAATATTACTCAGCCATAAAAAATGAAATATTATAATTTGAAATACTGTTTTGATTCACTTTTTTTGGTGTTATCATTGTCAATTCCTCACCTAAGGATATTTTTTCCATTGATGTTTAGAGAGTAGAAGGGAGGAAGAGAGATGGAGAAAAAGAAACATCAATGAGTCTCACATCGATTGGTTGCCCTACACATGCTCTGAGGTATTTGCCCTTGACCAGAATCTAACCTGTGACCCTTCAATCTGTGGGCTGGTGCTCTAACCACTGAACAACCAGGTAGGGCTGTCTTTGTTTCCTTTAACATCTATTAATATACCTGTACACTAAAAGTTTACTTAAGGTAAGAAGTAAAGCATATTCAACTTCATAAGGAAAGAAAATGTAAAATACATTTTACAGCCCCTTCGTCCCCTCCCCCCTTTTTATGAGCAAGGGTTCTTGAATGTCTTTTAGGCTATGTTGGAAATTTACTTACATTTAACACCTTGTTCTTGCAGAATTCAGTAAAAATGAATTACCATTGTATTTCACTACATTTCTGTCCTCTTAGCTTACTATGACTGATAGTAGTCAGAAAGGTGGTAGAAAAATACACTGAAGAGAAGAGGGGTAAACCCTGGAATTAAATGTTTTTCATGAATAATCTGCAAAAAGGGTAATACACATGCAGATACCCAAGAGTTGATTGTGCAATTTATTTTTAAGCAATTTGATCCAATGTTGTCATAGGACATGGCACAGTGCTTTATTTCTAAAATGTTAGATTCTGTTAGTATTTTCAGATCAAACTTTGTTTTCTTCTTGACATAATTGATTACTGCTTTCATTGGGATTTATTTTAAAGTAATTCTAAACTGAAAAACTGCAAGGAAAGTAGAAACTGCACATTTCTCTATTAGGGCAGCTGTGTCTAGAACAGCACAGCAGAATTCTTTCTTTTTGCTATTTGATTTCTCTTTATTGCTCTATTCATTCTAGAAAGGACTCAGGTCACTCATCAGTCTTTTGAATGAAAATTATTTGAACATACAGATTGAAAACATCCCACCATCTGCAGTAGTGATTTAGTGTATGAAACACAGAAATTTGAGAGTACTGTGAGTGTATTATGCCTTTTTAGGACACTTTATTTCCACTGTACAGTCAAGTCCTTTGCTGCATTTCCCTACATACATCAGTTAGCTATTGCTGCATAACAAACAATTCCAAATTTTAGTAGCTTACAACAATAATCATTTGTTCTTTCTTATGAGGTTATGGATTGGCAGGGAGGGTCTGCTGACCTGGAACAGACATGGCTAGTCTTGGGTAGCCTCACTCAAAGGTCTTGGGGGACAGCTGTTATTGCACACACAAATGTGATGGTTGTCTCAAGAAGAAGTGCCTCTGCAGTTGTTGGAGCTGTGAAATAAATTAGCCACTTTTTTATGGAATTTTTTTTTCTTAAAAGAATGATTAATAGTCAAGCTATGGTGGTTGGCAGACATTTCCTCAAAAATTAAGTAAGTGAGCCTTTCACTTCAAAGAAAACAACTGAAAGCATTGGTTGCCAATGATAACATTTGAACTCTCAAGTGAAAACTCTAATTTTGGAGGACTTGTATCCACCACCCTGAGCTTGACAACCTCCCAATACTTAGAACTTTTTATTTTATAAACTCTATGGCGATGTTAACCAATAGAATGTTTCAATATTGTGTAATGACGTGTATCAACCTGAGAAGATCTGCATAACTCAATGTACCAATATTTTTAAAATGAGCAATTCATAATGTTACAAAAGTGTGTGTGGGTAAAAGATCCATTCAAAATGCAAGATAGACTAATGTATTTTAATGTAACAGAATTATAGTAAAAATTTCATTGATATGTTTTAGATTCTGTTACAACTAACTTTTAAGAAACTACCACTTGTAGAGTTTTAGTATACTATAATAAAAGAATACTCAAAATGATCTGAAATTGCTATTAAAATATTCCTTCTTTTCTAGCTACATATCTGTGTAAGGCAGAATTTTCTCCATATATTTCAACCAAAAGAACAAAGCAAAGTATATTGAATACAGAATCAGCAATGAGAATCCAGCTGTCTTCTATTAAACCAGACAATAAGGAGATTTTTACAAATGTAAAACAATGCCTATTCTTCTCACTAATTTTTTTGGGTTGAGAAAAAACCCAACTATTTTTCATAATAAATGTTATTTAGGTTTATCATTGTTATTTTTAAAGAATTAAAAATTTATTTGTTTTAATTTCTAATGTGGTAAATATTGATACATATAACCCATTTAAAAGTTGTTTGAGGCCCTCAATAGTTTTTAAGATTATAAAGAGTTCTGGAGACCAAAAAGTTTGAGAACTACTGAGCTGGAGTATAGTTTAGCTATTGTAACGAAGAGACCCATAGAGGAAAAAGGGTGATAATGTGGTCCCAATAATATAGATACTTCTCTCTTTTTATGCAATAGTCCAGAGATCAAGAGAGAGAAAGTCAGAACAATTGGATCGCAGATGCTTTATATCTTTTTGTTCTAATGTCTTCTAATCTGGGTTCTATGGATAGAATTCAGTATATCTATGAACCTAATCTCTACCAGAAATGTAGCATTTCCAAGATTTATTCATAATTGTGTAAACTTAGAAGCAACCAAGATGTCCTTCAGTAGTGAATAAACTGTAGTATATAAAGACAATTGAATATTAATCAGTGCTAAATAGAAATGAGCCATCAAGCCATGAAAATATATGGAGGAACTTTACATGCACATTACTAAGCAAAAGAAGCTGACTTGAAAAGGCTATATACTGTATTGTTCCTCAAAAAGGCAAAACTATGGAGACAGTAAAAAGACCAGTGGTTTCCAGCAGGTAGGGAAAGGGAGGGATGAGTAGGTGGAGCACAGAGGATTTTTAGGGCTATGAAACTACTCTGTGTAATACTGTAATGGAGATATGTCATTACACATTTGTCCTAACCCATAGAATTTACAACTCATAGAGTGAGCTCTAATTCAAATATGGACTTTGGGTGATTATAACGTCTCAATGTAGGTTCATCAATTGTAGCAAATGAACCATGCCGGTGCAGGATGTTGAAAATAGAGGAGGCTATGCACGTGGAAGCAGAGGGCATAAGGGAAATCTCTGTACCTTCTGCTCATTTTGGTTATGAACCTAAAAACTCTTTAAAAAATGGAGTCTATTTTAAAAACAAAAATGTAGCATTTCCATCAATTATAGGCAACAAATCATAGCAGTATTACTAGGACTAGTGACTCTGTCACTCAGAGAAGTCACAGATATTTTTATATCGCATTACGTTACTGCAGTTATCTCAAACTACCATTTATAGTCATCACTTTAAAACCATGTGAATTATTAGGCTTTCTTGTTAAATCTTGTTATATAATATGTCACTAAAGAAGTGTATAATATATCACATGTTTATTTTAAATATTTGATAATGGTATTTCATTATGATTGGTTTCCTTCATAATTTTTATAATTTTTGTATGGTTGATTTCTAATCCTTTGTATCTTGATGTATTTAAAACATCATTCTGTTAAGGTCTCCAGGGGGTCACCAGCATGTCAAACCAATCCATGATATAAAATGAATAAAAAGTGTAAGGTCAAGGTCAAGGTCAAAGAGGGAAAGTAGAGGGCACAAAGGCAAGAACCATCCTTGTAGTGAAGGGCACCCAGACTTTCTGCTCACATGCCATTGTTGAGAACTTAGATCTAGCTGGGACATGTAGTTTCAACTTGGAAAGCCATGTGTCTTGCTAAAATTTGAGGACGAGTAGAGATTAAATTACTAAAGAAATAAGGGAATAATGAACACTAGAGTGAGGGACACTTTCTAGTCTTTTTTTCAGGGTTCTGTGCGACTTCATTTCTTCTCTATTGAAAATTCTCACTTTGCCTATTTGCTCCTCATCCAGTCCCATGGAGGCCTTTCTTCCTTCTCAGGGATGAGTAAGTTTGTTCTCTGATCATCCACCCCAATCATCCTCTTCTGAACAGTTACACAAAATAGGACTCTGCAGTCTGTGTCCTACATGCCCAAATTAATAATAGGCTGGTTTGTCCAAACTAGAAAAGCTGGCAGGATGACCTCAAAGCATCTCCTCTCCCCCCAAATAAACATTTATTAATTAGACAGTGGAAAAATAGTAACTTTACCATGGAGAAACCTGGTAGACAGCACCTTAAATCAAGTAATCAAGGCTAACCTCACTGATAATAGACACATTGACATGTATCCCCTGACATAAAACACCACTGTGGTGTTCCTCTTCCCAACTCCTGACCTTCAAGATTTCATGACAAAACATCCAGCAAGTCCAAATTGAGGGACATTGTACAATATCACTGACCAGTACTCTTCAAAAGTGTTAGGATTATGAAAAATAAAGAAAGATGGAAGACTGTGACAGATTGGAGGAAACTGAGGAGGGATAAAAGTTAAATGCAATGAAGAATCCTGGACTGGATCCTGAAACAGGAAACATAGCACGAATGGGGATGGCGCAGGCTGGGCTGAGGGACCCCCCTGCCCCACCTTCACCCCAGTGCACAAATGCTGCGCACCCGGACTCTAGTGGCTGTATAAGATGTTAACATTAGGGGCAACTAGGTAAAGGCTCTGTTGGGACTCTCTGTACTATTTTTGTAGCTTTGCTATCAGTATAAAGTTATTACAAAATAAACAGTTTAAAACAAAACAAAACTGGCAGTTATAGAGAGGTCTTCCCTGGGTGGAACCACATGGCAAGGGATATTACTACTGAGTGAAGGTCAAGGATGAGTGTATCTCCCTCCCATTCAAATATGAAAACACAATCCAGCCAGGCAGTCTGGGTTTCAACTTGGCCCCCTCCTTTTAACAACAGTGTACCTCTCATTAGGTATTTACTTTCTCTGACCCTCAATGTTCTCATCTTTAAAATGGGAGAATATAGTTCTTATCTCGCAGGTCTGCCAGGGTATATTTAAGGAAATAATGTCTCTGTAGCACAACCAATGTTCAATAAAAAACTGTAATTATGGCATTATAAAGAGAAGTCTGAGAAGAGTCTTATTACCATTTAAGCTTAAGCAAAACAGCTACATAAGTATTTATAAAGTGCTTCAAATATACCAGATATGCTCCAAGTCAAGTTACCATTAGTGATGCTAAGGTCACTGCAGTGCTGTGGGCTTTAACTAAACTTACAGCACTGCTGGGGAATCTAATTTAATTGAAACGCACTCTAATTTGGATTACATTTTTTTTTCTAATTTAATTCCTTGTGCCTTATATTTTCACATAGTTGTTAGTATATAAATTATTAATTTAGTCACTTTGTTTGATTATATTTTGCTGGCATTGCTCATCAGTGCTAACGTGTTTAAATATTGGTCTCAGTGGTTGCTAAAAGCAAAGTTGTGTAGGAGGGAAACACCCCCCCAAAACCTAAATCTAATAAAAATGCTGCTTTGTTTAAATTGTTTCATGATACAAAGCTGGACTTCGTGTCTGCCCACTTCTGCCTAATAGTTTTAGTACTATTATTATTCAGTGTCTTGGGGGAGACTAAATGAGGGGAGTCCAGGCTCCCCTCGGAGGCTATCCCTTTTCTTGTGCTCCCACACCTCTTGCTATGCTAATCATTGTGTGGTCTGCAAATTCTTGCTTGTTTGTGGAAGAAACTGAGAGTAAGCATTCAGAAATTCTGATAGCAATCTGATGGAGTTATTTTACATTTGGTCAACAAAATTAGAGAAAGGGGCTTGTGCTTTGTATTCTTTGCTGTGCCATTTCATTTTTCTAGTGCTTTATCACGATTGTTATTTGACAAAAGTGTCAGTCTGCTACAAATTGGAAAAAGAAAACACAAACCTGGTTCTCCCCCACAGATAAATACCCATCTAAATTATAAGGCGTATCTGGTAAAGGACTATCCCAGGTAATTGAACATAATCAATAAGAAGGAAGGCATTTTTATCTAGCTCTACATATTTCATAAACACAACTTGAGCTAACATTTCTGCCTAGAAGCATCTATGTTTAGATTAGAGGCATTTGTCTGTGGCTTGTGAGCCTGCCTGAAGGCTGGTGTACTGCCGGGTGGTTTTCTGGCCTGGAATTTCATCCTAGTCAATGTGCTAAACTGAGATTGGACTAACGACCACAGCCATCTCCTGATTAGACCCTTGTTTCCATCCTGGCACATCATTTACCCTCCACACTGTTGCCGGAATAACAATCTTAGTAAAATGCAATTTTATCGTGTTACCCTGATGCTCAAAATCCTTCAGGGATTTTCCATTATTCACAAGATGATGTTCAAACTTTAACCCCCTGTACCAGGTCCTCCATGACCTAGTTTGGGTTTATTTCTCTAGTCTATGCATTTTAGAAAGAGTATCCCTCCTTGTCAATCGCATTGTCCCTCCTGTCTTCAAAGAGCTTCTCAAGTATCATCTTTTTTTTTTTTTCTCTTTAACTTTCATTAGCCTATATTTCATGCTGAATTTATTCCCGGGCAGTAGGTTTTTGTTTTAGTTTCTTCTAGGATACTTTTGTTTTTCTGTGCAGCCTCTTCTGGTTTGGGAACAATCTCTTCTTTTTCAATAGGATCATCTCCCTGTGGCAGGGAGAGCTCATGAATGGGTAAGTTCTGAGCTACATCTTGGGAAGTTTGTTCACCTGAAGTGTTCATTGATCAGAGAATCTACATCTAAACCCATAAGTTCATCATTACTCTCTGCATTTTAAAGCACGTGCAGCAAATTGTCAGCACTCTTTTTTGGGCCACTGACCTCGTGTCCAGCCCCACTGTTTGGCCTGAAGGACTCCTATCACCTCCACCATTGTAACGGCGTAATGGCACACACTGTTCCTCTCAAGTGACATCCTTCAGATGCTTGGTGGCTGTTTTGGATATGCATAACCTTAATGGCAGTTTCATGAGTGGTCTTAAAGTGAACACGAAGTTTTGAACCTCTTGATTTGCATGATTTTGGGGGGCTTTCTGGGTCAAATGAATAGCTAACTATTTTCAGAGGCCACCTCAGGCTGCTTACGCTTACGGGAAGAGCTCAAGTGCCAATCTTATTTATGAAGCCTTTTCTAAACCTTCCCCCTGACACTCTACTGAAGTAGAACTGACTGCTTCCTCTTTTATGATGCCTACCAGTTTCTGAAACTGTGCACCAAAGTTTCTCTAGTGAGGTTTGCAAAGCAAATAAAGCCAAAGTCAAAGACAGTGCTACTTCGTTCTTCAATTGAGAATTAGATGTTGAGTTAGACTGCGTGAGGATACCTGCTGGGGAGGCATGATGGAGAGGAGACAGAACAGTTCCCCAGCCCTGGACTCTCTAAGTGGTGCAGGGAGGAGAGTGGGCGGAAATGACTCACTTCCTGGCAACAGCTCCCTGGCCTGGGGCACTGCCTAAGGAAGGCAGAGTTACCCCAATGAGTAACCGCATTCTGATTAGTTCACTAAACCAGGCACTTAGCTGTTACTGAAGGACATTCTGACTGGCCCAGGAAGCACCTAATGGGTGAAGACTGGTAGTTATGTTTATAACACATTTTGATTAAGTAACTTCAGTGTGCTTTCTTTTCAGATAACTAGGTCAAGAAGTTGTGCATGAAGTTTCATGCCATTCAATTAAAAGCAATGTCATTCATGGTTATAAAGAGGTAAAGACTTATCAAGACTATTCTCCAACATCAGATTAGGCATTTTGTTAAGTGTTGTCTGTATATGGAGAGAATAGCCCCCACTGTAGGCAATATTTGGATTTAACAAACCATTTCTTGTTCAAAATCCAGTCAATGGATGCATTTATTACAATAACTTGATTTACTGTTGATGCCAGAATATATTAAGTTAAAAATATGTTCAAGTTAGATTGGCTTTATATTGCAGAGTTTTAAAAACTCAGATTGCAGAGTTTTTCAACTTGGATCTTAGTTGAATATTAGCTACCATCTGGCTGAATCCCTTGAGACTATATATATATATATATATATATATATATGTGTGTGTGTGTGTGTGTAATATAT
Source organism: Lasiurus cinereus (assembly GCA_011751065.1). NCBI lineage: Eukaryota > Metazoa > Chordata > Mammalia > Chiroptera > Vespertilionidae > Lasiurus > Lasiurus cinereus. The sequence continues at coordinate 19,018,206 of JAAGEH010000125.1, forward strand.
ATAATCCCTATATATATAATTTTTAAACGAAGAATTCTGAGAGCCACAGAGGTGAAGTAGGTTGTCTAAAGTCACACAACTATTTAATGGCTGAGCTAAACCCATTCCCAGGTAATAACCATATTTCCTGAATAAACATCAGGACATTTGGCTTGACAAAGTATATTTTCTGACTTGTAATTTTATTTTTTACTAAGGAAAGTCTTTCAGAGATATAGTATTTTGTAACACGTTAAACAAAGAAACTTCACTGATGACAAGAAAATGAGACTGAGTCTGTCCTGGACTATTTAGTTTATTTGGTTTCCATAAACGCAACAACACAGAAGAAAGATGTCCATTTATGACCTCAGGACTGGTGTCTACTTACCTCTTCAATCTTTGGTGTGATTTCCTGGTTCTATTCAGCTGCCTTCTACGACAGCTCTTCTCCGCCGGCAACCCTGTCTGATATGGAATATGTTATGGTGCCAAATTACTCCTTTGTGTTTGAGTGTTTGCCATTGCATAGAGGATGGAGAGTTTTGACACAGAAGATGGAAAAACATGAACCTGTGACAGGCAAGGCAAGCCCCCTTTCCATTGTACGGGGTTATTACTGGAAAGTTGGCTATTCAGCCATGAGCTACATTTCCTAGTCCTAATGCCCTGCCCCCATCCTTGTTTTACTTCTAGATGTGGCCACCTGACTGGACTTCTCCAATGAAATGAGGATGGGAGTGATATATTATTTTCAATCCAATGCTTTATGCTCTCTTTCCTTTCTGCCACCTGGATACCCTAGGGCCTAGAGGGTGGCGAAGCTTGCAAAGATGGAAGGAACCCAGGTCACCTGAAGTACAACCTATATCTTTTTCCTGATTAGCAGGAAAAATAAACTTCAGATGTGTTTGAGTCTTTACACACTTTGGATTTATCAGAGCAGCTAACACTCTCCTAGGTAATACAGGGCCTCTGGTTCTAAAAAGTTTGTTTTCACGTTGAAGGTAGGCTTTTACCTAAAAATTAGTTTTAAGTATTTTTACAAAATATTTAATTTAATTGAGCACTCTAAGTGTTTAAAGAAGTCTCAATTTTCCCCAAGAGCTTAATAAAGCAAAATGGATTGAGACACTTGATGAAGTATCTAATAAACAAATTACTTGTCTAAGTTTTGCTGATATCATGCTGTTCATTCCCAAGTAAATTAGCTTTTAATTTTAATATTAATGTATGGACTAGGTGAAGGATGTTGTTTTTTTGGAAATAAATTAATGTTTATATTTTAGGTTCAATTTACAGTTTTACTTATTCTTTATCTCTTTTGAAAAAAAGGTTGCCAATGACATAAAAAATGACTTAATAAGAAAGATAATAAAAATTTTTTTAAAGCAGGATGTAGAAAAAAGGACAAGAAAAATATGCTAGCTGTAATTGTTCATGTTGTTGCTATGACTGAGTTTCAACCCTAAGTCTAAGCTTCTTGTCAGGCTGGGTAAGAGGGAGACATGATAAATCACAACTCAGCCATCAGAAAGGAGAACATGTACTTACCTCCCAGGAGAGGCAAAGCTTTGTCTAGTACCAAAATCTCAAAAAAAGGGTCCTCCGTGTTTTCATCTCAAGGAAGTGGGACCTTTCAAAAGTGAAATCATAACAGAATGTTTAAAATTCTTCAACTTAATTTTGTGACATGAACTTTTAATGATACTGAAAAGTGAGGATTAGGCTAAATAATGACAGAAAACCTTTTGTTTATTTTGATTTCTCACATATCTTAAAACCTAGGGAACTTAGTCCATCTTTGACTTAGGATGGGTAAGCTCTGGACCAAGTTGCTGGTTTGATTCTAAAAGTAATTTGAACAAATTATGTCATTAGCCACAGTGAATTGATAATGGAAGCTGTTCATTCTTGTGTCTTTTTAAAAAAATATATATTTTTATTGATTTTAGAGAGGAGAGAGAGGAAAGATAGAAACATCAATGATGACTGAGAATCATCCATCAGCTGCCTTCTGCACACCCCTTACTGGGGGTATGTGCCCTTGACTGGAATCAAACCCAAGGCCCTTCAGTCTTCAGGCCAACACTTTATCCACTGAGTCAAACCAGCTAGAGCTAAAGGTGATCCTTTTGATTTCCTTGTGGGGGGAACTTCGTTGTGTCAATGTATGACCTTGGAGTTCTCATAGGATGAGGGTGCTTATGATAGGATTACTAAGGAAGCACCTCCATATTGAAGCACAAATCACCCTAACTAGACACTTTTGAAACAGAAACTTTAGGGGAATATAGGCAGGCTTAGGGAATTTTTAGAATAGGGGTCCATGGAAAAATACAGGGCTACAGATTGGGAGAAGGTACATTTCCATAACACAAGGAAACCAAGTGCAGTTACATTTTCATAAGAAAGGGGAACAGGGTCTAGCCAGCTTGGCTCTGGGGATAGAGAATCAGCCTGTGGACTGAAGGGTCCCAGGTTCGATTTCGGCCAAGCGCACATGCCTGGGTTGTGGGCTTGATCCCCAGTGAGGGGTATGCAGGAGGCAGCCAATCAATGATTCTCTCTCATCATTGATGTTTCTATCTAAAGAAATATATTTAAGCCAAAACCGGTTTGGCTCAATGGATAGAGCGTCAGCCTGTGGACTGAAAGGTCCCAGGTTCCATTCCGGTCAGGGTCATGTACCTAGGTTGTGGGCACATCCCCAATGGGTGGTGTTCGGGAGGCAGCTGGTAGATGTTTCTAGCTCTCTATTCCTTCCCTTCCTCTTTGTAGGAAATCAATAAAATATGTTAAAACAAAACAAAACGAGGGAACTGGAAGCAGCCAAGAAAGGTCTAAATTTACAAAATAAAGAAGGAGGAAGAAAGCCCAGAAGGAGGAGGAGGACAATGAGGGAGGAGGGCCTCAGGAGTCACTATAGTCTAAGGCAGTGGTTCTCAACCTTCCTAATGCCTCGACCCTTTAAGACAGCTCCTCATGTTGTGGTGACCCCCAACCATAAAATTATTTTCATTGCTACTTCATAGCTGTAATTTTGCTACTGTTATGAACTGTAATGTAAATATCTGATATGCAGGATGTATTTTCGTTGTTACAAATTGAACATAATTAAAGCATAGTGATTAATCACAAAAACAATATGTAATTATATATTGTGAAATATTTATTTCTAATTACAAATAAATGAAATTTTGTCTTGAATTGTGGTGTAGCATGGGTAACAGTCTTAATATGACAACAGTAAACTACATTGCTACATTTTGCTACACCGAGGAGCGGTGTGTTGGTTCCTAAGACCATGGGAAATAGGTGTTTTCCAATAGGCTTAGGCGACCCTGTGAAAGGGTCGTTCGACCCCCAAAGGGGTCGCGACCCACAGGTTGAGAACCGCTGGTCTAAGGGAAAAGTGACCAATCAGAGGGGATATCAAAGCACCAGGATCTGCAGCCTTTATAAGCCATAGGGAAAAGGAACTTGGTGGGACCCTTTCCCTGTCCTCATGTGGGATTCCATTCTGTGGGACTCTCCCTCTCCCTTGGTGGGGGTCTGTACTTGTTCTTCAGTAAATCTCCACTTTGCTATACTACCCTCTGTCCGTGGATTCATTCTTCTACTCTGGCAGACAAAGAATCCGGGTTGCATTCCAAAAATTCGGTATCACTTTTAGGTATACAGTGGTACCTCGAGATATGAGTTTAATTTGTTCTGGAACCTTGAGGCCTGGGAAACTATGAGACGCTCGAGTCGCGGTAAACTGGTGGGTTGTGTGCAGCCGGCCGATCCGCGCGATTACTACTATCTCAAATGTTGCTCATATTTCAAAGCAAAAATCCTCGCTCAATGACTTGTATCTCAAAAATCTCGTATGTTAGGGCACTCGTATCTCGAGGTACCACTGTAGGTCTTTCTCAACTTGGACTTAATGTGCTCAAAGAATATTGTAGCTGGAGATGGTCTTATTAGTCACCATTTTTTAGATTGATGATCAGCCAGCAGTCCCACAGATAGTGAAAAAAGAACTGGAATCAAAGAGCCCTAATCTAATTCTTAGCTTGTTTCTACTATGTAACAGATGCCTCTTTTAAGTATTAGTTTCATGCCATTCTAAATTCAATAAACTTTACTTCATTAAACATCATTGATAGAAAGGACCACCCCAAATATTTTTAAGTCCCTTAGACTTTTTGTTTATTTCTATCTTATCTACATTATTTTGTTTCATCAAATATAGGTTAGCCTTGCAAAATTTATCAATATGAAAATATTAAAATAAAATGAAAAGTTGAAATATTAATCTCTAATAATAGAATGATGTTATGTTCTTTTTACTCTCTGAGGATTTCCAAGCACTTACCATTACCTCATTAAGCCAGGTGCTGAATCACAGATTGGATGTTATAACTTTATCCTTATTATTTATTTAATACTATCAAAGGAGTTGGTTCTCAGTGGGAATTGATAGCTTCAAAACCTTTTCTTCATATTCTAAATGGACAAGTACCATCAGCCAATATTTCTTTTCTAAAGATAATCAATAATCATTCAGAAAAGTAGTGGCAAGTTACTCATAAAAATCTTACCAAATAAAGTAATCAAGTGATTTTTAAAACTTTGTAAGTTTATATTGATTTGATTTGGCACATGTGGCCTAATAAGAATAAAGGAGTTTATGAGGTTTTATTAATTAAGAAAGAGGAAAACCACTTATTCTTTTTTAACAATTCAAACTTGGAATTTCTACCTCTTAGAAGTTGCCCATTGTATTGAAAATTCATTCTTGCTTTTAAAATGCAGGAATACTCTATTGTTTTAAAAAAAAGTGAGTGGCGACTTTATGTTTGTCATTGCTTTTTAAAATGCTTTATTATTATTATGCAATTTAGGTAGTTGTTTTTGGCTTCCAAAAATGCTGACCTCAATATGAGTTTCTCTTTTTAGATCAAAAAGTAGTTACCTGTTTTCTTGGACTTTGTTTTTCCTGATAGAAAGTTTGCCAGAGTTTGGCTAATTTAATTAAAAACATTAATCCATTCGAGCATAGGAGTAATAAGTGGATTGTCTATTTGGCCCTGGTTACCTTTCAATATAAGTGATTAACTGTTAATTATAGACCTGTGTGTGCAGTGTAAGAATTGTTCCTATTCAAAGTTAAACTTTGAACCATCTCTAAAATGACAGAGGCAAATGGCAGCGAGGCAGTTTTGAGAAGTGGTAGACTACATTGGCAAAGCTACTGTGAGGTGTTTAGGTGTGTAACACTTAGAGCAAGTGATCACGTACGCTTCTGTTCACTTGCTCTCAGTGTAAACATATAATTTTGAATATGCTGCTTAAGGTGTTTGCAGATCCCTGGGCAGGGAAATTCAGACTCATTTCTTTATTATGCAAATTACAAAGGCTGTGCTAGAGGTGAGGGAGTTAATGACTACTAAATGATGATAACAGGTTGCAACCTCTTCTATCTTTTAGTCACTTAGTGAGAGTCAAAGGAGAAAGACTGAGGGGTCATTGAAGAAATAACTTCAAATTTATGATTTGGACCTATTTCACAGGTAGGGTTTTTAAAACAGTAATAAACAGGTGAAAATAAAAATCCCCCCAACTTGCTTCATCTGCAGCTAACACTACTAACATTTTGCTCCGTATAACATTTTAACACTAGTAACATATGCTCTATGCAATACAGCTTAACATGTTTCTATCAAAAATTATATCACTTTTATGTGACTTTAAATGTCATTCATTTAACTTCGTGAATTTCCTCCATGTCTGTAAACATACTTCTAAAATGACATTGTATTCCATCATTCACCATTGTACCATGATTTATGTAATAAAAGCTTCAGTTTTTGGACATTTAAGTTGTTTCAGATTTTTTATTATAATATAAAGTGCTGTGATGAGCATTTCTATACATGCATTTTTGTCCAATTAGTTCTTAAGATGAATTGTAGAAGTATAGTTGTTATGTTGAGGGCATACCACTCCTTAAGATTTTTGATAAATATTGAAATTTTTTCCTGCAGAATTTCTACCAATTTATACACCTGTGAACATATAAAATTCCCTTTCCCTCCAAATCTTAAAAATACTATAACTGCCGAGACTGGTGTGGCTCAGTGGATAGAGTGTCGGCCTGTGGACTGAGGGGTCCCGGGTTCGATTCCGGTCGGGGGCATGTACCTTGGTTGCAGGCACATCTCCACTGTGGGGTGTGCAGGAGGCGGCTGATCGATGTCCCATTCTCATCGATGTTTCTGACTTTCTATCTCTCTCCCTTCCTCTCTGTAAAAAATCAATAAAATATATTTTTTAAAAAAACTATAACTTTTTCAATCTTTTCTAATGTTAAAGTACAGATTTCATTTTTAAAAAAATATATTTTATTGATTTTTTACAGAGAGTAAGGGAGAGGGATAGAGAGTTAGAAACATTGATGAGAGAGAAACACCGATGAGCTGCCTCCTGCACACCTTCTATTGAGGAATGTGCCTGCAACCCTTGACTGGAATCGAACCTGGGACCCTTCAGTCCACAGGCAGACACTATCCACTGAGCCAAACTGGTTAGGGCCAGATTTCTTTTTTTTTTAATTTTTTCAGATTTTATTTTTAATAGTTATTCTTATACTAAATAAGTTGAATATTTTTCTTATGTTTATTGGCACATTCTGTTTCTTCTTTTTAGTTGTCTATGTCAATGTCTTATTCTATTCATGTATTTTTTTTTCTTAGTGATTTTTACAGCACCGTTTGATTGAGGAGAGGAACTCTTTATCTATCATATAGGTGGCCATTATTTTTGCCATGTTTTCCATTTGCCTTCTAACTTTGCTGATGGTTATTTTGATATTTAGACATTTTTACTTCTAATGGAGTTATATACCTTTCAGTCTCTTTTTTGAGTGGGCTTCTACTGTGGGTGTCATTCTTAGAAATCATTAACCCATCCTAAAATTTTTAAACTACTTGCCTATAATTCACTTAATTCTAATTTTTATATTTAACCTTTAAATTATTATTAAATATTCCACACATAAAAATTGGTATGAAGAATAATTTAAGAGAGGCAGTATATAGACTGGTTAAGAGCACAGACTTCTGAGCCTGATTTCCTGGATCCAGTTTTAAAATAAATCCACCAATTCTTGGACACTCCTGCCTTCAAAAGGTAGAGCCTAATTCCCCTCCCCTTGAGTATGGGCTGAACTTAGTGACTCATTTCTAATGAGTACATATTTTAGAAATGATGGCTTATGCCTTTCTACATTAGGTCATTGAAGACACTGGGGCTTCTCTATCTCCATCTCTGTCTCAGTCTCCATCTTCATCTATCTCTGTCTCTATCTCCCTCATCTCCCTCTCTTCCCCTCTCTGGGGAGAATTAACTACCATGCCCTGAGTACATTAGATCAACACTAGGAAAAGGTCCCAGAGATGAAGAACTGAGTCCTTTATCATCAGTCAAAGCGGAAGTCAATGGAGACTTTAGGCCATCAGCTACATGACTAAGATTTAAGGGGATTGTCCAGACCCAGCCTTCAGATGACTGTAGCCCCAAGTGATTCATTGGCTGCATTATCATGACAGACCCTGAGGCAGAGAGCCTCAGCTGAACTGCTCCAGGATTCCTGGTTCTCAGAATCTGTAAGAGATAATAAATGCTTGTAAGACTGCTAGGTTTGAGGGTAATTTGATATGTAGCAATAGATGACTAATACAGTGGGCATGAATCTTCAAGCTGTGTGGTTTTGTGCCTTCCTTTGCTTATTTTAAAATGGAGAAAATAATAGGACTCTCTTTATAAGATAGTTTTGTGAAGTTTATGTAAATGAACATATGTATAGTACTTATAACCATGCCTGATATGTGATGAGCTAAATTTTGCTATTATATAACAAATATCTGTGTATCCCAACTCAGCTTAAGATAAAATGCTACTGATAAAATTAAAGATTCATTTATTTCCCTCCTCAAATGTAATCCTATATGATAAAAGACTAATATGCAAATAGACTGAATGGTGGAACAACCTAACATCCAAACAATGGTCGCTATGATGGGTGCTGACCATTAGGGGACACAAACGGAATATGATGGGCATCGGCAGCAGGTGGCAGAGAACAGAAAAGTACAGGCATTGGCTTGACAGGATGGTGGAGCAGGTGAGTAAGGGCACCAGACCAAGGTATGGCTCCAGTTGCTGTCATCTGGGTGAGCCTCTGGTAGTTACTGATAATTATTTGCTCCTGTGTGCTGCCCTCTCTCCAGCAATAGCACTGTATGGCGCCGGCCCCACTCGCACCCACTGCTGGTGCCAGAGCCGCTGCTCACACCCACTGCCGGCACCCAGCACCAGCCCCAATTGCATGGCCCTGTCAGTGGGTGCGAGCGGTGGCTGCCAGCCCGAATTACCCCTCAGGACTTCTACAACTCCCCCTGCTTCTGAGGGGGGATCAGGGCTGGCAGCCACTGCTCGCACCCACTACTGGCACTGTCCCAACTCACACCACAGCTGGCACTGGAGCCACCACTCACTCCCGCTGCCGGCGCCCAGCTCTGGTCTTGTCAGCAAGTTGCTTGGCACTGTCAGCAAGTGCGAGCAGCAGCTGCCTGCTGCCAGCCCTGATCACCCCTGAGGGCTTCTCCACTTCCCCTTGCTCCTGAGGGGTGACTGAGGCACCAGCTGCCCCTCATACCCATTGACGGCGCTGGCCCCACTTGCACCCCTGCTGGCATCATCCCTAATTGCTTTGCACAGTCAGCAGAGCTGGTGCAGTCAGTGTGGCTGGTACAGTCAGTGTGTGGGAGCAACAGTTGTGGGAGGGGGCTGCTGGCAGACAGAGGATGGGGTGCTGTGGGAAGGGTTGAGCAGGGGCATGGGGGATGGGCTGAGATCTGCACCGTGCCCACTGCAGCCTCATGGCCCACAGTTCCTTTCAAGGTGCACAAATTCGTGCACTGGGCCTCTAGTGTGTATATATTTAACTATTTTGAGAACATGGAACTTATTTTGATAATTAAGTGAGTTAAAGAATCAATATATATATTTTTCAAAATGGATTAACAAATTTTCCCAGCACAGCTTAATTAATCATCTATCCTTTTCTCACTGATTTAAAGATCACCATTTTAATGTACTAAATGCCTATATATATTTACATGTGTTTTGGAGTTTCTATTCTCTCTATTGAAAAATGTCTATTCTGCCATCAGTTACATGCTGTGTTAATTATTATAGTTTCATGGTATGTTCTAATGCTGGCAGCATAAATTCCCCTTAATTATGGGGATAGGCAGCCTCTGAGATGGCCTCCTATGAACCCTGCCTCCTCAGGTTCATGTCTTTGGGAATGCATATCCTTCCCTTAAGTAGGATTTAATGACTAGTTGGATTTAATGACTCTAGTGAATAAAATGTAGTAAAAGTAATGGCATTTCACTTCTGATGTGAGGTTTCAAGAAGACTGTGGCTTCGGTCTTGGATAAGCTTTCTTGTTTTCTCACTTGCTTTGAAGCGAGCTGCTTTATCGCGAGCTGCCCTATGGTCAGGATCATGTGGCCAAGAACTGAGGGAGGTCTCAGTTCTGAGAACACCCAGTGAGGAACCGAGGCCCTCAGTCCAACAACTCAGAGGAGCTAAATCCTATCAGGGACCACATATGCAAGCATAGAAGTAAATCCTATTCCAGTTGAACATTTAGATGATATCAGAGCCCCAACTGATACCTTGACTTTAGCCTTGTGAGAAAACTTAAGCCAGAGACCCCTAGCTAAATCAAGCTTGCATTCTGATTCAAAGAAACTGAAATAATAACAAGTTTGTTCTTTTATGCTTCTTAATTTGGGGATAATTTTTATGCAGCATTAGACAACTAATACAATTATTCTTTTCAAATCTTTGGGTTCATCTTCATTTATCCTTTCAGAAGAACATAATGTTGCCTCATTCCAAAAAAATGTTTGAGGCTTTCAATTGGTATTACATATTTCAAAATCATTTGGGGGCCAGTTGATACCTTATGTAATGAATTGTCTGATTAAAAAAAAAATAACAACATTGTATTTCTCTCAAATTATACTGCTTGTTTTATATGCCCCCTCCCAAGTTAAGAGTTTTTTTCATACATATTTCTTGTTAGGTTTATTATTAACTATTTTATACTTTTCAGTATATTTGGTATTGCAAATGGGAATAATTTTGATTTGATTATTGTTTACATATAGAAAATTTATGGATTTTTCTACATATATCCAATAATCTACCACTAAATTGAATTCTATTATTAGTTTTTATTGCTTTTCATTTTATCTCTTGGGTTTTTCTAAATACACAATCATTCACTATTCTTCTTAGGCAAACTTAAAGATACTGAGAGGAAAAGCAAAAAGTGTGTGTGTGTGTGTGTGTGTGTGTGTGTGTGTGTGTATGTACCATGTGTATGATCATGAGACACCAAGAATATAAAAAGAAATAAAACTCAGCAGCTATCTTTTATTCAGTTCTCTCTGCATCACTTAGCATAGCTATTAGGATATAAAAGAATATTGAATGAATATGTGAATGATCTGCCTTCTTGTAGTGTGGTTTCTACTAGTTCCTGTCTTAATGCTCTTTTCTGAGCCAGCTAATTGTGAAGTCTCACCATGTCCTGAGCCGAGTCCAGGTTAGATATGACATCTGCTAAGTCCTCAACACTCCACCAACATGATCTAAATAAGTATATTACTTACCTTCAAAGACCTAATGATTTGTTGGGGGAGGCAATATGAGTACACACACAATCATTAAAGAATAGACTGTGGTAGATAATATGGTACTTCCCTGGACCCACAAGGAGCTAGTATACACTAGGCAAATGTACCATTCATTTGAACAGTGCTCATTGTGGGTCTATACTGAACCAGGGAATGTGAGTGTAACAAGGCAGTAGTGGAGAGGGAGTCAGGGTCCTCTATGAAAGAGTATATTGGGTGCCCGGTCCAAAGGGCAAAGAGAGATGCAAAACCAAGCAACGAATCTAAAAACTGAATGGGTAGAAAGTCATTTGGAACAACAAGTTGGTACAAATTTCTTATCAAAGTGATAGTAACTAGGAATTCAGCATCTACCTCGTTCCTGGAGCATGACTGGGGTAGGAGTGGCTGCAGAACACTTAAGGTAAACCTCCCAGGGTTGAGCTGAATTGACTGCAAGGGAGTGTTACTCAGAGGAGAGAAACAAAAGCCAGGAATTCTGTAGGCTAAGGTAAGCAGCAAGACTTTAAGTGCAAGGAAAACCAATGGAGGGCTTTCAACTTCTGAGTGACATGGCCTGATTTACATTTTTAACAAAGTCTTTCGTGTTCACTGTATGAAAAATGCTACACAAATGGGATTTGGAGTTCTTAGGAGGATGTTGCAGTGAGTTGGAGAGAGGTAGTTCTGGGCTGAGCAGATTGATAATGGAGATGGAGCGTGATATCCATTGAGGCCTATTTGGAGGTAAACAGAGAAGAAACATTGTCCACCTAAGACTTTGATATCTCTGACTTTAAGACCCTGACTTAACTAGACTTTTTTGTCATTCTGATGAGGATTGCAAAACTCAAACTGGAGGTACAGATGCTCAGTAGCTCAGTCATTCGGAGTAAATGGGCCAGCTGAGTGGAATTTTGTGGATACTGTAAAGGTAGTTTTAGCATTGGGAGGGGTAATTTATGTCTCTGTGAAGTTTTCACTGCTAGCACCTTTTTTTTTAATCTTTAAAATATATTTTATTTATTGTAATGTAATATGAATTTATTGTAATAAAAATAATGATATTGGATATTCCCAAGTGCAAAAACTTACGGTGAACTTTATATAATTCATTTAATAGGCTTAAGAAACATTATAGGAGAATGTCTTTTAAATAAATGCATAACAATGCTTAGAAATTTAGAAGTTTTACAGCCTGTATTTTTAAAAATATTTTTCACCTTAATTTTTGCCTTTTAATTCTAATATATTCTGTAAAAAACTATTACTTCTTTCCTGCCAGTAATTTAGCTTGTTATAAATTTGGTTAAATTAATACAAAGTTAATGGCTATATTTTAGAGTAACCTCTTGAAATGCAATAGCTTTATTGGAACAAAACGATTTTTTGGCCAAAATTATGTGAAACTAATGAAAAATTAATTGCTTTATAAAATGCTGGCTTTTATCTAAAACTAATAATTCCCGTACATCTCTTAATCCTCCCACAAACAGTTGGCAGGAAATAAAATCTAAGTTTACCGGTTCAAATTCCCAAAGATCCTCAGAGTCATTTTTATTTTTTCATGATCCAACCTTTTAACTTTCTCACAACTTTAATCTTAAAAAATCAGCTTCCTAATTAAATTCAGACATATCATTTTCTTAAAGGGGAGTTGGGAACACCAGCTCTAACACAGATTTAAGACTTTGAGCTAACACTTTTACTTTCTTCACAGTTCACATAGGCATATATATATATATAATGTAATGATTTTTTTTAGCTTTTAAGTTCATGCCTGGGACTATGCCTTTAATCTATTCTTTACTGTCTTTCAATCATAAATAAACCATGCAATGAAATAAATTACTTAATCTTATGTCTTATTTGGAAACATATTAAGGACTAGATACAAAAGAAAGAATTATTTTATGCCTCTGTACTGCTCACACTTTCAGGCTTTTGTATCGCATTTGAACACTATCAAGGTGTCCTATCAATAACAATTGCACGTAAGAGCCACATTTGGAGATTTTAAAAGTTTTTGCTACTTTTGGATTAGGGTAGGTTTAAAGAAAAAAAATTCCAAACTGCCCTTTGTCATCATCATTTGCCATGATTCTACTGTTTTCATGATAATTCATTCTGCTGTATAACTATTTAGCAGGGAGATTATTAATCCCCAGCTACTTTTAAAAATGTGACCACATGTGATTATTTTATTCCTTGTTTTATGCTTAGCATTCCTTCCTGCCTTAATTCAGTAAGAGAGGCTTTCTTAACACTCTGAAAGAGAAAAACAAAACATTGCCCAACCGAATTTGTTGATTAAGCTTTTTTAGCATGAAAGGGAAATAGTCCAAATTTCAAAACAGGTTTGGTGAATGCAATTTGAGTGTTATCGAGAAGCATTCTCCTCCACAGACTTCTCCCCGCAAAAAAAAAAAAAATTTTTTTTTTCATAGAGAGAATGGACCCTCGTTTCTTAGGTTAATTGCTGGAATATAATGAGGTTTGGTTTCATTTTTAGCAATTTCCGGATTCTATTCCAGGACATTTGGGATGGAGCCCAAGAGCTTAGCATGTTTTTCTTTTTTCATGGTAAAATTGTGCAAATATGCATTAGAGTGTGAAAACAAACAGTCTAATACATTTTTGCAAAGCTCTTTATGTTTACTGTTTATTGCAGATACCAGATCCTAATTAAAATGCGCTAACAAAAGCCAAGATACAAAGAACAAAGATATAACGAAACTTCATCTTTATAAAATATTTGTGATTAATCCTGCGGGATGTATGGCCTCCCGGCACTGCAGTGGAATTCTAAAAGGCTTCTTTCTTCAACCAAACTAGGAAGGTGATCAAATTGAGCTTGTCTAATAGTTCAAGAAAGACAAACTATGCTGTGGTTATTTGAGGTTCCTATCTACTCCTTAGAGAGGCTCCCATCATGCTTTGATTCAAGATCTTGAGGTTTTTTTCACAATATATTCGAAATGAATGGCAACCAATTTTTAAAAAGTAATCAAAGAAGAGGCATTAAAAGCATATTTTTTGTCTAGAGATGAATTTAGTTCTGTTGTTTTTTTTCCAGTTGACATTTTCTATATGTCTGGGAGAAATTACTTTTTGCTACTTGCATATGTAGGAAAATTAAAAAGATAAATGGAAATATGGAGGATGGTGTCAATCAATGGAATGAATAGGGATTTGGAGGGACAACAACAAACATTTGAGTTGAGACTCCTTTCCAGCTTTCTGATCTTAGATCAGTGATTTAACTTCTGGGAGTCTCAGTTTCTTCATCTTTAATAGGGGGATATCAGTGGTAATGTTATGAAGTTGTGTGAATTAAACAAGATTAGCTAGGTAACACACTCTTATTAGAGGCAAGTACATTCATTTTTTCAAAAGGATGTGCATACCACGACCTGTGTGTTGAGATTAAAGGAAAGAGAAACCTGATTCACCACTTTACCCTTGTTCTATTTTGTTTGCATTTCTTTTGAACATCTTCTCTTTTCTATTTATTTATTATATTAGAGGCCCAGTGCATGAAATTCATGCACTGGTTTTTGAGGGGAGGGGGGAGTGAGGAGTGTCCTTTAGCGCAGCTTGCACCCTCTCCAATCTGGGACCTCTGGGATCCTGTGGGATCAGGCCTAAACCAGCAGTTGGACATCCCTCTCACAATCCGGGACTGCTGGCTCCCAAACTCTCACCTGCCTGCCTACCTGATTGCCCCTAACTGCTTCTTCCTGCCAGTCTGTTCACACCCTAACCACTTCCCTGCCAGCTTGTTTGACACCTAATTGCTCTCCTGCTGTCCCGATTTCCCCCAACTCCCTACCTTGCCAGCTCAATCACCCCCAGCCTTCCCCTGCCAGCCTGGTAACCTCTAACTACTCTCCCTTGATGGCCTGGTTGCCCCTAACTGCTCTTTCCTGCCAGCCATCTTGTGGTAGTCATCTTGTGATCACATGGGGGTAGCCATCTTGTGTGAAGGTGTGATGGTCAATTTGCATATTACCGCTTTATTATATAGGATAAGGGCAGATTGCAGGGGAAGGGTACTATGTATTTTTAAAGATGGAGAAATCTTGTGAAAATTCCTTTATGTACTGCAATAGTCCTCAAAGTGTGTCCTTGACCAACTGAATCAGCATCACCTGGGAACTTGTTAAAAATGCAAATTCTTGGGCCTCACCCCTCAGACCTACTGATTCTGGTGATGCGGTCCAGTAATCTGTATTTTAACAATCTAGCTAAATGATTATAATGCACATTAAACTTTGAGAACCACTGATCTATACATGTTTTGTCTCTCTCTGTAACAGCATCCTTGATAATGCACAGGTCCCAGCACTCACAGAGGTCTTCCTTATATATATCAGAGATCTTGAGAGGTAGTATATCGTAGTGTTTTAGATCTAGATTAGACTATCTTGTTATGTAGCTCAGCTCATTTACTTACTAGCTCTGTGTCCTTGAGCAAGATTCTTAAACTCTCTATGCCTCAGTTTCCTCTACTGATGAATGAAGATAATAATAGTATCTGACACAGAAATTGGTGAGAATGTAATACACTTAAGATAGGATCAAACAGAAATCTTAAAGAAATATGAGCTATTGCTTTGTTATCTAGTGAATATAGAGGACATTGCAAAATGTAGGGAATCAGCAAACCAGCCAGTCTAGTAGGTGTTTAATCTCAAATTATAGCATATATTTCATAAATCATTTCTTATTTTTTCACTAAAGATTTGTGAAAACAAACCAGGCAATATGAAAGGTAGTGAAGATATGGTAAAGAATAAGAAAGTTTTGATTTGCTTATTTGATGCTTAGAAAGAGAGGAGTTAAAAATAATTTTATAATTAATTAATTGAATACATTGTGGTGAATGCTATGAAGGCAGAGTACAGAATGCTATGGGAGTGTTTAACTGGTAAAGTTAGCTCTGCATGTAGTGGGTGGTGGTGGAGGGTCAGTGAAACTTTCCTCAGAGAATCTTGAAGGATTCATGGGAGTTTGCTAGGTCAAGAAGGGTGCGAGGGCAAGCATTCCAGGGAGAGAGAATAGCTTGTGTCCAGGCCCTGAGTAGGTAGGAGTTTGGTGCATTGGAGGAGCTAAAAGAAGACTAATGTGATTGGGGTATGGGAGAAATACAAGACTAAATTATCCCAATGATGATGGATAGCCATTGAGGAGGCTAAGCAAGGAAGTAATATTTATTATTAGAAACTAGAGGCCTAGTGGTGCACAAAATTCATGCATGGGGTGGGATGTGTGTCCCTCAGCCCAGCCTGCACACTTTCCAAACTAGGACCCCTTAAGAGATGTCTGACTGCCCTTGGACATCCCTCTCACAATCCAAGACTACTGGCTCCCAACTGCTTGCCTGCCTGACTGCCTGATTGCCCCTCACTGCTTCTATCTGCCTGCCTGATCACCCTCTAACTACTTGCCTGCCAGCCTAATCAATGCCTAACTGTTGGCCCAATTGCCCCCAACTGCCCTCTCATGCTGGCCCAGGTAACCTCTAACTGTCACCCTCCTCTTTAGGCCTGGGTCCCTCCCAACTTCCTTCCCCTGCAGGCCTGGTCCCCCCACAACTGCCCTCCTCTTCAGACCTGGTCCCCCTCAACTGCCCTCCCCTGTAGGCCTGGTCTCTCCCAACTGCCTTCCCCTGCAGGCCTGGTATCCTCCCCGCCCCCAACTCTCCTCCCCAGCTACCCAGGACACCAAGCTTTCCAGCCCATCTCCCATTCTGCTCTGGGGTGACTTAGGGTGCCAAGCCTTCCAGCTATCTCCTGCTCTGCTCTCCCATCTGCAACCCAGTGTCCAGGATGCCAAGCCTCCCCCTGAGTCTCTGCAAGCTCCGTGGGTCCCACAAGCAATTTTGGCCCATAAATTTTCATATTCCCTCCTTACTGGCTATGAGCATGGCCATTTTTATCGTGAAGTGATGGTTAATTTGCATGTTACTCTTTTATTAGATAGGATACCTCTCTTGGATTGGAGGGGGCCAGAGATGAGAGGAAATTGGTGGTTATATCTGTAGTGCAGGAGAGGTAGGCTTGGGCTGTTGTAGTAGAGGAGCTGGAGAGAGCCTAGTGAAATTGAGTAATTGTAGATTTGGTGAGATTTGGTGTCAAGAATGTGTCCCCTGGTGCCACTGACATTAGTAAGAAGCACCTCTAAGAGCAAGTTTGGCAGCAGATCATAAGCCAATTGAGTACGAGGGCCATGTGGAACTTCAAAGAAAAGAATGTAGAGTAGGCAATTGGTTATATGAATCTGGACCTCACAGAGATATCTCCAGTAGAGGGAGTGGTTGGTATGTATAGAGTAACTGAATCAGTGAGAATGGATAAGATTATAAGGATATTCATGCTGACTGTCGACAAGAAGTTTGAGGATTGAGTTCAATAAGACATTGGCATTTACAAGTGAAGTAGAGGAGGCCAGACCTTAAAGAAGAAATGGCCAGATGGTAGAAGACCAGGCTGGGGTGTCACAGAAGCTAAGGAAAGAGAGGGCTCCAAAATGGAGGAGGGAGTTAACTGGGCCAAGCATGGTGGGAACTGAAAAGTGTCCATAAAATTAAGCTAAAGAAAGGTCTTTGGCAACCTTAGTGAGAAGTTTTTGAGGTAAAGTGGCTCATGGAATGAATGGGAAATGAGGAAATAGAAATAATAAAATTAGACATATTTGGTTGAGCAGGAGCAAACAGAAATAAAATGGTTATTTCAGGGTGACATGGAGTCTAAGGAGGATAATTATTTATAGAAGAGAGTGTCAAACATGTTTTAAGAATGGCAGGGGAAAAATCTGTGGAGAGGAAAAAACTGAAGAGATATGAAGAGTGTGTATTGATAGTGGGAGTTTTGAAGAAGCCAGAGAGAGAAAACCACAGTATAAATGGATGGTCTGGATTTACACACTAGCCTTAGAAAGTACAGGCAGCTCCTTTGTTGAACACGAGGTCAGGGGGATAGGGTGTGTACAGATTCTGGTGGATTTGTAGGTTTGGTGGTGGGAAGTTGAAAGGTTTCTGTTTGGTGGTTTCTATTTTTTCTGTGAAGGAGTAGGCAAGGCCATCTGTTGAGTGTGATAGAGGAGCTGTGAAGGTTAGAGATTTGGGAAAGTGAAGACTGTTTGAAATTGTCATTGAGAGTGGAAAAGGGAGGCAAATGTAGCACAGCTATGGTAAGAATTGAAATAAGAATGGAGGCCATGAATTTGTAATGGCAAGTATGTCTGTGAGCCCTGCTGTCCTTAGGCTGGTAGATGATGTTAGTTGGGACACAAACACACAAACAGTAATTTATAACACAGTGTAAAAAGTGAAGTACTGTCAGTCTGTGGAGAGAAACAGCTTTGAGCTCCAAAGAGTAGACAGTGACCTCAATAAAGAATCAGCTGCCTTATCATTTCCCTCCCTTTGGGTTCCAGTAGAAGGGAGGAAGGGGAACTGCTATTAAGAAGACTAGCAGAAAAATGCACAGACCATATGCCCAGGCCCAGAAAATGGGGAACTGCCTCCAACCCCCCACCTCTGGTGACACTTTGGCTCTTGAGTTTGAGTTATGTGGCCACCAGGACTTGCACTTCTTCTGGAGAGAGGATATGGTCGTGGCTGCCATGTCAGGAGCAAGTTCCACATGCTAAGCTGCCTGAAGAGCAACAAATCAGGATAGCTCAAAGAATCAGCCACATTCAGCATCTGCCAAAAGGAGTTTGTGACCATGGAAGAGATGGAGCAGAAGACAAGATCCAGGAGTGTATCTGTTGAATGGACTTTGTTCAGAGAGACCCCATTTGATCTCTGCCATGCATGCATGTGTACCACATGGACTCCAAAGATGAGTGGCTGATGACAGATACCTTGTGTCCCTATTGCAGGTGGCCAGTGGATGCAGTGCAGCCTTCGTCCTAGGAGATGGACTGAGCCAGGATTTCTGATGTGATTTCAAGTGAATCACCATTTTCAGAGATTTTGATCTTTTGTCACTGAACCTAATCCCTGGCTAGGATTAGGAATTAAGATCATGCACAAAAGATTTATAAAGAAAGAATATTTTTTAAAAAGAAAAGGAACAAAATGAAGTACTTCCATTAACTCTGGAGTTCATAGAATGGAGACTTCTAACTAGGGGTCTAAAGATAAGCCAGTGTTAGTTAGGTGAAGAGCTGGAGGGAGAGGGTTTCAGTAGGGAGGGAAAATGGGAATAAGTCAAGAGGTAAGGGAAGACATAGCTCCTGTGAGGAGCTGAAGGAAGTTCCCAGGTAGAGCAGAGTGTGTGAAGGTATGGGGAAAACAGGTGGGAGTGAGTGGTTAGAAGAGCTGTTGAATAGAAGATGGGTGGGCAGCTCAAGCATGTCTAAGCCAGTAATTCACCAGGTGTGGTCTCTGGACCAATAGAGACCACCAACATTAGCATTACCTAGCTAATTACCTAGTCAGAAATGCAAATTCTTGGCCTCTACTCCAGATCTAACATATCAGAAGTTCTGGGAGTGGGCCCAGTGATCTATGTTTTACCATGTCTTCCAAGTGTGGCTGATGCATTCCAAAGTTTGAGAACCAGTTTTCTTAAGCAATGCGGAGCAATTGATTAAAGTGCCTTGTTAGTAGGAGGAGGACATGATCAGAGGCAGGCTTGTGAGAATCTCTGGCCACAGGGTGGAAAATGGAGGGTCCTGTATGTGGATTCTAGCCAAGGATTTCAGCAGGGCTAATTTATCAGCTGGGTTACTGATCCCAGGGCAGGGTCTTCCAGCCAATGTCTCCATGGTGACCAGAACCAACTTGGAAGCTCCCTAATGAGCACTCCTCTCCAGCAGCTCTCTGCTGCCCCCTTCTGTCCACAAACCACACTCATGGCTCCCAGGCCTATGGTTCCCAGGCCTGCACTTCCCAGATTGATCATTGGCCTGACTCCTCTGTACCCTCACCTTTGTCAAACTAGAATGTGTTAGGGTTAGGGTAAGGTCTACATAATAAATACATTAGACACAGTAGTTTGACAGTCTTTTGAATGGATGGTTCTAAAGAGCCCAGAAAAGAATCCTAATCAAGCAGTTATCTTGAGATATCTTAGTTACAAGATTTGCTAATTTTGAGACGAAACTATACATACATTCCCTTACAGTTCCAGGAAACATTTTACATAGAGATATAGTATGCTGATATTTCCCTAGAAAAAACCCTTTCAAGGTCTGAATGCAACATGTGTCTGAAAAAAAAAAAAGAAGAAGAATGAAAGAAAGAACATATTTGAAAGCTTTTTCTAAGATTAGTAAGAATGTGACTTCAGAGATCTATTGTGGGATAAGATGATTGCATCAAATTTCACCATCCATCCCTCTTTATCATAAACTTTGTTTGATGGGTTGGCTGGTCTGTGCTTCATTTCATTTGGAAATGTAGAGAAGGATGATTTTCCTATAGGCACAGATTGGACTGGCACAGCTGCTAAAAGATAATGAAATCATTTTTGGGAGAATGATATAGGCTGCCTTCCATCTGATGATAACCAAAATAATATGATGCCTTATAAACAGACAAAAGGCCATATCTCCCAGGTGTAATGTCCAAAGTGGGAGATTCATGGGATTTGGAATCAGCCAGACTGGTGTCAGAATCTCTGTCTCATTCATTACCAAACGTCATGTACTTTTGATAAATTACTTAACTTCTCTAAATTGTCATTTTCTCTTTTGTAAAATGGGTTGTTGTGATAAATAGATAGACTAACACAATCTAGGGTACTTAGAAGGTGATCGTTAATGATTAGTTTTTGTTGTCTGTTAGTATGTGAATGAAACTTTAACCTTAAATTCCCCCATTACTTACTCTTCCTTTTACCAAAAACATTTCCTTTGCATTATTTTTTTTTCATTTTTTAGATTATCACCTTGGGTAGTATATCATTGAGATTTGACCAAGACCTTTACCACGTGCCATAACTCTTTATCTACATACAGTTTCATTCTCATAGCACACTCTCGAGTCTCAAACACTTGTGGTATTCTATTTCCCTTCCAGCTCCCTCTTTTTTAAAACTTAATTTATGATGTAGTTAAGAAATGGTGTCTGAGAAGTCTAAGTATTTCATGCTTATAAATATAAGTGGCAGTACTTTGTCTAAAAATGATGAATCACTGGTGACAGGGTAATAAGCAATGGAATCCTGGGAAGGTTGATCAGACAACTCCTAAACATACTGTGACTATGGTAAAGTTTGATGGTAGATTTCTTTCTCCCCAAAGTAGACATTTTAGCTCGGATCTTCAATCTGAACTTGTTTTACATCTTCAATTCATATGCATTCATATTTTTAACATTGATAACCTATTTTTTTTTACTGGATAACAGACTAACAGAAGTCTAACTAAGCTAACAGATAGACTACTTGACTAAGTATGTCCAAGGTGCTCTATCATAAGTTTTAAAGCTTCAGAAAGGAGATAGGACTTGGCCAAGTCATTACATCTGTAGGAGAATTCTAATAGATGGAGAGAGGAGAGAGTATTCCAGGAGGGGGAGCAGCTGGAATAAAGCCAGGAAAAGGGCACCAATTTGCTGTGATCTCTGCACAATGAGTAGACCTGTCTGTCTGGTGGGCAGTAGGAGGTTAAATAGTATTGGAAAGGTATGTTGGGTTAGTCTGAGAAAAGTCTTGAATGATGGAAAAGGAATTTGGGAGCCAGTGAGCATTTTTGAATGGGGAAATGATACAACATAATGTGTTATCTTGGAAGTATCAAGCCGTTTTCTAGGTACCAGCTGGGAGAGTAGAAAGAATGAAGGTAGGTAGGTTCAATAGGAAGCTTTTTTTTTTTTTTGGAGTTTAAGCATGCATTGTGAAGACTGTGCACAAATGAATGTAGTGGTGGAAAAATAGAGAAAATATGGGGCTGATACAATCTCCAAGGCCTGTGAGGACCTGGGGAAGGGATGGATGAGGGAGGGAGAGAAGAGGCGAGGTAGGATGCCTCCAAGATGACTCCTAATGATTTCTGCCTCTTAGTATTTATATCTTTCTATAATCTCTCATCCTTGAAGTGTGAGCTGGACCTAGTAACTTACTTCTAACCAATAGAAAATGGCAAAAGGGCTGGGATGTTGCTTCTGAGATTAGGTTACAAAAAGACTGTGGCTTCTTTGTTGCTTGTCTTCTTGTGCTCTCTCACTTGCTCCCTCGATGGAAGACAGTGCCATATTGAAAGCTATCCTATGAACAGTTTCATGTAGCCAAGAACTGAGGGCGGCCCCTGGCCAATAGCCAGTAAGGAACCGAGGCCTTCAGTTCAACAACCTTTGAAAAACTGAATTCTGTCAACAACCCTGTGAATGAACTTGGAAATGTATCCTTCCCTATTCAAGGGACTGGAACCTGGAGTCTCGGCTGACACCTTGATTGAACCTTATGATAACAGCCTTGTGATACATAGCAAGTTACCAACTTCCCCCACCCCCCCCCCCCCCCCCGCCCCTCGCCCCTCGCCAAGTAGTAGCGTAACCTGCATTTATTATCTTACAGTTGTGGGTGAGGTATCTAGACGTGACTTAGATGGGCCCTGTGACTCAGAATCTCTCACAAGGTGGCATTCAGATCAAGGCTTGATTGGGAAGGATCCACTTCCTGGCTTACTCATGTGGTTGCTGGCAGAATTCAATTCCTTGTGGATTTTTTTGGACTGAGGCCTCATTCCTCAAAAGCTGTTGGCCAGAGGCCTTCCTCTGTTCTTTGCCCTGGGGCTCTCTCTACAGCATCTCACATCATAGCTGAATGTATATCAGAGTGAGCAAGCAAGAGAGCAAGAGCGAGAAAGGGTTCAAAAAATGGAAGCCACAGTCTTCTATAATCTTGTCTCAAAAGTGGTATGCCATCACTTTTGCTGTAGTCTAATCACTGAATTGTGTTAGAATTCTTTAGTCATTAAGCCTGGCCCGCATTCCAGGGGAGGAGGTTATATAAGAGCATTAATACCAGGCGGTAAAGATCTCGGGGGCTCACAGTTATAGTTATTTATTGCAATTTTGTTGTCTTCCCAAAGGGCTTTAGGCTCCTGGGGCTAGTGCTTTGTACATAAGTGCTTACTAAATATTTATGGAATAAATAAGATGATGCTTGCAAAGACTGTTAGGGGCCTCTAAATTGTAATTTTCAATTATGATGTTAAGGCATTGATGGAGTTCTCCATTGGTCAATGTAATGCGGATATAGTGAGCCATTCGACAAAATTCTGACACTAAGCACAAAAACCTGATTCATGTCACTGGGTGCAGGAACTCAGGGCCAACCTGTACAGTGGCGCTATGTACAAAAGTGCCTGGTTGAGAGGGATGAGTGGGTGCCTAACTCCCAGTCCACATGTCACTCAGCAAAGATGTGTGCCCTGTCAGGGGACGGAGACTCTAGACTTGGGAAGCGCTCATTTTTGAAATTTATGCACACAGAGGGGATGCTATTGTTGGATTGTAAGGAGCACAAAGACTGCCTCTGGTTCTCTAAGAAAGTGTCAGGCTCCCCTGCCCCCTCCCATTTGTTTTCACCTTCATTCCCTGAACTACACCCTCAAAAATGGGCTTGAGGGAAGAGGAGGACAATGCCCCGTGCCACACCCCACTTCTGGGAGGATTCAATCCTGTTTTGGGAGACTTTGGAAAGCCCAGGAGAGAAGGTGCTATACAAACACAGACAAATTCCATCCTCCCTATTACACTGCCAAGAAAATTCTATGCACACAATGCTACCACCCTCTCCCTGAGTGCTTGGTCTGACCTGACAATACCAAACAAACAGCAAGCTGGGATCCGTTTTTAATTCCAAATGAAAATGCACCCCAAACAGAGGCGAGGAGGAGGAAAAGCAGCCAGGCAGGCAACAGTGTGTGTTTTGGCTGAGGACCCCAGGAAGCTTTGCTTCTGTTAACCTCAGCCTGTCTTCCTCCCCTGCTCACAGTCCTTCCTGAAAAGCTCAGCTCTCATCGTTGGAATGGTTGTGCAATGAGGATAAGGATGTTGACAATAGGGTTTAAGCTGCATAAATAACTGCATATTGCTGTTTGGTCCCAGCAAAAAACAAGGAAGGAGATGATACATGGAGCATAAGTTGTGTGTGTGTGTGTGTGTGTGTGTGTGTGTGTGTGTGTGTTGGGGGCGGAGGTGGTTGGGAAGTAAGTAATGTGGAACCTGGCAACCAGCTCTGGGTGTCACAAACACTCTGTGAGGTGATCACAGGCCACCCACAATTGTTGTTCAGCTAAAAGAAGTTATTTTGACAAGACATGTGGCACACTTCAAATAGAGGAATCAAACCCCACAAAGACTAGTGATGTGTTACACGGAACATTCTGGCTTAAAGAACGAGCTAGTATACTGATTGAGGGACAGTACATATGTGGGCTCCAAATATTCCTTGTGTGACTTTCACTTAGTTCTGTTGGTGGTGATGTGCGGAGTGAGAAGGAAAAAAGAACAGTGGTTTATAAGAAAAAGGAAAACACCAATGATGGCTGCCATTTTTTGCTTCCCAGTCCATTGGCTTTTCTGGACATAATTTCAATAGCTTCTCCAACATTCTTCCTCAGAGAACTCTTTCAGTGTACTCCACAGGATGCAGCAAAACTGGAAAGGACTAGACCAGCCATAGGTGTGCCCCCTCACATCAGGTATTTATGTACAATGCATCATTCTATCCCATCTTCTTTGCTTCCTGATTGGAATATAAAGAGTACAAATCCTTTCCATTTGTAAACCATAATGACACTTCTGTAACACAATCAAACACTCTCCTGGGAGAGATAAATTAGGACATTCTATTTAATTTTTGCTAGGGCCCATGAGGTGGTTGGACATTGGACCTCAGCTTCTGAAAACTATTACTATCATGTCTTTCAAAAGTTATGATAATAGCATTGGATCACCTAGTAATTGAAATGGAAGACAAATGTAGTAAGTTACATGAACACTGTTGTGATTGAATTCTACTCACATTACATTATCAAACTCCTAGAAGAATAAAAGTTTGATTTAAATCTTTGTCTTTATTTGACTCACTTTTGAATCTTATGCCCCATAGTTATACACTGAGTGTGAGTTTTCTGACTCATCATTTATCAGTAAGAAATCTCTGTGGTCTACACACACATACACACATATATTAGATCTTTGACCTTAAAAATGCCTACTATAGTGCTTGGTGTAGAGTAGGTGCTATGACTATCTGCTGGCTAACAAATTGAATGAATAAATGAAAACAGTGCACATATTCGTTTACTAGCAATCCATTTAACCTCAGTGACTTGTATAGGCAGCAAAATACTGACCTGGCAATATGATAAGGCATTGTAAAACACACACACACACACACACACACACACAAAACAAAACAAAACAAAACAAAACAAAACAAAAAAAACAAAAAAAAACAAAAACAAAAAAAAACACAAACAAACAAACAAAAAAAACCCAGAGATGAAGATTGACACTTCCTGGCTCTGTTGGGATCAATTTAATAATCAGACATCATAGATCAAGTTTCAATAGATTATGAACATACCAAAGATATACAAAAGTATTTAGAACTAAAATAATCTATTTGCCCAGTCTTTTATTGTTGGACATTTATTTTGTTTCCAATCTCTTGTTTTTAGAAATGAGGCTGAAGTGAGTAATTTTGTATATATGTCATTTTGTCTTGGTACCAGAATATCTGTAGGAGAAATACCTAGATAAAAAAATGCTGGGTCAGTGGTTCCATGAATTTGTAATTTAAAAAATATGTGTTTATTGATTTCAGAGAGAAAGATAGAAACATCAATGATGAGAGAGAACCATCTATCAGCTGCCTCCTGCGTACCCCCTACTGGGGATCAAGTCCACAACCCAGGCATGTACCCTGACCAGGAACCGAACCATTACTTCCTGGTTCAGAGATTGACTCTCAATTTCTGAGCAACACCACCTGGTAAAGTCTGTAACTTTGATAACAATTACCAAATTTCCCTCTATAAGAATTTATTTATTTACCTTTTTACCAGCATTATATGAAATTGCTTGTTTCCTCTCAGCTTTATCAACATAGAGTGTTATTAAAGTTTTGAATTTTTGCTAGTCAGATAGAGTTATCCTTTATGTTTGAGGAATTCATGGCCTTCTCAGGGGAAAGATGCTATCACTTATAATTTATTTATTTGTGTTTTTGGAAGCAAAATTATTATTGTTACAAAATGAATCTGAAGTCACTTTAACAAAATAAGAACATTTGCTTTTGCCTGTTAACTTGTGTATTTAAGTAGTTGAGTCTTGCTTCAAAAAATTCAGAGGACAACTATAAAGATATTAATATTACATAGGCTGAAAACATACAGAGACTGGGAAATTGGGTAAAGAGTAAAGTGGGAGTGGAATTCTGATAAAGACCTGGTTACTACATGAAATGCTCATGCCATTAGATTCCATATAGGTACTGAAAGAGTATTATAAATTTGATTCTGAGTTCCCTGGCGGCCAATGTAAAGCTGAAAACATGGTTACTTATAAGGGGGTCATGGTGAATATAACTTTTACTTTCACTTGAATGTCTTTCCCCCTTCTTTATGCTATTTCTTTGTTCCCACAGGTTTTTGAAGATATTTCAGTTCTAACAGTTGAATTGGAGGTACAAGTGGGTTTTGGGAGCCATAATGTTTGAGTTCAAATTCCAATTATGTCTTTCATGTGACAGGCATGTCACATAATCCATGGATATGTAACATAACCAAGAAATAAATGTTTCCATAAGTTTTCTAAGTTCCTGTTTCCTAAATTATAAAAAGGGAATATCAGTAGTATTTCCTTTAAGAGGATGCCATGAGAATGAAATGAGATCATGTAGACAAAGCACTTAGTACACTGACAATTAATGTGGTAAGCGATCATAAATAATAACTACAACTGTTTTATGTCTATCACCCTCACAAGCAACCCACACTATCTACTTTCTAGATTCTTGCAGGACAATACAACTTTTAATATCTACCTGGTATTCTCTGAATTGCTAATATTGGGTTCATCTGAAGGAAATACTGAAATCCAAAATTGAGGAAATGCAAAAAATTTCATAGGACCTACATTTCTATTCAGGACCGACCCCTTGATTCTGGCATTTCCACAGATGTGGCCAAATGGCTACCTTCCTTATTTCAGGGGAGATGCATTAGAAGATTGCAAATGTCAGTTGCTTTCAGATGAAGATTTGGAAGGAAGACCTTAGTAATCACTGAACATGCTTCTACAGCATAAAACCAAGCTCAGATAGATTGGTTTTTCTTGCACACATAGTCATCAATATCTATGATGTCTCAATATAATCAATTATTATCCAACAGCAGCCAAAGGATGCACAAGCTAATCAGCCAATTTTTACATTTTATTTTTAATTATATTAATTAACATTGCAGACCACTAAGGTAAAGAAACCTCTTAAAATTATTTCTGTGCTAAATGTCCTGCAACTTTCATGGATCAGTCAAGATGAGTTAGGTCAGTGGTCAGCATACTCATTAGTCAATAGAGCCAAATATCAACAGTACAATGATTGAAATTTCTTTTGAGAGTCAAAGTTTCTAAACTTAAACTTCTTCTAAAATAGACTTGTCCAGGCCATGAAATTTTGTGGAAGAGCCACACTCAAAGGGCCAAAGAGCCGCATGTGGCTCGCCAGCCACGGTTTGCCAACCACTGACCTAGGGGAAGGTAAAATAACAATATTGGGGGGAGCCCTGGTCTGTGAATGAATGAGCAGAGCGGAGCTACTCCACTCACTGTATCAGAAACTGGGAGCTGCTACTGGAGAGAAATAAACTTAGCTTGAAGCCACTGTATTTTGTGACACTTTATTTATCCCGATTAAGTTTAGGTAGGTGTATTATTATTCCAATTTTACAAATGAGAGATTGAGGCACAGTCAGTTAAATAACTTGCTCATAATCATTTGGCTAATTAATAAGATGAAACATTTACATTTAGGGAACTTGGTTCCAGAGCCCACATTTTAGATTGCTACATTCCAACTGACCAGTGGCCATTTAGGCAATGGCTCTGATGAAAACATTTAAAATGATCAGATATCTATTAAATGTTTTCATTCTGTGAATTACTCATTTGTAGAAGACAGAATGGACATGATATGACGCTGAATGACTGAGTAGCATTTACCACATTCCATCATTGGGGAGAGA
>JAAGEH010000125.1:19046249-19081360 GCA_011751065.1 Lasiurus cinereus
TTTATAGCACTTTGGGGCCTTTGAAAATCTACAATTTTTGTCACCCTTATTCTCTGCTCTGCCCCACTCCTATTTATCCTGAAGGAGTTTTCAAGAATAAACTATATATAGGCATCCTCTACGTTTCCTTTAGAAAAACTGTACTGGGTTTTAAAGCACTCATCTAAGGCTGACCTTCCAATTTGGCAATTAAAGGAAGATTCTGAACATATTTGTGGTTGACTATTGTATTTAATGGCCCCAGAAAAGACATTGGAAATATTTTTACATCTATTAGGGTTGTCAAAAGTTGGTATAAAAATATAGATTTTCCTGTCTTGTTAACTCTGTCTAATCTTAGTCAACAAATATCTGGACCATATAATGAAGAGACATTTTATACAAAAGAAAAACTGCCAAATAGGTAAGTACAGGGAAGCCATGAACATTATCTCTGGAAATTCTACCATGACCACAATATGCCTTCTTATTCTGGGTGACTTTCATAGTATTCTATAATCAACATTTTCTCCTTCAGCACCCTGAGAAAATAGATATTCAAATGATGGTGTGGCAAATATCTGTGGAGAATAATCACATGCCTGAGGTGTTTCCTGGAGAAAATGCATCTTCACAATTGTCTGTAGGAACAGAAATACTATGATGTTTCTGGTAGGTAATACTACAAATAGGTCAGCCCTTCATATTTAAAAACTGCCTATGCTTACCAAATTAAGGCCAACCTTTTCACCACATCATTTAGCACAAATTAATCATTAGTCTATGACGATATCATCCTTGCTGGACAGTGTGAGACTACATTCCAGTAGTGAATTCTTTGGATGATACTGGCTGTACAGAGTCTTCTATATCTTTGTCCACTATTTCCCTTTATTGTGATTGAATAATGTCTTTGGTGTCCGAATGTCTGGGTTCAAGTCTTGGCTTTTCTAACTTCTAATTGTATGACCTTGGGCAAACTTCTTAAAACTTTTGTTCTCCATTCTCCTTTGATGTAAAATCTGTAATAACAAAAGGGTAATATGCTAATTAGACCAGGTGTCCTTCCGGATGAAGCCGGGGCCAGAGGGAAGCCAGCCAGAGTCCTGGGTGCCTGCAGGTGGCCAGAGGGAAGCCCGGGTCCTGGGTGCTGGAGGGAAGCTCGACTCTGGCACAATTTTTTGTGCAAAGGGGTTCTAGTGGGGATAATAATAGTGCTTACCTTTTGGATCATTAAGCATGTAAAGAGGAAAAGAATGCATGAAAAATGCTCAGAAAGTTGCTTAATATATATCAAGTTGTTAGGAAATGTTATGATTATATCAGGTGGCAATAAGAAGGGTGATCTTTTTGAGGGTTTCTTTGGCAATAGAGCTTCCTTCAATATTTAATACACATCTGGCCTACTTGCTTTGGTCAATTCCACAGTCAGGTATCTGGACAAAGTCAGAGATTAGATTTATAGTCCTTGAGTTTGGAAAGCAGATATTTTTAAATCAAGGTATTAGCTGGCAAGGAACTGGGCATAATTTTCTGCCCTACTTGTGTTTAAACAAAAGTATTTCAGATCATCTCACTCATGAATATGACTAGTTGGATTTTATTTCTTTGTCTTTTCTTGAAACACACCTAGCACTATTAATACCCATTGTGAACTATGTCCATGGTGGATATTTGCCAAACGGTATACCAAACATCATGCAAAGTAGCAAACCTCCAGGTAGCAGGGCTCAACCATGCTGCCCTATTAAGGTTGGTGCTGTCTTGGCTGACTACAATTGTGGACCATGTGTCACTTTTTTTTTTCTTACCCATGCTGACAGAAGCAGTTCACGGACAGAAGAACATCTCATGACCACATGTCAAACACCAACAAAATACTCTTATTGACAGTATTATCCCAGGCATCTTCCCCTCCCATTCCATTACTCCAACACCAGCCGAAGTTTAAGCTCTGTAAGACTTTTCTTTTATAAAGGTTTATAGAGAGAAAATATAAAGACAAGCCCGTGCATTTATAGAAAGGCTTTATTTTGTACCCATTTTCACACATCACCCAGAAGAACTATGAATTCTACTTTCCCCATTTTCATATAAAACTACATACACCGCGCTGTACATGTAAAACAAATTTGGAAAGGAGCCTCAAGCTGGCCTCTGAAATTGTGTAAGCAATTATCACATTTTTGTGCGCAAATGCAGTAATTATATGTGTAATTTGGCAGCTGGGTTTGAAAATTTGGCCTTAAATGGAACATAGGCAGGAAAAATAAATGTTGGAAAATGCCAATATTTTATAAAGATTTTGAATCAAATAATGGTGGAATTATTGCAAGCCATCTTAATTTTTAATTATAATGATCATTACACAATATACAATAATTTTTTGAGGAAAAAAAGAGCTATAGATCAATTGCCCATCGTTTTAGTCAGAAAAAAAAAGCCTCAATTCTTGGGAAGGATAATTGTATTTTTCAGGGGTTATGGTACACATTTCAAAGGCTTTTTCTTCTTATGAAGAAAAGATAGTGATTGCCTACTAGTTCAAGTTCTATGACATATTTTACAATGGGAAGAATAGAACTCTTCATGCTGATTACTTTAGAGAAAAAGTAGTATTAACTCTTTGCTTATATTTGAGCTAGTAATCTTAACTTAGATAAAGCTTTCTTATAAGCATGTAAGCTTTGTATGATTATATCCCAAATGAAGGGCAATTTAGATTTCTTTGATCTAAATTTAAATTGAACTTATGTAGTAAAATCATAGTTTTTATATTGTCATCAAAATTGATTCTAATACACATGGCTTTTGAATGTGGTTATAAGGGATAGTGACTGGGATATAACATAGTTTGACTCTGGAGAAGTGTTATTATCTGACCGGGTAATGTGGAGATTAATTCTGCAGGCTCTGGAGCCAGCCAGCCTGGATTCCAATCCTGGTTTACCATTCTCTTAGCCCTGTGATCTCAAGCTAGTTAATCCTTAACCTTTCTGCACCTGTTTCCTCATCTGGTTAAATGGGAGTGAGGATATGCCTGCAAAATAGAGAATTGAATGTAATAGTCATGTAGAGTTTTTGGTATAATGTTTGGCACTGGTAAGCCGTCAGACATGATAACCATTAAAAAAGTCATCATTTGGGCATAGAAAGGGAGTGGACTGATAATTCTTAGGGGGAAAGAGGTAAGGGAGGGTGCAGAGACAGACTGGATAAAAATCATACACCTATGGATGAGGACAATGGAGGAGAGGTAAGGGCAGAGGGTGAGGCGGGAACCAGGTGGAGGGGAGTTATGGGGGGAAAAAAGAGGAACAATTGTAATAATCTGAACAATAAAGATTTATTAAAACAAAACAAAACAAAAACCCCAAAATTAAAAAAAAGTCATCATTTGCTGTCTAGTATTAAACCTCTGACTATCTAAATCAGAAATGCAATGTGGCTGAAACCGGTTTGGCTCAGTGGATAGAGCGTCAGTCTGTGGACTGAAGGTTCCCAGGCTCGATTCCCGTCAAGGGCATGTACCTTGGTTTCGGGCACATCCCCAGTAGGGGGCATGCAAGAGGCAGCTGATCTATGTCTCTCATCCATGTTTCTAACTCTCTATCTCTCTCCCTTCCTCTCTGTAAAAAAAAAAAAAAATCAATAAAATATATTAAAAAAAAAAAGAAAGAAAGAAATGCAATGTGAAGGGAAGAGAAAGACCCCACCTCTCCTGCCCTCTGCTCCCCGGGTTGAAAACCGGAGTATAAGTTTTGACTCTACTTTTAGTCCTTCTCCTTGGTGGATTCAACTAACACCTATTAAAACAGTATTTTTCACTCTAGTTGAGAAACTGCGTTTGGGAATGTAAAAATCATTTTGCTTCCTCCGATGGCGAATCTGTGGATGTGAAATAGTGGCTAGGAAGGACAGACTACATTTATTGAAAAGAAACCAAACCAGCAGTGTAAATGGGTCTGTAGACTTCAAACCGGTGTTGTTCCAGGGTCAGCTGTTTATGGAAGAGACCATGGGAAACTCACGTTCTCCAGTATGAGGTAATGTCCCTGATCTAATGATGAAGGAAGCAGACAGTGTGGGCAGAGTTCAGTTGTGAGGCTTGATTTCAACTATGGAGCAAACTACTGAGAGCCTTCCAGGCCTTGCTAAACCAGGGGATAAAGGAAGATTAAGAAAGTCTCTTTCTCAAGGAGGCTGCATTCTACTGAGGGAATTACTTAAATACCCAAATGAGTATAATGCATAGAGCAATCTAGTCAGTGCTAAATACCAGGGGACATAAACAAAATGCTCTGGGAATAATAATAATAATAAAAAAAAACCAAGGAGAATATGTAGGTTTATTCCCCACCCTCCTTCTTCTAAGATCATGTGAGAAGAAGTAGCTTTTGAGACAGGCATTGAAGATAAGGAGATTTTGATTAAGCAGATGTAATAGGGCTGGGAAGAAATCCCAGGTGAAGAAAAGAGCATATAAAGGAGGCAGTGAGGAGGGTACAAGTGGGCAATCAGGAATACCTGACTTCCACGGGAACAGGCGGTTACAGGAGGTTCTATTGTATTTGGAGAGCCGCTGAAGGATATGGTGAGTTTGAACATCATTTAGCAAGCAACTGGCAGTTTTTAAAGACAAGGTCTTGATTTGTGCATTATGACAATATGTTTCTTCATGGTGCATCAGAGAATTATTTCGGGGTCTTGTGAAAACACATTTCTGGCTCCTTGTCCCAGAGATGCTGCTTCGGTTGGATTTGGGGAGGGGGTGGCGGGTTGCCCCATAACTTGCACTTCCAACAGTTTCACATGCCAAGTTGATGCTGTGATTCACAGAACACAGGGAAGAGCATTGACTTAAGGCACACAGCCTTTCAAATTTTTTGTTTGCACGTCCTTATTAGTAAAAAAAAAAATTGAAACGCACACCCTCGCTATATATTTTTATTCCTCCCAAATTATAGACAAACAACCATGTCGGTATCTGTTATGTATATTTGCTTCCTAATATTAAACCTCCGACTATCTAACTCAGAATGCAAGAAGAAGGGAAGAGAAAGTACAAAAGTAATTTTCCTCTCACTTCAATTATTACTATGTTTGAATGTGTTTCATGCATTTTGAAAACTTTAAAAATTTGTGATACAGTCATTTAAATGTTTCTTAAATTGACTTAATTTTCAGTACTTTGTTGTTATGGTTTCTGCAATTGAAAAATAATTTTCACAAAACACATAAATCAAAATGGAAGAATTTCCTTACTGGATGTTTGAACTAAATCACCAATTCTTAAAGGGCTTTAGTTAAAATTTAACCAGTAGATTTCCATCATCTCTGATGTCAGTCAGTTCTTGCAAAACAATAGGCAGGTGTTACCACTTTTCATTATCAAAATGGGTTCAAATTCCAAAGAAATTCTTTGGGAGAGTTTTAAACTGGTTAAAAAATCTTGTTTTTACATCTTTAGAATATGCTGATGTGAGATTTAAAAAAAAATAGATGATGGATTCACTAATTTTATTTTTGGCATCCAAATTACAGAACAATGGAAAGCTTTCTACAGAACCTTTTCTGAAATGCCCTGTTAGTACCTCAAGATTCTTTATTCCTTAGAAGGGCAGTTTCTTCTTATTCACTAATGAAACATTGCATTCCCCTTAAAGGGATAGATTGTGTTTATTAATGTTATTACTATTATTATTTAAAAAAATACTTCTAGGTAGTGTGTTATAGACAGTCCATTTGCCATCACAGAAAAGGTTAGTATATTTGGAACAGCTGTCTTGTAAATACAGCTTGGGACAAAGGTAGGTTTACAGGTGTGAGTATGTGAAACACAGAGTTTATTCTTGTATTATTTTCCATATGAACAACTGTCAAACTCCTTTTGCCCCACGCTCTATATGTATTCAGCTCATTTGAGTACTTTGCCAGGGGCAGATCCCTGTGTTGTTGACAATATGTTCGTGGTTACTCCCCATTTCAAATTGTTCTAAAGAGTCAAATCTATTTTAAAGATTAAATAAAATATAAAATTAACGGCATCAATGACATTCTGTAGTACTTTGTGCGTCTGGCTCCAATCCCTTAGCAAATGCTCGCCTATATATATATATATAGCAGGGTGAGTGGAAGTCACAGGTTAGGTATCTGTCTCTGTAACCTTTGCCAAAATCTTTAAAAATTTTGTTCAAAGTAGTGGCTCCATTACTTATACTGCTTTACCATTAAGGAAGTTATTTACTACTGAGGATTTTTCTTATCAGTATATTTTTCTCTTTGGTGGTTTGACAAAAGAAAAAAATTCTTCATGTATGTTATTACTGAAGTACAACCTAGCAAAAACCATATGCTGAGACCTGGTAAAATAGAAATATTGGTATCTTCATTCAAATGATCAAACTTCATAACAGTGTGATTTGTCCCAATTCTTAATTAAAAAAAAAACATTCAGCAACATTTCCCATGCATTTTATCAAAGTGGGTTCAATTCCACTGCAATTCTATGTTTGAAAGACTTTAAACTGGTTTAAAAACTACTATTTGTTGACAGAAGTGTTCATTTTGGTTTGTACCATGTGATTTTGCATGGATTATTTCAGCATTCAGCAAAGCAAAAATTTCTGTAATAACATGGAGCTGTTTATTTTTTACTGTTAAAAAGAAACTACATGTTTAGTGAAATTTTGTAAAGTAATAGATGGAGTGTTGCCTAATTTAAATATCTTTGAAAAAAACCACAAAGGCTTGTCTCTATATATTAGACACTTATTTTTTAATATTTTGTTAATTGTGATTGGTTTATATTATGAGCTATTACTTTGAAGTACAATTCTATATATTCATATCACAACTATTAACTAACACATCAAAGATACAATACACACATAAAATGAAGTTCTTTATTAATGAAAATAAATATAAACCCATGTTTTAAATGGTCTTCCAGATAATTTTGAACTTTTTAAAGCCAGTTAATTTCTTACCACAATTTTATAATGTGTTAGATGAAGAATTTGTACTAGGGCTAGACATGTTACCCCTGCCATTTTCTTTTTCACTTGAACTTGCAAAATTAATATTCTCTGCTCTCCGTGACTTCTTTGTAGGCATCTTTGAGCCAGGCATCCATTTTGCCAGAGTTAGTTTAGTTAAAACTCAGTCATATTGTAATCCCACTATTACATGCATATACCTAAATTGTAATGCATGGATGTGGGAAAGAGGTGAAAGGGTTCTGATCATAGCCTCTGTGTTTGGATCTCTCATGCATCTTATGTACCCTTGACATTCTTACATATACTAGTAGACCAGGGAAGACAATAGCATGAGTCTGTATAGCAAATGTAATTAAGCTTATATAATTTCTTAGTTTTAGATAACAATAAGTATATATAAAAGTTCTAATTATTATCTGCACATCCAAAACATCTTACTCAATCCATAGATATGTGAACCCCCACTGTGGAGACCACTGCTTTGTGAGAATAGATTTGGTGGTGGAAATACGGATAGGCTAAAGGTGGGAGAGATTAGAAGATGAATGAAGTAAGAGACAGATACAGCTGTCCAGGCACACCCAAGAAGTAAAAGACATGTGTGGTCTCAAGGAGCTTTAAAGTACATATAGAGACAGAACATGTTCTCACAATGCAATCCCAGGATAGTTACAAGGCTGTGAAGCAATCATTTGGGCAGGACGGTAAGTTGAGTATGACGGAGGAAGTTACCCTGGCACCTTGATGCATGAAGCTGTGACAGATTGATTCATTTTTCTTGACTGTGTCAGCTTCATCCAGGCAAACAACTCTGAGGGGAATATACTAGTAGTAAGTCCCAAACACTTTATTATGAATAAGTTTTAAAATATTTCCATACTTTCCAGGGTTGTTGTGAGGTCTAAATGTTCTCCACGTTGTCTGCCACATCATATATGGTCAACAATCAGTAGTTATTATTACTAATGACAGGATCAGCATAAGGGCGTTGGATACGGGAAAAGAGAGTATAAAACAGAGAAACCAGAAAAACAAAATGTGGTTTATTTTTTAGCTGACCACAGCTTTCAAACAAACACCTGGTTGCTGGGTCACTCAGGACATTCCCAGAGACCATATGGAGCTTTGCGCTTGGGGGATTTGTGGGGTTGGGAGGTGGTGGGGGAGAACAATTTATGTTGATTTGCTTCCATCTGTTGTCTATCAGTGATCAAAAATCACTTAACAGTGTTCCACTTTTGGTTTGTGTTATTTAGCCTTTCTGGGCAGCTCCTGGGGAGAATGGAACCTTTATAAGTCTTATTGAAATGGACCTGGATTTAATAGCTCCAGAGGACTGCCTCTCTCCGAAGAGAAAGCTGAATCAGCCAGCAAAGGTAAGATAATAAGCAGATGAGGGCGACAACCTAGGCTTTGGTCATAGATAATGCCTTTGCTGGGACTCTTCCATTGGGGAGTAAGGCGAATGGGTGATGCCTGGGGATGGGTGGAACAGAATGAATATAGAAGATGCATAAATCGGATCTAGTACATGAGCTCTTTTCTGTACAGTGGCCATATCTCTCCGATCAGGTATTATTATTTGAGCAGAATTCTGAATCACATAGGAAAATCAGACATATGCTAGGCAGAGAGGACATTAAGTGCAAAATCTTCTTTGAGGCAAGAGCAGAAGAGGACATAGAATATTTGAGAAGCAGAAAGGAAACCAGTGTGACTGGATTGAGGGCAAAGGTGGTAAGAGAGGTGGTCAGAAAGACAGTAGGTGGCTAGGCTATTAGGGGTTTTCTAAGCCATGGTAGGTCTTGGGCTTTTGCTCTCAGACAAGTGGAAGCCATTTGGAGAGTTTGAGACCAAAGAGTGACATGATGTGGCTTATGTTTTTAAAGGATCATTGGGCTTCTGGTAGAGAACAGATATACAGAGGGGTGAAGGAGGAAGCTGGGAAACCAGCTTGGAGAGTCTTGGATCAGGTGATGGCTACAGAGGTGTGAGACATTGGCTTATGGTATTTTCAATTAGGGTTTGATATGGACGGATGTGGCATGGAAGAGAAATCAAAGGTGATTGTAAGAGTTTTGGCCTGAGCAACTGGAAGAAGAGAAATGAGTTTCACCAAAACCAAGTTCATTTATTTTGATAGGACTTTTATACTCGTCTATTTGGCCAATAAGAAAGGAATTTTCACTAAGATCCTCCAGAGTAAAGAGCATGAAGTTGAGTTCACCTATCATGAATTTTGGTGACTTTTAATCACTTTAATTAGTAGATTAAAATGTAAAATTTTCATTAGGCATTCAGTCTGGCTATTGTATCTCTATTAAAGAAAAAGGATTAATTAGTCCTAGAAGTGATAAATTGCATAAGTAGTATGTGTGTATGTGAACACGCATGAGTGCTTGGGGGGAAGGGAGTGGTGATGAATATGTGCTTATTTTTAGTTGTCTTCCCTTAGAACTCCCCATACAATAATTTCAGATTGCTTAAGATGTTGTCATGTTGATTTTCATTGATATTGATGCTAAATACTCTAAGAATATCTCTGGCTCATGAAAAAGGCCCTTAAACATTTCAATGATTTATGAAACAAAGAGGTTTCCTCGATGTCTGCGAAATAACAGCAATGACTTCAATGAATGCAGGAGTAAGCATTTATTATAGCACCTGGAACACAGTTACCTGGTTGCTTTCTGTTCCATTAACATGTTGTGAGAAAGTCTTGATGGAGCTTTTAGCCATAAAACATCTTAGAGTGTAATCTGTTTTTAGAAGATTAATTCCACCTGAAATAGTGAAGCATATGATAAACAACCTAAAGGAGATCAGATAAATAGATCGTGTTACAGCCGATGGCAATCATATTCTTCTACTCTTAAGGAAACTTTGCAGGAGAAAAAAGGGGGATGAGAAAAGTGGGCTGAAGCATGCTTATTGGATGAAATCAGGCTATTCCTGCCAAGGTGTGTTAAGGGAGGGAATAAATAGGACCTTTTTCAGTTAAAAAAAAGTTGTATGCACAAAACTTTTTTAAAATAAATTTTTCTACAAGTATTTGAAAGTCTCCTCTC
Source organism: Lasiurus cinereus (assembly GCA_011751065.1). Taxonomy (NCBI): domain Eukaryota; kingdom Metazoa; phylum Chordata; class Mammalia; order Chiroptera; family Vespertilionidae; genus Lasiurus; species Lasiurus cinereus. The sequence continues at coordinate 19,056,298 of JAAGEH010000125.1, forward strand.
CCCAACTCCTTTCACCCCCCCAAACCTTCCAAACTTTTTATTTATTTATTTTTAACCTGAGGTTTTAGAACAGAGTGTGCTCAAACTCCAGAATCCTGAAGCCTAGGAAAGAAGCTTACAGATGAGATTTATTTGGCAGAAGTTCTACTTGGGACAAAGAATTCAATTAAAAAAGGGAAATAATTTGATTTGTCCTCTGACTCTGGAGGGACCACAGAGTGTAAGATTTTGCTTGACATGGTTTAAATTCTTAATAATAGAAGTCAAAGTACATTGTTGTTGGAAATGTCAGTAAGAAAGAAGTTCCACATCTGTTGCTCACCATAGCTGGGCAGGAGAAACTGGTCCACATTTTGGTGCAGCTCAAGACACATTCTGATTAGCAAACACTGAGTATCTAGCCAGTTAATGCCCTGTGGAAAGACACACTTTATGACAAATAACAGTCGTTAGAGTTTTAGACAGGCTGGTACAGGGAAAGGATATGTTTCTTACTCGGGGGTATAGCATACGACATTTACCACCCTAAGGAGATGTTGCAGATGGAAAATATTATCAATAGTGGCTTGGGCATCCTGTCAAAGGAGTTTTTAGACATATTTACAGATGATATACCCATGAAAGTGTGAGTGCTTATGGAATGTTCCAGAACCTTTGGACTCTGATGTCATTTACTAGTCATCCTTTGATGATGAGCTTGATTTGACATTCTCTAGGCTTTTATAATATACTAGTGGCCTGGTGCATAAAACTCATGCACATTAAAAGGGGATTAATAGAGGAAATAATTTAATATTGCTATTTGCCCTTTCTCTATAATAGAAGTGTCAGAGATGAAAGAAAATTAGTAAAATGTATATGAAAACCTTCCTCCTGTCAGAGTCTGGGGCACACCAGAGTCAAGTTCCCACCCACCCACATGCACCTCAAAATCACATGAGACCCAGACCCGGCTGCCCCCCCTTCCTCCTCCACTGGGCAAGATCCACACCCGGCCAGTCCAACCCTTGTCAAACCCTGCTGGGAAGGGGTTGTAGCCTCAGTCCCCTGGCCCAGCACCAGGATGGATGCATGGCCTGAGGTTCCCCAGCCAAGAACGGGGTGGGAGTCATGCCTTGAGGTCCTCCATCAAGCCCCACCAGGTAGGGGACATGGCCTGTCAAGCCCCGCTGGGTGGGGGACATGGCCTAAGATCCTCCATCAAGCTTTGCTGGGCAGAGGCGTGGCCTGAGTTCCCCCGACTCAGCACTGGGGGTGCACCTTGAGATCCCCCATCAAGCCCCACTGGGTGGAGAGGGCATGGCCTGAGGTCTTCTGTCAAGCCCAGCCAGGCAGGGGGGCACAGCCTCAAGTTCCCTGGCCTGGTGCTTGGGTGAGGGGTGCCACCTGATGTCCTCTGTCAAGCCCTGCTGGGCAGGAGGTGCAGTATGAGGTCCCCTGGCCTGGTGCCAGGGTTGGTGGTGTGACCTAAGGTCTCCTGTCAAGCTCTATGGGGGCAGGGGAGGGCATAGCCTCAGGTCCCTGCTGATTGCTTGTTAAAGGTCCTTATGGGAACTTGGCCTCAGATGTGAGTGCAGCTATCTTTGTGATGGAGTGATGGTCAATTAGCATATTATCTCTTTATTAGATAGGATTGTCTCTCTTTTTAAAATTTTATTTCTCAATTTCACTTTACATTAAATATTGTTTTTATTATTTCAGGTGTACAGCATAGTGGTTAGATAATCATACACTTCACAAAATGTTCCCCCTGATATTTCTACCTGGCACCATACACAGTTATTATATAGTATTATTGATTAGATTCCCATGATGTATAATATTATTGACTAGATTTTAATATATATATATTGCAATATGTAATTACCAATGTGTACTTATTAATCCCTTCACCTATTTTTACTCAGCCCTTTAACCCCCTTCTCTGTTTCTATGGGTCTGTTTCAATATTGTTTATTTTGTCATAATATCTTTTATATTCCAATTTCAGGGAAACCTGATGTAATGAAGTAGTCATGCATTTATTTAGTCATTTAGTGAGTTAACATTCATTCAGCACCTATTTGTATGGAATTAAGCTAGGCAATGATAAAGAAGAAAAAGATATTTTTCTTATAAAGATTGCTATTATCAGGTAAACAATAATATAGTAATTATCATTATGCTTTCCCAAGATATAAGTCCTGGTTGAGATGGGATGACATTAATAACAACACATATTTCTCAGATTCTCCTCTCATCTAAAACTGCAGGACCTCTACTTCTGTAAAAGGTTCCAGCAGTTATTGTTGAGAGTCCCATGTGGTTTCTAATGGAAACCACATGTGGTCCATGTTTTCACCCTACTACTCAGGCTTCCTTTTGCTTAGGTCTCTAATCCTTGCACTGCATCTGGGGTCCACCTCATTGGCTGAGTAGCATTGCTGCTGATGTGTGGGATTCCTTAGGTGGCAGCTGTGCATCACACTTTCTGGGTCTTCAGGATGCCAAAGCCACATCAGATTCCTGGCAGAAGTAGAAAAAATATCTTTTGCCTAATTTTGAGTCACATGATGATGCAGGGATATGTGTCTTATAGAGCTCTACTATGGCAGTGCTTCTGTGTTTATTCCAGCTTTTCCTCCTTGATTCTTCTCCTGTCCCCCTCCTCTTCACACCCATCACCACAAACTTAGACCAAGTTCACTGGGATTGGGAGTGGAGGGCAGTGAGGGTGGGATGGACAAATCCAAGCAATAGGTCTTAACTTAGGATCATGTCTTCCTCTAATAATCACTATTATTTATTAGCTGGCTTATATATCTGATTCCCTTCTCCCATAGGATAGAATTCTTTTAGATCTTGTTGCAAATAGACTTGTAGTTGGCCTACTTTATGAGGCCCAGAGGCATGCTCAAACATTACAGGCTAAAGTCTATTATCTATCTTATCTATCTATCATCTATCTATCATCAATCATCTATGATCTATCTATGATCTACGATCGACCTATGACCGACCTATGGTCGATCTAATGATCAATCTATATCTATGGCTAAGTAACCAACTGTATATCCATCTGACTGTCTGACTGACCAGCTGGTACAAATTATGCATACTGGCAATCTAAATATATAAAAGGCTAATATGCTAAGTGTCTGTCTGGGTAATGACATCATGTAGAAAAGCCTGGCTTCTTAGCTATTTCTTCAGCCTAGGAATATGACTTGCTTTATAGCCAGGTAGAAACATTTTATATTTTAACCAATGTCTGTGAAGCATTTTTCCTGTGCCTCATCTCATTTTATCATCACAGAAGTGCTGGAGTAGGTAGATAAGAGACTTGGTGAAATTCTGTTTTCTTTTCATTAGCCAGAAAATGGAAATTTAGAAAACTTAGAAACTTGACTCAATTAAAAAGAAGTAAGAAATGGTGGACCTTGAAAATGACTTCAGGTTTTCTCACTGTGTGGAATATAGTCAAACACTGCTGCAGTTAAATATTTTACCCTTTATTCTCTCTGTGTGATCTACAATAATAATCTGCTTCATGTTGATATTTACTGCTGTGTTGCTGACAATTACCTGAAAGAGAAGTTGGGGTGCTTCACTGGGCTTAAAAAAGTTTGGCTAAATTAGAAAGCAGGTCTAATTAAGCAAATTTATCTATATATGTGAAGTTCTCACTAGCACTGATTGCACATGTGTGTTCCATCTGTCATTGTTAATTGTGAATTTGGTTGACACTTCTGTTATAGAGAAAGGGTGAATAGCGATATTAAAATATTTCTTCTAATTAATTTCCTTTCAATGTACACAAATCCATGCACTGGGCCACTATTTAATATATATTTGAATTTCATCTTAAAGTGTTTTTTGTAGAAAGTATCTCATTTTACTCACAAGAGCCTAGAGGTTTTTATCCATTTTACAAATGAAGACATGGAGGTTCAGAAAGATTAAATGATGAGGGTTTCCACACAGATTCTACAGTGTGGAAGTCAGGTCTCTATGCTCTGTGGCCTCTACATATCTCTATTAGCTTTCTTTCCTCCTACTCTCTCTCTCTCCACATGAATCCTATGCCCCACTCCCAGAGAAGAGAACTGTGCAATTTTCTGAATGCTCACAAAGGAGGAAGGAAAGAGTGTAAGGAATTGAGAAAAGTGAGAGTCTAAGTGGGTGAGGAAGGCAGGATTAGGCAGAGGGAGAAGCTGATATGCCATGTGGTTGCAACTAAAGTCTCAGACAATCCTGTAGGAAAAGTAACCTTGGGTGAAACAGTTCCTGAGGCTGAGTGAAGAAGGAAGAGGTAAACAGCATCGGATATTGTCAGCAGCTGGGGGATGGGTGAGTCATCCCTGAGGAACACTAAAGTTTCTACTACACATGTTTTCCTTCCACTTTAATGTTTTTTACTTAATTGCTCAAAACCATGCCACCTTTTAGTTTCTTTCATATTTGAATTATTTTTTGTCTTATGCAACTAATTTTTCCTAGAGTTTCTAATTGACATTCTTTTTCCCGCCCCACCATAACAAAGTAAACATATGTTTTAATCAAATTGCTAAGCTCAACTTGCTTCTTTGTTTAAATAAAAAAATGAAATGAAATATACTTTCTTTTTAGAGGTGCTTTCCTTGGATCTCCCTGACCTCCCATCCCATTCTGGAATAACTGTTTTCTGGTTCTGTTACACAGCTCCCTCTTGGGATATATTTTCATTGAACTCCTGTTAATAGAAATAATCTTTCTTCTTTCTCATGTTTCTTTTTACAGCCTCAACTTATTTTTTAACAAAAGGATAGTGGAGATTAACTGTCTAAAAATGCATTGTTTTGACATAAATAGAATGCTGGAGTCAAAATAATTTCTACTTATAATTCTATAGGGTGACTCTTATTATCTTCTAGCTAAGTTACTGGTGAGAAATCTGGTTCTTCTATGATTCTCCTTCCTTTGTAGGTAACCGATCCTTTTTTGGTGGTAATTTTTGGATCGTCATATTACTCCAGGGATCTGAAATCTAGTTAAATTATCAGAGGATGAGTTGTCTTTAGGTCATCCTCTTAGGCATTTTTTTAAAAAATTTCATTGTTGAAAGTACTACATATGTCCCTTTTGTTCCTCATTGACTTCTTCTAGCCTGCCCCCTCCCTCCCTACCTTCACTACACTGTTGTCTGTATCCATGGGTTATGCATAATTGCATACAGAGTCTTTGTTTAATCTCTTTCCCCCCCTCCCCTAGCTTCCCTCTCAGATTCACCAGTTTGTTCCATGTCTCTGTTTCTGGGTCTGTTTTATTCATCAGTTTATTTTGTTCTTTAGATTCCACATATGAGTGAGATCATGTGATACTTGTCTTTCTCTGACTGGCTTATTTTGCTTAGCATAATACTCTTTTGGTTGCCCTTTTATCTCATGGCTTCTGGCTTTCCTCAGCTCAGGAAATAAGTTTCCAAAAAAATTTCCCCCTTCATTTCTTAGTCTCTTTTTGTATTTTGTTTGCAAATCTCCTCCCTCAATCAATTCCCTGTTTATTTCCCATTTATTTGTAATTCTCTTCAGTGTTTCGGGAAACTTTTCTTTTTTTTGCTTCATCCTTTCTATCAAATTTGTTATGATAGTCCTATTTTTAATTGTCAAAATCTCTTATCTTTGATTGCTCCTTTTTATGACAATCCATTGTTTACAAATGCAACTTTTCCATAATCCAAGGAAAGGGAATCTGAATGGAGCACTGAAGTTACACCTTATTGATACATCTGACTGTCTGGTGATAATTTCTTTCATTGAGCCCTATGAAAATGATTTAAATGAGTTGCAACTCATTTTAATTTTGTTTAAATCCTATCTGGAAATTTCTTAGGCTCTATCATGATTTTTAGGCATTCTCTAGGCCTCCCTTACTGGCAAAATGGGATTAAAGCAGACGGGACAGCAAAAGTCAAAGTCAATTGGGTTTATTCAAAGTGAGGGCATATGAGGAGCTGCCATTGCATATAGACAAGGGAGTATGATAGAGAGAAGGAAAGTTATGGTGGGAGGTGTTATTTTAGAGAAGTTCATAGAATGTAGTCAGTTGCTAGAGGTTTTTTTGGCAAAGAACGATGAGAGGCTCCAATTTAATGTATTCCCCTTTATCCATGATCTTCATTGCTGAAGTAATCGCAAACATATAAGTACTTACTGTAAATAAAGGATAAGAGACCGAGAAATCATTTCTAATACCATGAGATAACAGTGCTGATGAATCACTTCCCTCCTAAGAATTTGAGATAGTTGAGATTTCAGAAGACTTCAGTTTCATGTAATATGTTAGTTATTTTTACATTATAAAGTCTGATAGTTGTGAGTGTTGCCTAGGTTGTAATAACTGAGGTTGAATTATCCCTGAAGGCTTTTTGGCATAATATTATACATTATTAGTTTAGGCTTGGGAAAGGAGAAGCAGTAACTTCTAGCCCTGGCAAAACTTCCACATTTTACCCTAACCCTTTTAGTAAAAGTATCTCTTTTTTGGGGGACTGAGGGTGCGCGGGAAGGAAGCACTAGACTGAGAATTTAATGCTCTTGGGAAAAAAAAATCTGAAAAAGAGCTTTCTACTGATAAATGGAAAGTTTTTGTCTCTCAGGGTTACAGAATGTTATCAGTAGTATTATGTGATGGCCTGGCTCAGAGTTATATGATTCACCTATAAAACAACTGCATCAGTGAATGTACTCAGATTGGGGCACTAATTCCAATCAAGTCTATTAGATGGAGTCCCTGCCCTTTGCTCTTTGGTGTCTTTCCAGATGAAGCAGGGCAGGGTTCTGTGCACAGTTGAGATGGATACAGTAAAGGCTATTGGTCTATTCATTTCCTCTGAGACTTTGCTGGCAACCTTTGGAAATACCCAATCTTTGTATAGAGTTTAGAGTTTATTGAGAAATATGCTCTTAAGAGAACATTCAACTTGGAAGTTTTGAGAAAGGGAAGTAGCAGCATATGGCCATGAGGATGAAAATATTTATTAAAATTAAACATTAAGTATAAAGTCAAATGCACATTAGTTTTTAATCTTATAAACAGTAAATTAAGTCCAGTAGCTTCAAATGGTTACACAAGACAAGCTTTCTCTCTCAAGACTCATCACATCAATATACACATAGAAATAAAACCAAGGTTATCATTATGTAAATTTTGTTTCACCATTATCTTTTTTTAAGCATTAGCCCCTCTCTTAAATTTTGAAATATAGAGGCACTGGTAACAAATTTCAAATAATAAGAAAACCCACACACAGTTATAGATCTGCAAACATTTTTCATGGTTAAAGAGCTGTTGATATTAACCACTGAATAATTTCTTAACACATATAAAAGGCTTTCCCCCCCTCCTGTCCTACCCATCTTCAAAATCCAGGAGACCTCAATATTTGAGCTATAGGCAGTTGAATCTATAAGCAAACCTTTTAAAGGAGCTTAATACAAGCAAGTACAGTTTTCTGATTAATCACATAACATTTTAGAAACTTGTTGTAAGTTTCTATGTAAAAATTTTTGCTCTTTGTTAATAGTCTGTGACAGGGTAAGGGTACAGATTTATACCTTACAAAGAAAAATCCAAGTGAACATATTTTGTTTAAATTAATAAAGAACTAGAAAGAGAATTAGGGGTTGAAGGATTAGGTAATGAATAAGAGAAAAAGATGCAGATGAATGAAATATTACTTCCTTCATGTGGCATATTTCAGGGAATCTTTAATTTACCTGAATATGGCCATGACTTATGCTTAGAGTATTGTATTAGAATTCCTAGTAGAAAGGGATTTAGATATACACGTAAAGTTAAATATGGTTAGACAGTAAAATATTGATTGCTTACCACAAACAATGCACCAGGGTATCTAACACTTGTTTTCTTTGTGGAACATAATAAGGTAATTTATCCCTAGCTGAGTTTTATTTGTGAAAAATTTGGTTTTTTGGTGCCGTAGATTTAAATGCATTTTGTGTGTCTCAAACAGCTCTCTGCTTGTGCTATAATCATGTGCAGTTTGTGGCAGCACTTTGGTAATCATCACCTTGGAAATAGGGATGCTTCCTTCTTCTTTTAAATAGTAAAATACAAGGCTCAGCAGTAAAACAGCACTCCAGATATAAAAGCTAATGACTAATAGGAGAGTTCTGACCCTCTGAATTGCGTTTACTGTTCACCAATGATTATGTCATTAGGAATGAATTAGATAGTCAATGAGGTGAATCTTCAAATCAAAGCTGCCACTTTGAAATTTTCAATAATCTGTTCACTTGTAGGAATAGGGTTGTATTTAACAGCCATTACCATTCTATTGCTGGGGTTATGCGGCCGTGAAAAGCAGTTTTCTTATGGTCTCATTTCTCTCTCTCTTGCTCTCTTTCTTGTAACTGTATTTTTTAAAGCTTACATTATCTGATTATTTACTCCTATTATGAACAGCAGACTAGAGCTGAAATAATTTGCTATTTACTATCCAGAAATCACAGGGGAACAGAGTGGGGAGGCTGAGTAGAGTTAGAAGGCTGTACAAACAGTGGACATTCTAGAAATATTGATGGGTGATGACTCTTGCTCTTGCCTCATATTTTTCTGTATAATGTTTTTAATGTAAAGAAACATAATGGTTATTATTTTTTGTCTACTGAGAAAATTCATTGATTATATATATAGTTTTGTATGCTCATTTTTTAAAGCCTCACCCAAGGATATATTTATTGATTGAGAGAGAGAAGAGAGAAATATTAATCAGTTGCGTCCGGACCAGGGATTGAACATGCAACCTTTTGGTGTACAGGATAATGATGCTCCAACCAACTGAGCCACCCGGCCAGGGCTGCATACCATTTTTTTTTTTTTTGGTAGATACTCAACTATTTGTGTAAAATGGAATAATAGCTACAATAGTAGTTGCTGTGTAGTGCATATTTGCTGTGTCCTGGATGCCATGCTAGGAACAGTATCTGCATTATCCACGTAGTCCCTATTATACACCAAGCAGATGCAAGGTGGGATAAAAAGGGAATTGACTAAGATGCAAATAGAAATATAAATTTTCACTGGAGGCAAACTTCCTTCCCCCACTGAGAATTAATGATTTAGAGGACAAACATGCAGTATTCTCTAGGAATGCAGAGGAAAAATATATAATAAAATTGGCTGCAGCAGAAGAGTTGAGGAAAGAAAGCAGATGAGTAACAAAGTAACAAGGAACAATGTAAGAAGAAAACTCGCATAAAAAAAAAAATGAAAACAAAATAACTTGGAGTCAGTGAATTGGAAGAGTTTGCCATGATTCAGGCAAAATTCCTGAACTGGGAATTATGGAAATAGCAATTATTGATAAACTAGTTTGAATTTTCTAAAGTTCAAGGTTGAAGAAAAATATTTCCTCTTGGCCCAGGTATTATTTAGAAGCGTGTTGTTTAAATTTTAGTTTTTTGAGATTTTTCCTATCTCCTTTACCAAAAGTTTTCCTCAGAAAGTGGTCCACATGAAACTGGGCACCACGGAATTGAATCAGAATTTCCTAAATGCAGAGTACTAAAGTGGATTTCTAAATAGCTACCAAGAGGACAAAGTCAAATATATTTGGGACATACCATGTAAAACAAAGTTAAGCAGATTTATTTCCTGCAAATATTAGTTCCTTTAAACTAAGAGGAATGAGGAATTTCTAAGAGGGGAATCAAGTATGTAACATTTCCCAAACATTTGGTCATTTAGCCTCCACCCTGTTTTTTCCTCAATTAACCAAATCGTGCAATATGTTTCGAATGGACTGAGGCTCTACACATACGGAAATGGAGGCCCAAAGACTTAAGGACACACACAGAAGGAATGATGGAGCTAGTACTTGAACTTTTCCTAATGCCCGAATTTGTACTCCTTGGTGCCACACTCTCTGGAATAGGTTATAGTTCTTATACAAGGGAACCATTAAATATTTACCCCAAAATATCAGAGTGATGGATCAGTAGGAATATGATGAGTAAAATGTTATCAATAGTCACTTACAAAACAGATTTCTTCTTCTTTTTAAAAAAATCTATTCTTATTGATTTCAGAGAGAAAGGGAGAGGGAGATAGAAACATCAACGAAGAGAGAGAATCATCTATTTGGTTGCCTCCTGCACTCCCCACACTGGGGATTGAACCCGCTACCTGGGCATATGCCAGGATTGAACCATGATCTTCTGGTTCATAGTTCGATCGATGCTCAACTGCTGAGTCATGCCAGCCAGGCTGGAGATTTCTTTCCATAGTAAGAATACCATTCTCGGCCAAGATTGAAACTTTTATCCAGTCTTTAATCTTTCTAAATGAAAAAAGGAATTATTTTTACAGGATGTTTTAGATTGATTCTATATTGTTTTCAAAGTATATGCTCAAATCACTTATTTCCTGAATATGTCTTTTGAGAAAATGACTCATCAAAACAAAAATCAGATTTTCAGAATTATCTCCCTTGAAACATATTTTTTATCACAATAAGCTACATCCAATTAATGTTCTTTAGAGCAAAAGACATTCAATTAAGTTCATATTTCAAAGGTAACCTCTCTGTAGAAAAGCGAGTTCACATTTTAAAAAATGTCCTATATTCTAGTCCTATATTTACAGTGAATCAAGCTCAATTTGGTAGGGGTAAGGTAGAGGAGGATACCTGGCTTAAAATGGAATTGTGTATGAACCTGCTGAATTCAAATTTTAATTGATTGCAATAGTTGATTCTATTTCTGATGTTAAGTGGCATTCAAGGTTGAACCAAGTAGACTCTAAATGAACAAAAACCATCCTAGAATGTGTTTCCTCTTATAATTCATTGATTTTTGAAGTCATTGGAACACTTGTTCGCTTTTTTTAAAGATGTCTGCCATCTGACATATCCTTTGCTGAGTGTTCGGAAATAGGCTTTGCTCTTTGCTTTGTGTTAGAAGATGGATTATTTCCCCTTAGCCTGGCTGGTTTATCTGCATCTGCAGTAATTAGTTGGGTGGTGAATTAAATAAGTTACACCTGAGTTAGTTGAGAGCTTTAATCTGCCCGCATGAGTAGGAAAATTCTAAGCTTCCACTGAACTGAAAATCCAACTCACTGGCAGGATAGAGAGTGACAATGGTAGCAGCTAATGAGGTTCTGTTGGAAGAGATTGAATAATCACTTAATAATCCATCCATTGGCTGATCCGGCTTTCAGGACAGGGCATTGTCACACACATGGCCTGGCCACCTGGGCATCTGTGCTCAGTGGTTTGTGTAACCCTTTCAGGAGAGTCCACTCCACAAAGCATCAACAACCACATTTTAATAATAGGGGCAAATGTATGATGGACTTGTGTTTCTTAATCAAATTGAAATTCTGCATTTGGCTAACAGGATCTTGTACTGAGGGGAAAAAATGGTTGTTTCATCTTCTGTTTGTTTCTGAGAGCCAGCAACAAGCTCTTGGAATCAATATTCACAATGGGTTTTCAAACACTTGGCAGAAAACATCAATAGCCTCTGCTCACACCCTGTCACCCTACCCTACATATATTTGGTGGATAGCTCTCGCTGGTTGGATGGTTAGATTTTGCACCTCTCTCTACTTAACCTCAGCACTGTGGACTAATTTCAGAAGAGTTAGAAAGTTGCTTCAAAAAAGTTGCATTTTGACTTCAGCTTCACTCGAGGCCTGGGCCACTTGACCAAGTTGCAGAGCCAAAGACTGTGGACTCCAGTCCTAGCCTCTCTCTGTTTACCCCACAAGATAGCTCATTCCATTGAGAGAAGCTTTAGATGTTTAAATGTAATGTTAGAAATAACAAGTGTATACTGTCTACTTTCTGGTCATTGGTTTATCTGGAGAATGTTTATCCACACACATGAAAGGTATTTGTGGATGGCTGTCTTGCAACTGTTAAGGCCACTGTGTTTCCATGTAAGCACCTCTCCTTGCTTGATAATGGCATAGTTTTTCAAACTTTTATCCTTTTGGTCAAATTCCTTTAGGAGGTCACTGATTTTTCTCCATGTACCTGTTAAGACATGGCGCTCAAAACTAAACACAGAACTCCAGTTGGGAGTTTGACATAGACTTAATTTATCCTTATTCTGCAGAGCTCAGAATGGAATTTTCCACAGAGACAATCATGTTGTGAGTAAATGGGACAGTTTTATCTTTCCTTTTCCAATCTGTATGTCTTTTTTTCTTCTCTTTCTTGCCATATTACACTTGTTAGGACTTGAGGACAATATCACATAGAAATGGTAAGAATTAACATCTTTGTTTTGTTTCTGGTTGTGTGTGTGCTGGGGGTCGGGGGGGAGGAAGGAAACATTCAGTCTTTCATTATAATGTATGATATTAGCTACAGATTTTTTGTATATGTTCTTTATAATTTTTAGAAATGAGTGTTATATTTTGCTAAGTATTTTTCTGTATCTATTGATAGGTCTACATGGTTTTTGTTTTTTAGGCTAATATAGTGACTTATAATGATTTTTAAATATTAAACTAGTTTAGCTTTCCTAAGATAAATAATTGTATTATTCATCTGATATATCACTGGATATCATTTGTTAATGTTTTGTTGAGGCTTTTTATGTGTATTTAAAGAATACTGGTCTATTTTCTTGTAATGTCTTTGGTTTTGGTATAAGGATAATGCTTGTAAAATTAGTTGGGACATGCTCCCTCTATTTCTGTTTTTTTTTTTTTTGAAGAGAATGTGTAGAATTGGTGTCATGTCATCTTTAAATGTTTGCTAGAATATGCCAGTTAAACCATCTGGGACTGGGGATTTCTTTTCCAGAAAGTTTTAAACTACAAATTCAATTTCTTCTTCCTTTTTTTAAAAAAGAATTTTTATGGATTTCAGAGAGGAAAGGAGAGGGAGAGAGAGATAGAAACATCAATGATGAGAATCATTGATTGGCTTCCTTCTATGTGCTCCCTACTGGGGTTGGAACCCACAACCCAGGCATGTGCCCTTGACCGGAATTGAACCCAGGACCTGTCAGTCTGGAGGCACTCTACCTACTGACCCAAACCAGCTAGGGCCAAATTCAATTTCTTTAATATTTTTAGACTTCAGGTTATCTATTTTATTTTGGGTGAGTTTTTGTAGCTGGTGGTTTACAAGGAATAGGTTCATTTCACCCTTGTTTTTGTATTTATATTTATAGTAGTTCCTTCTGATATTAATATTTTTGAGGTCTATAATAAATTTCTCTATTTTTGGTACTGATAATTTGTCTCATCTCTTTTTCCTCTTTAAGATTGTTAAACATTTATTAATTTATTAATCTTTCAAAGAATCTCTTTGTTTTATATATTTTCTCGATTGTCTTTCTGTTTTCAACTTTGTTGATTTCTTCTTTTTATTCATTTTCCTGCTCAAATGGGGCTTATTGTGTACTTCTCTAAGCTATCACTTCAAGAAACTAGAATGTTTTAAAACATAAGCATTTAATGCTATGAATTTCTCTCTAAGAATTTTGTTTAGCTCAATTATTTTCTAATTTCCCTTGGGGATTTTATTTTTCTTTTACCCATGGATTAGAAATGTATTGTTTAAATTTCCAAGTATATGGAAATTTTCCTATTATTTTTCTGTTATCGATTTATAGTTTATTTTTGTTATGGTCGGAGAATATACTTTGTATGTTTTAAATTCTTCTAAATGAAAATTTAATTTGTGACACAGGATATGGTCTACAGCTATGAAGGGAAGTCAGCCTTTAATAGCCATGTCCCCTGCCAGAGTCATATTTGATGGTAAAGAATGAGAAGGTGGGTCATATGCATAACGGTCCTTTTTTTATGGGTTTGATGGATGCGTGGTATGTTTTGTTTCCACCAATGAAAGGAAAACCAGGCCAAACTATTCTGAGAAACTAAAATTTACAGTAGCAACCTAAGATATTTAATGGGCCCAGGAGTAGAGGTGCAAATTGTAAGGTAATTAAATCTACATTTTAGTACATAAGGTACAGTCTGCTTATAGAACTGATTGGATGGGAACACCAGGAGAGAAGGACATCACAGATTCTGATGTTCTTTCAGGAGGAGGGTGACAGTATCTGTCTTTGTCATTGGTTGAGTTCTGTCCTTTGCAGACCCCAGGCTGGTGCCTGCCACTTGTGGTCTGTTGAACATCGCTTGGATGTGGTTAGCCAGCAACTGCCATATCTGCACGCCTGCTTCTGTGGCTCAATGCAAATTAACCGCTGGCCACTGGATGCCACTCTTCTGTCAGAGTTTTGGTTTGTCTACCCCTCTCTGCTAAACTCCTCCCATAGAATATCTATTTCTGGTTCTGCCCAAGAGTTACAACATGAAGTTTGATAAAATCATTTAACTGATCATAACGTCCATCTCTCCAGCGAGCTGATCCCCGGGTTAGACAAACCACAAAAGTTTCAGTTCCAGTTTGCTTGTATCCAGGTTTAATCTGAGTCATCAAAAGCCTTTTCCACTCGCAGGCTTTCTCCTGTTGTGATGATCTTGCTGAGGCCAGAGCTTGGCTTTGCCATGCCTGTCCCTCTCCTTGTCTTTAATCAGGAGACATATGAGCATATTTAAGTTTTTTTGCAACCGTCTCATTTCTCACTACACCTCTTCCCTGACTCTCTTGGGCTTAGTGAGGTACCCTTTCCACCAAACTTTCCCAGCATCTTAGATGTATTTCTATTAACCCTTTAGAGATATTCTATTTATTTATTTATTTGGGGAGGCTGGTGGGATGGAGGAACATGTGCAGGCTTTTTTGTTGTTGTTAATCCTCACCCCAGGATGTTTTTTTCTGTTGATTTTTTTTTTTAAGAGAGAGAGTGGAAGGGAGAGAGGAAGAAGGGAGAGAGAAACATCAATGTGAGAGAGACACATCAATTGGTTACCTCCTGAATGTGCCTTGACTAGATATTGAACCTGCAACACAGGTATATGCCCTTGACCGGGAATGAAACCCATGTCTCTTCCATGTGCAGGCTGACATTCTCACCACTGAGCAACACTGGCCAGGGCACATGTGCAGGGTTTTGAAGTCAGACTCTGGTGGATTACATAAATGGCTTCAATTCTTCACCCCTTTGCTATATGTCTCTCTATGACTTGGAAGTTCCTCTCACTAAAAGGTAGAGTATATTCATCTGCCCTTACCTAGGTTTGTCCATGCAGCTTTCTTTGGCTAATGGAATGTTAGCATGGGTAATGTACCTATATTTGAAAGGTGCTTGTCATGGTCATGATAATAACATGCTGGAGATGACTGATGTTCTCAGAAAGATGAGAAGCAGAGTTTCCTCGAATCTAGCCCAGCCTAGATCCAATGGCCCTCACTGAGAATAGTGAATATAGGTTTAATTTACTGATATTAGGTATAGTTGCGGGGGACAGCATTTTTCAGTGGCAATACATAGAGTTCAAATCTGATCCCTGAAACTCACCAGCTATGATTTTGAGATGCACCCAACCTTTTAAAAATGGGGTCAGTAGTAGATAGTCTTTAGGATCAGTGTCAGGACAAGAAATTATATATGTTGAGAATGGGCCTTAATGTCACCTGCTCCATGGTAGATACCTAGGAAATGTGTGCTGAGTGCATGATTAAAACTTTAAAGAGTGACAGTGGTGAGAAACTTCACATCTGTGATTCAAAGGCTTGTTTACAGTGTCATGACTGTGGAATGGGTCTCTACTTTTCTAGGGACATTAATCTCCCTAAATTTCTGGAGAACTAGAATATTTTACTAGTCCTAGAGTATGGTTTGAAGAAGTAGTTCTGTATTGTCTCTGGGGCCTCTTTCATCTCATGATCTGCTGATCCTGGGATTCTTGTTCTCCGAGAGTTCATTTCTTCCCTCATGCCCTGTGGCTGTCTGATCTGCTCCTTGGTGTGTTATCTAAGGCATGGCTCCTCCTGGATCACAAAGCCTGTGGTTACTGAGTACCTATTATGTGTCATGCACTCTCTGTAACACTGTATTGTTATTCTTCCATTCAATCCTCACAACCCCACCAAAAAGAATTTCCATATTACCAATGAGGAAACTGAGGTGTGGAGAGGCAAAGGAGGCCCCACAGCTAGTAAATAATAGAGTTGGTATTCTACCCAACATCTAACTCCTAAATCCTTGCTTTCACTTCTACTTCATACTATATTACAGATGTTTGTATATGTTTGTCAGAAACTCCCAAGTTACCTATCGGAATTATTCAGGGAGTTTGAACAGGGACTTATTGTCTGCAGAGGACAGAGGTGACAATATTACCAAAAAGCCCCGACTACAAGTTCATTGGTAGTCCGGTTTGCAACTCGGATGCATGCGACTTTCTTATTATGTCTGAACAAGATTTGAGAGTCACCCACTAGTTGTTGAGTCTCAATGTCATTTATCATGAGCTCCAGGAAAGGTGCTAGGTGGCTGCCTGTTTGTCCTCTGAGGTAACTGTGATGGACAGATGCAATTCTAACTCTGCTATCATCTCAGGGTTGTGGGTCTTTCCCAATTAATGTTTATAGCTCACCCTGGTCCCCTGAGATGGAAACAGGAAATGATGTGCCAAATGATTGCTCTGTGATTTTTCATCCCACTGATTGGTAATGGTCTCTCGGGATAATCTAAATTTTGTCCTTGAGTTTAGGGCTGATTGGCCTGCATGTGTCAGTGACCCTCATGTGTGGGCAGTTAACTTGGGCACTGGAACGCATGGGCTACAACTGCAGGCTTGACAATATCTTCACTGTTGCCACAATTGGGTGTGCTTAGGATTTGGGCTTGGTGTCTTTCTCTCAGTATGAAGAGATTCAGGATGCAAAGTTAGACCGCCTTCTTCCTACCCATTGCATATTGCTTTATTTATGCCACATGACTGATCAGTGACACCATCAATGCACCTGATGTCACTCAATTTCTGCTGCTTAGAAAGTGATCAGTGAGAGGGACTTTTTCTGAGCAAGCCAAGCAGAGTAGAGACAAGACTATTGGTTATTTATCTCAGTTAAGTTCCCCCTCCTCTTTGCTAACAGAACTCTAATTTTTTTTCCATCTAATTGTCTTTCAAGTGACCCTATCCCTAGCTAGAGGGTAAATTGTTCTAAGACTAATTATTCTGATTAGTCTAAGTCAATGGTAAGCAAATCATGGCTCGCAAGCCACAGTTTGCCATTCTGTTGACTAATGAGTTTGCCGACCACTGGTCTAAGCCACGTGTCATCTTCTCATCATCTAAAACAGTTAATGGTGTTGGTTGGGCATATGACCCAGTTCAGGCTTCTGGGATCTGAGAAATCGGCTGGTGCAAAGACATCTGGGAAAATCTTTTCTTGCTCTGAAAAAGAAGTCGTAAGTCTGGAATGGCCTGTTTTCCCCTGACTAGTTGTCCTATCTATAAGTGAAACCTGAATTATGGCTGCCTTCTTGTGACTGAGGCAGGAGCTCATTGAGGATAACGCAAACAAGCTAAAGATGGAGAACAGAAAAAAACAACAACAACAACAAACAAAACTGGGTCTTGATGTAGGCCTCATAAAGAATCAACCCTGGAGCCAGGCTCCTTTGGAACTTGTGTTTTGTGGAATAATGAAATATTTTCATTGCTTAAACCATTTAAAGTTGACTTTTTTGTTACATGCAGCTAAAAGCACCATACTGATTGAAAAAGTTGTTGGTAAGAATATGAAAGAGCTGCCTTAGCTGTGCTGTAGCTCCCCTCTCCTTGTTTCCACTGCACTTTGACCTTGGGCCATTCAGGGAGCAATTCGGCCCTTGTATGAAGGAGCTTGCCTTGGACTCTGGTCAGCACTAGCAGACTCTGCAGGGTAAGCCTTGAGCATGGCGCTTACCTATGCGATGCAGAGGGGACATCCCAGGGAGGTGCGATAGACAACTTCTAAAGGCCCTTTGTCCACTCTGAGCATGTGAGGGGCAGGACATAAGAAGGGATAATCCAGGGAAGCAAATTTGCTTGATTTCTACTCAGCCACTTACTAGTGAAGTGACCTTGGATAATATTATTTAAACTTTGGGCCTTAGTTTTCTCATCTGTAAAATGGGAACCGAAACATCCTCCGTGTAAGATGATTATAAAAATTAGGCCTAGTTAATGCCTGGTCTTTGCCTGCCTCTCTGGTCTGCTTCTGTTTCACATGCTCTTTCTATTTCAGCCACTCTAACCCTCTCCGGTCTCCCAGAGTGCTTTTCCTTCTCTCACCACAGGACTTTTGGGCATGCTATTTTCTCTGTGAGGGATGTTCTGCCCTCACTCTATCATCCTCCACCATCTGCTGAATTCCTACTCATCCTTCCTGCTGTCAGTTCAAGCATCCCTTCCTCTCCTGAACCTCTTATTGAGATCATCTTTCTTTGCTGTTTTCATGGAACCATATTCCCTTCAGAGCATTTGTCTCAGGCCGAGTTATTTCCTCATTACTGTGCTTTTGGTTAATGTTGGTCTCCCCCAGTAGCCTGAAGTTCCAAGAAATGAGGGATCATGTCTCATATTAGTATCTGTTTTATCCCCAGGTGGCTAGATCAGTGCTTTTCCTATACTAATATTCAGTAAAATTTGTTGCATGGATGTATGAATCTGCAACATTCTGATATTGAGCAGAGGCTCTGTAAATTGTAACTGCCATTGTTGTGGTGTCCTCTTATCAGACTTTCCAGCCATTTCATATTTCCGTATGTTCTCTTGAATGGAATCCAGAGTATTTCATCACCAAGTTGTCTTTTACCTATGGCACAAAGGAGCAGATGGTGGAGTATCATCAGGAATCCCAGAGGACTTTGCCTGTCTGAGCCTCAGTTTCTTCATTTACCCAATGAGTTACACCCTTGCTTTTCTGGCATTCATAACATTCTCAGGTGTAGAGCAGGTCACAGGGAGAATATGGCACATCTTCCTGGTTTGGTAACTTTACTGGAATATTTGGGGAAACAGAAACCTATATGATGAATTAAACCAATATGCTTTCTTTTATTTTAAATTGAGTAAATCTTTATTGTTCAGATTATTACAACTGTTCCTCTTTTTGCCCCCATATCTTCCTCCCACCTGGTTCCCACCTCTCCCTCTGCCCTTACCCACCTTCCCCTCTACTATCCTCATCCAACGGTGTATGATTTTAGTCCAGCCTCTTCCTCCACCCCCCACATCCTTTAATCCCCTGAGAATTGTCAGTCCACTCTTTCTATGCCCATGATTCTATTATATTCACCAGTTTATCTGTTTATCATCTTTAATTTACTTGATTTTTAGATTTACTTGTTGATAGATATGTATTTGTTGTTCATAATTTTTATCTTTACCTTTTTCTTCTTTTTCCTCTTCTTGTTAAAGAGTACCTTTCAGAATTTCATATAATACTGGTTTGGTGGTGATAAACTCCTTTAGATTTTTCTTATCTGTGAAGCTCTTTATCTGACCTTCAATTCTGAATGATAGCTTTGCTGGGTAGAGTAATCTTGGTTGTAGATTCTTGCTATTCATCACTTTGAATATTTCTTGCCACTATCACTTATTTGCCTGCATAGTTTCTGGTGAGAAATAATCTGACAATTGTATGGGTGCTCTCTTATAGGTAATTAACTGTTTTTTTCTTGCTGCTTTTAATATTCTCTTTGTCTTTTGCTCTTGGCATTTTAATTATGATGTGTCTTGGTGTGTTCCTCTTTGGATTCCTTTTGTTTGGGGTTCTGTGTGCTTCTTGGACTTGAAAGTCTATTTCACCAGGTGGAGGAAGTTTTCAGTCATTATTTCTTCAAGTAGGTTTTCAGTATCTTGCTCTTTCTCTTCTTCTGGCACCCCCATAATTCTGATGTTGGTATGCTTGAAGTTGTCCCAGAGGCTCCTTACACAATTTTTGTATTCTTTTTTCTTCTTGCTTTTCCAGTTGAGTGTTTTCTGCTTCTTTGTATTTCAAATTTTTGACTTGATTCTTGCTGTTAGATCTCTGTATAATATTTTTTATTTCAGTCAGTGTTTGTTTAATTTCTAGTCCTCTTGGTCTTGCTAAATTTATCCATCTTTTCTAGTTTTGAACTTTATATCCACCCATTTGTTTTCCTCCATTTTTTTCATTTGTGATCTATTTCTTTGTCTCCACATTTTCACTGCTTCCCTAAGTTGGTAGAGTAGCTTTGTATGTTAGTTGTCCTATATGGCTCTGTAGTTCTGCCTCCCCAGTTACCTGAGGTGGACACTCTTAGTGCACCCCTTTGTGGACTGTGTGTACAGCCTTGTTGTAGTTAAATTTTAATTGTTGGTATCACTGGGGGGAATTGGCGTCCATTTGGTATGAAGATCAGCTATGGCTATGCCGGGAGAACTTCTGTGCTGAAGACAGCCTTATGAGACAAGACTTGCAAAATTGCAAAAGCCTCTGTGCTCAGCTTGGATGGGGCAGAGTCTCATGGCTGAGCAGACAGCCTTGGCTTCCCATCAGCCCTGTCTTATGAAGCCCTTGGGTCTCAGTGTCCCTCAGTAATCACTGCAGTTGTCTCTGCACACACTCAATGCGCGGGCCACCAGACCTCTGCCTTTTGCAGTTTCCCTGAGTTTTTGTGTGTTCCAGGGACTCATATGAGTCTGGGTTCCCAGGGTCTAGCCCGAAACTAGGGTTCAGTGCAGTCAGAACTGGAGTTCAGTGCAGTTGGGAGGTTCCTTCTTCCTCCCGCTAGAGAAAGCCAGTGGCACACTTGTACATGTGCCTCCAGACCTCTGCCTTTCATAGCTCCCATGAATTTTCGTGCACTTCTCCCTTTTCCCGATTGTCCAGACTCCCCACATATGAGTCTTGCCCAAAACTGGGATTCAGTGCAGTCAGAACTAGGGTTCCGTGCAATTGGGGGTTTCCATCTCCCTCCTGGTTTAGAAAGCCAGCCGCGTACTCAGTTGCCAGTCCTCTCCATGTGCATGTCTCAGTACCTCTGCCTCCTGCAGCTCCTCTGAGTCTCCGTGAGCCCCTCTCTTTCCTTCTAGTTTTCCATTCAGCCATCCTTCCTCTGGTTCTGGATGATGTCTTTTTTGTCTTTTAGTTGTAGTTTTAAAATTGTTGTGCGAGGCAGCAGTTTAGGTATTTACCTATGCTGCCATCTTGGTTTTCCTGCTAACATGCTTTCTTAAATCAAATTACAAGATAAAGGGATCTACCCTCATGTTCTTTGGTTCTGCATATCTGTGTGTCTGAATCCCCCAGGCCCTGTCTCTGGGATTTGGTTTCAACTGGTCTGGAATGGAGCAACAATATATGTGCATATTTAAAAGCTCCCCAGAGGATACTATTGTGCAGGCAGCGCAGAGACTACTGAGCCTGGCACTTTGGTGGAAAAATGCAACTCTGTACCCTGGATGAGTTCAAAGATTCTTTCTAGTTGGAACTTCTTCTCCCTCCTTCCCCTGCAGCTGTTTTCAAATGATCTTGCAGTTTTAAAATACAACTTCTAGGTCTTTCAAGTGATACTTTTGGGTCTTCCTTTGGTGAGAATGTTCACTAGCAACCCGGGCAATAAGCTCATGAGAATATTCAGGTGCTTGGAAACCATCTGTGGCCCCTGTTGATAAGCCTGTCCTTGTGTTTTCAGAGGAGAAAAATGCATTCATCCAAATTTCCTTATGTAAGATCTGGCCCGCTCTGCTCAGATTTAGAACCATGATTTCCAAGGCACCTCAGGCCTACACACACATGAGCCTGCTGCAGCCTTCTGGCTTGGTTCCCCTACTGTCTCCCGTGTGGCCACTGCCAGGATGAAATTGAGCAGGAGTCTGACCCTCTGCCTGGGTCTTTGTTACCATGCAGGTTGCACAGCAAAGGGTGTGAAAGCTCTCAATAATGCATCTCCACATACCGCCTTTCTGAGCAGGCACTTCCAGGGATCTTAACGCTCAGCATACAGGGATGCTTTGAAAATCAAATGTGTTTTATTTATAAGTCCCTGTGCTCCCCCTTCCAACCTCCCAAAGAAAAAAAAATTGCAAGCAGCGAATGCAAATAATTTTTCGAATCCATCGTTTTATGAAAATGCCTGTTTTTATTCTATCTTTTTTAAGGACTAGAGAATCACATAAATGACAATTCCAGAGACCATAGATTTATGACATTTTTACTTTCTAAATATGTTGGCACGGAGTAAAAAAAAAATAAAATTTTGTAATTTCGGGAAGAGAATAATGTACTTTTTTATTAAAATGGAAATGACACACTGCTGCATATCTAAGTTGATTTAGTGTTTTTATTAGTTATATAACTGTTTTAATACCTCACTAACTATTGCATTCTCCCTTAAGGTTTTCATTGTTCACATACCCTAGAAACAAATTGATAATTCTGAAAAAAATAAAGTATTTCTTGGTTGTTTGCTAACAGCAGAATGGCAATCAGTCACCACAGGGTTACTACAATGAGCATCATTATATCTGGATCCTTATCAATTTCACTATACGGGTAAGTATTATTGCTGTGTACCGGAACTCCTTTGGTGTTATTGCTTAATTTTAATTGTGATTGTAAAATGTGAACAATGTGGATCTTTAAACCACAATTAAACACCTGCTATACTTGTTGTCTGTTGGCATTTGAAGATATATTGAGTATTTAAAAACTGCTGATTCAGATATTACATTGAGCATAAAAATAGATTTAATTTGAGAACCAATGTTTGCTCCAGGAGGAAGTTCCGGGAAAGTTTTCGCAAGTCGGGCAGGTGAGTCCAAAGTGAAGTGTGCTAGGAAAACATAGGCCTGATAGAAACTGTCATTGTCCCGCAGGCTGCTCTCCAGCCGTCTCCTGCCAGGTTTCATGCCAATTTCCCTCAGCCGTGGGGAGCTGCCTCTTTGTCCCGCTGACAACTTGTTAATGAAGAACCTCTGTACAGGAAGCACCTGCCCAGTGTTGATGAGATATTAATAGGAGAAATAACCAAGTTAAAGGCGCAGGGGAGGATAGTGAAGAGAAGGGGGAACCGTATCTGATTTCAGCCCCAGGTCCCAGCCCAAATCAAATGTGAAAAATAGACGATCCTGGACTTGGGGGCTTAAATTCTACATATGGAGGAGGATTTGAAGTTTCCTGAAATCCATATTCAGAGTGAGCGTTGGTCCCTGAGCTGGGTCTTGCAGATTGTAAAACGGAGGCTTTCTTTCTTTTCCTTTTTTTCCGATAGGTCAGTAGGTGTCTCCATCATCTCCATCCTCAAAATTAACTATTTCCACAGTTCCTGCAGAACACTGTACTCGGTTCTGAGTTTCCAATATCCTTTAAAACAACATCATTTGCCTTAGCTCAGATATGCTTCAGTTTCTGTGGAAAATAGCACATCTTGCTTTAATTTCCCAGCAGTATTTTTATAAACAGCGAAGAAGGGAGTAGTATGGGTGGGACAATGGGACAATAAAAGAATCTTTCCTTGGAGAAATGGGACCACAGGTTTGGATGTGAGGAGCAGGAAAGAATAAAATATACTGGGTTATATTCATCTAAGCTTAATTTTTTTGTCACTTACAAAAAAATGAAATCAAAATAGATTTGCAAATCCCAGCTCTCCATTTCAAGTAAACAAATCTGATGGTGTGCGGGGGAGCTGCTAAGCTGTGGAAGAAGGTTCATGAGAAATGGTTAAACTTTCTGGAAAGACTGTAACACATGTAGCTAAGAGGCAGATGCATGGTGAAACATGACAGAGGTGACATACACCTCTTAGGGAGTTGAATCTGGAGTAACTTGCGCAGGTAAATTCTGTTTGATTGTAGAAATTGGAATGTCAGCCCCGACAGCATGGTTCAGTGGTTGAGCATCGACCTACGAACCAGAAGGCCACAGTTCTAGTCCCGGTCAGGGCATATGCCCGGGTTGCTGGCTCAATCCCCAGTGTGGGGCATGCAGGAGGCAGCCAATTGGTGATTCTCTTTCATCACTGATGTTTCTCTCTCTCCCTCTTCCTTCCTCACTGAAATCAATAAACATGTAGTTAAAGAAAAAAGAAAAAGAAATTAGAATGTCATGTTCAGCTATGGTGTCAAACTCTGGGCCCTTTGCTTTTCCCCTGAGCTCTGCCTCAGTGCTGCGACTCACTGATGTGAAACAAAACAGACTTGCAAAGATCTTAACAAGTAATCCCAGTGTTTAGTGAGAGTCACTGGAGCACCCAGAAGAGGGGATCACACACACAAAAGGAGTCTAAATCTCTCACTTTACAAGGGCAGACCTTTCTCCCTCTCATGTTTCTGTTGTCACCAGCACAGGGGAAATGACCCCGTGCCCCCCAGATCGATGTCCCTGTGAAATTGTGGATCTGAAGTGCTAGTGAGCAAGGAAACTTCCCAGGGAACTTTTTGCTTTTTCTTCTTCCAAATCATATGGCTGAAAGCTCCATCTCTGCTGTGGCACACGGGAATGCAGGGGTGGGGGTGGGTGGGGTGGAGAGGAGGGGAAGGGTGATGGTAAAGAGACTGCAGGTGCATTCCACTTAAGAATTAAAGCTCCACGCCTAGTCTTTTTGGGACTCGCTTTAAAGTAAGAATTGTTCCTCTTGGGTTTCATTTAAAGGGACCCTTAGATATGTTACTTGTGTCCAGTGAAGATCCATACTAGATGCTCAGTAAATCACTCAGTGAATAGATAGAAAGCGGGACTATAGAATGGGTCGTGACAAGAGTCAATCAAGAAGTTCTAATTCACCAGCCAACCTTGTACAATGATGGGGGAGAATAGTATCTATGCTTATGAAGGCATATTAATTAAAGTAACATCAATTGCTGTAATAGACAAATCCCCAAACTCCAAAGCCAGTAGTCCATATCATTTCACTTATTGTCTGGGATTAATGCTCCTGACCAGGGATAGGCTACTCCAAGCTCTGATTCAGGGGCTCCTGATACTCAAGTTGTGGCTCCTTCACCATGAGCCTTCCAAGGTCGCTGGAGGAGGGAAAGGAGCATGAAGGACTAGGCATGGGAGGTTTATATAGGCAGGTCAGGAGGTGAGACACACACCCTTTCTCTCCAGATTCCAGTCTGTCCTGCTCATGGTAGGAACTTTGAAATGGCCAATGTCTCAGGCTCAAAGCAGGATGTGAAA
>JAAGEH010000125.1:19088268-19268268 GCA_011751065.1 Lasiurus cinereus
TTTTGTTCATAATTTTTATCTTTACCTTTTTATTCTTTGTCCTCTTCTTAAAGAAAACCCTTCAGCATTTCATATAATCCTGGTTTGGTGGTGAACTCCTTTACCTTTTTCTTATCTGTGAAGCTCTTTATCTTTACTTCAATTCTGAATGAGAGCTTTGCTGGGTAGAGCACTCTTGGTTGTAGGTTCTTGCTATTCATCATGTTGAATATTTCTTGCCACTCCCTTCTGCTTTGCATAGTTTCTGTTGAGAAATCAGCTGACAATCGTATGGGTACTCCCTTGTAGGTAACTGTTTTTCTCTTGCTGCTCTCAAGATTCTTTGTCTTTTGCTCTTGTCATTTTAATCATGTGTCTTGGTGTGGTCCTCTTTGGATTCCTTTTGTTGGGGGTTCTGTGCGTTTCCTGGACTTGTAAGTCCATTTCTTTCACCAGGTAGGGAAAGTTTTCGGTCATTATTTCTTCAAATAGGTTTTCAGTATCTTGCTCTCTCTCTTCTGGCACTCCCATAATTGTGATGTTGGTATGCTTGATGTTGTTGTCCCAGAGGCTCCTTACCCTAGCTTCACATTTTTTCACTTTTTTCTTTTTGTTTTTCTGTTAGGGTTTTTTGCTTCCTCATATTTCAGATCTTTGATTTGATTCTTGGGGTCCTCTAGTCTGCTGTTGGATTTCTGTATATTATTCTTTATTTCAAACAGTGCATGCTTAATTTCTGACTGGTCCTTTTCCATTTTTTTGACATTCTCATTAAGATCTTTGAAGGTCTCACTAAGTTTCTCAGAGTTCTCAATAAGTTTGTCGGTGATTTGTAGAAGATTCTTGAGTATCCTTATAAACGTGGTTTTGAACTCTATGTCCAGGCGTTTGCTTTCCTCCATTTCTTTCATTCATGACATGTTTCTTGGTCTCTGCATTTTGGCTGCTTCCTGGTGTTAATGGAGTGGCTTTGTGTGCTAGTTGTCCTTAGAGTCTAGTAGCTCCACCTCCCCAATCAACTGAGGTGGACACTCTTGGTGCACCCCTTTGTGGGCTGAGTTCACAGTCTCATTGTAGTTAATTCTTGATTGCTATTGGTACACTGGGAGGAATTGACCTCAGGGCCAATTGACTCTGAGGATTAGCTGTGTCTATTAATGGAAGGACTGCTGTGCTGGAGACACCCCTATGGGGCAAGACTTGCTTCAGTGGGGCTTTGGTGTTCACCGAGTCTGACTCTTGAGTATGTCAATTATGTATGTAAGGAGTTGAAATCTGATGTCATCTCACACTGACCTCTAAGTACACTGGTTCTTGGATCTCCAAGGAGGTGCAAGTCAGCTAGTGTCTGAGGCCACCCAGCAGGAGCTACAGGGAGCTCTGCAGATTTCTCCTCTTTGCTTGGAGTTTGGAAGTTTTGGAATTGTCTGACCCAGTTGCAATTTGTTTGGCCTGCCCTCTGGCAACTTAACCTTTCATATGCAAAAGTCACCACACTGCTGGGTGGGTTTGTAAATTGGGCGGGGCGGAGTCTCGGAGTCACTAGGCTAGAGCATGGCAAACAGCAATGGCTCCCAATCAGCTCTCCCTGCTGCATCCTGTTCTGTGTCCCATGTCCTGTGCCCCAGCACAGTAAACAATGATTCCAGTGTGCAATTCTGGAAGAGAGCCACCCTCCCTTTTTGACCAGTTTCTCCCTGTATGAGTCTGGGTCCCCAGAATCTCGCCAGAAACTGGAGTTCAGAGAGTTGGGAATTTGTAATTCCCTCCAGATTGAAAAACAACAGTGCACACCAGCCCAATTCGCACATGTCTCCATACCTCTGCCTTTCTGAGCCTCTGCACATCCTACCAGGTCTGGATACACCTTTTTCTTTCCTTCTAGTTGTAGAACTTCCACTCCACCAGCTTTTCCGTGGTTCCGGGGGATAGTTGTTTTGTTTTTTAGTTGTAGTTTTGGTGTGGTTGCGAGACAGCACGTACAGATGTATATCTTATGCCGCCATCTTGGTTTCCCCTGAACTATATTCTTATTGAATTTTGTGTTTTTGTACTAATTACCTTCTTATGTCTCTGCATAGTTCCTTAATTTTTTTCATGAGTAGTAATCTTGACTTCTTTAACTAGATTAAAGTTATCTGATGATCAGGACCATGTCTTTGTGTTCTGAGGCTCAGGGTTTTAGCGCAGGAGAAGTCCCAAAATTTGTGTTGGACTTGTGGAATTTTGATAACTAAGAACTGGCCACAGTTTGATTCCCAGTCAGGGCACATTGTGGGCTCAATCCCCAGTAGGGAGTGTGCAAGAGGCAGCTGATCAATGATGTTTCTTTCTCTCCCTCCCCTTTCCTCTCTAATAAATAAAATATATATTTTAAAAAGGAATTACAAAGACTTCCAGTTAAGATGGCAGTGTACTTGCACAACCACATTGAAATTATAGCCAAACTACAGAACAACCATCATTCAGTACTGCCTGTAATTACTGAATAGAAGTCCTACAACTAGGGATTTAAAGAAGAAGCTACATAGAGACTGGTAGGAGGAAAAGAGACTTGGAGCAGGTTGATCCCATACCCTCATGTGGAAGATGGAAACTAGGAGGGATATCTCAGCTATGGAGGCTCCCAATACTGAGGAGTGAAGTGTCCCAGATTTATACTTGGCCCTCAGGCTCAGGGTTCCAATGCAGGAGAAGTTGATAACTTCTAGTTATAAAATCCATCAGGGACTGTAAATGAGTGAGACAAAGCTGTTGGAGTTAGGCAGTTCCTCTTAAAGGGACTTGGCCTCATTCTCATTGAGCTCCAGCACTGGGGCAGTAGCTCCAAAGGCACCAGTAACATATGGGGAAGAACAGAATTGTCTGGCATCAGGGCGAGAGCTAGGGGAGAGAAGGTAGCTTTCTACCAGACAAAAGTGCTGGCATAGGCCATTGTTCCTTTTCTGAAACCCTCACAGAGCTGGCAGGCAGGCACAATATCTTGTATGTCCATCAACCTGGCTCACACTGTTCATCGTGCCGAGTGATGTAGACTGGAGCTGGAAGCCGGAGAGTTAAGTTTTCTTTCCTCTTTTATTCCAATCTGTAAAATGGTAGGCCATCTGGCAAGGGAATAGGGAAATGTAGTTTGTATTCTTCCAGTCCAGATTTTTTGGTACACCATAGAGAAGGATGGAAGGATGGAGTCACTGCTGAGAGAAAATAGATAAATAATTAGCATGGCCAGCTAGTAAATGATAAAACCAGAACTGGAACCCAGATAGTCTTGCTTAGGAGCCCATGCTAACTACCTCACTTTGTTAAAGATGCTAACTCACTCTTCTTCCCCCATGGACAATACTTACCTGTTTTTTTCTCAGAAGCTGAGAAAGAAAGAGAGAGAGAGGGAGGGAGGGGGGGAGAGAGAGAGAGAGAGAAAATAGAAAAAAGGAGATAATAATATCTTGGCCCTGAATTGGGTGTCTGCTGAGCCACTGGGCTTGCTGACTTGCCCCAGTGTTATCTGAGTGGGGGAAAAGAACAGGAGAAAGACGCTGAGACAGTCCTGGCAAGAGGAGGGGGCAATGATTTGGCCTTCTTGAGTTCCTAATTCATCAGTGATAGTGAAGATGGACTATCTCATGCCTCCTATAGATTAGAAATTTGGAGGATGGACAAGATTAGAGACTGCTGGATTTTTAGAGGCCACTACAGTGTGAGGCAAAGAGACCCAGGCATTAGAGAGCATCCACTGGGAGTCAACTGAATTGTTTTTAAGGACCTGAGAAAGCAGGGGGAATGGTAGGAATGGATTCCTCCTTAGTAGATCCAGTGAAGACCTCTAACTGCCTCTCTGATGATATATGGACCGTGAGACAGAGATGGGTAATCCAGGAACAGGCCCAGTATAAGATGTTCATGTAAGGGAACAGTGCTTTTGGTCAACAAAGAACAACACAGCCAGTTTGCTAGAGCAGTCACGTTAGGAAATAACCCCTTTCTCTTTTTTTCTTCCTGTGGGGACACAAGAAGAATACTCATAGGGGAAAAGGAGGTTTGGGAGAGTGAAGATGATATTCCCTGCAGACCACCAGAGCCACAATCCTACCGCTGAGAGGCTAAGGGGAGCTCTGAATTGAAGACATGCTCTTAAATAGTAAGGATTACCTATTAGTGACTGAAAAAAGCTGTGGAATCAGGCTGGGGTAGCATAAAGAATGTCCACTCATCTACAAAAACATTGGGTGGTTTGGCAGAACACAGTTGGTAGTAGTTACTAGAAAAATAAAATAACTTCAGGTTTATGCCTTGATAAGTTCAAACTCTTCAGTCCAACGAGCTAGAGTGTATAATCCTTATAAAACCAGCATCCCATATGGCTAAGTGTGGAAGCCACATCTTGTTCAGGAATCATATTTTCAAAGCCAAAAGTAATTAAAAAGGAATTCTCTTCTCTATTTGAATTTTGGAAATATGTAATAGGATCTAAACATAAGTCTACAGCAACTCTTTTATCTTCACTCAACTCTCTCACACTTTGGAATAATTTCAGTGCCTCTCTCCTCAAATCACTGAAAAATTCCTTTCCTTTCTTTCTTTCCTCCTTTTTTTTTTTTTTGAGCTTACAACCTCCTTTGTGGCATCTTTATTTTTCCACCTGGTATATAAACAATGCAAATGTGGGTCAAAAAGTCATTAGAAGGACAGAACCTCAGGATTTGAAACCAGGTCTCCTAACTTTGTCCAGTGCCACTTTTTTTTCCAATATACACTCTATTCTTCCCATCTGCTATTCTCTCAAAGATAATTCCTCTCCCTCTCTCCTTCCCCCCACCCTTATTTCATTCTTATCTCTCTTGCTTATTCTTTTGAACCTACTGGCAATTTCCTTCCTGGTTTGAAACCACATAATTTTTAGTGACCAAGAAATAGCAAAGACTAAGAAGTTTCAGGTTTTTAAAAAATGAAAAAACAGAAGACTTTTAAAGAGACTTTATCCAACCTATAGAATGGCATATACAGTTGGCCTGCATGCTAACATCATGACTCAGACACACTGTTTGGTTAGGAAGTAAGGAGACAGACTGTTTTAACAAACAAAAACATCCATGTACTGGGGAGCACTGTCTTTGTTGAAAATGATGTGGCCACTTCTTTTGGAATGTTTCTCAGAGACGGTTCATAAGCCTCAGAAGACAACCCATCTCATTTTTTTACTTATCCTCCTTTTGACACAAAACAAGGTTAATTTGGTGACAAGGTCACTAATCTTTTGTCTACCTCCAAGAATGAAACTACTCCCAGAAGTCAAATAGTTGATACCAAAGATGATATCTGTCTGTCCATCATCTCTATTTCTATTAAAATACCCAAGAAACTCGGGGTAATTAGGTGTGCAGATTCGGGAACAGGACTTGGTAGTCATCTAAGTTTAGCATTACTAATATCAGCCCAAGCTGACTGATGGTCTGTAGCCTGGGTCAAGTGACTGGGTAGGTGGGAGGTGAGGGCTTGGGGAGGGCTGTTGTAAGCTCCCAGGGGCTTCAACGTGTGAGGTGAAGCATCTCCAGAATGGGAAGGGTTGTCTTGGAGACTGTTATAATTGGCAACCTGGGAGTGGAGAATTCTGAGGCTTTGGAATGGGTGCACAGATCCCCACCAAGGGGATCTGAAGGGACCTGGGCCAACACTGGCATGATCAGGTTGGTTATACATTTGATCACGTGGGGCATTAAGACAGGTGACATAAGTTTGACCATTTTCACAGAAAAGACGTTACCTGGGATTGCTTAGTACTGATTGGGTAATGGTAATTTAATGGGCAGGTAAAGAATCTTAAATAAATGATTATTTAACCTACTTGAATTACTCAAATTATTTTCCTTCTGAGCATTACTTTTCTTTGACTATTCTGAACCCCCATAAGAGGCAGAAGAAAATTCCGTTCATAGAAATTAATGAGCACATGCCTTTGCAGGCCCTCCCTTTCCTCAGCTTGCTGCATTAATTTAGTTGGGGGGTTTATTTGTGGTTTTGACAAACTGCTTTTCCACTCTTTGTCATAAAATGAAGAGAGGTGCTTTGTGTGAGCCTGTTCTCTTCAAAGAAGGACAAGATAAGAGAGTTGGGGAGGGTGGAGTAGAGGGGAGTTTTCTGATGGGACTCCCACACTTTCTGCAAGCGCATATGCTCTGGTGTGGCCCCACAGAAGGAAGACCTAGACTTCAAGGAAACCCTCAAGAGAACTGAAGCCCCTACATTAACTTTTTGCCAGTTTAAGTATAAATCAAATATATTATTATTTGTGAGACCTGCTTAAAAATAATCCCAATTTTATATCATGGCAGATAGGTAAATATGCACCAATCTATAATAATAAAAGCGTAATATGTTTATTAGGCCAGACAGCCGAACAACCTTCCGGTCATACTTCTGGATGACCTTCTGCATGAAGCTGGGACTGCGAGGGCCGAGCCCCTTGTACAAATTTTGTGCATCGGGCCTCTAGTAATACATAACTGCACTTAAGGCATAGTGGCTGGATGAGTTTCCTGTGGCTGCAGTAACAAATGACCACAAAGTTGGTGGCTTAAGAAGAAAAGTAATATATTCTTTCACCATTGTGGGGAGCAGAAGTCTGAAATCCAGGTGTTGGCAGGCCCATACTGCCAGAGACAATCCTTCATGGCCTCCTCCAGCCTCTGGTGGCTGCAGCTGTTCCTTGGCCTGTGGCTGAATCTCTGCTTCCATCTTCACATGGCCTTCTCCTCTTCACTGTGTCTCCATTTGTCTCTTCACTGTGTCTTTTTAAAAAAAATGTCTTTTTCTTTTTTATTTTAGAGAGAGGAAGGGAGAGAGAGAGAGAGATACATCAATGATGAGAGAGAATCATTGATTGCTGCCTCCTGCACACCCCCTTCTAGGGATAGAGCCCCCAAGAATAGAACTGTGACCTCCTGGTTTATGGGTCAATGCTCAACCATTGAGCAGCACTGGCCAGGCCACTGTGTGTCTTTCAAAAGAACACTTGTCACTGGATTTAGGGCCCACCTGGATAATCCAGGATGATTTTCTCTCAAAATCTTAAACTTCATCACATCTGCAGAGATTCTCTTTACAAAAAAAGTCACATTCATAGGTTCTACTGGTTATGTGGATGCATCATTTTGGAGTCTTCATTCAACTCACTACAATGGGTTTGTTGATCTTCTTATGTAACTTGAAATGTCTGACCTTTGGCATCTAAAATATGTTGTAATCATGAGCTAACCCTCACTGAGCCCTTTCTCTGTGACTACATGGTACAAAGTCTTTGAGCTTATTCTTTTATGATAAATCTCATATTTCTGTGAGGTAGCTCCTGTTGTTATTTCTATTGCACAGATGAGAAAGCTCATGTTTGGAGAGGTAAATGGTTTGTTCAGGGTCACAGAGCTAGTGTGATGGTGAGGGATGGCTCCAAGATGATGTACAAGTCTATCTGCTTTGAGTTTGGGCTCTTAACTATTATGGCGTGGAAGAAATAAAATAAAAAAAGCATACATTCAGTGTCTTAAAAGCTTCAGTTAAAAAACAAATATCCTTTTCTCTTTAAGCTCTTAAAAATTGTTGGTGAACAACTTACGTTAACACACATGCATTTTCTAATTATCAACATGCTTACCTTGATCCCAAATCCAAGGTCTTATAGCACAACTCAGTAAATGAGTTTAATTGAAAATTAAACAAATAGTATGCCTCTAGGAAATAACCAGTGGTAGGGTTTTCTTTCTAAAATAATTCTAAAATTTGGGAAAAGTCAAAAGGCTACGTTTTGCCAAGTAACTGACTTTTTAAATTTCCCTCAATGTAGTAACAATTTGAGAGTCTGTGTTACAGTAAGACAGAACACAACACACTTTCTATTGAGCATTTCCTTGAAATCCTCATAGTGATCTTTTGGCTTTTTTGACTTGACAAGAAGATCTGGAGATACTGAATTGATGTTGGCATGTGAATTTCCTACAGGCACGAAGGAAAAAGCCCTCTTCAGCCTGTTACAGTGGACATGGCAGTTGATGGTGACTCTGGAGAACAGTTGCCAATCTAATTTGAGTCACACTAGCTGGTGTGCCTCTCAGAAAGTTACTTCATTCCTCTGAGTTATCGTAATTTAAAATGGGCAGAATCAGACCATTTCTTTGGTCTTTGATGGTTTGATAGGAGCTTTGAAACCTATTCTCAGAAAAATGCCCATTTACTATTTTATATATAATGAAAAGTTTGCCTGCTTCTGGTAGCCCATTCATGAATCTTATAGTTGTTTGTGGACCCCAAGTTATAAACTCTAGACCACAGCATCTCTATGTCCCATCTCGTTCCCATATGCTAGGGTTAGGATTCTTTTAATACTTGCATTACCCTGGTCTATTAGAGGACTACATGCGACTTCATGAAACAAAAGTCCTTCAATGAAGAGAATGTGGGGAAGGCCATGTGAGAGATGTCAGAAAGGCAGCTATTTGACTCCAGAGGGGAAAAAAAAAAGTATAGATTTTGAAAGTACTCTTGGAAGAGGAAGACCCTGTGAAAGACTTTTGATAGTCTGGCACATATCGAAGGGTTTTGACTTTTGCAAGATTTTGCCTTTCACGTTTTCATAAAATCAAATTTTCCATCTGATGCCAGGGAGGCAGTGGTGCTTTTGTCACAGCCAGAACCCAAGTGAAAAGGCTGCTGGCAGTTCCAAGGAGTCAGAGAAAGTTCATATGGCAGAGGGATCATGCCCTGCACACAAAGAAGCCGTGCTGTTCTTCCAGGCTGGGTCTGTGTGTGGGCGAGGATGCTCAGTGGACACCGGGGAGATGCCCAGGAGATAAGATTTCCACCACACGCACAACCCAATTGGTAGAGCTTATGTATTAAGAGATGAGCACTTTTTATTTCCTCAGTGCAGAAAAAAATGGAAAGGCCTATTGCTTTGCCGTTTGCATTTCTCCACATCGAAGTTGTCACACCATGATTTAGTTTTGTGGCCTTTTGCTTAACCGAGGCTCTGTTGCTGATGCTAGCACACCCACAGAATGCCTGTATATCGAGAATAAGACTTTGACACTGTTTATCCCCAGTCACCTGTCGGAAATAACTGGCCAGCAGTGGAGGTCAGGCCAGCAGAGCTGACCGTGTGCATTGGCTTTCCCTTGAGGCCTCAGGAGGGTTACTGTAATGGTCCCTTTTGTGGGCCTTGGTGTCGGGGTGTGTGTGGACTGTAAACACAGGGGTGCATGAGATTCAGATAGGACCAGGGAGAACCAAATGGCACTGGGTCCCATCGCTAGAAAGAGGAGGACTGTCAGCTCTGTCTCCCGATGTTTAAGTCTAACCTTGCGTTGCTCCTTGCTGCGGTGATGAAAACGCTCTTTACCTGTGTTGTCCGCAGCGATGATCACTGGCCACAATATTGCTAAAATGATGCAGTGCTGAAAATGTTAAATTAACTGAAATAGATATTTAGCCCTTGCTGGTTTGACTCAGTGGATGGAGCAATAGCCTCAGGACTGAGAGGTCCCAGGGTTCGATTCTGGTCAAGGGCACGTGCCTGATTGGAGGCTCGATCCCTAGAAGGGGGAATATAGGAGGCAGCGGATCAATGAGTCTCTCTCATCATTGATATTTCTGTCTGTCTTCCCCTGTGAAATCAATAAAAATATATTTTAAAAAAATAGAAATTTAAATAGTCCCATATGACGGATGGCTACTGTCCTGGACAGCACAACTCTGGATGGTCCCTTCTGGTTTCACTTTTAAGGAGTATTCACCAGTATCAGACACTGTCTTAAATCACTGTCATCCTTTTGATAGGCAAACTTAATGATCAGCTTAGAATTTTTTAGAGGAGCCTTATTAGCTTGTCTGAATAAATAAAGATGTGCTCTGTTCCCGCCTGCTTACTAGTGTGGTTTCTCGGTAACATTTGCACCCATCTATGCGCACGCGTGCCGCACACACATCAAACAGGCTCCTCATGGGTGGCCCTGTGTCTTACGTGTCCCTGTAATTTCTGCCTAGGTGCTCCCTTGCCAAAGCCTCCTTTTTCTCCCCTTAGAGGTTTTTTGTTGTTGTTCTTATTCCATTTACTCCAAAATATCATTACCATTGCAAACAAGGCAAATGTGTTTATCAGAAACTGCAAACTCCTTGAGGGCCTCATAGGATTAATCACGGTTATAAAGTTTTATTAAACACAATTTTTGTTTAATGACAAGCTCCACCAGTCCTTCCCATTCCAAACCAATCCTGTCCTGAGGGTGAATCGCGCTTAGCAGATTGTTTTCAACAGACTCTTCAAGACAATCCCTATTACTTTGTCATGCACAGAGATATTTTTCTTCCTGGATAATTTGAACTTCCTTAAAAATCACATCTGTTTCATACTTTATTTATTTGTAATTTAAATCCTTAAATGGAATCTTTCATTACTAACATCTGGGCTTGAAATGCAGCCCACTTGAAAAAAATACAAATTTTATTTTATTTGTAGTTACCCCCCTTCACTCGGTAGCACTGGTACAAACAGTCTCTGGCCAGAGGCAAAACAGCCGGGTCTCTCAAAGCTGTGATGCTGTACCACGTGTAATGTGGCTCACTTGATTGTCCCTGAAGTGACTGGCAATTTGCCCAGAATTAGACTGAATGCACGTAATAAGCTGTAGAATTTCCACAATATTGACAATTAGATATCTCTATACAGCAGCAGCTGTGTATTGTTCTCATGGTATGGTCCCCTCAAAGCACCTCCTAAAAAGAAAAAAGAAAAAAAGAAAAAAACCTGGCAGAAGGTTGCAGGCAGCAGAAAGGTAATACACATTGTATGAAATACCTCAAATTCAGATTAATCGGGATGTTTCTATTAGGACAGTTTTCTGCAATGGAAATCGTGGCTGAAACAGAATGCTTTGGAGCAGGGGTTTATAACACCACATCTGTATCGGGTAATTGCTATATTTTTAGCCTGTTTCCGAGGAAGATACCTTTTCTCATTTCCATTCATTGTGAAAGGCAGGGAATTGTACCACGGCATTGCACAGAGCATTTCGAGTCTTTGAGAGCCGGCAGTTCTGACCTCATGGACATGTGGAAATGCTCTTACCCTTCTGAAATGGCTTTGGTTATTTAAAAGAATGGACCCTCTCCCCCGCAAATGGAAATCACCTTGTTTGTGGACAGTGTTGATGAATAAGAGCTCGGCTTCTAATTTGCCATTCTTGCACTGTTCATATGCACGGAGCCCTTCGGATAAGCATGCAAACAGTTCTCCACGTTTCACCATTTTTTACGATATTTCGCCACCAGCCCATTTGTTCCAGGAGTACAGAAAAGAAAGGAGAACATGAAGGAATAGAACGGATAGTTTCTCACTATTTAGAAGCTACTGGCCACAGTCCTAGGGTTCGGATATGATTTTAAACCACAGGTTTGAAGTTTGCGTTATGAATGGCTGATCTTTGATATTTTGCCCAGTGGATCTGGGGCAGGCTGTTGTTGTTTGGAGCCAGGTTCGGCAAACTTTGGATTTTGTTGTCTCCTTGCAACAGAAATGAACGTTTTAAAAGAAAGCTGCTGTTTTTTACAAAAATGCCATAAAACCTCAGGAACAATAAGATGTCATATTTCTATTGCATATCTTAATTGATCAAGCTAATTACCATCAAAGTATAGCTAAAATGCTGATAGTCTTCAGCGTGATAATTTCAGGAACAAGACATTGTTGGGTTATTTAAAGGTTAGCAGTAGTGTTTGGGTAGCATGGTAGCATAGGATTCTTTCTACCTCAAATTATATGCATCCTTCTTTTAGAAAATGCCACATTATTAACATACATTTATATTCAATTATGGTCCAACACATACATTTATTTTCACATTAATGCTAATCAGTGGAGAAAAGAGAAACCAATTTCTTACTAGCAAAGAGAACTTATTTTGAAACTTGTAATTTCTCTCTTACAATCTCTCCTTTTCTCTCTCTCCCTCCCTCCTCCTCCTCTAGCCTCTCAATCCCTTTCTCCTCTTCTCTGGGTTCAGTCTTTAATAATGATTGCCTTTTGTGTTTAAATAGCATCAGGGGATAGGATGGGAGCCCCCTTCTAGGAACCAGGACCTCGGAATTACCTAGTTTGGGCTCTGCCCCTAACAAGCAGGGTGACTTTAACCTAGTCATTACTGCCTCGGTTCCCCCAAATGTGAATACCATAAAACATCAGAACTTGATGATCTGATGATTCCATCGTGACTGTCAAGGTCAAGGTGCCAGGGATCCTGATGTCGGTGGTGGAGGTTTCTTTCACTGGGCATGAGAAAAGTGCTTTCTTATCACCAACCTTCTCAATCTCCCCCGCCCTCCACTCATTCTCACGCCAGACTGCCGCCACCAAATCTGTGCCTAATGAGGTCAGATTGTGCTGTGTATTCCCGTGAACTGAAGACAGGGCTGAGACGGCATGAAATGGTATCGCTTGGGTGTTGCTGTTGCCAGCAGCATCACATCGATTCCCTTTGGTGCCTAGTGTATTCCAATAAAGGAGGTTAAAGAGCCAGTACATTAATTGATTCCAGTCCTTGGTCCCCTTTATAACCTGTGTTATCAGCATAAGTACAAGTGTGGCGTAGTAAGGAATATCATTATGAACAGATTTCCTGAGAGAGGAATTAGTGGGCTCTGGTGGGCATCCCTGCTGCAATGAACACACTTCCGTGTTTATGAATACAGTTATAGATACACTCCTCACAAATTCTGCCCCGGGTTGGTGGGTGTGGGGGGACCTTCACTGCATATCTCATGCCTAACGGGGCGTATTCTCCAACTGGTTCTTGAGGGGTTAATTTGCAGTTTACTATTGAATAACATAAAATGAGCTGTAAAGAATGTAATGATACGCATTGTGAAGCTACCTACACTATACCAGGTGCTCGTACACCCACTCCTCACTTAGATATAATCTGGGGCAGTCAACAAACACAGATGTATTTTAACAAAGAGAGAGAAAGATAAGGACAGAAAGAACAAGAAAAAAAAACATTAAAACCTATGTAAGGTAATTTAACCAAGATAGAGATCCAGGTAAAACTTGGCCCATTTTTCTTCCTTTCTTTTTTGGAGTAGCTTCCCTTTACTGGGTGAAATACAACGGCATTTTGGCTTGGTTTTGGAACACACATGAGCCAAACACGTGGGAAACACCTTGACAGGCCTTTTGTGTAACTACAAGGAAACTGATAATCCTAAATAAATGACACGGGGAAAAATAAGAATCTTTGAATACTAGTAATTATAATGGTTATTTTTCACTTTTGTAGCACCTGCAAATGATGTATATAACACAAAGCTTCAAAAAAGCTCTAATTAACTTTTTATTTTTTTCCCTTTTACTGGCTTTAACCAGCTTGCATTAATTGGCAATTTATATCTATATATTTTTACCAAATATTTCTATTACGTTCGAGTGGCTGGAAAGCACACATTATTGAATTTATTTTCGCAGAGTTTGTTTCTGATCTAAACTTCTCCCTGCCTGCGCTGCTCTAGCGAGGAGTGGAGGGAAATGAAAATGTCTGGGTCGATCTTAGGTGTGTGTGTGGGGGGAGACCCCCAGTTGTTCCCGCGGTACGGTGACATGGCTTGTGACTAATAGTGCCAGTCAGAACTCCTCCCGGCTCCCTCCACATGCATGAGGCTCCGCTTGGAAGACCTCCAGGCTCAGCTTTTCGACAGATTATTCTGGGCTATTCACGGCGTAAGATTAGTCTGACCGCTCGAAGACGAAGCTTTGTTCTGCTTCTGCGCTTAGGGCAAGTCAGACCCAGATGAAGCAGAGCTCCGAGGGGTCTTAAAATGGACACCGCATCCGAAACCTCTGCCTTGGCAGTCCTGGTTATTCAGAAATTGCCCAAATGCTCTCACTCTGGGTGGGAATGCCACGGGGAGAGAGGGAGTCGGAGATTTTCTGGGGACTGGACTTGTGACCTGGGAAGGAGAGAGCAGGCAGTATCACCTTAGGAAATGGGGAGGGAGGAAGAAGCAGCCCGTGATTTAGTTTTCTCTCCATTTGCCCTGCTTTTTCCTTCTGCTTTTGTTTTGTTTTGTAGGGACAGGTAGGTGCCCGTGTCATCTGCACGGAAGTGGATGTGGGTGGAAAGCTGTGATGAGTGTCAGAGCTGTGGTTCGGTTACCAGGGAAAGAGAAAGGGGTTCGACTATGGACTTGGGAGGAGGTAAAAAGGCATGTTTACATTTGGAAATCGGAAGGAGGAGGACACAATAGTGTGTGTGTGTGTGTGTGTGTGTGTGTGAGAGAGAGAGAGAGAGAGAGAGAGAGAGAGAGAGAGAGAGAGAATCTTTTATAAATAAATGAACATTGCTTAGCTGCCACCCATGAAGAAGTAGTGGAAGGTCTTGGCCCATGCCAAGTGCATCTCAGACCAATGACCCCTCTCTCTCTGGCTGACCTCGTGGTCCCAGGCCAGAGTGAACGCTGCCTGAAAGCAAGACCGGGCCTCTCCAGATGCAAAGGCGAGGTGGCTGTGACAGCCATCTGCAGGACATCAAAGGCTGCTTCCTGATGGGCTCGGGCTGCCAAAGCTTCTAAAGGGTTTGGCGCCGGACTGGAAATCGGATGCAAACTGTCCATCTGCCGCGTGGCACGGCGGCAGCTGATTCTTTTGCAGTCTGCAAGATGGACCGGGCCGAAGCCAATCGGCCCCCGTCCCTGATTGCACAAGGTTTGTCTGACCCGTCTCATTAGCCAGACACACGAGATACAGTATGTGGCCTTGCATTTTGCTCTGTACGTGACCCTATAAAGACCATTGCTGGGGAGGCGCTGGGAAACCAAAGGGGATGCACTGCCGCTTCTGCGTACAAAGCATATTGGCAATGGTCAAAGCATATTGGGGCATAACGGTAGCCTGAAAACCCCAATATGGAGCAGGACAGCTGACCAGATGTCTTGACTGACATTTTTAAACAAGTTTTCAGGGTATCCCTGTAGGACATAAATGCTAACTATACATCTGTGTGCTACTTTCCTAACCCGCCCCTCCCCAGCGTTTGCTGAGTATGTGGTACATGAAACTCGGAATGTAGCTAACAGCTCCAGTGACAAAGAAACGCTCTGACATGCTCAGACTCTGGTGTAATTCTACCCAGGAAACGCCTCAACTCGATTTGGAGGGAAGCACTACTGGCTGCACAGGGAGTGAAGGAAGGCATGACCCCAAGTGGGTGTGGGCAGCGCTCCTGCGAGCTGCCCTGCTGAGGGTAGAGAGTATCCTGGAACTGAAGGCTGTTTCTTTCACATCCTCTGCAACACGCTTTTACGGGCATGCTGGCAATTGTCACGTGGTAAATTCAGTTTTGATCCTGGCTAATCTGGTTGGGGCTGCTGTCATAGGCAGTCATCCATGGTGAAATGGAGAGTGGGCAAGAAGAGAAGAGAGAGAACTTTATAATTCTAATTTTCTAAATTACAGGCTTGTCAGTATGGGAGGTTAAACTCGATTTTAAAAGTTTGAAAATCACAAGGAAAAGCTTTAATATTTGGGTTCTCAAGTATTATGGTTAAATTCTGTACTCTTTGTGGTAATGGCACATTTAACCAGAGATGATTCTTACTTAAGATTTTATATGTTCTAAAAAGATATGTTTTTGATAATTTATAATAGGTTAGAAGTTTATTTGAACCTTCATTTTGAGCTCTAGGAGGGCATCGCATGAATTAAATGCAGCATCTTCGTTACCTTGTGGCAAGTTAAATGCCTAATTTGCTCTTAGAGTATCTTTGTAGGGTTTTGTCTGAGTATTTTAGTTTTCTGTCTGCGTCTTTCCGATCAGTACAGGATATAATATCAGATCTGCAAATTTACTGGGTTGAGAGTCAGGATCTGCAAGTTTCATAACTCTTTTATCAGCAGCATTTAAAATGCCATAATTTTTTTCACATCCAACGAAAGCATGCATGATAATAAACCTAAGCTCCTCTTAAAACATCATGGAGGCATGTTAAAATGAAATGGAAATTTGAGATTTTTCTTGCATTGATGAGGAAGTTTGGTGAAGGAAAAGATGAAGTGACCTGTTCAAAAATGCATGCCCTGCCTGTATTTCTCTTTATATTGTACCAGGTCAACTCGACAACTGGACTTGCTCGCCTTAGCAGAGCAATGGTAACTACATCCCTGGATCATATTTTCTTTGATTACAAAACAAAAACAGCCCTGACCGGTTAGGCTCAGTGGGTAGAGCGTTGGCTACGGACTGAAAAGGTTAGATTCTGGTCAAGGGCACGCACCTTGGTTGTGGGTACATCCCCAGGAGAGGGTGTGCAGGAGGCAACTGGTTGATGTTGCCTCTCTCATCAATGTTTCTAACTATCTCTCTCCCTTCCTCTCTGTAAAATAATCAATAAAATACATACTTAAAAACAAAACAAAACAACAAAACAGAAAGGACAATGCTTTTATTCATTTCATTTTTAATAATAACTGATTTCTTGGTAATAACCTCATTGAGATATAACTCACACACTATACAAGTTACCCATTTAAAGCATATGATCCAATAATTTTCAAACTATTCACAGAATTATGCAACTATCACCGTAATCGATTTTAGAATATTTTCATCACTCCCAATAAAAACCTGTACCCAAGAAGTTAGGGACTTTATAATTAAAAACTCCAAAACCTTGTCTTGACTGGAAGGAGCTATGCAACGAATGAAAAGGTTTTGCTCAAGCCAGTTTTTTCTAGCTGCTGTTTGCAAGGCTGTGTCCAAGACCCGGTTACCCAGAGATGGGGAAGCAGTGAGAATGTCCACTACAGACGTGAGCTGCTACAAGCTGTGGAGGGCGCAGCAGGAGCTCTGGTGATGATCATCATGCGTAGAAGAGGGAGGCAGACCCACCCCCATGAGGAATGCAGGCACGGCCCGCTCCTTCAGGGTCCTCCAGTGAGAACGGAGTTGCTGACAGGAGCCAGGGGTTCAAGGCACAGAAGAAAGAAAGGTTCATGTGTTGGATGCAGAAACCCACCGTTCCCTTGCTAGAGTTGTCACAGGCAACTCTGTTCCACAGATAGTTAAACATAATGCCAGGTGCAGCATGAATAAAAGTTCCTAACAGACACCGCGCCATTCAACTTGCTCTTGTAAATGAAAGTCTTCCTTTGTTCCCTCCTTCTTGCCAAAACAACTTTCATGTCAGCTGATGAAAGCAAAGAGCTCCCAGATTCACACCTTCGGAAGAAGTGAAGGAACCATTGTGTGAGTGTGGAGTCTGAGTTCCAGGGCCCAACCCTTCATCTGAGGATATGCTTTTTATTGATTTAAGAGGGAGGGAGGGAGAGAAAAAGAGAGAAACATCGACGAGAGAAACATCCATAGGTTGCCTCCTTTATGTATCCTGGCTGGGGATTGAAAATGAAACACAGGTATGTGCCCTGACAGGGAATCAAACCCAAAACCTTGCAAGTGTAAGGGACAACACTCCAACTGAGTCACACCAGCCAACTCTTTATATTCCTTCTTTCCAGCTTGAAACCCACTTTGCTTTTTCATTGTTTTTCAAAGATAACCTTTTCCTTACCACATGGTGTCAATTGCATGACAGTTTTGACTCCATCCCATGTGGCAGGTTCATAAAAATCATAAATATGCATGGTCACCATATTTATTTATTTAGTCTGGGTGATCTAAAAAAAAATCACAAGTGTGCTGACATTGTGATTTTAACAAATCACAAATTTAAAATTTGGAAATGTGAAAACTGAGGGCCAAATGCTTCAGCATAATTTATGAGGGCTCATTCAAATACTGTCATTTCTGCTAATAACTTGTAGACAAACCTTCACTTTTTAAAAAAAAAGTAAGTCAGAATGAACAAAAGCTTATTCTTGATTCTCATTTATCTTCTCATTATTCTCCCATCCCTGTGGCTGGTCTCTCCAGGGAGACAAGACTTCCTTAGATGCTATACAAGTGAAGGCTGAATGCAGCACCGA
The DNA here is from genome assembly GCA_011751065.1 of Lasiurus cinereus. Classification (NCBI taxonomy): domain Eukaryota; kingdom Metazoa; phylum Chordata; class Mammalia; order Chiroptera; family Vespertilionidae; genus Lasiurus; species Lasiurus cinereus. The sequence continues at coordinate 19,106,261 of JAAGEH010000125.1, forward strand.
GCACTGATGTTTCTGTAGCAAGATTCTGTCCTGAACCCCAACTTTATTTGTGTAGGAGATCCAGTGGAAACAACACATTGGTGGGTCTTCCTGGCTCCTACCTCTAGAATATCTGGATGGTAGAAAGATACTATTTTAGTTGACTTAGAAAAAATGAAGACAGATTGAGAAGTTACTAGTAGGGGAGAGGGGCCAGTAATTTAGGTGTGGATGTTACTTTCTTCGATGTGCACCTGGGCACTTCTCACAAACATGCCAAGGTGTGGCATTGGTCTGTTTTCTGGATTTCTTTGGATCTCCATGATGATAAATAGCTAGGAAGAGAGTAAAGAATTAGGCCAACCATCCAGGTGTTTTGACTGGAGTTCCAGGCATTTCAACAAACACTTATTGAGTGGTTTTTACAAATACGGCTGACTGCTAAAGGCATTGGGAGACACCAAGGCAAATAAGATAAATTTTCTATTCCTAAAAAGTTTGTAACAGTCAGGCTTTAGTTGTGTCCTGGGAATTTTTAGTGAATTCAGTGGGCGCATGCGGAGGGAAGTTATAGTTCGACAGCAACATATGCCTATAGGTCACGTCCATGAATCAGATAGAGTAGTTGTTCAGCCAGTTTTTTTTTTAAGTGTCCATTGCATGGAGGAAGGGGATTATAAGTTCCATCTGGTGTTGGTAATGTTGCAGACTGCCACATTTCTGGTGGTGGGTCAGAAACAGGACTAGACTTTGTTCTAATGCAGGGCTTTGGATAGGTATCCTAGATTGCATTATGATGAGGGAAGCTGGGTAATTAATCATCCTTCACCAGGGTCTTTTTGAAAGTGTGAATGGAAATTATTGACAATTATATTGGGATAACAGGAATATATTGGGATGTCCTGAGCAAATGGGTTGTGTAGTCACTTTAGTTATAGCTAAGACAACCCCAGATGACACTTTCTTAGTACACCTGTGGGAGGGATAGGGAAAGGTTGTTAATGTTATCCAGTGTACTACTTCCAGATGCAAATATATCAAAGTGAAATGATATGGAAATGCAACTTCAATAGTCACGTCTTCAGCAGTTATTTTGTCATATTTGGCTTGGAATATGACCCTTCTTACCTACCTTTCCATCAACTCAAATGGCCAATTTTAGTTGGAAATAGATGCCCTGTTGAGGATTATGCTTGACAGTGTTTTGGATAATCTACTTTCAGATCATCTACATTTACCAGATGAGTTGCATCTTCAAAGTTAAATGTAATAAATCATATATTCTGTTTACTCAAAAAGAATGCCTGGCATGAAATGCTGAAATATTTTTTCGTGATAACAAAAATATAGTTAAGGTACTCTCTTTTTAATTTTTCTTTGATTTTAAAAACCAGATTTCAAATATTAACAATATCTTGTCCATAATAATAACAATATCTTGTCCATTTCCCATGTTTTGCAAAATTTGTGATGAAAGTCCTTTAGAAATAAGAGTGATTTCTTTCTTGAACAGTTTATTTCTCTCATGAATTATATTGAAGCTGGCAAAAAAATGTTACTTGGCATACAGTAGCAACTCAAGAAATGTTAAATCAATGAATAAATAAGTGAATTCAGTTAAAACAAAGTGAAAATCAGTTATCTCAATTTCTTTCCAACTTCTTTACAAACTTTCAAAAATTCTTTTAAGAAATTATCGCCTAGTTGATAGTGGTCATCAAACTCATTAGTCAACAGAGTCAAATATCAATGATTGAAATTTCTTTTGAGAGCCAAAGTTTTTAAACTTCTAATGCCACTTATTCAAAAGAGACTCACCCAGGTGATGGTATTTTGTGGAAGAGCCACACACAAGGGGCCAAAGAGCCGCATGTGGCTCATGAACCGCGGTTTGCTGACCACTGCCCTAGCAGATATATTAATTTGTTTTTATGAGTCACTCTTAAGTTGCTGACTTTCATTACTTGTGTGTGTGTGTGTAGTGTGTGTGTGTGTACTTTACTATCTGCTAAGCCTAAAGCATAAGATGTTATCAGAGCATAGCATTTAAAATTCAACACTTTTCTATGTTCCTTATAGGAATTCGACCCAATACTTATATTTCATAATCTATGTGTTCTGTGTGGGTGAATCCATCTTACTGTCATCTCATCTTATCATGGGCAGTGGTTATAACTGTATAAATGGCTCTACCTACACCGCCTCACACAGGATCAGGCAGAATTCAACAGCCAAATGATTATTTTTTAATAATGATGACAATGAGGAAGTAGAATCTTTATTGGGGTAGATTTTATAAATAAAAGCTGAGGAAAGGGACCCAGAAATTTTTACTGCATTTTCTTTGAAATCATTAAAAGCAGTATAAAATGCTTAGTCCATGAACATTTTTATGTTAATTTGATATTTGCTAGGTACTGTGTCCTAATAAATCCATCTATCTTTTCCCTTGTATTTAAGATGAAAAAAGCACACAAGAGATAATATGCAAAAATCTCAGTCATGTGAGAAAAAAATGAATAGACTATATTTGGAAGGAATGTGAAGAGTAACTGGCAAATTATGTCTACTGTACACTGTTAAACATTTTATGCTTTAACCCAAACAAAATTAATAGTTCACTTGGGCTTTGGAGAGATTGCTCCTGGACCAGCAATGTAGTTCTGAATGACACAAATGTAAGAAAATTAGAAATTAACTTTAAATGGATTTAGGCTTCTCACATAAATGAGAGCCACCCTTACACAAATTACTAAATCTATTCAGAGTAATTTATCAAGCAGTTATATGTTGTTTTGTTGTGTTGAAATTCCAGAAAATTTAATAACATACTTTCTGGAAATTGCATTAGCACAGACCATTAATAAGTTAGACCTATAGAACTTGTGTGGGGGTACTGTATAACATTGCCATTAGCAATGTATAGCAAAGTGGAAACTGGTGATCACTTAAGCATGTCTATGGTAATGTCGAAAGACAAGGTTTTCCAACAGCTCTCAGGATCATCTGAAATAAGCACTTTGAAAATTGTTCTATGGTGTTTAGCAGTTAACATGAGCCAACAGTGGTGAGATAAGTGGTCCCAAATGAAAAGGATGTATGGGGAGCTAATTGTAGAATTGTATAGCCAGAAGAGCTCTTATTATTTCACTACTTCACCCCAGATAAACAGGTTCAGAGAGGTCAAGTGACTTGCGCAAAGTCACACAGCTATCTCCAGGCAAAGCCAGAAAGACACAGCGGGTCTCCAGGCTCTCCGCACAATGCTCTGCTCGTCATATCACACAGACTTTGTAAAATGCTGGGTTGACACTGCTCACAAATAAGCAGGGGTCTGGCAGCTGATGGATAAATTTGGCTGGTGCAAACAATTAAGCAGAATAACTGCAGCATTGCAAAAAGTGTGAAAATGTATCTTCTCTTTGATTTGGATTTTTGGAAAAGAGGCGTCTAGCTGGTCAGATTCAGATAACTGCTAACTCTTTGCAAAAGGTTGCTGCACTTTTAGAGAACCTGAAAATAGTGATTCAGAAATGTGGTTCTTGCTTAAAACCTATCGTCAGTCTTACAGCGTTGACAGCAGTATTTGTGTTACAAACCAAAGCTCCTTTTACTCGGGTCTCCTCTAAATAATTAGGAAACAACATAAATGACTGAAAGTGCAAGGAAGGAGGCCATTTGGGCCATAACCCAAGCCATTTGTATCCTTCTTGGGGAATTTCCAATTGGTTTAGACAAAGCAAACTTGGAAAACAAAGACAGCTAGCTGATCATTAAAAATTAAACCTAGGTGCCTGTGTAAGGACCTCTCCCCTTGGTTCAGGGAAAGCAGTTGGAGTAGAGACTTCCAGCTGTGTTACAAGTTAATGAGGGGTTTTCACCCTATTTGCCCTTTGACCTTGTTGGCCCCTGGGCTGGTCTCCTTTGTGCAGCAGTCCTAGAAATACCGTCCTCGTTTTTCACGTGGCTCAACTGTATTTGCAATTACAATGGTCTTGCAGAGCATTAAGAAGGCTGGGTCATCAGATAACCACAAGCTTAAGGTCTCAACAGCAGCTATTAACAGATTTGCTGGAAACCCCAGTATCATTTCAGTGGCGGGGAGGACCCACAACGCGGCAGCCATAGCGGCAAGAAATTAAAAAGATAAATAACTTGGTTTGGAGTGTTCTGACAGTGGCAGGTGTGAGAATAGACTCTTTCTTTCCTCCCCACAAGCTCCTGCGTCACTTTCTACCCTTATTCCTTTGTTATTATCGTAACACATTTCAGCATTCTTACATCTGCCGCATTTCGTGACACTGCAAAAACACGGTTCAGAAAAGTTGAACTTTTAATTGTGGTGGGAAAGAAGTTAGCTTAATTATTCTCAGGAAGTCGAAAAGAGGGGTTTTGTTTCTCTCCCAGAGTCCTTCATTCCTAATCACAATTCTAAGCCCTTTCCCCAGCATTGCTGTGTATGAACTTCATGCTGCTAGACAAATAAATTCTTTGGAAAAATGCACATTTTTATTTGGAAATAATGCCATCTCTTTGTTAGATTCGCAGCAATCCTATTTTGCCTCTACTGTTTTTAAGTCGAAAATGAAAAATTATATAGAAGATGTTTGTGTGCATCATATTGTGCTGGATGGTATGTAGGTCAGCATGCTGCAGCACCGAAGATAAGGGACAGGGAACAAGTGTTCTATGTACTTACAAGCAAATATCAGTCATAATAGAAGAAGACAGATCTACAAGAGCGTTTTGGCTTCGGAAATGTTTCTTGTCATTAGCATTTAAAAAAAGCTATGAGATTCAGGCCTATCAGCACCGATTCACAGCAAACCCTGGCTTGCACAGGTTGTTATCTATTGCTCACAGAGGTACAGCTGGTTAGCAAATGGATTTGCAGATTTTTTTTTTTTGCAGGGATGAGTAAAAAGGCAAAGAATCAGGTACTTACAACCCATTCAGAATGTAACAATTTTGTTTGTGTTATAAACCAAACCTTCTGTTTTTGCAAACTGCATTATTTTTAGAAACAGAACCAAGAAAAAAAAAAACCCAGCTGATTTTAAAAAAAATCTTTATTCATATTCCAATATCCCTAAGGGTTCTAATATCCATGAAGTAATACTAGCAAAGAGAGCAATAAGAACAGCAGACTCCAATGATTCAGTTTACAATGTGGCTTTATTGTGTTAGCAGTCAAGTCAAAAGGCAATATCTAATATTTTTTAATTTTTTATTTCTATACATGTAAAAGAGGAGAAGGTGCTGGGTAAAGATGCATGTGTGTGGGAGAGAGAGTGAGAGACTATGCTATTGAGTCCTCATTTGGAAGGGTAAGGGTACTCATTTTAATATTTATGTGAATTGATATCAATTATCAGAAAGAACATCATAATGAAAGAAATACAATAGCTTTTGTCTGAAACTATACCATGTGATAGATATAGTTGGTTAAGTTCTTTGGGAGGAAAAATAAAGGCAATTACTGAGAAGAGACAATAGCAAGGTGTTTCTGTCTCCTGGGTCTGGAGATATTTAAATTCTAGGCTTTTATTAAAGAGGTGCTTGGGGAGTTTCCCAAATGAAGACATGGTGCAGGGACCACATTTTGTCACGTGGGTGCATATAGGTATCTGTCAAATATTTTCTGTAAAGATGCTGAACCGTGATGGGTGTCAGATTTGGCATGCCAAAAAGCATTGCCCCTGAAATCAAACACAGGGGATGAATTACCATGAATGATTAGTTGTGCAATCAAGCAATCTACGAGGCTCCCGATGTCACATTTACTGTTCACTTAGAGAATACTTACGTTTCCTCCCCTCTTAGTGCTCTTTGCTTCATTAATAGGAAGGTGATGGAATCCTGTCCAGTGAGTCAGGATAAGCCAAATCCTTTGTCAACATCTAAGACTTAGATCAAAGATTGGAATAAAGCAGGGGCGGGGCGAGATGACGAAAGAGTAAACAGAAATTAGGAATTGGATTGGATGTTCTGGAAACATTTGATAGATGAAACACTGTTGAAGTACACACTGAGTATTTTTCATTTCAGCGCTTTATTAGGAAATAGACAATCAGCCACTTCACTTTTAAATCAAGTTTTCTTGAGTTAGTTCACTCCTCTGTCTGGCAAGGCAAACACATTTAGTCTTCCCTTAAATCACTATAGCCTAGCCCGCTGCCTTTTGTGGAAGCATCTGGGAGAGCACTGGTCTTGTTTTCCACACTCCGTTTTTAGTACCCTGGCCTGTCTTCTCAGGAGGTCCACGAATAGAACACCATTGCAGTGTAGTTGGTTTCTTTGTAACCTATAGATTTTTTAATTTTATATATTTAAAAATATTATTCTGAGAAGTGGTCCACAGGCTTCCTTAAGAGTCTTAGAGTATCATGTATCATACTCTATACTCTAAGAAAGGATAGAGAGGTATACCAGAAATAAGATACACCTTTGGGAAAATACTGAAAATTCAAAACGGGAGAGGTACTCATACAAAAGCACACTCCGAGTCAAGTGACAGGTACAAAGTTCTCTCTTCCTTTCTCACTGCATGTGAAGCTCAGGAATTTCTCAAAATGTTGAGCCAGAAGGCTGAGGGGCCACAGGAAGAAAAGTTTGTCAAGCAGGGTGTACTTGGACATAAAGAAGTAAAATCTCTTATTCACGAGTGTGCAGCTTATTTATTTTTCAGAAAGCTTGCCTTTGTCCTCTCTTTCCTTTTTCTCCCTTTTTTCTTTTCTTTGAATGATTCTGATTTTTTATGTTAAAATTCCCATAAAGGATTGGCTTCAGGAAAACAGAGACTACCTTGTGTTACTCAAAGGATCTGGTACAAAGTAGGAGGTCAATAAATATTTGTTGAGGAGGAATGAGTAAATGAATGAATCAGTTTGTGTAAAGGGACATGATACTCTATACTGGAGATTTCCTATCTGGATGGACAAAGAAAGGCTTAAAAACGGTGGTTCTCAACTAATGCCACGACCCTTTAATACAGTTCCTCATGTTGTGGTGACCCCCAACCATAAAATTATTTTCGTTGCTACTTCAAAACTGTAATTTTGCTATTGTTATGAGTCGTAATGTAAATATCTGTGTTTTCCGATGGTCTTAGGTGACCCTGCTGGTGGTTTTCAACCTGTCGCGACCCACAGGTTGAGAACCTCTGCTGTAGAGCCTAAGACCATTGGAAAACACAGATATTTACATTACGATTTATTACATGACATTCTCTAGGCACATCACCTGGGTCATAATAAGGACTTCTCATGTTGTCAGTGCAGACCTTTGTAGCCACTAATCTCCTCTTTAAAAACATTAAGATTTTTTTTCATGCAGAAACGTAACATAAAAGAATAAATAGTAGTACATTGCAAATATTGTTAAAGTTCCCTTTCACCTGTTCTAAACCCATTCTTCACCCCCCCCCCCCAAGGGAATAATGTCAAATTTACAAAGAAGTTTACTGATGATAGTTGTTTCATTTCATTTTTGTTTCTTACAAATAGTGTCATATTGTCTGTTTTATGTATTTTTTTATGAGATTTGATTTTTTTCCACTGAAGTTATCTGAAGTTCATTTATGTTGATATATATAGCAATAGCTCACCAATTTTTCACTGCTGCATAGTATTCTTTTGTGCGAGTAAACTTGGTTTACTTGTACAGTTGCTTGTCAATAGCACCTTGATTTATTTCTCTTTGGTGTCATAATTCACGGTGTGTGAGCACTCTCACAGCCTCCCGGGACTAAACATAAAGAAGTTGAACAAGTGCCCTGGCAGTGTAGCTCAGTTGGTTAGAGCATCATCTTGATATGCCAACTTTGTGGTTTCTATCCTCTGTCAGGCACATATCAGAAGCAACCAATGAATGCATAAATAAGTGGGACAACAAATTGATGTTTCCCCTTCTCTTTTCCTCCCTCCTCCTGAGATTTTTAGATTTATTTAGTGCTCCAGCATAGTCTAATCTGTTCTGACAAATATATTTTGTTCAGTTTTTAATTTTTACTTTTTAGTGATTAAGATTCTTTATGCATTCTGGATGCCAACCCTTTTCTTTTTTATATAGCTCCTTCCAATTGGGTTATATTTTTATTCTCCTTATAGGATCATTTGATGAGCAGTTTTTCATTTTAATAGAGCCAAATTTATTAATCTTGTATTTAGGATTTGTGAGTTTTAAATTTAAAAAGAAATCCAACCCAACTCTAAGGTCTTTTAAATAGTTCTCTCCCTCTCTCTGCCATCCCCAAAGCGTTAATGTTTTGTTTTTACTTTGTTTTCATTTATCTTAGAATTGGTTTCTTTTTGGTCTGAAGCAAAAGTGATGATCCCATTTTGTTTTCCTTTATATCCATATCTATTATTTTCTCTTTACTATGCAATGCCACCTCTCATAAGCTGAGTCTCCATACATTTTGTGTCTGATATGGGCTCTCTAACCATTCATTCGGTCTACATGTCTACATCTATGTCTAACCTGTATTAATTACGATGGATTTCATATATGTTTCATAGTAGGGCAATTTCCTTTGCCTGTTGTTTTTCATGAGTGACTATTTGTGGTCCTTTGCTCTTTCATGCACATTTTTACTGGGAGAGTCAAATTTCTCAAAACCTCTATTTTGGAATTTGATCTGCATTTGATTTTAGAACTGAATTTTTGGATATATTTAGTTAGGGCTGATCTCTTTATTATATTGATATTGCTTATTTGTTGATTATTTTATTCATTTAGGCCTTTTAAATATCTTTAGCAATTTTATAATTTTTCATCAAGTTCTTTTACATGTACTGTGAAACTTATTTTGGGGAATGTCTTATATTTTTCTTGCCCTTGTATATGATCTCTTAAGTTTTCATTAATGCAGTATCACTTATCCTACTTGTTTCATTTATCCTTTCCTTTATCTCTGGGGTATTTGAAAGAAAATCACAGACATTGTGTTATTACACCTACAAACACTTCAGTATTCATGTCAAAATAATAATTTCTTAAAAACCATAATGGCCATGTCATTGTGATACTTAATAAAATTAGTAGTTCCCTTGTATCATCTGATACCAAATGAAGGATGACATTTCCTTAATTGTTTCTAAGATGGTTAGTTTGAGGATCCAAACAAAATCTACATGTTACATTTGGTTGTTTATTCACCCATCTCATAATCTGATGAAATCAATCTGATTGATTTATTGAGATATCCATGTCATTCACCCTGTAGAATATCCTAGGGGTTGGATTTGGTTGCTTGCTCCCTTGTTGTGTCTTGTAACTGGTCCTCTATGACTCATCTGGAAATTAGATCTAGAGCAGGGGTAGGGAACCTTTTTTCTGCCAAGGGCCATTTGGATATTTATAACATAATTTGAGAGCCATACAAAATTATCAACTTAAAAATTAGCCTGCTATATTTGGTCAATCATTTAATTAACTCAACCCCTCATACCTTGGCAGAACCAGACCAAATGTTTTCTCAGGCCTAACATGGCCCACTAGACAGATGTTCCCTACTTTTGATCTAGAGGTTCCATTGGGTTGGATTCAGGTTATATATATACTTCAGGGGCTGCTACTGCCACTAAACCTGAAGAGGTAGAGGGAGGGAAGGTGGTAACCAGGTGAGATCTGGAGTGATGGAAGGTGGCCATCTGAAGGGAGCTGTGGCCAAAGGAAAAGCGGCCATTGCCAGAAATGCAGCAGAGCTGGAGAGGGAAGAATGGCATTGATCTCTTTTTCTTCCCTCCCTCCATCTCCTGAACCCAACAATGGGCATCTATGTGAAGGTCAGATTCCTGGGCACAGAGTACAGTGTAGGGAAAGGCAGAGAATGGAGTTGAGGGACCAATAGAAAATAAGCACAGAATTTTATTGATGATTATGGTCTTGTTCTGTTACTTTGTCAAGGAGTGCAAAAATGGTGATTACCTAATTCTGTCATTCCTTCTGTATTAATTAACTGAAAACTTTCTATAAAGCAGGATTTCTTTTTATCTATTATTTGGTTATTCTGAAAATACATTTTGTATTAAACAAAATAAATGTTTGATTCTTTTAATTAAGCAATATCAATATATTAATGTTTAAAGTAATTATTAGATGTCTTAGCAATTTCCAGTAGTGACTGATGAGCTATGGAGTTTTACATAATGTATTTGACATGTTTCAACTATTGGGGTCATTATTCATTTTAATGCTCAAATTGTCCCATCTTAGCCCAGTGGAAGCCTTTTCCAGGTGACTCCTGTATCCTTTTGAGGTGATTCAATTAGTTTTTTGCAGATTTCTTCCTTTCTGACACAAAAGATGCCCTAAGCTTATCTAGTGCATTTCCTGCCCCAGAGTGAAAAGCAGTAATTGCTCCAAAAAGCCCCGATTCCTCCTGTGGCAATTGCTACTTGGAAGTCTTAATTTAGAAGCCTTCTGTGTCTCGGTTGGTTGCAGCTTGGTCTCATACACCAAACAGTGGTGGGTCAGATTCCTGGTCAGAGCACAGACCCAGGTTGTGGGACACAACTCACCTTTATTTCTCTCTAGCATTTCTCCCCCACTACCCAAATAAATTAAAAAAAAATAGAAGTGTTAATTCTGGGTGCTAGGGGCACCTATTACTTTTTGATTGCCATTGCTTCCAGGCCTTTAAAGTGGACAGAACTAGGAAATTGATTTTTGTAAGGAAAAGAATATTATGAGGTTTTTCCAATTCAAATTTCAGTTTAATCTTCGTTCATAAGGGCACAAATTAATTTGTTACCCTACAACACAATAAAATGATTTCAAAATTGCAGTGCTAGCATCACTACTAGCAATTAGTAGCAATAAGACTAATGAATTAAACTTGAGATTTCTTTGCGATTCTGATTTTAAAAAATGTCCTGCAATGTACACTCAAGATAATGTTTTAGAGTCACTTGAAGTTGTTCTGTAAGTAGTTATGCCAAAAACGGGGCATTTAGTTAGATTCATTTCCTTAAGTCTTTTTTCAGTTTTAAGTCACTGATTATTTCCTTTTTTTTTTTTTTTAAATCAAATGGTTCCACAGTCAAAACTACATAAGAAAATACAAACTTAGCAGTCTGGCTTCTATCCCTGTCTTCTCCATCTTAGTCCCTATTTTCTTAATAGGTAATCATTGAAAAAGTTTTAAATTTACCTCTCTACTGTTTCTTTTAAAAAATATGAATATGAAAATCTTATTTATCTTCCCTTCTTTTGCATATCAGTATGTTTCTAGTTAGCATACAATAAGTCTAAAGAAAGCACGCAATAAATAATAATTTTTGCATGTTGCTTTTATTGCTTGTCAATATATTTAGAGATGATTTTTTTTTTTACAGCTGCATAGTATTACATTGTGTGACTATACCATAGTTATGCAACCACTCCTAATAATGGACTTTTGAGTTCTTTCCAGTCCTTTGGAAAATAACATCACAATGAATAGCTTTTTGCCTACCTTGTTTACATTTTCCCCACATGTCTGTGGGATAGAGTCCTGGAAGTGTCATTGCTGGGTCAAAGCTGCATATGTAATCTGGCTAAATAATGCTAAACATGTCTCAGTAGTGTTATATCATTTTTGTATTTGCAATACCATCATAAGAGATATAATCTTCATTTTCTATTTCCTAATAACCTTCATTTACTATTTTTTAAAAAAAAATCATGAATGGGTGTTAAATTTTTTAATGATTTTTTTTATCCATCAAGATTATCAGATGGTTTTATCTTCTTTATTTTTTTGTTTAAAGTGTGGTGAATTTTAAGGCTTTCTATAATTAAACAAGACTCGCACTCCTGGGATAAACCCACCTTGATCAAGATACATTACATTTTTAAAAATTATAAGGTTGGATTCAAATTGTTAATATTTTGTTCAGAATTTTGCATTTATCTTCATGAATTAGATTGGCCTGTTCTCTTCTTTTTTATTAAGACCTAGTATGATTTTAATATCAGGATTATACTAACTTCATAAAATGAGTTAGGTACTGTTTCCTCTTTTTATATTCTCTGTATAAATTAAAATTTTTCTTCCATGAAAGCTTTGGAGAATTCACCTATGAAGCCATCTGAGCCTGGTGGTATTTTGGGGAAAGGTTTTAAATTATAGATATAATGTTTAAAAAGGTTGCAGGATTGTTGATGTTTTCTATATCTTTTTGAGTCAGTTTTATTTTTAATGGAATTTGTCCATTTCATCTAAGTTTTGAATTATTTGTATAATATTGTTCATGGTATTTTGATTATCTTTCTATTTTCTGTGTCCAAATTTCTGTAACTCCACTTTTATTTATAATATTATTTAAGCTCTTTTTGTTGGACTAATATATTTGGCATTGTTGTATCCCATTCTTAATTAATTTTTAGAATTAATTTATATTGTTTAATCATTTTTCTTCCTTCTACTTTATGACATTGTTTCTATTTATACTTTTCTAACTTTTAGTTTGGAAAGTTCATTAAATTTCAGCCTTTCTGCTTTTCTATTAAAAACTTTAAAAAGTGAATATGCATTTTATGTATTTTGGCTTTTTGTTTTAAATATTTCTTTAATCTGAGTAATTTAGAAGTATATTTTAAGTGTCAAGACATGATCTTTTAAAGTTCTCTTTTTATATTTTAAAATAAATTGCATTTGGTAAGGGAGTTTGGGATGTATGATATTTTTTGCAATTTATTGATACTTTGTGGCCCGAGTGTAGATTTTTATAAATGCTCCATATGTATTTGAGACAATATACTTTCTGATTGTTTGCATCAGGGCTCTTTATATGTCCATTACATTGAGCCTGTTAATTTTTTTACCCAACTCTATATACTTAATAATTTTAAGCTTTTAATTGCTAAGATAAATGTGTTAAATCTCCCACTATAAGGGTATTCCAGGTAGAATGAACAGGAAATATTGGGGTCCAACGGAGTCAGAGTGGTGGGAATGGAGTGAGAAGGTGGGAGAAGATGAATTTAGGCAGGGCAGTCTAAAGGGCCTTGTAGACTATTGTAAGGATTTTGTTGTTTACTCTGGGTGGAAATGGAGGGTGCCAAGTTGAGGGATGACACAATCTGGCTTGAATTCTAAAATAACCACTCTGTCTGCTGTGTTGAGGATAGACATTGGGCAAGGCTAGAAGCAGAGAGACCTAGGAAGAGTCAATTACAGTAATCCAGGCAACAGATGATGGTAACTTGGACTAGTGGCCACAGTGGAGGTGGTGTGAAATGATTGGTTTCTAGAAACATTTTGAAGGTTCAGCCTATAGAATTTGCCAAAAGTGTAGGCATAATTGTGAGAGAAAGAAAGGTATTTATTTAGTGTATTGACAAGTAGAAGAATGGAATTGTCACCAGCTGCAAGAAAGACCATGGGTGAAGTAGGTTTGGGGAGAAAAATAAGAGTTTCGGATGTGTTGAATTTAGACAACAAGTGATAATACTGAGTAGGCAGTTGGAGTCAGAACAGGAGTCGGGGGAAGATTATAAATTGGGAAGTAATTAGCATAGAGGTGGTATTTCTTAAAAAAAAAAACAGGAAGTGACTGTATGTAGAGAAGAGGACCAAGGACTGATCACTGTGAGACTGACATTAAGCAGTCAGGAAAAGTGGGGAGATGGGGAAGGTTGAGAGTGGGGGAGAAGACAAGCAAGGGAGAATGGGAAGAAGCCACCACAAGTGAGCTAGGAGAGGAACAGGAGAATGGAGTCCTGTAGCCAATGTCAATGTCACATGACTTTTTAAATATACTCCCATAAATGTATAAATTTTTGAAATTTTCATAAATATAAATTTAACATGATTATTAAGTCAGTTTCCTAATGTATGCATTTATAATCTATATAATAAGAGAGGAATATGCTAATTATCTATTACGCCTTGAGGCATAGTGACCAACCATGTAATGACCAGATCAGGGATCTGCAGCGAACTAAAAGAGGGCATTGAAAAGCTACAGGAGGGGGCAGGGCAGCAAACTATGAGGGGTGAGATGGGAGGGGAACCAGCGGGACCTGCAGGAGGGTGGGGCAGCAGGCTGAGAGCTACAGGAGGGTAGCAGAGAGCCACTGGCACATGGATTCATATGCAGGGCTACTAGTAAAAGCGTAATATGCTAATTAGCCTGGATAGCTGAATGACCTTCTAGACGTCCTTCCAGACCACCTTCCAGATGAAGCCGCAACTGGGAGGGCTAAGGCAAGCCCCTGGGGTTGCAATGGCTGAACCCCTTGAATGACTCATGCATTGGGTCTCTAGTTTTGTAAGAATAAAAAAATCTGTACAGAGGACAAATCACTGACAATTTCCAACTCCAAATAATTTGTAATTTGAGATTTTATAGGACTTAAATGTGAATCGTTAAACCTGGCTTCTGTGTTGTTCTCACCTCTGTATTGTTTAACTTTCCTGAGGAGGTAGGGTTAACTGTCCCTTCTTTTGTCTTTGCTGGGCTCCTATTACCATGGGCTGGCTGTGACTTCAAGCTTTCTCATCTGGGGTCTTCTTGTTGTTTCTATTTTGATAAAAAGGATTTCCTCGAGAAAAAAAACATACAGAAAGTTCATAGAATGGCCAACTCATTGGCTATGTAGCTTGGGCTTGCATGTTGATAGATTTCAACATAGTTTCTAACTGCCCTTCAGTTTCTGCATAGGGAACTGGGTTGGGTGGTATACTTATAGGTTCTGCACTCCATTGAATTTTATTGAATTTTATGCAACTTCCTGCTACCATCCAACTATCCCCGCCCCCCAAATGTGTTGCATAGTTAAGTATTCAGTAAATGTTTGTTCCTTTAAATTAGAAGATTCAGCCTCTAACATGGCAGACTTAGTGCTTTCAAAAACAAAAACAAAACCAGAAGATTTTATTTTAAAAGCGATCAACTTCTGGGAGTGAGCTGTTGCTTTAAAATTACACATATATTATAGTAAACATAATGGTAAAGCATACCTAAATTACAAATTGCCACCTTAAAAAATTTAAAGTAGTTTATCCCTGTTGGTTTTCCTTTCCCACTGAAGTCATCATCTGTTCACAGAGCTCCATTAGCAGCTGAAAAGACATGGCAGGGAATTGAACAAATTGAACGTTCATAGCAGACAGATTTTCTCCTTCTGTGTGTGTGGATTGGACATGACTGTGAACAGTTGGAGGTCAGACCATCACTAATATGTATAAAACTTTTGATGTTAATTTACCATTAAAAAATATATTAATTTTTGGCAGAGGTGCAAATATTCTTGTCTTGCCTAAAGCTTTATTTCCCATGACACATAGAAAGCTAAAATCCACACTGGGCCAATTTGAAAAGCAAGTAAAACTTTTTCTTTATTAAAGCCCCATTTTGCTTCTTAGTGAAAAGTGTGTGTATGGATTTCGTTTTTTGCTCGCTAAAAAAGGCCTTGCGAAAGCCTGGAATAATCAACCAGGAGAAGTGGGATCATGGTGAACAGGACACATGCATCCTGTTTTGGCTGCGTTTAGTGGGTTTCACTGAACTGGTCTTTCCCCTTACCATTTTGGCTGTGCCCAGTCAACGTCAAACAAATGTCTTGTCAAGGAACAAAAAGATGCATGAAATTATGAATCGCAGTGCCTTTGCATGTTAGCAGATGTCTCTACTATTCACTGGTAGGTTAGGGTTAGTGTTGAGGGTAGAAGGCAGTTGGGGGTAAGGAAAGAAGAGAGAAGTAACTAGTGTGTTCACAGTCTAGCAACTGGCTACATTTCTTCATGGACTGTGAGAGACTGCCTGGTCTTGAACATGTTTTCTATCAGCAGGTACCCAAAGTGTACCTGGAGAGTAAATATTGTTTGTAAGCAGAATGGCACCTTTTGGAACTGCTTGCTTTATGTGGTATAGGCATTGATGAAGAAAGAAAATAAAATAAAAGATTCTATTTTATCATTGCAGCAAAAGACAATTGTAATTGCAGACATAAAATGACATCAGTTTGTGTTCTATTGAGTAAATCTCCTTTCAGTTGGTATTGCCGCAAGTACTTAAAACAACTTCACTGGGTTCTCTTTTTTTCTTTGTTTCAGTTGGTAGTTGTTAATTTTGCAGAATGCTATTAGCTTTTAATATGATGTTATTGTTAAAATTCTATTTTATTATAGAGGGGTCCCAGGCTGCGAGAGGGTGCAGGCCAGGCTGAGGGACCTCCCTCCCTGTCCCCCAATGCAAGAATTTCATGCACTGGGCCTCTAGTACTTGTATAAGAACTATTAAATCACAAGGTTAGGTAATTAGATGGGGAGCTTTGTGGTACAAACTATAAATGGTGGAAGAATCAGAAAAGAAACAACTTTTATAACTTACTTAAACTGAGCCTTGAAGAGAGCATTGGTGGAGAAGTCAGCCTGAGCAAGGGGAATAGCTCATGCAGAAGTACTGTGAAGGGAAGGGCAGTAGAGAGTTAGGAGTGGAGTGTGGCTTTGGTTCCCATGGGAGGGAACAGTGAGATATTCCTGGTTACCTTGAGGAGCTTTTCTTTAAAAAAAATTTTTTTTCATTAATGTATTACATGTGTATATATCTTCCCATTGCCCCTCTCCCCCATTCTCATGCATTCCCTCATCCCCCAGTGTCTTGAGTCCATTGGTTATTTTTATGCATACAAGTCCTTTGGTTGATCTCTTATCTACCCCACCTCTCCCTAACTTTCCCATTGTAATTTGACACTCTGTTTGATGGTTTACTGCCTCTGTATCTATCTTTTTGTTAATCAGTTTTTACAATGTTCTTTATTATCCACAATGAGTGAGATCATGTGGTGCTTCTTCTTCATTGACTGGCTTATTTCACTAAGCATAAGGCTCTCCAGTTCCATCCAGGTTGCTGCAAATGGTAAGAGTTCCTTCTTTTTAATGCAGCATAGTATTCCATTGTGTAGCTGTACCACAGTTTTCTGACCCACTCATCTGCTGACAGGAAGCTAGGCTGTTTCCAAATCTTAGCTATGGTAAATTGTGCTGCTATGAACATAGGGGTGCATAAATCCTTTCTGATTAGCGTTTCTAATTTCTTAGGATATATTCCTAGGAGTGGGATTATTGGGTCAAATGGGAGTTCCATTTTTAGTTTTTTGAGGAAACTCCATACTGTTCTCCACAGTGACTGCACCAGTCTGCATTCCCACCAGCAGTGCATGAGGGTTCCTTTTTCTCTGCATCCTTACCAACACTTGTCCTTTGTTGATTTGTTGATGATAGCCATTCTGACAGATGTGAGATGGTATCGCATTGTCATTTTGATTTGCATCTCTTAGATAATTAGTGACTTTGAGCATGTTTTCATGTGTCTCTTGGACTTCCTTCTGTCTTCTTTTGAAAAGATTCTATTTAGATCTGTTGCCCATTTTTTTATTGGATCATTTATCTTTTATTAAATTGTATAAGTTGGCTGTAGATGTTGGAGATTAAACCTTTATCAGTGATAACATTTGCAAATATGTTCTCCCATACAGGGGGATTTCTTGTTATTTTGTTGATGGTTTCTTTTGCTATGCAAAAGCTTTTTATTTTGATGTAGTCCCATTTGTTTATTTTCTCTTTAGCTTCCATTGCCCTAGGAACAGTATCAGTGACGAAGTTCCTTCAGCATATGTCTGAGATTTGGCTGCCTGTGGATTCCTCTACTATTTTTATGGTTTCCTGTCTTATGTTTAAGTCCTGTATCCATTTTGAGTTTATTTTTGTGTACGATGACGTTGGTCTAGTTTCATTTTTTTTTGCATATATATGTCCAATTTTCCCAACACCATTTATTGAAGAGACTGTCTTGACTTCATTGTATGTTCATGACTCCTTTGCCAAATATTAATTGAGCATAGTGGTTTAGGTCAATATCTAGATTCTCTATTCTATTTCATTGGTCTATGTGTCTGTTCTTGTGCCAGTACCAGGCTGTTTTGAGAACAGTGGCTTTGTAATATAGCTTAAAATCTGGTATTGAGATCCCACCTACTTTATTCTTCTTTCTCAGGATTGCTGTGACTATTCGAGGTCTTTTTTTGTTTCAGATGAGTCTTTGGAGAGTTCTTTATAGGTCTGTGAAATATGCCCGTTGGTATTTTAATGGGGAGTGCATTGAATCTATAGATTGCTTTGGGTAGTATGGACATTTTAATGATATTGATTCTCCCAATCCATGAGCATGGTATGCTCTTCCATTTGTTTACGTCTTCCTCTATATCTTTTTTTCAGTGTCCTGTAGTTTCTGTGTATAGGTCTTTTACCTCCTTAGTTAAGTTTATTCCTAGGTATCTTAATTATTTTGGTGCGATGGTAAATGGGATCACTTTTTTAGTCTCTCTGTCTGTAAGTTCACTATTAGTGTATAGAAATGCCAAAGATTTTTTTAGTGTTAATTTTATATCCTGCTACATTGCCAAATTCATTTATTAAGTCTATTAGTTTTTTGATGGAATATTTCTTTTTTTTATGTACAGTATCATGTCATCTGCAAATAAGAACAGCTTTACTTCTTCTTTTCCAATTTGGATGCCTTTTATTTCTTCTTGTCTAATTACAATGGCTAATATTTCTAATACTATGTTGAACAAGAGTGGTGAGAGTGGGCATCCCTGTCTTGTTCCTGTTCTTAGGGGAAATGGTTTTATTTTTTGGCCATTGAGTATGATGTTAGCTGTGGGTTTATCATATATGGCTTTGATGATGTTGAGGTATGATCCTTCTATTCTCACCTTGTTGAGAGTTTTTATCAAGAAAGGGTGTTGGATTTTGTAAAATGCTTTTTCTGCATAAATTGATATAACTATGTAATTTTTCTCTCTCAATTTGTTTGTGATATATCATGTTTATTGATTTGCGAATATTGTACTATCCTTGTATTCCTGGGATAAATCCTACTTGGTTATAGTGTATGATCTTTCTGATGTACTGCTGGATCCAATTTGCTAGAATTTTGTTGAGGATTTTGGTATCTGTTCATGAGGGATATTGGCCTGTAATTCTCTTTCATGTGTTGTCTTTATCTGATTTTGGTATCAGGGTGATGCTTGCTTCATAGAAGGTGCTTGGAAGTGTTCCTTCCTTTTGAATTTTTTGAATAGTCTGAGGAGGATAGGTTTTAATTCTTCCTTGAATTTTTGGTAAAACTCCCTTGTGTAGCCATCTGGTCCTGGGCTTTTGTTTGCTAGAAGCTTTTCAATGATTGCTTCAATTTCTTCCATAGTTATTGGTCTATTGAGATGTTTAGATTCTTTCTGATTGAGTTTTGGAAGGTTCTATTTTTCTAGGAATATGTCCATTTCCTCAAGGTTGTCCAGTTTGTTGGAATAGAGTTGTTTATAATATTTTTTAAAAATAAATTTTATTGATTTTTTACAGAGTGGAAGGAAGTGGGATAGAGAGTTAGAAACATCGATCAGCTGCCTCCTGCACACCTCCAACTGGGGATGTGCCCACAACCAAGGTACGTGTCCTTGACTGAAATCAAATGTGGGACCTTTCAGTCCACAGGCCAATGCTCTATCCACTGAGCCAAACCAGTTTTGGTGTTCATAATATTTTTTAACAATCCTTTGTATTTCAGTGGGGTCTGTTGTTTTTGTTTCACCTCTTTCATTTCTGATTTTGTTTATTTGAATCTTCTCTGCTTCTTGGTGAGCTTAGCTAGAGGTTCATCAATCTTGTTTATCCTCTCACAGAACCAGCTCTTGGTTTTGTTGAACTTTTGTATTGTTTCTTTGGTCTCTATGTTATTTATCCCTGTTCTGATCTTTACTATTTTCTTCCTTCTGCTTACTGGGCTTTTCTTGTTGCTCTCTTTCTAACTCTTTGAGTTGTAGGGTTAGGTAATTTATTACCATTGTTTCTTGTTTTTTGCAGTAGGCTTATAGAGCCATGAACTTCCCTCTCAAGCCTACTATTGCTGTGTCCCATAGATTTTGGATTGTTTTGTTTTCATTGACATTTGTTGCATGTTGTTTTTTTATTTCTTCCTTGATCTCTCTGATTACCCAGTCATTGTTTAATAGCATGCTGTCTAGTCTCCATGTGTTTGATTTTTTTGGATTGTTTTTATTGTAGTTGATTTCCAGTTTTATTCCACTGTGATCTGAGAAGGTGTTTGGTATGATTTCTATCTTCTTGAATTTAAATAGACTTTGCCTATGACCCAACATGTGGTCTATCTTTGAAAATGACCCATGTGCACTTGAGAAGAATGTATATTCTGTGGCTTTGGGGTGAAATGTTCTGCAGATGTCAATTTCATCTGGTCATTTAGGATTGATGTTTCTTTGCTGATTTTTTTCTTTAGAGGATTTGTCCAATGGTGATAGAGGGGTATTAAAGTCTCCTACTAGATTGTATTGCTTTCAATCTTTTCCTTGATATCCTCCAGGAATTTTTTTTTAATGTATTTGGGTGCTCCTGTATTGGGTGTGAATATGTTTACTGGAGTTATTTCTTCTTGTTGGATTGCTCCCTTTAGTATTATGAAGTGGCCTTCCTTATCTCTTGTTATGTCCTTCACTTTGAGATCTAATTTGTCAGATACACTTATTGCTCCCCGAGCTTTTTTTTTCTTTTTTCATTTCCATTTGCCTTAAAAACCATTTTCCATCCCTTCACCCTCAGTCTGTGTGCATCTTTTTTTCTGAGGTGAGTTTCTTGTAGATAGCATATATATGGGTCATGTTTTTTTCCTTATCCATGTCTTTGGATGGGGGCATTTAATTCATTTATATTTAAAGTTATTGATAGATACTTATATACTGCCAGTTTTATTCTTTACCCCTGTGTTTCTTCTTCAGTTTATGTTTCTTTCTTTTTTTTTTTTATAGTAGACCCTTTAAAATTGCTGATTTGGTGGTAATAAATTCCCTTAGTTCTTTTTTTGTCTGTGAAGCTCCTGATTTCACCTTCAATTTTGATTGATAGCCTAGCTGGGTATTGTATTCTTGGATTCAGACCCTTCCTTTGCATGACTTTGTATATTTCATTCCATTCCCTTCTGGCCTGATGAGTTTCTGTTAAGGAATCAGTTGTTCCTTTGATGGGGGTTCCTTTGTAGGTAACTTTCTGTCTCTCTCTGGCTGCTTTTAAGATTCTTATTTTGTCGTTGGTGTTTGCCAATTTAATTATACTGTGCCTTGGTGTCAGTCTTTTGGGGTTCATTTTGCTTGGCACTCTGTGAGCTTTTTGTGCGTTTTTTCTTCCCCATATCAGGGAAGTTTTTTATCATTATTTCTTCAAACAGGTTTTCTATTCCTTTCTTTCTGGAACTCCTATTATGTGGATGTTGTTTTGTTTCATATTGGCCCAAAGTTCCCTTAGGCTCTCCTCCTATTTAAAAAAAAAATTTTTTTTTTTCCTAGAAGCTGCTGTACTTGGGTATTTTTTTCTACCTTGTCTTCTAGCTCTCTGATGCGGTCCTCTGCTTCTTGTAGTCCACTTTTGATGCTTTCTATTGAGTTCTTTACAGCAGTAATGGCATTTTTCATTTCTTCTTGGTTCTTCTTTATTTCCTCTTAGTTCTTACTCATATTGTCGAATTTGTCTTCCATTCTTTTCAGCCTCCTTATGATCATTTGATCATTTCTCTGAATTCTTTCTCTGGCAGGTTGCTTACCTCCATTTGGTTTACTTCCTTTTCTGGTGATGCCTGCTTTTTTTTTTTAATATGTGGGCTGTGTCTTTGTCTCCCCATGGTCTCTCTTCTCTGGGTGTCTGGTTATGTAGTTCTCTCTTTCCTGCATTGATTTAAAGGCACAAAATACAACATAACCAGGTACAATGCACAAGACACTGAACAGAAATGTATTCATAATATTAATAGCCACAAATAAAGGTGACCACCAGAGAGAAATAAATTAGGGGATAGGAGAAAAAGAAGACAGAAAAGAAGAAAAAATAAAAATAAAGGAGTGCCAGGATAAAATCGAGAGAAAAAAGAAAGAAAAAGAAAAAAAGTAGAAAAGAAGAGAAGAAAGAGAAGGGGAACAAATTATATGTATGGGGAGAAAACTACAATAGAACAGCCACTAATGCTAACAAATGCCAGCAACAAGTACCTGGAGATTAATGCAAACTACAAACAAAAACTAATATCAAGGGAGGTGAGGGAAAACAGAAATAAAAAACAAAACTAAGCAAATAAAAAGCAAAAGAAAGTAAGAATAAACAAGACAATCTCACAAAAAAGTATAAAAAATAGATGTAAATAACATTCAAGCAAACAACTACAAAAGGAGAGAAAAACAATTTTTTGGATAGTGAGGATGGAAAAGAGAGAGGTGTGTATGGAGGTAGAGCAGGGGATTGGAAATTAGATATATAAGTGGGGTGAAATTTTAAAGGGCTAAAAAGAAAGAATAGGGAAAATCTAACATAAGAAAAGGGTAAGACTTGCCCTAACTGGTTTGGCCAGCGGATAGAGTGTTGGCCTGCAGACTGAAAGGTCCCAGGTTTGATTCCAGTCAAGGGCATGTACCTTGGTTGTGGGCACATCCCCAATAGGGGGTGTGCAAGAGGCAGTTGATGGATGTTTCTCTCCCATTGATGTTTCTAACTCTCTATCCCTCTTCCTTCCTCCCTGTAACAAATAAATAAAATATATTAAAAAAAAGAAAAGAAAAGAAAAAAGAAAAGTGTAAGACAGGACAACAAAAGGGGAAAAATTAAGAGAGTGATGGCATAAAGGTAGGGCTGAGTTATAGAGTAAAATGATGCTAAAGGAAAGATGAAATTAGAATGTAGAACTCTATTTCTAAAGTAAAATGCAGAGAAAATAAAATTACACTATTTTTTTTCAAAAAGATAAAATAGTGATAATACTGATTGAAAATAAAAATGTAAAAATTTAAAAGGTAAGATCAAGTGAGAAATAAAAGTTAGTTTCTAAAGTAAAAGATGAAAAAATAAAAAATTAAAAAAAATAGAATGTGCAGTGGTGAAGGTCATTCACTTCATTTATTGATCTGTTTGGCACACCTGTTTCCCAGTCGGGACAGTATTACAGTTCCCTGCATTCCACTGGTGCTCAGTGTTGTAAACCAGTCCAGGTTTTTAAACAGGGGTTGTGTCTTAATCTCTTTATTCTTTTGTGATTACACTAGAGTCAATTTGTGAGTCAGCCCCTGGTTGGCAGTGTTTTGGGATTGACCTCTGAGACTATAGGTCCTCTCTATCCTGTGCTTAGATCCTGCTTTCCCTGTGGCACTGAATATAGGTTTGTGGAAGTGGGCTGCCCCAGAGCTGGTTCTCTGACAGTCACTCCCCACTCCGATCCCCAAGTTCCAGAAAAACAACTTTTTCCTGCAGTTTCCTAGGGTGTCCCCAACTGGGTGATCCTATGTATTGGGCTTAGCAATCATAAGCAAGGATCTGAAGAGGAAAGAACACAAGTCTGTGCAATCCCCTTCCCCACTCTTGTCTAAGCAGCCACCATACTTTAATAACTCCGAGGTTGTCCTTCTGCGTCAGATCAAAATGGGTTGCTTTCTAGAGATCCCCTCTGTTAGCTCTGTGAGCTCCCCTGAGGATCCCCTTCCACATTCATGGATCACGCCAGACCCAACAGTCACAGATTTCTCAAGGTGCAGGTTTCCCCTGGACCTCCAGCTTCTAGTGTACATGTTTCTCTGTCCTGTGGGATCAGAGACCTCACCTTATCCCAGGTGAAATCTGACCTTTATGTGTGGTGTGCAGAGCTCCTCTGAATCTGAGTGTTTTCAACAATTGGGGACCTGTGTTCTGGGGCTCGCAGCTGTTCAGTGGGTGCTGCAGCTGTAGTTTTTCAGGCTTCCATAAACATCCACTTTCCCCTGCAAGATGGCGTGGTCTCCGCATCCAAGCTGGTGGCTATGGGAGGGAGCCCAGCACCAGTGGAGGCTCCTGGTCAGGGGAGCCCTGTCCAGTAGTTTCTCACCTTCTCCTGGAGGATAACTGTCCCTTAACTCACCAACAAACACTCCCAGTGTGACCCTCAGCTGTTCTGTCTGCTCAGGGATAAGGCTCAGCACATGTCTGTCTATTCTGCTGCCATTTTTCTTCTTCAAGGAGATTTTCTTTTCTTTTTTTTCCCTCAAGATCGGTGTAAGATTGCACTTTAGGATATTGAGGACCTGTGCCTATGTTTCATTTACCAATCATTCAGGTAGTCTACCAAAGAAACATACAAAAGGTCATCTAAACTTAATAAAGAAGATTTTAACATTTGACCTTAATATCTGTTAATCTGAATTTTGAAAAGGAAAATGAGAGCCTGGTAACATTTCTATGAATAAAGAAAATGACCTTGATTTTTATACTGAAAGCCTTGCTCTCAAATTCCCTCATGGTCTATGAGTCATAGAATGAAGTGACAAAACCTCCTCCATAATGATAAAAGATTTTGCATTTATTTTTTTTAACCCCAAATATTCTATGCTTCATTTTTCTTATTGTCAAGTGTGAGCATTCATTAAAGTAAGACAATGAAGGACCTCTACATCTTCTACTGGATCCTTTATTTTCTTCTTCCCTCCTCTTCCTTCATCTAATAAGAATTGACAAAAAGATTCTAACTTTGCACCCTCCCCTCTTTTTTTTTTTTTTAATTTCTGCTGTTCTCAAGAAATCTCGGAGACTAGGTGATGTCTTTCATTTCCTCTGGCATTTTGCTGCTCCAGTTTCCTTATAATTTCCCCAGGGGAATAACCACAGAAGAACTTCCTCACAAATAGAACAATGAGTCTTTGAGAGCCTCCTACAAATCCCTAAGGTCAGAGTGACTCGCTCAACTCATAACCAAGATGGCTTCTCAGGCTATTCCATTAGGTTCTGCATCTCCCACCCCACTGGAAACCAGATAAAAGCAAATAATAATGGGGTGGCAAAACAGAAGTTTAGTAACATGTGAGAAATGAACTGTCAGCTTGGTTTTGACGGGAGGCCACGGGATGTAGGAGAGAAGCAGAAAGAGACCTGACCACGTTAACATTGTGAAACAAATGAACTGTGGACAAGAATAGCAATTTTTTGGAAAAGGAAAATGGGAGGAATGGTTCTACATGTTGGATCTGGTCTTTTCTTTTTGCAGGAATTCTGTTGTCCCTTTAGAAAATATCAAAGCCGTTCCAAGGCACATTGGCACCCGGGTGGCACTGCAGCCTTCTCTTGGCACTCCGCGTCCTGTTGCTGGCAGGACAGAGCATGGACCCCTTGAGCCTCATCCTCTGTTGTTTTGTGCACAGGAGCCAAACATTGTGGCTACTCACAAGGCAAGGCTGGCAGCTGAAGAGCCCAGATGCCAAGCTCTGGACTGGACTTCTGTTCGGTTTGTGGCTGGTCCCTTCCCTGGCATCTGCCCTGGCTTTGCAGCAGCCTGTGTCCCCGTCTGCAGAGCTGGGCTCCGGATTAGGCTTCTGTTGGCTCCCATGGATGTTCGGTCACTGTTTCCCTTTTGAATTATCCTTGATTATGAGGAATGTGCTTTTATGACACATTCCTCCCCAGGCACCTGCCTCAGATGATGTGCCTTCGCCACTAAAAAGGGAGCGGGGGGGATGAGGGCAAGATTCTCTCAAATGACTGGCCATTGTTAGCAAGAAAGCTCATGGAATGTGAACATTCCTCCTCAGGTAGGAAGATGTAAAACGAAATACAAAAGCTTATATTTTAGACACAAACTTTAATTTTCTTCCTAATGATTAGGAACATTTACAAATGAAGTTAAACAGAAAAAGTCAAAGTCAAAAACCCTAGTAACATGAGAAATTCCAGAAGGCTCTTTCCCTCTCCCCCCTTTTTAAAGTCCCTTTGACATTCTGTCCTCACACAATGACACTGTCCTTGACTGAGAAAGCACTCTTACTTCCTAATCCATAGTGTTTTGACTTGAAAAAAAGAGAAGGTAGGTTTCCCCAGGTTACAGGAAGCAATATTTTTATGGCATTAATCACCAAATAGACATTGAGTTGGTTTCTGAGTGGGTAAAAAATATTGGATCATATATTGGGGGTGAGGGTAGGAAGAGGTGAACCAATAAGTTTCCTTGATGGAGCAAATGGATAGTTCCCCGATAAGAGGAAACCTCGTGCTTAACTGAAAAATGGAAATAACTTGAAGTTCACCAACTAGAAGGGAAGCAAATATGTTCAACATATTCACCTCTGGAGTATATTTGTACATCTGAGAGGCTTTTGAATCTTCATGTATTTGCCCAACTGGTGTGACTGACTATGGTTAATCAGAATTACATATACAGTTCAAAGGAAAGAATAGAATTACAGTTGAGTAGAGGATGCTTTGCTTTACACAGTGTCTAAATGACTTTCTGGTAATTTGAGCAACTTTGGACCCACACCCCAACTTTATAATCTCATCAAACTAAATGATTATTCACTGATCAATTTCTGTAGCTGGAAAAGGAGCTTGTCCCAATGGCAATCTCTCAGGCTTCCTGAAATCTCAATGAAAGCTAAGTCTCTGAAGTCAGAGAGGCTTGAATTCTAGTCTCAGTTATGCTTTTATTAATTTCATGACTTTGAGTAAATTTCTGAACCTCTTTGAATCTCAATTTTCTCTTCTATACAATGGGAGGATAACAGTACCTATCTCACGGGGTTACTGCGAATTTTAGATGACAAATTCATGGTACAATGTACAGCACAGAGTAAGACCTAAACAGGTGTTGGCTAGTGTTAAGGTTTCCTGTATGTTGGGGCCGGAAGAACCTGTGTAATTTTTATCTCACTGGTTGACCCTCAAATTTATTGACTTTATTGCTTTTAATGAGGCAGAATGACTTGTGTTCTTGAGATCCTTGGGGCTACACATATCATAGTATCAGACAGGGCATAGCATAAGTAAATGTTGTTAAATGAAGCAGTGATCAGATTAGACTTCAGAATGATTCCCCTTGAATGTATTATTTTAGAAAGTTAAACTGAGGTAGAGCTAGTTTATAAATTACTGTCAAAATAGACATCTGCTGAGGTGGCCCAACAAAAAATTTCAAGCTTTAGGTATATAGGTACTGAGGAAATAAATATATTAAAGGAACACTTTTCAACTTTGGAACTGTGACCACACCAACTCTGAAAAATAGACAGTTACTGACTTGAGCAGATGACCTTAGGAGAAGCAAAGCATACTGGGAAGGAGCAATAGTCATTAAGTAAAAGCCTTAGCAGCATTTGTGGGCTCTAGAAGAGGGAATTCATCTCTAAATCTAGAGAATAAGGGGGCAGGGGGCAGTTCACTTTCTGTGAAGGGCCAGAAAATACATAATTAGGCTTTGCAGTTCACATGGTCTCTAGAATTATGGTGTGAAGTAGCCACAGACAATATGTAAGTGAATGAATGTGGCTGCGTTCCAATAAGACTTTATTTATAAAGCAAATGGCAGCAGGATGTGGGCCATAGTTTGCTGAATTCTGGTGTAAGGAAGGGAAAATATTAATAATGAGTCAATATTGAGAGTTTTACCTTGTAATCAAATTTTAGGTAGGTCACATAGGCCCTAAATAAGGCATATATCTCTTCTTATTCTTTCTGGTTCACAGTTTATTGAGTTAAGATATATGAGGATTTTTAAGGATGTGGAGAAAGGGATCAGGGACCATGAGCCCATTGGAGTCTAAACTCAAGAGCCAGACATATGTGAGGAGCAGTGATAAGATAATGTGAACTAGTGAGGTAGGTTGGGCACTAGGGAAAGAGTACATACATTCTGTTCCAGCCAACCATTGAGAAGTTAAGTCTAGTGTTTCAGATATTCCTGTTTTTTCAAAAGACCAGAAACCTGATAAAATTTCCCAATTTTTAAATATTGGCTTACCAATTTTAAAAACACTGTGTGGCCCTGCCAAAACATGTGTGTGGTTAAAATAGGGCATGCAGACCGGTGGTTTGTGACCTTTGCTTCCAGCCCATGGATCTTTACCTCTGAAATACTAGTTGCCTTAAAATAGGGCTGGGTGTTTTCCAAAGCTAGTCTGGTTTTTAATATATATATATATATATTGATGTCAGAGAGCAGAGAGGAAGGGAAAGAGAGAGAGATAGAAACATCATAGATGAGAGAGGATCCTTGATTAGCTGCCTCCTGAATGCCCCCTACTGGGGATTGAGCCTGCAACCTGGACATGTGCCCTGACTATGACCTCCTGGTTCATAGGTCGATACTTAACCACTGAGTCACACCGGCTGGGCTGAGCTAATATAAATGTTAAAGGGTTCAACAGGTGATTTCCTTAAAGTCACCCCTCTATTTCAAAATTGTCCACCCCAAAGTGGCACCACAAAGCTCTGTCTGACTATAGGGTCAAGGTATGCCAAGCATGCCCTATTTTTAATTTCATTAGGATTTGAACATCCTATAAGGAAAGGGCAAGCTTTGGCAGTTTGTTCATTACAATGAAGATTTATGGACAGCCAACCTAGAATATTCAAAAGAAATCTGTCTGCATTGGGTGCAAAATTGTCCAGCTCTGCTTGAATATGCTAAATCCTCCCTTATCACGCCCTGCTCTTTGTGTTGGAAGATTTAATTCTATGATTCAATAGAAACCATTCTCTTTTCCTAATATTAAGATCTCATTTTGCTCTAAACTCTGATAATTTGAGACTCTTTTTTCTGAGCTGGATATAAACAGAAATTAGCTTTTCATCACTTAAAAGTTTAATTCCCTAGTTTTAATGAACTCTTTAAAAATAAACTGGATAGATTAGATAAAGTTTTGTATTTTTATTTGACACCCAAAGTGCTTTATTGTGGAAATATTTGGGCTACAAGTTATAATTTTATTCCATGGGCTCTAATTTATTTGGGATTGATTTTTACTGAAGCCATCTGAAAATTCCTTTTTTTTTTTTTTTTGGAATAAAATTCACATGCTGGAAGTCTTTGGAGGCTTTTAAACCCAACTCTTTTTTCCCCTTCTTTTTAGCAGCAATTCTTCCAGAAATAGTCTATTGTGCCTGACAAAATGTATCCAATCCTGAACTTGAAGAGGTTCCACTTCTATTTGTAACTCAGTGACCCTGAGGTCCAAATTGGTAATGAACTTTCTGAAAAAGCACTCTTGGTTCTTTAATAAGAACTTATTGGTCATTAGCACCCTAGCCTGGGCTTACATTTTGGGTTGTCAATATAAAAATAAAAATCAAGTGGCATCTGTTGATCTGGAAAAAAACAAAACCGGCTACACACATTTAACTCTGCATGTTAGAAATTCTTAAATTAATCCCATTTTAGCGTTCTGGAGAAAGGTGCAACAGAATAAAATGATCCCATGAAATCCTTGTGTTCCATAAGGTGTCTTGAAGTTTGATTGGATATTAACTAAAAGATCATTTTGTTTCTCTTTTATAGCAGGAGATGCAATGTGTTCATTTTATAACATCTCCGCTGTTTGGAATAAATCACCAAGGACAGATGCTCATCACATTTCGGTTCAATAAAATTCTTTGCAGAGTCTGAACAGATACATGGCTAGTTGCTTTAGGTCTCTGTCCAGGCCATTATTTGTTTGGGAAAATCAAATTCACGGGACAAAATGGAGTTACACTAAGGACATTGAAATTAATATTTTGTTTGCTGTTTTATGTCTTGTTATTTTTGGCCAGGATGTGCCTATAGGACTTGACCTTCAGTTTTGCAAGTTCTACCTTCATAAATACCATCGACCAGCTCTTCATCTTTTCTCCTAAAACAGTGCAGTTAATCTGATTTCCTGCTGCTACATCTTCTAGTAATGCCATTTTAAAGGTTCTCAGCAGAAAAATTTGCCAGGGCTCTCGAAGAAGTGCTAAAATTCCATGTTCAGTCTTTTTTTCTGTGGTGGCAAATGGGCTTTCAACGAGCAAAACCTAGGCGTTTATTTTAAAGTAGTAACTGTGCTGCAAAACTGTTGGTGAGTTTTGGACATCTTTCATGTGCTGTATGGCGCTTCTCTTGAATTTTGGAAAAAATCAAGAAGGCATAATCCACTGATTTGCCAATATTCATGTTTTTTTTTTAAAGGAGAAATTTGTGCTGAAAAAGTTGTGACTGTACATCTTCAGTTGATATTCTCTTGAAGACGTTTCATATGGTTTTAAATCATTTATCCGAAGAGGGTATGGGATAAACAATCTCGAGGCTTGCCATCAGGGTGGTGTGCAAGGTAAAAATGTGCATTTCACCAAACATTCCTAAATGCTCATTCCTGCGTCCCACAAAGCTGCAGGTCATATTGTGGAGATGTGTGTGTCATTTGTTTGTTCAAGAGCAGCTTGGGAGGTGAGTAAATAGATCAGCCCCTGGCTAGAATGGAGTGGGGGCGGCAGTCATTCCCTAAGGGCAACAGGAAATGCTTGCTAACCTGTCACGGTGATTTTCCTCGAAAATGAATCAAGGAAATCCAGGGTGAATACTAACCATTTGGTCCGGCTAATGTTCCTGCACCATCTGACGGACAGGAAAAGTGGGAAGGTGGACGCGTGGCCCTACCCACAGCCAGAGAATCCGGCTTGCTGTCTGGTAACAACCAGGTCAGCGCTGGATTCATGTCTGACCTTCCTCTCTTTCAAGAATTATCCCCCTGGAATTCAAAGGGCAATTTTTACTGGTGTCTACTTTTGTTTTGACAAAGGACTCAGTCACTGTCAGGCCAGTTTAGGGTTAGCTGTGCTTTTCCCCCCCGCTCCCTGCCCCCACCCTTCACCCCCACCCCCAAATGCAAGGGAAACCTTCTGCCTGTGCAAATCCTGAAGTTTATAGTGAGTAGACAATAGGAAATAAAAATTATGCCTTTTCTTTTATTTCAAGATCGCCTTTTGTGTTGAATTGGCTTTTACTGCCATTAAATATTTGCTTTCTGGGAGCATTTGTGTATATTTTGTTAGCTCTTAACTACCATTTCTGCTCGGTTTTGTATCTGCTAGCCCCAGCATTTACAACCTACGGAAACCTCATAAATCTACTTCATTTTTCTAATAAGACATGAAAGTCCTTAATTGGCCTTAATGAAATGCACTTAAAGGGCAATAAACGTGTTTAAGCCCCTCTTTCAGGGTGAGCTTCAGTACTCTCACTCTACTCTGTTTTAGCCTTTCTGGTAATTAATCATTTATTCATATGTGACGAATCAGTAACAAGATCAAGCAACTACTGCACAATTGCATGATAATAAGCTGCTCATATATGTGTCAAGATTTAGCAATCCTTTTTAAAGCCTAATTTAAAGTCATTTTACAACTAACCAGACTGCTTCTCTGAAGCATTCCCCCCCCCACATCCCCCAGTATCTTTTCTACATATTTTCATTTGGATGCCATCTTTTTTATTTTGTTTATAGAGCCCAGTCCGCCTTAAATCCACTTATGGCACCAGCTTGAATTTCAGCAATGCAAACATTTACCATTGTTTTTCAGTTGGCCTGGAATTCTCTCTTTGATCCAAAGGGAAGGGGGTGGAGGGAGAAGCAAAAGAAAAAGGACTGCATTTATAAATAGAAGGCCCAAGAGTCCGTGCCATTTTTAGTGTGTATTTAAGTCTTAAATCTGCCGTGATTTATGGAGACGTGTTAATCATTTGCCTGCACCTTAGTACTCTGAGAATCCCAGCAATTTCCCATACCACAACTATGCCAATGGAGGCGGTTCCTTTTCTGCAGAGGAATTCTTATGGACTTCCTTTTTTTTTTTTAAATTGAGATCTAATCGACATATCCCTCCCCACAAAAAGGAATTCTTAACTTTCACAGCAAGCTGACAGATTGAAGATCAGAATGTCTGCTTGTGTGTTTACAAACTGGGTTCGGATTTTCCTGGCTGTGTGTGTACAGGGAGTGTTCAGCGGTAAGCCTGGGTAAGATAAGTGAGGCAAGATTTGGACCTGTTCAGTGATGGTGAACAGAGTTGCTTTGCGCTTAGGAAATACATCACGAGTTGATCCTAATGTACGATTAAACAGTTGGCATCTGCCTTAGTCAAGGCAAGTGTGTTCGGTCCAAGGAAACATAAGTAATCAATGAGAAGAGTCAGAAGGCCTTCTTCAGCGTATATTAACTTGAGATTTAATCATTCAGATTCTTTTAATATTTGCCCATATATAGCAGATGGTGAGATCAGATATGTGTGTGTGTGTGTGTGTGTGTGTGTGTGTGTGTGTGTAATTTTTATTTTTTAAAATCTATTTTATTGATTTTTTTTATTTTTATTTTACAGAGAGGAAGAGAGAAGGATAGAGTTAGAAACATCAATGAGAGAGACACATGGATCAGTTGCCTCCTGCACACCTCCTACTGCGGATGTGCCTGCAACCAAGGTACATGCCCTTGACTATAATTAAACCTGGGACCTTTCAGTCCACAGGCCGACACTCTACCCCCTGACCCAAACTGGTTAGGGCTGTATATATATTTTAAAAAAGGAAGAGACTCTGGCAAACTCAGTAGAAATAACACCTGGAAGTAAAAATTTGCCATCTGAATGGGTATGCTATCTGAATTTTTTACCTTCTATTATACATGTGAGAGTTAAAATGAAACATGTAAGTCTTGCCCTGGCCAGTGTGGCTCAGTTTGGAGTGTCATCATGCATGGAAGAGTCGCGGGTTTGATTAGGTTCAGGACACATGCCTGGGTTGCGGATTCTATTCCCAGTTGGGGCATGTATGGTGGTAACTGATTGGTTTCTCTCCTTCCTCCTCTCTCTCAAATCAATAAAAAACATATCCTCAGGTGAGGATTAAAAAAAAGCTATAAAAACCAAATGTGTGTGTTCTTATCCCAGATAGACTTAAACCTTAATTCAGATATGAAGGAAAAAAGGTGAGTCTGAATTGGTGACCAAGCTGAATAGTGTAATTTTTGAAAAGAAGAGCCATTAGATCACTTTCAAGTACAAAAAAAAAATTAAAATAAAAGGGGGGGGGTGGTATTCCAATATAGCCAGTGTAATCTCTGGCAATGGGAGCTCTGGCCAGATTCACTTCTATGTTCAGAAAATGACCACATATGATGGCACATAAATTGTCTGTTGGCAGTGAATGCTTCCAAAGTATTTCAAAATTGTTCTCATACCTACCTTAAAGATTCTTCTCAATTCAACTGTAGGTGGGCTCCTTTCATGCAGACATTTTATTTTTTTCTTGTGTAGCCAATAAAACTTATCATGGTATATTGAACTTGAGGCCTGGTGCATGAAATTTGTGCACAGATAGGGTCCCTAGGCCTGGCCAGCAATCAGGGCCTATGGGGGCCTTCCGGCTCCCAGCTGGGGTCTTCTTCCAGGGATGCCGGCCAGGGCCTTCCTTATTCTGTGCCACCCCCTGGTGATCAGTGCACAACATAGCAAGCAATCAAACTTCCGGTCTCCCCAATCAAACTCCCCAGGGGAAATTTTGATAATTAGCCTTTTATATATAGAGATTCTTATCTATTTACCTTGATTTGGTAACACTTCTTTATTTGAGGCCCTAAAAAAGTAAATTTTGTTTTAAGTGTTTTACAATCATACATTCCTGAGTAGGAGGCATAAAACCGATGGGATATAATCAAGGCATCATTCACATTGCAGTCTGTGCAAATGGCTCACCCTGGATTTGTACAGTGCACAGTTCATGCAACTATGTATTGTTGCAGCTATGGCTTTCTGTTGTGTCTGTATTCACCTGGCCTTGATAAAGAAATATTTCTAATTTGGGTTGAAACAATATGTTTCCTTAATTTTCAGAAGGCATATGTTCTACTTTTATCAGGTGCCTCTGAAAGTAGATCCTTAAGTGTAGCAAAAGATTTTCATGCGTGAATTTTTATGTTGCAAACTTGAATTCTCACATATCTGCATTTCATGTACCCATTGCCTATTCACCTAGCTCTAAATCACTCTCCGTGTAAAAAGGTGACTATCTTTATTCCATTTTTTGTCTTTTGCTTTGTGACAAAATAATTGCTTTTCTTTTAATTTAGGACAAATTTCCTTAGGTCAGATAACTTACAAGAAGAAAGTAAGGTGATAAGTCTAGAGTAAAATAAAATTTATAAAAAAGATCCAGTTATTCAAGCTCCACTAATCAGCCAATGTAAGTAATTTTAGGGAGAAAAGAAACAACTTTAGAATATGAAAGCTGAACTCTTACTGGGCTTGATATTTTAAGATGGCATGCTCTACAGAGTGGGACAAAAGTAAGTATATATGGAAAGTAATGTAATCATTAATAAGTGATAATACAAGAATAAACTGTGTTGGAGGTACTCAAACTGTAAACCTACTTTTGCCCCACCTGGTATAGAGCCTAAGCCCTCTGATGATCATCTCCCATGAATTTTGCAGAAATAAATACCATGTGTAAAAATAATCACAATGTGTTAAAATAATTGCAATAAGGTGATAACTTAGCAGTAAAAGGAAAATTTCAGACCTAGTTTAATCAGTTAAAGTGTCTCTCTGGTTCTTCTGATTTGTTGTTCATTTATGCTGGGCAGCTGGACAATAGGATTTTGCACGGGCCACAAACAATGAAATAAAACAGCAAGATGTACTGTATTTTACTGAAACATACAATAAAGGGCAGCAGGGGACCAGTCAAAGCCCAATATTCAAAGACTGTAATTTTTTATCACTACTTTATTTCCTAAATCCAAATGTTTTTTGGGGTATAAATATTGGATGAAAGCAAAAATGCACCACATTTACTAGCATGGAGGTAAAAATCTAAAACTGCTTTTTATTAGAATTAAATTAATATTTTGTAAGTAGTTTTATCGTTTTTAGGATTTTATTATTATTTATGTTCTAACTGCTCTGCATAAATAGAATTGTTCCTTCTTTTTGTTTTTACTACTAATAAAAAGTAATAGGTATCATAATTCAGAGACTGTTTGCATTTCAAGGCATTTTCTGTTTGGTCTTGGTGGCCTGTGGAAGGAGACATATCCCAAATTGAAGCATAAGAAACTTGAATAACAAACATGGGAAGCACTTCTGTGGAGCATTAAATGTTTAGGCAAGTATGGCCAAAACAGATGTACAATTAAGATTTTAAAATTGTTGAACGGAAAGCCAGCCCAACCAATATACTTCTGCGTAAGCAGAAATGTATCTGCATTTCTTTCCAGCTTCATTCATGTATGTATGATAATTGCAGATTTTACATATAATTATTATATACATTTATTAATATCTTCCCTTAATGACTTGCTGATTTCTCAGAAACTTAAGAAAGAGAAGAAAATAGCTGTATTTATGATGAGCAAGAAGACAATTTTTAACCACAACAACCATGCTTATATTTTCTGAAAATAGACTTTTCAGAAGTAGAAGTCACCAGAGGTACTTAAATGAAAATCAAAAAATCGAAATAATTTCTTTGTGAAAGTCATAGGTTTGCGATATTCTTGAGAAAATTATGCAAGGATTTGTACTTAGAAACGTGGAGAGGCTGGCCAGAGTGGCCCAATTGGTTGAATGTTGTCCTGTATACTGACAGGTTGCCAGTTCAATTCCTGGTCAAAGCGCGTACCTGGATTGTGAGTTTACTGGTAATCCTGGGTCAAGGAGCAGATGGAAGGCAATCAATATTTCTCTCTCTCTCTTTTTCTCTCTCTCTCTGTCTCTGTCTCTCAGCACGTGTGACTCTCTTCTTCTCCCTTCCTCTCTTGAAGCATGTCCTGAGGTGAGGATTTTTAAAAAATGTGGAGAACTAGTCTAGTAGGTAGGACTACATTCTTTAAGTGGGCAGATTTAGATATTTTAATAAAGATGTATGTATTAAAATTGATACTATTTTCATTGTTCTTAAGCATGAAGACAGCACAAATAGCCCCTGCAATGCCTGGTCTCCCCCAAAGAAAAGAATGAAATTTTTTTTCCTAGAGAAATATTTGTTTTACAGTGAAGAGAGTCATTTAAGTGTGCAATGGAAGACTACGCAATCATTCAAAGTGAAATTCAGGAAGAATTTTTAGTTACATGGAAGATACTGATCCTATCTAATAAAGGGGGAATATGCTAATTGACCCTCAAGACCATCAAAAAGATGGGTTACCCACAATCAATAAGGAGGGAATATGCTAATTGACTGTCCTACCCTCAAAGATTGTGGCACCCACAGCCAATAAGGAGGAATGTGCTAATTGTCCTTCCTTCAAAGATGGTGGTACCCACAGCCAATCAAGAGGGAATATGCTAATTGACTTCCCCACCCTCAAAGATGGCAGCACCCACAGCAACAACATGGTGGTGCTTAGTCCCATCAGCCCCACTGGGGTAGCAGGTGTGCGGGAAGGCCAGGCCCACCCTGTGTGCCTGCCTCCAGAGTCCCCCATCCTCTCAGCCCCCCAGCCATCCAGGGCTGGCTTGAGGCAAAGGCAAGCCTTGGATGGTGGCTGCTCAGGTAACCATTGCTGACTGAGGCTTGTGCTGCTGGCAGTGGCAGCAGCAGAGGTGTGATGTGGCATCATCTTCCCCTTAACACTGAGTGGCCTCCCACCTCTGAGGGCTCCTGGACTCTGAGAGGGGGCAGGACAGGCTGAGGGGAACGCCCCCCTTCCCGACCTAGTGCATGAATTTTCATCTACCAGGCCTCTAGTTCTATGATAAGAAAACTATAGTATGCAAAATGATACCCCCAATGAGACCTCAGAGAGAGAGAGAGAAAATATACTGTAGAAAGATTAAATAAAATATCTTAAAATGTTAACAAAAATTGCTTCTGGGTGGCAGAATTGTGGGTGATGTTTGTTTTTCTGTGAATATCTCTTTCAACTTTTCTATAAAAGGCATAGATCATCTTTATAGTATGAAACTAATATGAACTGTACAAAAGAAAAGAAAATGATAGATTCAGACTTAAGGATGCATATTTTGGTGTTTTTTTGTTTTTTGTTTTGTTAATCCTCACTCAAGGATACTTTTCCATTGATTTTAATTAATTTATTTTAAATATATTTTATTCATTTTTTACAAAGAGGAAGAGAGAGGGATAGAGAGTTAGAAACATGGATGAGACATCAATCAGCTGCCTCCTGCACACCCCCTACTGAGGACGTGCCCACAACCAAGGTACATGCACTTGACCAGGAATCAAACCCGGGACCCTTCAGTCCCCAGGCCAACACTCTATCCACTGAGCCAAAACGGCTAGGGCTCCATTGATTTTTAGAGAGAGTGGAGGGAACACACAGAAACATCAATGTGAGAGAGAGACACATCAATTGGTTGCCTCCTACATGAGGCCTGACCAGGGCTGGAGATCGAGCCTGCAACCAAGGAAAATGCCCTTAACCATCATGGAACCTGGGACCCTTCATTTCATAGGCTTACATCCTAGACAAACTGACTAGGGCAAGCATGTCAAACTCACGGCCCATGGGCCACATGCCTTGTTTATTTGAGTTTGGCCCATGTTAGCCTTTGAGTTTGACATGCTTGGTATAGGGCAAGGATGCATTTTTAATGAATTATAATATGTTACATTTTTATATATATTGTCAGTTACCCTATGAGAAAGCTAGTATCTTTTTTTTTTCCATTTTATGATGGTGATACTAAAGCTAAGGGTGGACGAGGTAATTGTCCCAAGCACACAGCTAGTAAGTAGAGAGAATTCAAATCCAAATGGCTTTGTTCCAGTGATCATATTTCCAACCACCACATTGCATTGACTTTCTGAGTCACTGGTCTTCATGCACACTTTATGTATAAACATAAAACTGGAAAGTGTTGCTGGTTCTTCTTGTTAGAAGAGGCAGTTGTGTGTGTCCAATGCTCCCACCATGATGGAGCCTGGCATCATTCTCTTCTTTGCATAGCGGTTGTCACTTTTGGTGATCCTGCTTCTCTCTCTACATCAAGAGCTATGTTTTGTTCAAACAAAATCAGATGAGCAGGACTTCCCAATGTTGCCATTCCAGCTTATGATAGCCCCTTCCATTTGCTTGAGTTCCACATTTCAAAGGTGGGGCAGTCCTCCCTGAGCTCTTGTGCTAAGTTTTTTTTAGAAACCTTTGCATCCTAACCCATCTCCCTTTGTTTCACAGAAAATATTAAGCTTGAGTCCTTTTAATTCAGATCAGGCTTGTCATTCTTTCCATAAAACTTGAAACGTATCACACCTAATATCTGCAAAAACAGGCCTGTTACTATACATAGGCTTTTATTAACTTTCTTTGGAGTAGCCCCTGAAGACTAGGGATTCTAATATAAACACATTGTCAGTTAAATTTTTCTGAGATTTTAATGTTGATTCAGAAAAATACAAATCTCTCTTGGTGTCCTAGGTCATTTGAATTAAGCCCAGAAGGCAACTCTGCAATTGGTTTCATCCTAATAATTTCATAGGGGGGTTTGAATGTTATGCTTCTGACAAACGAGGCCTAATCTCCATGGTTGCCACTACAATTCTCAGTGACACAAAGTGATTAATGTTAGTTGATAACTCAAACATCCAGAGAGATGGACTATTGAAAGATAAGGTTTTTGGGGGCTAGATTACTCTAGGGAAAGATGGCGCCATTGACCATTGTTTGTGCTGGAATCTTGAATAAGACTTAATTCTACTTTTTCCGTGTAGAATTTAGATATCAAGTTTGGCATTTTAAAAACTTAAGTTCCAAATAGTTTTCTTCTTCTCCCATTGAAAGGGGGTCTTTGTTCCTTCCCCTTGAATCTGGGTGGGTTGTAAGTGATTCCACCAATGGTGGACTGTCAAGCTCAGAAATAAGAAGCCATGCCTTTCACTTGCTTCTCCTACAACATTCCTTCTTTGAACACTCTCCCTGCTGACTATTCTTGGAACACAATTCCTCATGCCATGAGAAGCCCAAGTTCATAGAGAGGCCATGTGAAAATGCTCCAAACAATTGTCCCAGGTGAGCCCAGACATGTGAGATAAAAAGGCGTCCGATTATCCCAGCCCACAGCAGTTCAAACATACTCAGCTAAGGCCCCAGACTCCATAGAGCACAGACAAGCCATTCCACTGAACACAGTCCAAATCCTGACCCACAGAACCAGTGAGCATAATAAAATGGTTGTTGTTTTACACCATTACGTTCAGAGTGGGTTGTTATACAACATGGAGAACTAGAATAGAAAGCTTTAAAAATTTTTTTCTCATTCTTAGTTCAAATAATGTATTGTTCTTATCTTACTATGAACTAAGAAACCCCAAGGAATGGCAGAGACATGGCAATAAAAAGATAGAGATGATTAAGAGATTCCTAGGGTTGGGAGTGGGGGAAAAATGTGACATACCTACAGAAACTGGTTCGTATCTCCTGGCTTTTGTAGTATGTGAAAATAATTACAAATATGTGGACTGTAGAAAGAATTCTCAGATGCATTTTCTTATCTAATGTGATTGAATTTTCACAACAATCTTACAAGTGGGTATTATCATTATCATCCTTGTTTTGCAGATTAAAATACTGGGTTCAGAGAGGTTAACGTGGGTTGTGTGCAAAGACACACACCTAGTTCCAGGGGGGTAAAGAGGAATGGAACTTGTGGCTCCTGACTCTTCATCTGTTGCTCTGCCTGGCACCAGTTGCTTTCCAAGAAGAGAACTGCTGCCCCTTTGTGGCCACTGGTCTTGCTTCATAAAGTCCTTAGCTCCAGCCTTTGTAGAAAGCTAGAAGGGGCAGGCCCCTTTACTACAGGGCCAAAAGTAGCAGCCCTATAGTTCTCTCCTCAGAAATGGAGGGTTCAAAGATAGGAATACTGGCTGAGCTTTATGTTTCTTTGGGAAAGGTACAGTTTCTCTGGGAAGGGCAGTTTCTCTTGTGAAGGTTCTTAGTGCAGATCTCATGCCTTAGTCCTAGTGTGCTTTATTTCTAGGAGTTTGGTTGTTTTAAAAATTGTCCTTGTCTTAATATGTTCAATATTTACTCTAGCTTCTTGAACTTCTGAAATACAGTTATATTATTTGTTTCAATGTCCTTGCCTACTAATTCTGTCATCTGTGTCATTCTGGGTCAGTTTCAATTAACCCAGGTGGGTTATATTTTCTGCTGCTTTTTGTGTGCCTAGTAATTTTTAATTTGATGCTAGGCATTGTGAATATTGTTGGGTGCTGGATATTTTACTATATCTGAGCTTTGTTCTACAACGCAGTTAAGTTACTTAGACCTATTTTTCTCTTTCTGAGTCTGGCTTTCGAGCTTTGTTAGGTGAAATCAGAGCTGCATTTCATGTAGGGCTAATTATTCCCTGCTACTTAAGCTCTGGGCACTATTTCCTCTTGATGTCTTGACACCCATGTATGGATTCTCAACTGAATACTTGAGAGTTACCCTCTGCAGATCTCTGGAGATCTTCTTCTCAGATTGTGTGCTCTGTGAATTCTAGCTGTCCTGGCTTCCCTAGACCCCCAGTTCTGTCTCCTCAACTTAGGGAGGCCTCTGGACCAATATGCTTGGAGTTCCTCTCCTAGTACCATGATTTGACACTCTCCAGGCAACAATCTGGGGCAGCTGTAGGGATCACCTCATTTGTTTTCTGTCTTCTCAGGATTCACTGCCCTTGTGGTTTGATGTCCACTGTCTTAAGAACTATTTTTTATGTATCTTTCCACATTTTAGTTATTTTAGGGAGGAGGTTAATTAGAAGCACTGTTGTGTCTCAAAGACTCATGAGATAGATGAGTAATGGAGAGGCCATGTGAAAATGCTCACCATATCATTGATAGATGGTAGAAATTGGACCATTATTTAGGTACCAGTCTCATTCAACTATTTTCTTTCTCTGCAACTCTGCCTTTAGGACTATTGAATGGGTTCAATTTGTAGGTCCTTTCAGTATTTCAGACACCAAAAACCCAGTTGGATATTATTTGAGCCCAATTTATCTACTTTCCAGTGCTGAGATGATAGTTTGAATGTGTTGTATAATTTATGGTTAAAAAGCAAATGCTTATTCATGCCTTCAGTAGGAGAACACTCATTTTTCTTTATTTATACTTTAGTTTTGCTATTGAGATGTTTGTTTCTGGTGCCTTATGCTCTATTAAGTATTTATTACATATATCCTTTGTGCCTACTGCTTATTAAGTTATATTCTACCTGACTTTAAAATAGTGTATTGGAGGCAATACTTACACAATTAAGCCTCTGGTCCCTTATGTTAAAATCAGTCACATTTCCTCTGAACTTTTGTGGACGCCTCATAGCTCTCTGCCTTAGTTGTAGGAATCAAAGTTCGTTTACAGAGTGACAGGTTGGGGGAGCTCCAAAGGAGGAACAACTGATCCCCCTGGAATCTGGAAATGATCCAAGGCAGCTTCTTGGCAGCAGCTCCTGCGTCTCTTTTGAGGGGCCCACCATCAGTATGACTCCACCTGTCCCCATGTGTCTGTTGATCTCAGGTTCGATTCCCTAGGAGTCATACTCTGAGATGGAGATTTGGGTAAAGAAAATTTTGAGGGAATGCCCTTAGGATCAATCCCTGCGAGAGAGGAAAGGAAACAGACCTGGGCAGAGAGAGAGAGGTTGGGCTTCAATGCAGTAGACCCAGGCCTCCGCCAGTCCTATAGGAAGCTCTCATGGCCGTTCAGAGATGTGCCACTCTGAGGGACAATTTGTGTATGTCCCCATCCACAAGTCTTTGGGTGCAGGCTGCCCCTGGACAGGGGGTATAACTGTGGTTGAGGCTGCAGAGGGCAATTGCTAGGGAGGGGCTCAGTTTAGAGCCATCAGCCTCCAGCACCCTCAAAAGCTGGGGCAATGAGTAGTTCAAACAGGAAGCTACCTCAGTAAGTATTAGCTATCATGGTTGTTGGCTCACCCAGGCCAATCACGGTTGTTCTGCCTTTTCCTAACTCACAACTTTTCATATTTTATTCCTGCTGATTGCTGCCTTGGCCTCACCATATTTTCTATTTTCAACTCCCAAGACTGAGAATCTGATTGGCTCAACTGTGTGTGGGCCAAATGCCTTGGGCTCAGCTACTTCATAGGCTTCCGATGAACCTGCCCATTGGCTTTGTTGACTTTTACTGGCACTTCACCTATAACTGGAGGACAGTGGGGTCATATGGTATGGACTTTGCTGCTTAAGAAGCTCTGGTGAGGCACTAAGCTAATGTTTAAAATGTCTGTCCCATTAGGTCACTGGTCCCATTTTCTAGGGTCATCTGTTTGTGCATTTATTTCTTCTAATGGGATGTGAGTTAATTGAGGGTAAGCACCTGTTTCTTCCTGACACCTGGCAGTGTTGGAACAGGAGGAACTTAATACTGTGGGGGATAACTTGGCAATATTATGGAGGTGCCAGGGCACTGACATGCTCAGCGGAAGGTTTGGAGGAGGAAACAGACAGACATTGAAGAATTTTGAAAGACAAGGAGGATTTCAATAGATGGGGAGAAGAATGTAGAGAGGAGCACTTGCATAATCAAGAGTTTGGTGGGTGAAAACATTTTAGGGAGAGACACAAACAGTGTCTTGGCTTGTTCAAAGACTAACACAGGTTTAAGCATGTTTTTTTTTCCTGTTGCAGATACAAATTGGCATTTTCTTTAGTCCTGCTATGTAAGACATGGGTACCTTACATTTGTGCATGTGAGGGCACACACACACACACACCATTAAATAAAGATAAAATATTCCATTAAAACATATTCCACCCATGCATTTATTTCACTAGCTGCAGAGTATGGAAGTCCAAAGCCAAGAGTAATAAAAACATATTAAGAGACAGCTTGTATGGAAGGTGGTTTTTTGCAAGGGTTCACAGATTCTATTTTAAGGTCGAAGCCATCCAGGTGTCCTTCCTCCTTTTTTCAACTGACAGTTGTGGTTGTACAAGGACTACTGCTGGCCGTGGTGAGCTTCTAGGCAGGCTCAAACAAACAGCCACTTGTGGCCGTGGATTTCCTCTCGACTCTGCCTGGAGGCAGCAGTTAGTGTTGGGGAGTTTGGGGGCTGGAGCTGGGGTCAGACCTTGAGTGACTTCAGTTCCTTCATTTTCCCTACTGTGTGACAATTTTAGCTTTTCTCTTGGACATCAATACTGCCCAAGGAGAATTTTGAAGGGGATAGACTTTCCAGCCTGGGCGTCCTCTGACTTATCTTTTGAATTTAATTTAATTTTTAGTATTGATATTATTACAGATATCCCCCAATGGCTAATTCTAACTTTTCAATGAATATGACTCTTGATTGATGGGGATGCCACTATTTTGGTCTTTGGGATGCAGTTGAAGTTTTCTCTGCCCCTATTTCCCCTATCTTCCTTCATAAATGAATGATTCAAGGGGACATGTTTAACCTGTTCAAGATCACTCCATTAGTTAGAAAAAGCTTTCTCCCTCCTACTAGTTTTTTTTTTTATCCTAGAATCCTTACTACACAACACAGCCAGATTAATTCCATTAATAACATGTTCATCATGTCGTTACTCAAATCTCTGTGAATCCTTTTACTTGTAAGATAGTCTTTTCTATTTTGCTCAAATTTAATTTTGCCTTCCCCAATATAGCCCCAAACTATTTCCACTCTTGCAGGCAATATATATATATATATATATACACACACACATATATATATATATACACACACACACACACACACACACATACATATACACACACACAGTCTCAAATCTATCCAGAGTGGTCAACTCCCTGACCCTATATCTTACAATTCCTGTGGCCAGGTCCTGACTTACATAGTTCTTTATGCGGACCACGAATTCTCATTTCCAACCTCTGAATTCACTCTGGCTTAAGTCCTGCCTCCTCCAGCCTCCAGGATGGCTCTACTCCCAAATTCTTCAAGCATCTTGCTCGAACCTTCATTACTGAATCTTAATTGTGTCTATATCATTTGCCAACTTTTAAGGTGCCTACGCTCTGTTTCCCCAACTAAGATGATAAACTCCTAAAGGGCAGGATATTTTACCTACAGCACAAAGTTCTGTAGTTTGCTGAATTACTGGCAGCTTGTATGAGGAACACAGTTAATGACAAGTAAATTTCATTGAAGGCAGAATTCTATGGTCTCACACTTGAAAATTCTAATAATACCAACACTATTATACTCAAAATAAAGAAATGGTCTTGTCAGTAGACTTGTATCACAGGCTGACTCTTTCTGCATAGGCAGTGTAGTATAGTGGAAAGACCCCCTCCAAGGGGAATTGAGAGACTGGGCTCTAATCTCATGTCTCCTGGAAATTAGCAATGGTGTCCCTCAGGAGTGAACCCGCTTTCCTGGGTCCCAGTCTCTTTAGGCTGTGAATTTTGGAGGATATCATAAAC
This sequence comes from Lasiurus cinereus, assembly GCA_011751065.1. NCBI lineage: Eukaryota > Metazoa > Chordata > Mammalia > Chiroptera > Vespertilionidae > Lasiurus > Lasiurus cinereus. The sequence goes on from JAAGEH010000125.1 coordinate 19,150,441, forward strand.
ACATCTTGAATGAATAAAGAAAGGGCAAGGCCAGGGACAGGTGGCATCTTTTGAAAATGTCCAAGTTGAAAGTTTTGCCTCTGTTTTCCCCTATTTGTTTTCTCTAGTCAGGATCACCTCCTCCCTTTCTCTCTTTTCCCTGTAAGTGTCAGTAAGTTTGATAATGATCTCTCTTTCCTTTATAACTTCCCTTGTTCTAACCACACTTCAGCGTGTTCTCCTTAGATAAACATTTCTCATGCCATGAGCGCTGAGTGCTGCACACAAAAGCTCCAGCTTACTTTGCTCTCAGAATATTTTGTTAAAAAAAAATGAACTCTTAGTCCCATGCATACATCTTCTAATTAAACATTGCATTTCCACTCTAGAGTGCTTGGTCTTGAAAAAGCATGACCTCATTAATCTCCCACACCCTGAAGTTCATGGGGCTTCTGGAGCTGGGGTGTAAGGGAAATGCTCATTATGTTACCCCATTTCCCAGAGTAAGAAGTTAAGGCAGAGAGCTGCCAGCAATTTGCCCTTGGGGTTCAATGAGTCCTTGGTTAGTAGGGGAACAGAACATAGGGTTGCTAGTTTCCGGCCATCTCTCTAACCACAGGCATGGGGACAAGTTTAGCAGAGTCTTAAAGTGGCAGATGTAGCCAAAAAGGTTTTGCCTCTGGGATGGAGGGGGAGTGCAGTGGTGTGGTCTGGCTGAAGACGGGGGAGGGAAATGGAGTCATCTACTTGGAGATTTTTCTAGAAAAAAGGAAAGGGAAGATTTCACTGAGGCAAGACTACAGAGAAGATAAAGAAAATGAGTCAATTTGAGCTTTAATTATTGGTGTCCCATCCTAACCACCAAGACATATTTATCATCCTCATATCTGCCAACTGCCTCGAGACCTGACCAGTGATGGATTTCTCAGGAAGCTCATGCAGCACAAGTTTCAAGGCCTCTCACTGACACAGAAGGATTTCGGAGGGCACAGCCCTTCAATCCTTGGCATCCTTTAACTTTTCAATGAAGATGACCCTTGATTGATGGGTGGTACTGTTTTGGTCTTTGGGATGCTGTCCAAATTTTCTTCTCCCTTTCTACCAAGGAAAGTTCTGCTTAAATGAATGATCTAAGATCCTGAGGGCCCTATCAGAGGGTTCACCTGGCTATATCTTTTTGTAAAATTTGCAAAAATAAGACATTCTTTCTCCTTGCTTTTTTACATCTTTATGTTTGGGTCATATGCTCATTTAAAAATGCTTACAACACACTTATATTTAGTATTTATTGCAGTGTACTGAGTATTTATCACTTTTTAAAATTTTATTTTAAAATTAGATTTAATTTATAATACTATATTAGTTTCAGGTGTAAAATGTAATGATAGACATTTATATACCTTATAAAGTGATCATCCCAATAAATCTAGTACCTATCTGACACCAGACCTAGTTATTACATTATTGACTATATTCCCTATAGCAACCATCAATTTGTTCTCTGTATCTATGAGCTTGTTGATGTTTTATGTGTTTCTTTTGTTTTTGAAATTCCACATATAAGTGAAATTATATGGTATTTGTCTTTCTCTGTCTGCTTATTTCACTTAGCATGATACCCTTCAGGTTCATCCCTGTTGTCCCAAATGGCAAGATTTCATTTTTTTTTTATAGCTAAGTAATTTTGTTTTCTTAACGAGTCTCCTGAATTGTACAAGCTTTAGTACTCACAAAATCTGAACCTGCCCCTCCACCACCTGACTGCAGGCATAAATAATACCCACAGCTTTTGTGCCCCGAGAAACCACTCCTCTTCCTAAATGGGTCTGTGCCGAGGTAACTGCCAACTGTGTTTGTGCCTGCTGTGTCCTCCCTTGCAATTGCAATTCCTGACCGTCAGGAGGGGAGCTAGCCCTCTCTGAGCACCTCTTGTGTAACCAGTGCTTTCATAAACACCCTCTAAGTCCGGACTGATCACATCTTTAATCAAAGTGGAGGAACAGGTTCAGGGAGGTCTGGTAACTTGGGGAAGGTCACATGGCTTGAAAGTGGAGGAGACCCAGTGGAACTCATCCTTTTTGCATAAGCAGGGGTAGGGGAAAAAAGAGGATTCTGGGATAAAGGGAAAGTTCTTTCCTTTTTGTATAAGCCTTTTTTATTTTGCTCCCCCCCATCCCCCCGCGCCAACACCCCCCTCCAGATCTGTGTCACTGATTGTGATCAGTATGGTTATGGGGTCTGTGGCTCTGTCAGGCCTTGGGATAGGCACCCAAAATAAAATAAAAAAAAATTCCTTGCAATTTAAAAGGGAACAAAATAACTTCTCAAATTGTATTGTTATAACATCAGATGACGGAGATATACATAGTGCTAATGGGGCGAGGGCAGTTTGTACACAGGTGGAGGTGGAAGGAAAAAGTGACAGGTAATATGTGCCTCAGAAAATATTTCAGTAGGAAGGCAGTGAGGAAAGATGTACATGAAACCTATGGGAAGAGTCCAAAAGAAAGCAAATTTGCTATTATTTACTGTTATTTTTCTAAATATAACTAGAAGGAGGGAAGTTGGTAGCATGGAGTTTCTTCAGAAATACTGACTTGGCCCAGCCGGTATGGCTCAGTGATTGAGCATCCACTCGTGAACAAAAAGGACATCAGTTCGATTCTCTGTCAGGGCATATACCTGGGTTTCGGGCTTAATCCCCAGTAAGGGATGTGCAGGAGGCAGCCGACTGATGTTTCTATCTCTCTATCCCTCTCTTTTCTCTAAAACCAATAAAAACATATTTTAAAAAAATACTGATTTGAGGGGATTTCTGAAGCAAACAGCACTGAAGGAGTGAGTAAACCTAAAATGTTGGAAGCTATGGAGGAAGTAAATGTAATTAGTAGAGAGCAGTGCATTTTCTCCAGCTGGTTGTGGGCAAGTACAGACCAAATCCCACTTAACCACCCAGAGGGTCCTTCCCAGACCAGGGTTAGCTCCACTAATTACCCAAACACAATGCTTCTCTTCTGCTCCCAGGCAGTGAGGCCTCGTTAACACTATAGAGGGAATCTTCCAGAAAATGCCACATTCAACATCAGCACACCTGCTCCATACACCCTGAGCTCCAAATGGAGAAAACAAGCAAAAAAATTGATTTAAATTATGCAGGTGGAGGGTAATTAAATATTGATATAATAATTATTAAATTATGCAGGTGGAGGATAGGTTTATGTGAAACTTCTGGAATCGCTGCAGGAGGGTGTAGACAATGAAAAACCCTGCATGGGGCTCTGGGCTGGAAGACAGCACAGTGAAGTTATGGTTGAACTGGGCAGCTGGTTAACTTTGCATTCATCTGTAGGTAGATGTCTCACTGAATGAGTTTATCCAAAGTAAGGGCAAGGCTTCCCCCAAATGGCATGTGTGCACAGAAGAGAAAGCCACTCTTTAGCAGGCAGTCCTAAGAATTAAAGGAAAAGGATAAAAATGGAAAATGATGTGGGTCTTTTGAATAATGGTATTTTCATTTCAAATCATAATCTTAAACCACCACCAACACAGTCACCTCATTTTCAGCTCTCAGGTAACGTTAATGATGTCAGAGCCAGAAAGAAAGGGCTCTGAAATGAACACATGGCTGGGAGGAGAGCGGGAGGCAAGGTTCGAGGAACTACGAGGGGAGCCATCCCAGGTCTGGACAGGAAATGTGTAGACAGTGGCGGGGTTAGGCAGGCTTGCCACAGCTTGTTTGTTGGAGGAAAATTCTAGATCCAAGGCAGTGAATTTTTATGTTTGACTGTTTTTGCACTTGTGTCATGTCACTGAAAAAGAATGGGCCAGATGGTGGTCTCTAGTATGTTTTTCACAGTGTGGCGCCTGCAGAGGGGTTTACCTTCGCTGGCTATTAACAATCAGTGAGAACAGCTTAAACGAGAGTCCAATTGGGAGAAGAGCAGGAGGCAAGGTTTGAGGTATAATATAGAGAAAGCCAAATGCTGAATGTCCTTTAATTTCAGATCTCAGATGAACTTCAATGCTCAGTTTTAAAAGCTGAAATTGACAGTCATAGCCAATGGATAAGATGCCAATGTTAAGTACCTGTTTAAGTAAGCCATTCCCCTCCTCCTCTATAAAATGTAAACAATTAATGGTCAAACCAGAGTTCTTATGCCTTGGCATTCAATAACATTTTAACTTGGGTTTTGTGAGTTTTGACTCTTTAGAGTTAAGTAGTTTAGAGGTTCTCAAACTTGAGAGAGCTCTAGAACCACCTGGGAAGCTTGTTAAAACAGATTGCGGGGCCCCACCCCCAGGATTTTGAATTTACAAGAAATCTGCATTTCTAGCAAGTTCCCAACTTTCCAGCAAATTCTCTGCTGTTGGTGTGGGGACCACACACACTTTGATCAGTTTTTCTAAAACATCTGGTTCAATTGAGCTCTTAAATTTTTTTTTTTTTAGTCATAAATTCTTTTGAGAATCTGATGAAAGCCATAGGCCCTTTCCTCAGGAAAATTATACAGCTAAACATAGACACTTGTAATTTTAGAGAACTTATCCCGAAGGGATTCCAAGAGTTTCTGCATACAAGTCCTTGTCCAGTCTAAAGAGAGGTCAGTAAACATGTTTCATAAATGTCCAGATAGTAAATATTTTAGGTTTTATGGGCCAAACAGTCTCTACTGCAATTACTCAACTCTGCCGCCACAGGAGGAAAGCAGCCTTAGATGTACATAAATGAATGGTATTCCCAAAAGACTGTATTTACAGAAACAGGTGCTAGCCCAAGGGTGGTAGTTTTCTGATCCCTGCTTCTGAGCATGGATTTTAGAATCAGATACACCTAGGCCAGTGGTCAGCAAACTGTGGCTTGCGAGCCTCAGTTTGCTGCTCTGTTGATTAGGTCAGTGGTCGGCAAACTCATCAAACTCTTGATTCCAATAATTACAGGCTTTTGTTCCTAGTGATGAAGTCCCTATCCAGTGGTCAGCAAACTCATTAGTCACCAGAGCGGCAAATCGCAGCTGGCGAGCCACAGTTTGCCAACCACTGTCCTAGACCCATCCTTGATACCAGCCGTAGCTTTGATGTATGATGCTTTGCACTCCCTTGTCCCCATCTCCAGCCAGGCATCACACACTTTTATGCCGACAGATTTCTGCAAAGCTGTGACTCTACTAGCTCCTTACCTAACATGTATTCTTGCAGAATCCTGATCTTTAGTGTGTGTGTTTTTAAATTATTTATTTATTTATTGATGTGAGAGATAGAGACAGAGAGATTGGTTGTTCCATTTATGTATGAATTCATTGGTTGATTATTGTATATGCCCTGATCAGGGATTGAACCACAACCTTGACATATTGGGATGACCCTCTAACCACCTGAACTATCCAGCCAAGGTTTATTTAGTGTGTTTTTGTGTCCAGTTAAAACACACAGATAAAACCTGATTTCCCAGAATTCCTTGCAGCTGTGAGTGGGCATGGGAGCCTCTCTTTCCGTGTGAAAGACAACCACCAGAGCAGAGAAGGTGTCTGGCTCTTTGCTCTTCCCATTCCTTTCTTCCTGCTTAATCAGGCATCATGCCTGGATGTGCAGCAGGAAGGAAGATGCCTGTGAAGAATGGCGAAGCCACAGGATGGAAGAAGCCTACGCCCTAATGTCTATCTTGATTGTCTGTGCTGGTGCTGGCCTCCATGCTTACAGGCTTTGTGTTGATTATGACAAAACCCTAACCACTGCTATTGCAGCAGAATGCATCATAACGGGCATAGGTTATGTTAGATTGTGGTTGGCTGGAGGTTAACACTGCTATGTCAAGCTTTTGTATTGGAGATTTGGAAGGTAGTAGAACTGGTTGTAAAGGCCACATAGGTATTGCTCTGCATAAGTATTACTTGGAAAATAAGTAGAAGCTTCAGATATAAACTGGAAATTATAATCTCTGGGCACTTACTATCAGTATACCAACCCTTAGGGGATAGTAGCAGTAACTGGGAATAACATAGGACTGTGCTTCCTAAGGACCTATTAGAGGTCTAGATGGCTGAAAACGTGTACTCGGAGTGAAAGATGAATTTGCACTGGTGGGGCTCTGGCCTCTGGGTGGGGCTGACACACGACATTTTTGATATGGAATGGGACCCCGGTTAGGAGGTAACCAGTGCAGCACTTGGTATGGAATAGATAGTCTCACACCCATTTCACCCACAATTATGATGGACAGTTTTGCTGAAAAGTTGCATAGTTCCCGTGTATCCATTTTCAAGGATTTGGTGGATATTTGGGGGACCAAGTTTGTTTCTTCCTACTATGTGTAGATAATCAACTCACTGGAACACACACACTTCTACCACAGGAGAAAAGATATTTCACTTTCTCAGGCTTTCATTGAACGAAGAGATTTTTGAACTGAGATCCTTAAAATATCCTTAAAATATCAATGCTCCATATTACTCCCCAGATACAGATATAAATCTTTGTAACGGTGCACTTTACAAGCAGCACTCTGGAGTCTTTTCTTATTGGTAATCACAGTGTTTCCTTATTAATACTGTAAAAAATGTAAAAGGCATAAACATTTTGCAATCTATCTGTTCTTTCTGTGTGGGCATACATCAGAGGCTGCTTTAAGCATTCCTAATGGTTCACCCATCACATTTTTTATGAGTTTATATGGGAAGAAAATTGTACCAGAAAACTGAATTCAATGACTGCTATTCTATGAATAAATTCTGTTATCTTTGGTACTCTGGGTATAATAAAAACATACAAAAGTTAAATTTCAGCATCCTTGCAGAGTTATGTCAACTGTTTTTAATGTCAATAAGACACTGCCGTTTCAACCAATGTCTTTTCCCTCTAAAAAATACTGCTTGATATTTCAGGTTATGTTTTCATTAAAACAACTTGTTTTTAACAGTGAGATGCTGTGTATGTTTGCTAATTTATGTATACTACAAAGTCTGATCAAAATGAAGAGTTATAATTTTAAGACATGGAGCTCAGTAAAAATTCATCTGTACTTTGGATGAAAGATTAAAAGTCAGGTGTCCATAAAATGTGTTTTATATAAGTTAGATAAGAAAACATCTTGGTAGAGTAACTTTGATCAATCAGAGTCTGATGTATTTTTGTATTTACACACATGCCCTTGTGAGTAGAAGGAATATTCTACATTGTATCCTAATAGGTATATTCTCTAAGTAAGATTTTTTGCCTTTATGATTATCTATACGATTTTTTTCCCCACAGCAGCAGTGATCTAAATACTTTTGAAGTAAAGAGTAGATTTTCCTGAACCATCCAATTTCAATATTTGCAAATTGATTCCCTATGCTTCCTTTACATAAACAACAAAACAAACAAACAAAAAAACCCTCTAAGCAACTTCTATGGTAAACTTGAAGCTCAGAAAGTTTCCCCAAAGTATTGATTCACAGGCCCTCAATTGCCCATTCAAAGGTCTATTATTATCCTTCGGGGTGTGCATGTGTGGAAGAGGGTTTGAATCTTTACCTCTAAAAGATCCAACCTACTCAACCATCCATTTTTTTTTATTAATGGCTTAATTGCCAAGACATAGAAAATCTGAAATTAAAACCTCAAAGATTCTCAGGCCTTCCAAAGCTCTGTGAGGTCTCTGCTGCCTGTATTCCCACCCACCAAGCAGACTCCAGTGAGTCCACTAGTATAAGCTATGAAGCCATGGAGATATTGCAGGTGCTTGCTAGTGACAGGGACACATGCCCTGAATTTCCATGACCCCCCTGGCTTAGTTATTGACCACTGGAACTTCAGGATTCCTACATTCACTTAATCTTTACCTCAAGGGAGGTTTTTGCCATGTTCCCTGGTCTTCGACTAGCTCTTAGCCCTTCTGCGAGTAGGGAAAGGATGAAATGATTTGGACAAAGTACATTATGGGGTTTGTAAAGCAAAATTTATTTCTATATCTAGGAAATAAAAACCTTTTTTTTTTTTTTTTGGAAAGAAGCAGGTAATTGAAATTGGACTAGATATATGTCCAATGACCTGAATTTTCTATTCGTCTTTGGAGATAGGCTTTTGGTGGTGGCCAAGGACAGAGATTTCTCAGAAAAAGTGAAGTCATAGTTAGGGAAGGCAGGCTCAGGCGAGGTCCCTTAGGTAGGCTGTGGGAGTTTTACTAGGCCCACCTAACTCCTCGTGGGGCGTTCACTGGTTTGTTTTCATGATTGCGCTAAAGCATCTTTTCCGGAGCTCCCAGGCCAGATGACGCCATCTGAGAAAATGAATGTTTTGTTTTCTTTTAAAAGTGTACCTGAGGATGCTTATTGTGAAGAAGATTCCAGAGTAGGCATCCTTGGAGGTTAATCCTGATTAGCAGGTGCTTGGCTATATAATTTTGGCTCTTCCTTGAGGTTAAGGTTCTGGCCATCAGCCACCCTGCAATTATCAGCCAGTCTCGGGGCACACCTATGGGCACCCCTGTATGGAGGAGATGGCTCAATTAAATGGCATAAACAACACCTTATACCCAGGAAACATTCATTAAGCATCTCATCTTCCAGAATGTCATGATCCTCCCTTTCATTTTTTTGTGCCCATTGGCACCACAAAGAGGTGTTTTGTTTTGTTTTTTGGGGGGGAGGGAGGACAGTATTTTTCAAAGTTTTTCCTTAGTGATTGTCAGCATTAAGGAGAAGGTGGGGTGAACATTGCTTGAGTGTTTTTACCCTGGAGAAGTTAAGCCAACATGTTACAGAGGTTCTTACACTTAGACATACATTGGACCAATTGGGATTGGACTGTGGAAGGCTAATTTTTTCAGAGATGTGTCTAATTTGATAAATAGGAACAACTGTCTGCAGTGTCTCCACCAGCTCTGAGAAATGTCTCTATTGTGCATCTTCTTCAGATAACAACAAACTGGAAGAGTTTGATGTCAAAGTATCAGAACTTCAATGAGGGGTTTCAAGATGGCAGTCCTCATTATCATTTCAAATTTCACTTGAAACTCCTGGCACACAAATTTGTACAAATGACAGTTTCTTGTGTAGACTAAATTCAAATAAATAGGGTAGGCAGTTGAGGGAGTCAGAGGAGTGAGAGTCACCTTGCACTTCTGGCTCTCAAGACTCATCTGCTCTCTTTCTGGTTCAAGAAAATCACCTGAGAGTGATTTAGAGGACCTGGTTGCATTTTTAACAAGTTATGGATGTTAGTTAACACTTTCTCTTTTTCTGTGTAGAGCACAGAGCTAGATGTTGTAAGGATGAAGAAATTTCAGGTCATAGGTATTATTGCTAAAGAAATTTGTAATCCAGTGGGAGAGTTAGTGTCAGGTCTAATTTAGATACCAGTGGGGTAGCATCTAACATGTGATTGTAATTTGAGAGAAACTGAAAGGATTCCAAATATTTCATCTGTATCAAAACTGAAGCCAACTCCAAAGTCAATCCCAACCCAACCTCAGCCTCAATCTGAACCCCACCAAAAACAGCAAGAGACTTCTCATATGGAATGCCTTGAACATGCTCAGTGCTGTGATATGTTCTTTATGTACGTGGTGTTATTTAATTCTAAACTGTGTTCAGCTTTGACTCTGCTTTATCTTTTATGCTAGTTCATGGTGTATGTTCCAGGCAGCCTCTTGCACAGGCTTGGGATGAGATGAACGACCACTCAAGCCACTAAACTGCTGCCTCAGAATTGTGACTGAATGTTCCCTTAGCCACACTGAGGGCTTTAGAACAAGACTTGCACATGTTTTGGGAATTCAGTACTACTGTGATCAGAAAGGAATTTGAAGTAACATCCTGAGATGGTGGAATGCCACATTCCCTCTGTCCCCAAAAGGCCACCTATCACCCTGATGCATTTTAAAAAGTAGGAAAGTTCTCTAAGAATAGTCCCAACATGTTCCTCCTGTGTCTACAGCTCACTTACCAGATGGGCTTCAAGATCCCCTTATCATTGAAGGAAGCAGAATCCTCTCAAGAGCTGACTTGCATTTCCTCTGAACTCTGGGTGGTTGTCTGTATATCTACAAAAACTGCCAGGAAATCCTGACTGGCCTCCACCTCTGAGGTATCAGAATGTTAATTCTCCAGAAACCTGTAAATCCAGACCACTGGCATATTCATTTAACCTGGCTTTTCCCAAAAAACAGATTGTTTCAGGAATAGAATTTGTGAAGTATGCTCAGATTTTTTTTTTTTAAATCGAAGAGGGAGAAGCTACATAAATTTGTGCCAAAATAGATCACATAGTTACATTTGAAATTTTCTTTTTGTTTGTTTTGTTTTGTTTTGTGGAGGGGTTGCCTACTAAAATTTAAGGAGAAACCCCAAGTATTTACCTGGGGTATCTCCTTAAATTTGACATGAAGGAAGCACCCTAAAAGTTGTACTTTCAAAAATTAAATTGGACCTGCCTTTTGACCCAGTGATACCACTTCTGAGGATATATCCCAAGAATACCAAAACATCAAACAGAAAGAATATATGCGCCCCTATGTTCATAGCAGCATTATTTACAATAGCCAAGACCTGGAGACCACCCAAGGGCCCAACTTTATACATGAACCTCTCATGCCCCTTCCACTAGCACTTTGCTCCTTTTAAGATTGTTTTCAACAAATCTCAGAAACTCCAAACACTGTGAGAATACTTTATGTGAAAAGAAAAATTACTGATTTTTAATTTTTTCCCGCTTTAATCAGATGTAACCAACATATAGCTTTGTGTAAGTTTAAGGTACACATGTTGATTTGAGACTCACATACTGCAATATGATTACCACCGTAACCCTAATAGTGTTAGCTAACACCTCTAACACCTCATATATCATCTTTCTTTTTATTGTGGTGAGAACATTAAGGATCTGCTCTCTTAGCAACTTTCAAGTATATAATACAATATTGTTAACCATAATTGCAATGCTGTGCATTAGATTCCCAGAGCTTATTCATCTTCTAACCAGAAGTTTATACCCTTTGACCAACATCTTTCCATGTCTCCTGCCGCCCCAGGTCCTGGGGAACACCATTCTACTCTCCGTTTTTATTAATTCAGCTTTTTTAGGTTCCACATAAAGTTTTTCTGACTTACTTCACTTAGCATAATGCCCTCAAGTTTCATCCATGTTGTCACAAAAGGCAGGACTTTCTTCTTATTGCTGAATAATATTCATGTGTGCGTGACACCTTTGTCTATCTTGTGCATAACACCTCTGTCTATGTATCCATTCATGGACATGCAGGTTGTTTTCTTATCTTGGCTTTATGAATGAAAAGCATGAGTGCAAATATCTTTTTGGTATCTTGGGTTTTTCTTTGGCTGAATGTGGGGCTGCTGGATTATATGGTAGTTTTATTTTTAATTTTTGGGGGGAACCTCCATACTATTTTGTATAATGGCTGTACCAATTTACATTCCCACCAACAGTGCACGGGGTTGAAGAGAATTAATATAATCTTGAAATAGGTGGCTCTTTTCCTCATGATCTTTTTCATTGAGCACCATTAAGGGAGATGCTATAAAAGTCCTAGGAAGAATATAAGAGGATGTGTTTAAGACAGCTAGGGCACAACACTATTGGTGTCTACGGTAATACATCCATAGAAACTACAGAAAAACCTGTTATATGTGTTAATGTTAATTTTGCCAGATGAAGACAACTCTTGGCTCCTTGGTGGAACCTTGAGAAGAGTTCAGTGGTTTACCTAAGTATTGGTGCCAGGGTCAGTCCTGTCATTTGCCAAAGAACAGGGACTAGAGTTGACTAGTTGCACTAACCCCTGGTGTGCTGGTAAACTAGGGGAGAAGGTAAAGTGGGGATCTGGGAAGCCCATATGTGGCATTCGTCTGTTTCTGAGGTATAAATAACTGCACCAAGATTGATTTCAAGGTATCAGGGATTTAACCATAGGCTCACAAAATTCCTGAACTTTAACTGTTGGGTTTTATAAACTAGTATGATCTGGCTCTAGTGTGCTGCCACAGGTACCCTTTCTACCTATATCCCCCTCACATTTCCCCCTCCAGGCTGACAACAGACCTTTAAGCACAAGCTCATCATTCTGACCAACAATTGGCTGGTCTGGGGGTGGGTCTCTGACCAAACCGTAGTAAGTAATCACACTATTCTGCCCTCACAAACAAAAGTTGAAGGTCCAGGAGTAGGATCTTGACTGAAGCTGGCCCCTCCAAGCTCTTTTGAAATTTGGTATCAGATAGTATATAAGCCAGTGTCTCTGTAATGGTTGGCTCCCTGATGACTGAAAAGCATGCAGCTCCTGTGGCCATGTTTTCTGTGCTCCGTTAGTGAGCAAACATGCAGCAGATGTAAAGAGAGGAGGAGGAAAGAGAAATGGAGAGAGATCCTGGTAGTTTTCCATTCCACTCTTCCGGTTTTTCTTGTTTTAACTTGGTTTGTGTTTAGTTTCTATTGGGAGAGGGGCTAAAGGAGTAAGGAGGTAGGGATTGATCCCTAAATAAAGAGATGAGAAAGCATGTGTGATGCTCCAGACCCTAGCCCCTAAGGTGGGGGCAAACTTGTCTCTTGGACATAGCAGAGAGACAGGCTGACGATTAAAAAGAGGAAAAGGCTCATGACATTTGGTTGGGGGTCAGTGACAGGGGGAGAATATGAGACATGAACTCAGGTAGGGACAGGCCTGCTTGCTTGAGTGGAAATTGTTCTCTTGGTGAGATGTTTATATTCACCCCTTGCTCTGGGTCCTGAGGACATTTTGTCTGTTTACTCTGGGTCTGCTGCTAAAGCTGTTAACTTCTGGGTGGTTCTGTAACCCTGAATGGGAGGGAGTCTGCCTTTGTCTCCTAATGGAGGGCTTACTGTGTATCTGACACTTATAAATAAATACGTTTATATTCATCACATGTATACTTCCAAAACCATTTACATATATCTCATAGTATTATCATAATGTCAGGAATTATTACCCATATTTTACACACAAGTCCCCAAGATTGCAAAGGCCAATAAGTTGTCTGAGGTTTGCACAACTGTACAAGGACAGTTTGGATGGGAACACAGCTTCTGATGACAAAAATGTACCATGCATCCCTTTCTTTCTAGAGAAAGAATGTGGTCCTTTGAGGCTCTGCCTGGTTTGAGATTTGTAGCGGCAATGGCTCCTTAGTAGTGTGGTCCAGAGACTGTGTTCCTGCTCATCCTTGGTGCCCCTGGAGCCAGCCTCTGTCCCCTGTGTGAGGGAGGAGTGAATGTTTCAGGGAAGGTCTCCTCTCTGGCAAAAGCCCAGAATCCAGCAGGCTAAACCAGAGACCTCCAGCCAGGTGCGTCCGGCCTGAGTCACCATGCCGGGCCAGGTGAGGCTCTGAGGTGGCACCTGCCTGTGGTTGGCAAGACTTCTGAGAGGACTGCCTAATCCCAAATAATAATAATGACAACAATAGTGGTGATAATGGAAGGCTTTATGTGCACAAAGTGTGGTTCAATCCCCAAAGGTCCAGGAACTCTACAAAAGGTCCTGATAAGTATTATTATCTCTTGGGAGGGCAACAGGCTTACCTCGTGGGCAAATTCTGTGTTGGGAGGTAAAGAGCCTGTGAGATAATGCGAGTAGGTAGTAATAATGACAGCAAATGCTAATGCCTGCAGCCAGGAAAAGGGACAGGCAGAAAGCCTTGTGTGGAGAATTAGGGTGACTTCAAGGAGAACTTTCCCCCCCCGCCATTTCTCTTTGAACATGAATTAGCAGCAGTAAAAGATAGAGTGCAAGCTTGTTTTTTTTGTTCATCTTTAATATATTTTTATTGTTTTCAGAGAAGAAGGGAGAGAGAGAGGAAGATAGAAACATCAATGATGAGAGAGGATCATTGATTGGCTGCCTCCTGCATGCCCCACACTGGGAATCCAGCCTGCAACCCAGGCATGTGCCCTGTCCAGGAATTGAACCATGACCTCCTGGTTCATAGATTTGACATTCAACCATTGAGCTATGCCATCCAGGTCAAGTTCAGGTTTTAAGGTACAGAGTTGAGTACTGATGGGAAAAGCCATTTGCTCTGCTTGTATGGTCTGCAGATTGCACACTCAGGGAACCCTGAGGCTGGCAGGTAATGGTAGTGAATGAAATTGTGAGGTGGAAGGCAAATAGAGTCAAGGAAAGTGAGATAAAGATCGCAGATGGCAATCCAGGCTTGGTTTCAGTATTAGAGGATGATCTGGAGGGATGGTGACTGTGGCAAACTAAAGGGAGAACATAAGCTCCTAGTGAAGGGGGAGGTTTACTGAGATCCAACCAAAGATGGCCCTATGTTGCCAGACTTTGCAATTTTGGAAAGAAGCTGAAAATCTAAATTTTTGTGGAAAATCTCTTGAATTTAAAATATTGGTAACTAATGTGAACATCTCTAATTTGTCCTAGAGCCAGGCTGGTTGGGGTCTCTTTCAGAAGGTAACCCTTCAATTATTTAAGAATTTTAAGAAGTGTAGCCTCATTATACACTTGGAGTTGGTGGAGGCAGAGCTGACTCACTGTGCACCCCCACCTCAAACCCAATCTGTGTCTCCAAGGTTATAAAGCAAGCCAGTGGGAAGGAGGGGGCATGCTCAGGCACATGTGTGTCTAGCCACTGAGTAGAAGTGGGGCTAGATGGGGATGCCAGATGTGGTCATGAGTGTGATCAGGTAAGAGCAACAAAAAGGAGCTTGATAGGAAAAGAAGCTGTGAGGGAGATCTGGCAGGGCTTCTGGGAGAAATGGGAACTAGGACAAGATGTAGTCCATCTCTTTGATCTTGCCCCTCCTTTTCTTTCTATTGCCCTAACATCTATTCTTTCATCCCCTTCTCCTTCTCTCCTTTCTTCCCTGCCTCCTAGCAACCCTTCCTCCTTCCCTCTCTTCCCTGCTTTCTTCCACAAATTCACTTCCCCTTACATTATGTCAGGGGCTTTACTTCGCTATGGAAGTACAATCTATGCACAAAAAAAAATAGCTATACACATTTTTACCCAATTTTGAGGGGAGTTTAACAAGGTTGGACATTGTTCAAGCTATGTAAACTTCTCTTTGAGGGACTCACCTTAGTGAGACACCTGGTCAACCTCAGGAGCAGCAGAAACTGAACAGTAATAAGAATCCTAATGGCTGTTTAGTGACACAAGAACTACCAGATGGGAGATGTTGTGGGCACAGTCTACAAACAGCAGATTCAGGTCTGATACTTGAATTGAAAGTCACGAGGGAAACATCTGTTTCTGACATGGTTGACTACCTAGGTGCTCCTGGGCAGTAGCAGCAACAGGTGTTCATGTAATGATGTGAATGACTTCTAGCAATTGTGGGAGGCTGCCACTGATGAATGGGTCAATTCTTATTCTACAACTCGACTCCCAGTGTGGTCCATGTGCCAGAAGCCTCTGTCACTTGGGACCACATTAGAAATGGAAACCCTTAGCTCTACCACAGTTCTACTGCCTTTTAACAATATCGCCACACATGTTTATTGAAATTTGAGGGGCTCTGCTCTAAAGCAGAAGTACTCAACTCCAGACGCATCTGGGAGTTCAGAAAGTACTAATGTTGGGGTCACCACAACCTTCCCCACCTCCCAATTAAAGGACTCTGATCTAATCAGTCTAGGGTGGGGTCTGAGCAGTAGGAAAATTTGAATCCTTCCCCTGGCATTTTTTTTATATACAGCCAGGTTTGAAAACTATTGCTTTTTAGAAATACAAATTCTTGGGCCCTACCTCAGACCTATGGAATCATAATCTGTATTTTCACAAGCCTTATAGGTGTGTTTCTGATGCATGCTTAAGTTTAGAAACCACCGCCCAAAGGGTCATAATCAGTAGTGAAGACAGCGGGGGGTAGGGGGTTGGGGGGAGAGGGAGAGAGGGGAGGGGGGAAAACAAAACAAAACAGGTCTCTTCTCTGCAGTGGGGGAGGGCCCAGACAAGGCAAGCCCACATTCCCCTTCAAGAGATATGAGCCTGGGACAGAAGAGGATAGAAAGGCCTGTAGGAGGTGACATCTAGAGAGATGAGTAGAACCTAGCTGGAAGAAAGATGGGAAAGGAAAGAGCATTCCAAGAAAAGGAACAGTGGATGCAATGGTTCTAGGTGTGAGTGTACACTACTCATTTGAGCATCTAAAAATGCCTCAGCTTGGCTTGAAAAGGGAGGTTGCTGAGGAGAAAACTAAAGCTGTAAGTAGGAGATTGATAATGAAGGACATGTGTATTGTGCTCAGGAATTTTTATTCTTTCCCGAGGTGGGTTTGATGGGAGAATAATAGATCATTTTAATTGTCATGTAAAGCATGGTTTCAGGGGTGGGGCACTAGCAGAAGCAGAAAGATGGTCACAATAGTTCAGACAAGGATGCATATATTATCAATCAGTGAGTACTGAGAAACTACTACATTAATAACTGTATGTGACAGAATAGACAATTTTTGACCTCAAGGGTCTTTATTGGATTATCAAGTCAAATGGATCACTTTATTCAATTAAAAATATTCATAAAACCTGCTCTACAGAGAGACAATGTCCCAAGGAAGAGAGAGATGCAATGATCAATAAGGTGTGGTGGCTGCTATAAAGGAGTTTATAGTTCCCTGGGGAAAATAGATATGACAAAATATAATATACTCAGTCTTATCCCCTATGTTGGCTCTTATGGGTCAACCACAGTCTGTGTGGCAGTATTATCTTTATTACCATTTCGTAGATGAGAAAACTGAGGTTCAGAGAGGTTATATCATTTGCTTCTGATCACAGGACTGCCAATGGAGCAGAAATGGGATTTTTACTCTTGTCTCATGGTCTCATATTCCGATGATTATAATGATGCTTTCTAAACCTCAGTCATTCTTTCTAGTTTTTACCATAACTATGTAAGCCTGCACTATTATTTATATTTTACATTAAACTGACTCATTTTTTCATATTAAATAATTTATTCTAAAAAGAAAGTTTTATGAATGTAATGAATATAAAGTCAGTATCCCTTGCCACTCATAGGAAATATTATAAAATTGAATGTGTCATACACAAACCAATGGTATTCAAAATCTAGTTGCATATAGTAGCCTGGCCAAGACTCTGAGCCTGAGGTCTTTGTTAAGAAGGGAAACTTGCAAATGTTAAGAAGTGTTAAAGACCTGGTAGCATCAACCTGACACTTAGCTTTGAATCATCATAGATTCTAAAGATAATTGAGTCTTTAGGGAATAGCTTTCTCACTATGAGATTTAGTCATATGTACTGGTATCCATCTACCACCTCAAATCATTGCACATCATCCATGGCACACAGAAAAGTGTCCCATTTTTTTTTAATCTCCCTCTTTTTTTTTTTTTAATAAGACAAATGTCATCCTCACCCCACAGGGTCACCAGGGGGCATTCCTTGTAGGAGAGCATAGGAGAAAGAACCTTTAGAACAAGATTGTAAGGTGGAGAGGAGGCTGTTGGGGTTCCAGACCTGAGGAAATCTGACTGTGATATAAAGTGATCCTCATATGATAACTGGAAGAGATGAGATTTTGCTTTGCCCTCAACACCTGCTTTTCTTTTTCTCTCCTTTGTGGGCCACTTCTGCATCTAGCTTACATTTCTCTCAGTCTTCATGAACCCTCCTTTATTTTGTTAATCATTTTAATGATATTATCAGGTTATTATCCAACATAGTACTTTTTAAAGGTATAGTGAGAAAGAGACTTGGGAGGTGCCTCAGAATGGGTGAACCTGGAGACTTCAGTCTATGACATGGATACTGGAGGAGAGGGGAGTTTATCAGCTTGGTTTGCATGTCCACAGAGACATCTAGGTACTGGAACACTGGCTCTGGGAGATAACCAAAGGATGAGAGTGGAGAGCAGTTGTAAGGCAAACACAGAGCTGCATGAAAAATGAACAAGAACTAGGGAGGATTCCACACTGTATTTAGATCTCATATGTATGTGGGGGATCCTCAACTCTTAGAGAGTGAGCCTTTACCGTTCTCCCTGACTTGGAAATGTATAAGAGTAGTGACTTATCTGAGAAGTGTTTTCTCTCTCTCTATTTTATTTATTTATTTTTTTTTACAGAGAGGAAGGGGGAGAGAGAGAGAGTTAGAAACATTGATGAGAGAGAGAGACATCCATCAGCTGCCTCTTGCACGCCCCCTACTGGGGATGGGCCTGCAACTAAGGTAAATGCCCTTGACCAGAATCAAACCTGGGACCTTTCAGTCCGAAGACCGACACTCTATCCACTGAGCCAAATCGGTTTCGGCTGAGAAATGTTTTCTACTCAAGTGATGGATTTGTTGACCCAACTCTGTATATCTCTAATTTGCACATCAGTGGGGATATGGCTTTTTTTGAGTCAAATTATTTGTATATTAACTACTTTAATGATCACAATTATCATGATTTATGATGTACTTTTTAGCATCCTGATAAAAGAAACCCTTTCCAAAGTCAGGAGATTATCACCTGACACTGCTTTGCAAGTGCTTTATTTTTGTCAAGATTCCAATGAGAGGAAAACATTTTGTTTGTGTAATATGCTCCAGAAATTTACTAAGAGCAAGAGACCTCTGTCAAATACTATTGCAAGTCAAAACCTAGCTAAAACACACAACTCCATGAAGGATTAAAGGAAGAAGAAAAATTATAAGACCAATTCTTGAATTTCTCCAAATTATAGTATAGTGGCTTTCCATGAGGTCAAATCTTCAAAATTTGGGTTAAACAAAAAGGCATCTAGAAACTTTTTAAAAACAAGTGTCAAGAAAAAAAAAATGGCGGCGTAATAGATAGACATGTCCCGAGCCTTGTCCCTGAGCAGACAGAAAGAACAGCTGAGGGTCGCATTGGGAGTGTTTGTTGGTGAGTTAAGGGACAGGAGAAGGTGGGGAACTGCTGGACAGGGCTCTCCTGACAAGGCAGCCCCCACTGCTGCTGGGTTTTCTCCTGGAGCCACCTGCTTGGATGTGGAAACCACGCCATATTGAAGGAGAAAGTAGATGTTATTGGAAGCCTGAAAATATACAACTGCAGCACCCACTGAACAGCTGCAAACCCCAGAACACTTATCCCCAATTGGTGCAAACACCCAAATTCAGTGAAGCTCTACACTCCACTTGGAAAGGTTGGATTTAGCCTGGGATAAGGAGATAGAGAACTACATAACCAGATACTCAGAGAAGAGAGACCATGGGGAGACAAAGAAACAGACTGCATATGAAAGAAAAGCAGGCATCACCAGAAAAGGAAGTAAACCAAATGGAGGTAAGCAACCTGCCAGAGAAAGAATTCAGAGAAATGATCATAAGGAGGCTGAAAAGAATGGAAGACAAATTCACAATATGAGTAAGAACCAAGAGGAAATGAAGAACAAAGAAATGAAAAATGACATTACTGCTGTAAAGAATTCCTTAGAAAGCATCAAAAGTAGACTAGAAGAAGCAGAGGATCGCATCAGTGAGCTAGAAGACAAGGTAGGAAAAAAATACCCAAGTACAGCAGCTTCTAGAAAAAAAAAATTAAAAAGCAGGAGGAGAGCCTAAGGGAACTTTGGGACAACATGAAACAAAACAACATCCACATAATAGGGGTGCCAGAAGGAGAGGAAACTGAGCAAAGAATAGAAAACCTGTTTGTAGAAATGATGACAGAAAACTTTTCTTATATAGGGAAGAAAAACCTGTACAAATCCAAGAAGCTCACAGAATCCCAAACAAAATGAACCTGAAAAGACCAATGCCAAGGCACATTATAATTAAATTGGCAAACATCAACGACAAAGTAAGAAACTTAAAAGCGGCCAAAGAGAGACAGAAAGTTACCTACAAAGTAGCCCCCATCAGACTAGTGACTGATTTCTCAACAGAAACTCATCAGGCCAGAAGAAAATGGCATGAAATATACAAAGTCATGCAAAGGAAGGGTCTGAGTCCAAGAATACTATACCCAGCTAGGCTATCAATCAAAATTGAAGGTGAAATCAGGTGCTTCACAGACAAAAGAGGACTAAGGAAATTTATTACCATCAAACCAGCAATGCAAGAAATGCTAAAGGGTCTGCTGTTAAAAAAAAAAAGGAAACGAAGAAGAAACACAGGGGTAAAGAATAAACATGGCTGAAACTGGTTTGGCTTAGTGGATAGAGTGCCTGCCTGTGGACTGAGGGGCCCTGGGTTTGATTCCGGCCAAGGGCACATACCTTGGTTGCAGGCACATCCCCAGTAAGGGGTGTGCAGGAGGCAGCTGATTGATGCTTCTCTCTCATCGATGTTTTTAACTATCTCTCTCCCTTCTTCTCTGTAAAAAATCAATTATATATATATATATATATATATATATATAATAAAATATATATATATATAATAAAATGACAAATAAATACCTATCAATAATAACTTTAAATGTAAATGGATTAAATGCCCCCATCAAAAGACATAGGGTAACGGATTGGATAAGAAAACATGACTCATATATCTGCTGTCTGAAGAAACCTACCTTAGAAAAAAAGATGCACACAGTCTGAGGGTGAAGGGATGGAAGAAGGTTTTTCAGGAAAATGTAAATGAGAAAAAAAGCTGGAGTAGCAATACTTATATCTGACAAATTAGATCTCAAAGTGAAGGACATAAGAGATAAAGAAGGCCATTTCATAATACTATAGGGAGGAATCCAACAAGAAGAAATAATTCTGGTAAACATATATGCTCCCAATACAAAAGTACCCAAATACATGAAAAAACTCCCTAGAGGATATTGAGGGAGAGATTGAAAGCAATACAACCTAGTAGGAAACTTTAATACCCCACCATCACCATTGGACAAATCCTCTAAACAAAAAATCAGCAAAGAAACATCAATCCTAAATTACTCACTAGACCAATCAATAAAAAAACATATCCTCAGGTAAGGATTTAAGAAAGAATCATGGAATAGGATAATATTTTATCTGTCATATCTCATTGAACAAAAGATAGATACAGAGGCAGTAAAACATCAAACACTTTCAAATTACAGTGGGAAGGTTAGGGAGAGGTGGGGTAGATAAGAGATCAACCGAAGGACTTGTAGGCATGCATATAAGCATAACCAGATGCAAGAAACTGGGGGATGAGAGCATGCATGGGAATGGGGTGGGGGGGGGGGCAATGGGAAGATATGTATACATGTAATACATTAATAAAAAATGAAAAATATGATTCAAACATAAAAAATAAAAAAATAAAAACAAGTGTCAACATCTCATGCTATCTAGTAAGGGTAATATGCAAATTGACTGTCACTCCAACACAAGATGGCTAGCAAGGGTGGGCACTTGGGAGGGACCCGTCTGCCATGGAGGACAGTTGTGGGAGATCAGGCCAGCAGAGGAGGGCAGTTGGGAGGGACTAGGCCTGCAGGGGAGGGCAGTAGAAGCAATCAGGTTGGCAAGAGAGCAAATAGGCATCAATTAGGCTGGCATGGGAGTGGTTATGGTGATCAGGATGGCAGGCAGAAGCAAGGACAATCAGGAAAGTAGGCAGGTGAGCATTTGGAAGGCAGCAGTCCTGGATTGTGAGAGGGATGTCCAACTGATCAGGCCTAAATGGGTAGCTGGACATGCATCGAGGAGTCCCAGATTGTAGAGGGTGCAGGCTGGGCTGAGGGACATCCTCCCCTACATGCACAAATTTCATGCACTGGGCCTCTAGTTTAAAGTAAAAGAAAATTTGATTTCTTCCTAGAATATTGTTCTAGAAAATGCACATTTATTCCAGACAAGGTACTAGAGATAATTGTGTACATATAAATTATAAGACATAATCACAGCTTTTGGGAGGTAATTTACAATTACCCAAGGGAAACAGAAGATGAAAGTGGACTAGAGGCATTGGAAAGTGAAAGGTGAATCTATGGGCTGGACAGTTCATTTTATATCATTTGGAAGAGGAGAAGGAGGGCAATAGAGGATATGGCAGTTGAGTTAGTTCTTGGTGGATACATAAGATTTTGCAAGGAGTGGGAAAAGGCGATTAGAGGTAAAGGGAACAGTGGGAGCAAAGACAGAGATAAGAATGTGCTTGGCAGAAGGGAATAGTGATAGGAGCATCGTGCCTATCTGAGGGAAAATAGCATGTAAGGGTATAAAAGTGTGTAAGGGTATAAAAGTGTGTAAAAGCCCAATTGTAAAGTTCTCTGAATGATGTTTGGATGTTGTTGAGCTGGTCATGGAAGCCATCATATGTTCTAAAGCAGTGTGGTGGTGATGATAGGATATTTTAATTAAAAAGCTAGGAAAAGAGGTCAGGCAAGAGGCTTTTACATTGGCCCAGCTAAAATTGTCTTCCATGTATCTAATGAAGTCCTAAAACCTAGCAGAAGGGCAGAGAAAAATCTTCCCTTTTGAACTCTGTTTCTCATTTTTCTTTCCCCTCCCTCCATATGACTGTCTTTAATAAAGTTTTAATAATGCAAATAAAAGTACTTGCATTTATTTTCATGAGTATTTTTTTGGTACATGAACAGGAATACAGATACATATACATATATTTAGTTTTTAAAAATGTATACACTTTTTTTCTTTGTTTTTCCCCATTTTCTATTCAGATTTTTTTCCTTTGGTTACTGTCTAAAGGTATTTTATTGGATTTTTCAACATGTGGGCCATTACTGAGATGGAAGAGTAAAGAGGGAAGAAAACTATGTGTGTCATGCTTTGCCTGTTCCTCCATGAAAACAGATTTATTATTATTATTATTATTATTATTATTATTTTGGTGAGGCTCTTCAGATCAAATTAAGCAGTAAAAATATTCTAATTGAGTTGGGCCGGACTGAAGATGGATCCTTAGTACAATTACATGGTGTAATCTATGCTTCCAATTATGCCAGTCCTCCAAGAGGAGGAGACAGAGCTGGTAAACAGATTCTCGCTCAGGCTCGGAAGGAAGTGTGGCCGCTGTTAAGTGGAAGAAGAGATGAGCTATCATAAATGTATATGATGCCCAGTGCCCTTAAAGACCTTCCCATTCCTGCCCCGGTGGGAAAGACAGAGGGACTGATAGACCAACCGATGGGAGACATCTCATTGTAAAATGTAAGATTCGGGTAATGGCTGCTTTTTGAGACCTGCACACTAGCTCAGGCCACTGGTGATGCAGGCTTGGGGGTGATGGTGGGGAGAGTGGAGGTGGACCTGGTCTAAGAGCGTAATGAGGAGAGCCCTGTCTAATAGAAACTGCTTTCTATCAAAGTAGACATAGCAAGGCTGATACCCGCGTGTTCAGTCTTTCCCCACACGTCCTCCACCTGCACCCACTTAGAGCACGTTTCTCCCTGTGAATCAGAAATGAGAAACATAGTCTGGAACTTTCAGCCTTGAACTTTTTTAAGTTTCAGATCGGATTTTGAGTATGTAAGAAAAACCAAGTTATAAGGCTTGTTCCTCTCTTTTTTTTCCTCTCCTCTCATTTCAAATTCTCTGTAGCATCTCTTTATCTGCAATCCCTGGGGAGGTGCACGGACTCTGTGGGAGACACTCCATTTTCTCCCACGTGGTGGGATGATACTTAATTGTCAGTTAAAAAAAAATAACGATTTGTAGCTGATTAAAGAACTGAGAGAGCCTTACACTTTGAGTCCTTTAAGTGGGTAATTCCTTTAAAGGGGTAATTCTTCTAAGCGGGTAATTCCTTTAAGCAGGACCCTTCACAGCTCTGTAAAACTGAAGACCATCTAGGAACTCTTGAACTGTTTCAAATTGTTTTCAAATGGGTCTGAATGCTGTTGAGAAATGCATAATTTACGACCTTAACACTTGATTAGGTGTTAAACGACTGTCGGGAGAGATGTCCTTGGTAATCCAGTTATCATCTAGACTATAATTATCACTTCACAGGAGAAGTAAGGCTGGGTAATTGAGGACCAAAATTCTTAAAGGGCTTGAAGTGGCCATTTCCTTATGCAGTTAAGCAAATTATTTCTCTACCTAGAAGGTGTCTAATAGCTACCAATTGATGAGAAGGAAAAAATGGTGCTACAGCTTTCAGGAATGAGTCAGTGGGCTCCAGGTAAGGCAACAGGAAGTTGCATTGAGTACTAAGAGGTTACCCCCATTTAAAAAAAAAAACCTCACTTTATTTAAAATATGTGTTAAAAGAGGGAGGGAAGAGAAAGCAGGAGACAGCCAAGAGGAGACAGAATGTAATTAAGAGCTGATGGCCCTACCTCTCCCCTGTCTGTCATTACTAAGGATTTTTCTCAAATGAGACCCAATTTCACCTTGTGTTAGTTCCCATTGATCACTATAAATTATTTAAGCCACAAATGCTGTGCCATCCATTAAACCATAAATGGGGATAGTGGTCCAAAATCTGCCTGGGAGAAAGGTCTCACTCTCCCTGAATTCAGTGGGAAATAAGAGGAAGAGGTAAACAGATTCCATTCTGCATATTTGCCTTTGACCAGTGCCTTGTGTCTCCCATACCGCAGTCTTCTACAGAGCACTTCCATGTGTGGAAGTGTCCACACCAAGGGCTATGGGCACGAAAATGGGAATAAAAGACATGACCCTTGCCTTGAGCAGTATCAACTCTAGAAAGAAACCAATAGAGTTAATGTTAATCAGTTCCTCTTTCTTCCAATTGTGGGCGGAATCGATAGATGCTGGAGAGTGGGAAATCAGATCATCTTGATTACAAATAAAGTTGATTGTAGAATGTGGCTGTACCTGTTCACCAGTGAAACCAGCACTTCTGTCTGGATGCTGACTCAGCTGGTCAGCTGCAGGTGTCCCCATGATGAGGGAGTGGGAGGCCATCCCATGGCAGAGAACAGATTAGAATGCATGCTTCCTCTGGACAGGCTGGCTCCCAGGGAGCTCTCTGGAATTGTCCCATCAGGTCATTGCAGCCAGGAGAGGAGAGAACTCAACAGAGTCCCTCTAGCTAAAATCCTTCTACAGGGAAACATGTGGCTCTTCCCAAACAGAGATGCTGGAGAGGGATGGTAAATGGAGGTTAAACATGTAAGTGGGTAAGTTACATGCCTAATTCACGGCTGTTATGAGTGTAAAGTTAGAAGTGCAATTGTATGAATGTTCTGAAAACTGGCCACATCTTGAAGAGCTCAGAGAACTAACACTTTTTAGATAGTGACTTCAGAGTTGCTATCCCACTATGTAAAAAGTGTGTGGTCCATCCTTGATTGGTAGGTGTCAGTTTGGCACAACAGATGTCTGGTGAGTGGGAAATGATGGGTGGATTGAATTCTATATTTTCAAGTTCTTCTGGCCTTAGTTATTATTTTCTTTTAAAAAAAGGCTTTTATTGATGTCAGAGAGAAGAAGGGAGTGGGGGAGAGAGATAGAAACACCAATGATGAGAGAAGCTACCTCCTGCATGCCCCCCCACTGGATACTGAGTCTGCAACTTGGGCATGTGCTATGATTGGGAATCAAACTGTGACCTCCTTGTTCATAGGTCAATGTTCAACCACTGAGCACATTGACCAGGCCTTAATTTTTTCTTGATAGTATTTTTTTCACAAATGTAAATGCAACACTTGTTTATAATATAATATTTAGAAAATATACAACAATATAAAGAAGACAATAAAAGCCACTTTTTATCCCACCATTGAAAGATATCAATGATGCCATTCAGGGTTTTATTTTTAAAATATATTTTTATTAATTTTAAGAAGGAAGAGGGAGAGAGTGAAACATCAGTGATGAGAGAGAATCATTGCTTGGCTGCCTTCTGCATGCTCCCCACTGGGGATCGAGCCCTCAACCTGGGCATATGCCCTTGACTGGAATCGAACCTGGGACCCTTGAGTCTACAGGTCAATGTTCTATCCACTGAGCCATACTGGCCAGGGCACGGTTTTCTTTTTCTTTTTTTAACTATATGCATAAGTGATGGGTGTTACCTTATTGTGGTAATCATTTCACAACCAATCCATATATCAAATCATTTTGTTGCACAATTTAAACCTATACAATGTTATATGTCAATAAAACAGAAAAAATAAATCTAAAGTTCTATTTATAATACCTGCTATTTTCCCACAGAATTTCTCTTATGCTCTATGTGGGATATGACATTCTGATATTTCCTTATTACATTCTAAATAAATTTTCATGTCATCAGGTAGTGGCTGCATAGCATTTTGTGTAACCTGCTGCTTCCTCTTTGATATTTAGGTTAGTTCCAACTTTCTTTTCTGCAAAGACCTTACATGTAAATATTTGTGTGCTTCTCTGAATACCTGTTAGAGCCCCGTCAGGTTTGTGAGTATGGAAATCTTAAAGCAGTGCTGTCACATGTTTAACAACTAGCTTGCAGGGGGAAGAAGTCCTGATTTGTAGCATTTGTTAATTTCTGTGGTGTCAATACACCATAGCTGAATTAAGCTACCAGTGGCTTAATAACCAACTTTAAGAAAAATTCTTGAAAATTTAACTTTAGGTTCTTGTGAGCTAGCAGACAACTGTGTAAGGCTCTAAATACATATTTTACTGCTTCTCTCCAGAAGGGTTGTACCTTGTTAGGTTTTTACCTACAGCATGGAGGATGGCCTGCTTAGATCCTGGGTAGGGTCTGGCAGCCTACACAGGTGGGCCAGCAGCTGAGATGGAAGGTAAAGAAATTCAGTACTTTCACTCTGAGGGATCCCTGCCACCCCAGGTGACATGCAGGAGAAATAACTTTTTTCCCCCCTAAAGAACTGCTCCACACATATAAATGTTGTAAAAGGGGAAAAACTAAACTCAGAATTTGTTTTAGATTTTATGCAAGACTAAGTCCAAATATTTGCTAACTAAAATAGTTTGTGACTTCTCTATCCTTTATACTTGATGCAATGCTATTTTTATCATGCTATTAAATATGACAATCATCTTGTATATGCAGAGAAATATGGCATCATGGAATAGAAGGAGACCTTGTGATATTAATGGAGCATGGTCATTTTCAAATGGTGGTAGCTCTGGCTCAGCCACTGGCTAACTTTGTGAATTTAAGACCCCGTGCACTTTCTGCTATTCCTCTATATAAGTGCAGAGTGAACCTTTAAATGCAGACCTGCTTATGTTATTCCTCTGTTCAGTACCTTCTTTGAATGAATTCCCATGATTGGCATAGGATTAAATTTCAGGTTCTTAATATGCTTTATAGTGTTAACGTGGTATGGCAGAGAGACTGTAAGATAACCTATATTGACCCCTGACCTCTGTTATTCATGCAATCCCCTCCCCTTAAGTGGGAGTGGAACCTATGACTTGCTTCAAACCAATAGGATATGGCGAAAACAATGTTGTGATGTAACTCCAGTGTTTACATTATATTATTTAAGACTCCATCTCTTTAGAGTCATTCTAGTTCTCCTGTTGGCCTTAAAGAAACAATAGCCAACATGTCAAATACATAAATGCAGGTAGTCTGTAGGAATTGAGAAACTTAGTCCTATACTCACAGGAGACTGAATTCTGCCAACAACATAAGTGAGCTTAGAAACAGAACTTTCCCCCAGTCAAACCTCCAGATGAGAATGCAGTCTGGCTGACACCTTGATTATAGCCTGGTGACACTCTAAAGCAGAGAACTGGCTGAACATGCCTAGACTCCTGACCCTTAGAGCTGTGAGATAAATGTATAGCATTTCGAGCTGCTAAACATGTGGTGATTTGTTACACAGCAATAGGATACTGGTCATAAAGTGACCACCACAATATCGACTGCCTGCCTCTTCTAGCACAAAGCTGTATTCTCTGTTTGCCCTTCCGAAGTCATTCTGCATGTTTTTCCATCCTTCTCTGGGGACT
This sequence comes from Lasiurus cinereus, assembly GCA_011751065.1. Taxonomy (NCBI): domain Eukaryota; kingdom Metazoa; phylum Chordata; class Mammalia; order Chiroptera; family Vespertilionidae; genus Lasiurus; species Lasiurus cinereus. The sequence continues at coordinate 19,178,200 of JAAGEH010000125.1, forward strand.
GACTTCTAGGACCACATCCACTGAACTTCCTTAACTCTAGCTTTTGATTGGCACCCATTGAGGCTGGGAAGCAGGTGGTAAGGGGAGAAGATGAATCACAGTTCCCTCTCTGCCAGATTGCAAGTTGGAAACAGTTATGTTTCCCTATTGAAAGCCACAGGTCCTATCCGGTGACTTTCATCTGTGGCTCCAGCTCTCTCTGGCTTCTCTTATTACTCCTCTCCCCCAAGCCCTCAATATTAGGGCTGGAACAGACTCCTTGTTGTTACCTGTTCTTGATGTTTCACTGTCCTTTCCCTTGATCACTTCCCTGAACCATGCCTAACCTGTATTAGTAATCACTTCATCAAGTCACTTACTCTGAATTACCCAGTTTAAATATAACACTGTTTCTTGCTGGGATCCTGAATGATAACAAAGCATCACTTCAATTCCATACTCTTTTATACAAAGGGCTTCCCACATACTATTCCTTTGCCCAGAAGACAATTTCCCTAGTCCCTGGTTCACAACTTGATCTAGCTCATCAGTTTTTAAAGTGTGGCCACCAGAACCACAGCAGCAGCATCAACTGGGAAACTTGTTATACATGCAGATTCCAGGGCCCACATCTACTGAAGCAGAAACTCTGGGTCTGAGCCCAGCCATTTGTATTTTTCCAATTTCTCCAGGTGATTCTGAGACTTGCTGAAGTTTGGGAGCTAGCTTGCTCTATTATCTTCTTTAAGTCCCAATGTAAACTCTTAGACTTGGTTTGCTCCCTTTGTTACACTTCCCATTGCACCCTCTGTCTCTATAATTCTACTTTGAATAGCACTTACAGTTTGTTCAAATTTGGTCTTTCCCAGGATGCTATGAACCCACTATCGATGTCTGCTTCATTTGTGTTGTGATTATTTATATCCTATCAGTTGCCTCGCTTATAGCAGACTAGAGGCCTGGTGCATGAAATTCATGCACAGAGTGGGGAGTGTTCCCTCAGCCCAGCCTGCACCCTCTCTAATCTGGGACCCCTCAAGGGATATCCTAGGATTGGGCCTAAACTGACAGTCAGACATCCCTCTCACAATCCAGGATTGCTGGCTCCCAACTGCTCACCTGCCTGCCAGCCTGATCACCCCCTAACTGCTGTTCCCCTGCCAGCCTGATTGCCCCTAACTGCCCTCCCAATTGCCCTTCCCTGCAGGCTTCATCACCCCCACCTGCCCTCCCTTGTAGGCCTGGTCCCTCCCAACTACCCTCCCCTGCTGGCCTGATTGCCCACAACTGCCCTCCCCTGTTGGCCTGATCTCTCCCACCTGCCCTCCCCTGCTGGCCATCTTGTGTCCAAATGGGGGCAGCCATCTTGTGTGTTGGAGTGATGATCAATTTGCATATTACTCTCTTATTAGATAGGATGGGCAATAATTACTTCTTTAAAAATTGATTGAACTATTTGGACCTCAGTTTATTCATTCGTGAGAAGATTGCTGGCTTGGGCATTCATTGATCAACTTTGCTCAAGGTCATTTAGTTAAGTGGTAGAGTTAGTCTCTGGACAGAAGTTTGCAAACTTTTTATTTGAAATGACTTAGGTTGTGTGGGCTTATTCTCATTCTTTCCAACTATTTTCATCGAAGCTCATATAGTTGCAGATTTGCAAAAATATATTATGTAATATCATTTACTTTATAAATAGTTTAGATCATAGTTTTGGATGAATTGCTTTCAAATCCTACCTAAATAATCTGACCAAAGGAACTTCTATTCTATTGTTCAACTTAAACTACATAGTCAACTTTATGTTAATATTATATTTTGTGATGTATTCATCCATCTACCCACTCAACATTCACACCTTACAACAAATATTTACTCCTTGTCAGGAAAAGTGCTTTGAACATGGAGCAGTGGTATAAGCCATGGCAGGTAAAAGTAGTTAGAGTTGTTGTTCCTTTAAAAACCACAAAACTGTAGCCTAATTTTGTGGGTTTAATGACAGTTGAGTAATTATCCAAGATGAATTTGAAGTGGTCTTGTTCTTGAAAGATCTCCTTAAACTTATGACAAGTAGGAGGAGAAGGAGCCATTGGAGATTTAAGCAGAGACGTGACAGGAACCTTTGAAAAGGATTGCCCTGGTTGCTCTGTGGTATAAAGCAAGCATGTCAAACTTGTGGCCCATGGGCTGCATGCATCCAACAACAAATACTAATTAACAATTACTCATTTCAGCCCTTTGTATTCAGCATATCTCTATTGAAATAAACCTAGTTTTTTAGGAAAATTGAAGCTTTTGTGTTTTTTTGCGGCCCACATACTAGTAAACTTAAGCCTTATTTATTTGGCCTGGGTAAGCCTTTGAGTTTGACATGTTTGATGTGGAGTGAGGAGGGACAAGAGCAGAGGCAAGGAGCTGTTACCAGGTGATCACAGTGATACAGGTAGAGGTGATGGTGGCTGGGATCAGAGTGGCACCACAAATGGAGGTATTGTCAACATCTGGATATATTGTGAAGGTAGAGCTATTAGGCTTTGTTGACAGATGTGAGTTGAGGTAAGTCAAGGTTTTTGGCCTATGCAACTGGTAGGATGAGGTTGCTATTTATTGAGACAGAGAAAGTTAAAAAGGTAGTTCTGAGCAGAAGGATCAGAAGTATGGAATATTTCTATTATAAATCACCAGCAGGAACTGATAAATAACATTAAGTTTAACAAATATCTTGGGAATTTTACAAATGATTTTTGAATATTGGTTTCAATATTACTGTGGATGGAGATAAAGAACATTCTATGAATTGATCTGCTATCAGAATGTGCTAACTGAGGTGAACATGCTTCCATTTTTGGGAGATCAGATTCTGTGCTGGTCCTTGGCTCAGATTTACTCCCTGCCCTTTTCCTGCTCTTCTCTGTATCACAGAAGAGCTGATAATTGCAGGCTGGTAATTCCTGGAATCCCTGAATAGGAAACTTTTGGCTGTGTTGGTACTGGGAGTTCCTCACAAAGAGACTAGAACATGAGAGGAGAGGGAATCCAGGACATTTCTCTTCCCCTCAGTCTGACTCATGCAGTATCACTAGCAGTGATGTCCTTTATTACATCAGCTCCCACTGGACAGACCCTCTGTGGTTCTGGCCTCTCTTCTTGCCCTGGTCTCTGGTAAAACTGTCTTCCTTTTGAACTTCTCACCTAGGGCAGTCTCCAGCTTCCTGCAGCTGTGAATCTCTGGGTTGCCATCCTGTCCCTGTTTGACTTCTCAGTTTAATGTCTGTAGTGATTTCTATTTTCCTGATTGACTCCCACAGATTAAGACTTCTGTAGTGAAACAAAGAGGGAATCTGGTATAATTGTTTGGTGCATTATCTACTTCAAAGGTACCAGAGTTGACTTGAGTTTATCCCCTGGGCTGGTCTTGTCTGTGACTCTATTGTCCATCTGGGTGAGAAGGCCTGTGGGTTTAGTATGGATCCGGCCTTCATGGACCTCGATCCACTACTTAGGACCAAAGGAGTTGATAGTAATCTTGAAACAAAACCAGTCTTCTGATGCTTGAATTTTTTCTCTACTGTCCCCACCCTGCTTAGATATTCTTCTTGAAAAAGGCATTAATTTTCAAGGTTGGCCACTTTATCTCTGGATAATTTTGTTTTAAATCCTAATTTTTTATTAGAACACTTTATGTTGAAAAATGCAACTCAGATTTACTCTGGGCTCAAATGATGTGTCTGTGATTCAGTTATTTTTTTCCTTTTTCTTCATTTATTGTTAGTACATCTTCCTTAAGGTGGTTTCCATCCTAAGGTAGACACCTCTATGGTCTAAAGTTGGCTCTCAGCAGCTCACAAAAACTCAAATCCTAAAATGGAGCTCCGTGGACCTGATTGGCTCATGTTCCAGCTTTCATTGGTCTGCTTAGGTCATGTTCTCATCCTTGATTGGCCTACTTTAGGCCATATTCTCATCCCTGATAGGCCTATCTTGGCTAATACTCCCTTTCCTGAATGAATTCCTATGGCTATGTGAATATGACACAATGATAAGAATAAGAAAATGCACAGTACCTGGGATATACTGGTTAGCTTAAGCAAATACATGAACTGGATAGAACTGGGAGTGGATCAATTCTATTAAAACCAGATATCTCAAAAATTCAAAATGAAGTTAGTAAAGAGAAAGTGGAAATGAGTTCTAGAGATTCCTAAAAAAATGTCTACTATAGATGGTAAAGAGTCATTTGAGTATCTGCTGTTATTTAATCCATGTAGATAAAGGATTCTTAAAGAGGTCACATTAGGCAAATTAAGGTATACAGGGTACATTAACAAATCACAGGGGCCACAACTGAAAAGTTTGGCAAGTAAAATGATAGATTACATATATCATAAGGAGGCAAACTGGATTTCCAAAACTTATGCAGCAGTAATACTATTCTTCAATTATAAATCAAAAAGCAATACATGCATAGGCATATATGTTTGGAAGTAGAAGACAAAGAGAAACAAAAAGGAAGAATGGTTTTTAAAAATCTCAGCTTTTGTGACATAGTAAAAATACATCAGAAAATGAGCCATTCCCAAAACAATGCACAATTGGAACTGAAACTATCACACCAAATGTAGAGGAAAAGGCTATCAATACTAGAAAAATGCATTGGACTCCCATAAGAAATGCAGCCAAATTTTCATTTGCTAATTTCATCTCTTCATTTTGTAAAAATGGTAACTGTGGCAACTGAAATACACTATAAAGGTCTACACCTCAATATATACCTCAGTTTGTGGCAGGTTGTTTATTCATCATTCTTTTTCATATAGGCCACTGAGCAGTTAAATTGAACAAAGCTTCCCTCCATCCCCCTCCTTCTTCCTATTTCTTTTTTTTTTTCCTCTTGTTTTGGCAGGTGCTTAGTTTTTTATCTTTGCACAGGCAGATGATCTGGTGAAAGCAACAATGAGAACAAAATCCCACAAACCTGCAAAATTTGTTGCATACCTGTAACTTAAAAAAAAAGTGAACAGTAATTCGCTTAATCCTATTCCTACTATTAAATCACAGCTAATTATAAAATAAAAGAACTGTACATAGGTCTTAGTGGATGTGGTTGATTGGGATATAAGGAGTGGAACTAGACAGGATTATTTATTTCAGCATGTGTATTTTTTGTCTTTTTGCCCAAATGCACTCTTAGTTTTGGAGCCCCAGTAGACTATTGGAAGTTTGAAGGAGCTATTGTTTCAACAGAGTTTACCAGTTGAGGTTTTTGGTGTTTTTTTTTTATGTTAATCACTTACATTAAATAATTCTGAGATGTTTTTTTTTTCTTAAACTGATTTGAAAACCACCACTAGAGCAATAATAATAAAACAGATCTGAAATCTCCCAAAATTGATGTAAGATTCAGGTTCACTGGTTTTCTGGCATAATGATTGGGGAAATGTTTCAATTAGCTCTTGTAGAGAAACTATACTCTCAAAATGTATGGTTAAAAATAACCATTTATTATTCCTGACAAGTCAGTTCATCTGTTGGGCAGATCCACTGATCTGGGCTGAGCTCGTTCCATCTTAGGTGGGCTCACTGCTGTCCCTGTGGTCAGCTAATGGGTGGGCTGGGGCTGGTTGGTCCAGGATGGATTTGTTGTGTGGCAGTGGCATGGTCTGAGAGAGTGGAAGTCTGGAAGGTCTGTTGAGGCTTCTGGTCTGAACTGGAACATGATCTCTTTGATCTCACTCTATTGGTAGAAGCAAGTTCAAATTTAAGAGGAGAATAAATAGATCATGCCTCTTGGTGGGAGGAGCTACAAACTCCCCTTAGATGCAGGAGGGAAAGAATTGTGACCATATTTGCCTTTACGTACCACAGAAAACTTGAGTAGGCACAGGTCCCGTGGTAAACACCTTAGTTTTAGGTGGGAGAGTAATATTAATATAAACATTGTGTGAAAGAAGTTCCTATATCCAATTTAGAAGCAATCTGGCTTATTAAAATAGAAGTACCACCCCTGCCCCCAATCCCTTTTCAGTTTTCTCATTTCGACCATTTGTTGATTTTTCCACTCAATGTAAAGAGAGAAACTTGCATATTAACTTACTTTTTTGTTTGTATTCTACTGAAATCATGTTTGGTTTTATTACTGTATAACCATAGGTTCTAGGCTTTTATTATAGTGAGAATAGTTTCTGTTCTTCTGAGTTAGTTTTAGCTATCTTAAAATGAACTGCTGTCCAGGGTAGACTTCTTTAAATTACTGTGTGAAAGGGGAATATATGATTTCACTATTCCACTTTTGAAGAAATACTGGATGAGTGAGGGACTTCTGCAGAGCTGAGCTGGAGTTGTCCTCCTTGGTGCTTGGCTTGATTTCTCACTCTTGCTTGTCTTCTTTTCCTGGTGCCACTTCCTCACTCTCCTATTGTTTTTCCTCCGGAACACTAGCTAATCCATGGCTCTCACATGAAGTCTTATCTCTAGAGATGATTCTGAGGTACCCAATCCTAGGCAGCCAGCAACCTGGAGGACAGTGAACAAAGAAGGCACGGGATAAGGTTGAAGAGAGAGATTAGACAAGGTATTGTAGCCACAGTACAAGCAAGGGCATGACATAAACTCACTTTTTAAAAACATCACTCTGGTCCTGACCAGTGTGTCTCAGTGGTTAGTGCGCCAGCCTGCAAAATGAAGGGTCAAGGGTTTGATTCCCAGTCATGGACACATATCTGGGTTGTAGTTCACTCCCTCACCCTTGTTGGGGTTCATGCAGGAGGCAACCAATGGATGTGTGTCTCTCACATTGATGTTTCTCTCTCTCTCTTCCCTCCCTTTCTTTCACTCTCTCTCAATGGAAAAATATAGGGTGAGGATTAACAAACAATCAAACAATAAACATCATTCTGTTTACCAGGGTGGCAATGGTTGGAGAGAGAATTGTTGGACAGAGGACAAGAGTAAAATCTCAACAAATCATCTCTAGAGCCAGTTATCCTCACTGTGCTGACATCTCTACTTATTTCGTTCTCTCCTTTCAATTGGGAGAAAATGACCTACCCTTTAGCTGTGCCTCATAGATGGTGTGAGGCTGAAAAGGTGATTTGCATAGACTTCTTAGAGTGCTCTGGAAAAGAAGTGCCCAATGAAAACCACCATTGATAAAAAATAAAAATAGCAATGTAAGCTCATAGCCAGCTTCTAGATACCTTTCTTATATGAATGGGAGAATCAAGTGTTGTATCAAAGACAAAAACAACTGTTAGTAGGTTTCTCTCTTGTTCCTGCTTTTGTGGCTCCCTTGGTGGTGTGTCAAAGCAGAATAGGTTTTTTTTTAAATTTTTTTATTAATGTATTACATATATACGTATCTTACTATTACCCCCCCCCACTTCCATGCATACCCTAATCATCCCCCCGCCAGAGTCTTGTGGAAAGCAGAATAGTTGATGCAACTATTTGTGCCCCAACCTGGCTCCCACTGGCGTGCAGAGAAAGGCCTTTTGGAGAAGGGCAGTCACAAAAGCACAATCTATTCTTATTTCCTTTGGGAGGCAGGGAAGGGATAACTTACTTGGGAATTAAAATATAATTTATGGTTTTGTAGATTTCCTCACATTCCTCTGACCTGTCTCACTTTAAACCTTTTGTGTGCTTTAACAATATCATTAAAATATTTTCCTCCTAAAAAACCTCAAACTATTGTATAAATGTATACAAAACTGTAGTTGAAAAATATTGGCTTATGCTCTTGATACACACAGAGTCTGCATACAGGGCAAGTGTGTGTGTGTGTGTGTGTGTATGCATGTGTATGTGTTTGTGATGTGTGCATGCATGCATGCTTGGTAGACTTGCTCTGCTCACTGAGAGCTTTTCCAACCCAGTGTACGGAACTTGACAGATGGGTCAGCAGTGGCTGAGTAGCAGTTACACATATCTGGCCAGCATGGTTTTGATTGTATGTTGGGTTGTCAGCCAGCCACACACCAGAACTATCATTTGAGGAGACTGGAAAATAATGATTCAATATCAATGGGAAGAGAGAGATGCAGGGAATGAAATCAACACTCTGTATGTGTGCAGGGGGATGCGGAAGTGGAAGGAGTGGTGGAGACAATGTGGAAGGTGCAGTGTCCTATCAGTTCTACTTAAGTTCCCCGGTTCCCTCAGATCTCTGGATCCTCTCCATAGAAAGTCCATCATTGTGTTTTGTGAAAATGCTTTCAGGAAGGCCTCAGTGTAACTGAAGCTTCTGCCAACCAGGTTCACACAATAACTCACTGAAAGCAATGCATCCAGATATTCAGGTTCAATTGTTACCATACCTCAGTTTTCATAATACAAATCTCACAGCTGTCAATAATGTGATGGACAGTGGCCTTAGAGTTGTACGTCCATATCTTTAAATAATCCTGTAAGCGCTTCTTATCTCAGTTTTGTTATTGTTTGTTTTTAACCACGCAGCTGGTGTAACCTCAAATGTAGTGAAAGATGACTGATACACTTGACTGGCAGAAGAATAAATATTTAGGCTCAGCACCTGAAAAGATTACATACCTCAGTAAGACCAACAAATCAAAGAGGTCTGTAGGAAAACTTGGAAGTGTTTGCTTTCCTATTTCTCTGTCAACACCATTCTGGTACTTTGCTGTATGTGCTTTAAAATACACTCTGCTTGACAAAAGGTGTCAAAATTCACCCAAAAAATCTAGAGCATTCTAGACTCTCCTATAATGAAGATACTCTGTTAATCCTTTTTTATCAGAAAGATCCCCAAATTGAGTAGGATCACTATTCTACAAATCTTTCTTCCCTCTCCTCTCCTCTCCTCTCCTTCCTTCTTCCCTTCCTTCCTCCCTCCCTCCCTTCCTTCCTTCCTTCCTTCCTTCCTTCCTTCCTTCCTTCCTTCCTTCCTTCCTTCCTTCCTTTTCTATCTCAGAATAAAGGGCATTACTGGTCTGTGTTACTTGGCAAGAGATGCCATATTTTCGTGTCTCATCCATTGGCCCTTTGAAGATGGTTTCAAGGGTTAGTTTTGAAAAATGGTGGTAGAAAGAGTGACAGAGTTACATGCAATGTTGCTAACAGTTGCTGCCCATGTAGTTTTAGATATCTGAGACCCAGTTCTCAGCTGCTTCAGCCTCATTCTTTCTGGTCCTCATCCTCCGCAATGTCTCTTCTGTGATGGGGGCTTCCACATGGCTCACCTCAAGTGCTTGTAACATTCTGTCACCAACTTTTGAGGAGTCCTGTTGCTTTTAAATTTTTAGGTTTTTTTTAATATATATATATATATATATATATATATATATATATAGATATATATATAGTATATCTCATAAAAAATATATATACAGTATTTCAAGGGCCTAGAACATAGTAAGTGCTTAATAAATATGCATTGAAGGAAGGAAGGAATTAAAGATAATAAAATATATAGAGGAAGAAAAATGAAGAACCAATCACAAACCCATTACTTACTGTTCACATATGGAGGGACAGTACTACCATATCTTAGTTATATGCTTCTAGATATTTTCTTCAATTCTAAAAACAAAATTAGGTCATTTTGTCTATTGTTTTGTCACATGCTCATCAGTTCCCTTAAGATGAACATCCTCCCATGACAATACATAATCTTATACATAATACTTTTAATGAATACATAATAATCCATTTTATACAATATTACTATGAATTGTTTCACTAAGTTCCTATTGTTAACATTTAAGTTACTTCTAAATTTTTTGCTCTTCTAAATAATACTGTATTAAACATCCTTCATGTTATTTTTCAATTTTTACATGCAGTTTTAGGATAAAATTTCCAGAAATGAAATACACTTGGGCTAAATAATCTGTCTATTTTAATACCTAATGTTAAGTCATCCAGTGATTATCTTTTTACTTGAGCCCTGAGGCTGATCTATTTCCAACTGGAACTCTGAATTAGAAGCTTCTTCAGAGTGTATGTCTTTCAGGATCATTGACTTGTACTGCAGGTGATCAACTGATTTGAATATCCCTTTCCCATGGCCTCAACACTAACTCCCTCTTAAGCTGATTTCCCTGTACAGCTAACAGCTATATTACTTCTAAGATCTCAACTCCAGCTTAATTAATCTAGGCCAGGGCCAGCAAACTACAGTCCACATTCAGCCTATATTTGTATGGCTCCTCAGCTAAGAATTGTTGCTATGTTTATAAGTGCTTTAAAAATAATCAAAAGAAGAAGATTTCTTGAATCATAAAATTTAATTTGTGTCCATTAATAGAGTTTTATTGGAATAGAATTAGACTCATTTATTTATATCCTGTCCATGGCTGCTTTATGCTAAAACAGAAGAGAAGTAATTTCAAGAGACCATAAGGCCCGTAAAGCCTGCAATGCTTACTATTTGGCCCTTTACAGAAAAAAGTTTACTGAATCCCTGTCTAGACATTAGCCAATCCAAGTGGAGTAGTTTAAACCCTAGAAAATGAAATTTGCAATAATATCACTAAACTGGCACTCCTAGAAAGCCACAATTATCAGGACTCCAGTGCATGGGTGAGATCTCACCATCTTTCTGTTGTCTCAGCTTTGACCCCAGCATTCCATAGGCAAGAGAATGGAGTGCCTTAAACCCTGGCTCTCAGAAAGTTTTCACTGTGAGTGTTGACTGTTTCCCAAGTTCACAGTTTTAGCACCATTGATACCAAGTCCTGAGGGCATGCTTGGGCTAGTGTGGCGGACGAGATGAAGTATGGCTCCCTTATTAACTTGTCCAAGTGCAGTGCAGCTGCATCGTTTGCTCACCCATTTGCTTAACTTAAATAAAGGTTGGTGGTTAGGCTTCTGCTGCATTGTGCTCTCCGGCTAATTATCAGTGTATTTGTTTTAGAGACAATTAGCCACCTGGTTCATTTTCCCATCGAAGTCAGGTCATCATGAGTTACATCTGCTTTCAGGCCTCCTCAAGTCCAAGACATAATAAAAAGATGATGGCTATGATTATGAAAAGTGTGCGGGGTTGGGCATCCGTGGCACAGCATATTGAATTCCCAAGGAGGACTGAGTTGCATCATTGTCCTCACAGAAGCTCCTCTCTGCCCATCACGAAAGAAGGATGTGGACCAGAACTCTTGTGCAGTGCCAGAAGTTCTTTAGCAAGTGGAGAGAGTCCTGTATCTGCAGAAGTGGACACTACTAATGGCAAAGCGACGGGATATGGAATTCCTCCCTGTGGCGCCGTGCTGATACAACAGAAAAGTGACAAGTCTGCGTGCTTGCAGAATTTGCATAAAACTGAAGTTGTTCAGACCTGTGGGTGTTGCCTTTTTAAAAAATGTGCCCGATAATGGGACATAATAGGATGCAGAATACACATTGGCTTTGATAATCCCATATGTTCTGGCAAAACGTAGCATTTTGGAGCTAAGATTTTATTATGCTAGGTCCTCACTGAAACACATTGATGATGGAGACACGTTTGCAGCTTCCTGAATTTGGGGAGTTGAGGGTCCATGGCACTGCGGCAGCTTGATCACCTGGAATGTTGTGCTCCAAGGTTGTTCCTGGACTAGAGAGGGGGAAATCAGATTTACAAAGCTTAATGTTATTAATTAATAATTTGTTATTAATAATTGCTGTGGAGGGCTTGGAACTAGATTCAGTAAAGAGTCAGTATTCAACAGTTCGCTCTGGCTGCCTTGATACTAGTCCAGCGAAGACTGTGAAGTGAGGCTCAGTGTTGGGCAAAGTTACAAGTGACAGGCTGCCCTTTGACCTTTTCCTCTGCACCCAGGTGGGCTGTAACAGAGAGCGCATGCTTCAAACAAACAAATCAGCAAGCTGCTTAGGCACCAAAAGAAATTCCAGTTGACATAAGCACTCCCTCCATCCACAAAACTCTCCAGATTTCTGATGTTCTTCAGAGAGGCATTCACCATATTGTCCAAGTTGAATCAGTGAAGACCGCGTAAGCAGGCAGCCAACTTGGGGCTCTAGAATTGGGTTTCCCAAAGTGAGCCCTGGCAGAACATGGTTCCGTGGAATGTTGAAATTGAGATTCTATTGTTTCTAAGTTTTAGGAAGGAGGGTGCTCAGCTAAGTTAACTCAGTTAAGTTTAAAGTTTATGTAGGACTGCTAGGAGCTTTCAATATGCCAATGATCTTGGTGAAATTTCTCACTCCCCAAATTTCTGAGATCACAGACCCCCATTTCCATCTGTCAGGAACACTGTTCTGACAAAGGCTTGTTACAAAACATTGCCCTAAAGTGTTTGCTCCAACTAAGGGTTTTATTAAAACCCCCAAAATAGTTAGGGGCAGAGGACTTACAACATGGAACAGGCAGGCTGCCAGCAGTTTCAGTTCATCTGCTTATTGATCTTCCTTCAATCTTATGAGGGCTTGGTCTTACCACAGGTCTGATGTCTGAGCATAAATAGTCCCACCTCATTTTTATTTTTATTCATTCATTCATTTTTTACAATTGCTGCCTTGTGGAGCTCTAGGCTATGCCTTGAGATGGTAAGAAATAATTTAGCTAATTGCAAGCCCACAACTTTTGATCACCTGCATAAAACTCGTTAGTCTGAAGATAAATTGTGTAGTACAAAGCGTGTACCAGTGAGTGTGAAGGGTGGGCTCCCCCTAATTTCCTAATGCAGGAGAGAGTAACCCAGCTTGATACGTACTGTCTGAAAATGTTTGCCAGTTACATAACCGAGCGTGGAACCTAAATAGTTCAGATCAAGTGAGAACACAGAACCACAAAGGTTCCTGTTTTACCCAGATTGATTGAACATACTGGCGCTTTACAGAAAGGAGTCTTGGGGAGGCAGCCCCATACAAGTGCCTTTCCATTGTCTGGGTCTGTTTTTGTTGTGCTTTTCGGCTGACTTTCACAAGGCCATTGTAAACGGAATCCTGTTTAGCAATCATGATTTACTTCAATTGGCTCCACTTATTAAGCTGTTTAAACTTAAGATTTAAAGAAGGATATCTACTTTGTTCCTTTATACATACAGTTTTAGGGGAAAACATTTAAAATGAGTTTTCTTGGCAGAGGACAATTCGAGTTCTTTAAAAAGGACTTGAGTATATATATGATCACACATTAAAAGACTCAGGATTTTAAACCTACTAAAAAGCAACTAAGGATGTCATTCATGGAAGCTTGATAGTGCATGAAAGAAAGAAACAAAGCAGGGGAGGGGTTTTGTCTCTTCTCAAGGCATGCCATTGAAAGGCATATACTTGAAGGTGCTGATTCTCAGATTGTTAAGTGAGTGTAGCTTCGGATTTTGGGTGTGTGTGAGTACATGGTTCCCAGGTGACATGCTGTCTTTGAACTCTATTCTTCAAGGCTATCACCTTATACCCTGCCAACCTCATCTCTTTAGGACATAATTAAATAACTTTGTTCATGTTAGTAATGACCTTGTTGGAGGCATTTAGGAATGACTTGAAGGAAACTTAGTATATTCATGAATTTCTCAGGTGCATGTTTTAATCAAAATCAGAAAGTCTCAACATGTTGCACTCAATAGACTACTGGATACTGGGCAATATGCCCAGGATGATATCTGAGTTTGCATATTAAGAAGTAAGGAGGAAACTCCCTAAAGTCTCCAAAAGTGTTTGTATTGTGTATATGCTTGGGGAAGCACAGGACAATGAAGACATTTTCATGAAAAACAAAGCAGAAATGGTTTTCTTCCTATGGCAGATGATGTCATGGAATTCAGAACTTTACAACTGATTAACATTTTCTTTTTGCTTTAATCATGGAGAGATTTACACTAAACCTGATATTCCTTTAAACTTTTGCTATGTTAATTGCCATCTTTCTGGTATATGATTTTTAGGTTGTTGTTTGTATTTCACACACACTGCATGGTGCTTTAAAAAAGATAAGAAACTTTACAAATATTTTGCTTATTTTAATGTAGCTGGTATAGACACTCACCATTTAAAATTCATCTTCAGGCCCAAAATAAAAAGAAAACCAAAAGATAGCAGTGTTCAGTTGCAGTTGCTGCTGTATATCATCTCTTTTATTTAGTATCTGGGATCCCTGATACTTGTAAAATGCATAGTCTCTTCTGTAAAGCCACCTTTGGAGCTAATTATTATTATTACCTCTGACTTATCCTCCTCACTTCTAGCCTGATTTTCTTATTTTTGTTCAGACTATCAGATGGTAAAGATATGATCAAGTGAAGGAAATACCTTTTCTTCTCCTTCTGTAGTCCTCTGAAAACTTTCATCTCCCACTGCAATGGTCAGAATATGTTTCCAAATTTCATGTTGAAATTCTAATTCCCAAAGTTATGGTATTTTGGAGGGGCCCTCTTGAGAGGTGATTAGGTCATCTGGGTAGAGCCCTCATAAATGGGATTAGTGCCCTTATAAAACAGGCTCTAGAAAATTCCCTCTCCCTTCCATCATGTGAGGACACAAGAAATCTGCAACCAGAAATAGGGCCCTCATCCAAGTATGCTGGCTGGCATCCTAGTCTCAGCTTCCCAGCCTCCAGAACTATGAAAAATAAATGTTTGTTTGTAAGTAATCCAGTCTGTAGTATCTTGTTGTAGCTCATGAATGGGCTGAGACACCCACAAAAGATTCAGCGGTGAAGCAGTCACTGGTTGGAACTTCAGGACACATGGGAAAGTAATTGGGTGGACTATTATCCATCAATCTCACTCCAAACAAGCATGAAAATGCCCAGCTCCAGAAAAGATAGCCTTCTTCCACAGTGTCCACATAAACTTAATAAAAAGGAGGGGGCAATATGAAAAAGGCTGGAGTTGGATCATAAGAACTCTGTAAGAGGAAAACCAATTACAATGAATAATGAGCTCTGAGATTCAAAATACCAGATGTTTTAAAGGGAGACTCTCAGAGAATGGGGACCTGCTTCAATTCAGTGTTGAAAATCACATTATAAAAGAGCTATTTTTAGAAGTTAAAAAAAGATTAAGGAAAAGAAAAGAAATCAAGAGAATGATAAACAACAATCACATCTCTTTTCTTCATTGCCAGATCCTTTGGAGTAAGCATTATTGGAAATCCACTGACCTGCAAGGAGAAACCTGAGTGAGTTCCTTGGAATCTTCTGATATTGATAGTATGATTTTTTATTTCTCAACATATTTGTTATCTCTGTGAAGAGACTCTCATTGCTGCCCTGTGAATTGAGTCTGAGGTTAAGGTATTTTCCTTTTTTACCCACTCATTCATTTCTCATTTGAATCTTTACTTCTTGGTTAGATGTGACCATAGCTTCTCCCCACTGAGTTCTCACTATAACCACCCCTAGAAGACAGAATCCTGCATAAAAATTGACATTGTCTCTTTTCCATACCATACCACTCCCAGCACCATGTCTTTTCCATAAAGAGTCTTGAGTTATTTTAGGAAGAGGAATTATAGAACAATGTGTGGTTGGTTGTGTTTAGCCTAGAAATTAGATTGCAGACTTTAAAACTACACTAGGTTTAAATTCCAGGTCTGCTACTTGCTAAAGTTTGACCTTATGCAGGTTGCCTCACCTCTCTAAACCTTAGTTTCCTAATCTTCCAATAAGGGTGACCTCCTCACAAAGCTGTGGGGAGGAATAAGGTGTGCAAAAACACTTATCACAGTGCTTTGCACCTGGTATGTCCTAAATGCACTTTTGTGATCATTGACCCTAGGGAATAAGGGAGGAATATAAGACCGAGTTGTTATCCTGAAAAAATGTACAGCCTTCAGTTACACGTGTGTGTAATACACACATTCACATACTAACTAGGAGCATTGCATTGTACTGTGCTGGACTAGAAATGTAAGGAATAGAAAGATATGAAAAGCAATGTGATTTTTTTAATCATCATGTTAGATCTTTGCTTAGATATCACTTCTTCCAAACAATTATCCCTAACCACCCAGTCTTTCTACCTGTCTGGGTAGACTCCTACTTTTTGCTCATTATAGCACTCGTTGCACCTTATTGTAATTGTCTATCTTTTGGTCTCCCCTTTAGACTATTAGCTCCATGTGGGATAGAAATTATATCCATCGTCTGCATAGAAACCCCACAACTTATTGCAGGTCTTAGAACATAACCACAAGTAGCTGGTGAATTAATAAATAAATTAATGAGTGAGTGAATGAAATGAGCAGCTTTTATTTTCTAAAATTCTTTGTGAGAAGATTGACTTGAGTGTTGAAGATGTGTAAAGAATGGTCCAGAAAGAAATATCCTAGGTTGGAGTTGGGGAGGAAGCAGAAATCATTTGCTCCTTTATGCCTTGGAATTCTAGTAAAGAATAGGGTTGGGGACAGACAAAAATTGGATGCTGGATTAAAGATCAACTTGTAGTTCTATCAAGTAAGAATTTGAAATCAATGGGTGTTTTCTTTACAGAGAGCCGCTTTCTTACTCTAACAATTTGTGTTTGCTTTTGTGTATTAAGATTTTCCATAATAAAAAGTCTTACAAATTCATCCTTTTGCCTAGAGATCTAGGAAATTGAAGAGGTAATCATTTGGTCAAGAGAAAATGTGTATTTAATTGGTATAGGCAAAGAAAAAATATTAATAGGATTATTTCACATGGAAAGGGGTGTCTGAGTGCTTGAGGGTTGAGGAACTTATATTAAGAGGGAGGTCTTAATATAAGTTCAAATTGTAAGAATTTGTTGTTAAAAAAAGAATAATCTTTGGTATAATTATTTTTAGTGCTTACCTGTGTGTATTTTAACAAAATTAGGATATGTCAATATGTACCTTTAATCATGTGCGTTTGTTTTGTAATGATTATTTTTGAACTTCTGTGTAAGTGGGTGATTTCTACATAAAAAAATCACATCATAATCTCATTTCCTCTCAGAATTTTGTTATGCTATTTTCTAATGGAAAAACCAAGATTTTAATAGGTTGTAGCTGACAGAGTGGGAGTCATACACTTGAACATGTCAAAACGTAAACAAGTTAATCAAATCTATATATAAATCTACAGATTTGTATTGTAGATAACTTCTATGGTACCTTTTAAATAATCTAGCTTTCACAATTGTTATTTTTTTACATGGTCACAATAATTTGCAACCAGCACACAGTTTTGTGGAGTCCAGTGTATCAGTAGGGCTTGCATGTTCTTCATGTTCCAGCAAAAACATGTTTGTGGAATTTAAGATTCTCTTTCAAGACAGGTGATAAAATCCAGTTCCAGTGGTTTCCTTGAAGCCAATATAGTTCCTTCTGGCCATTTTGGTGGGAACCCAAATATATTTGACTCATAGTTTGCTCTCTCATTCTGGTGATTTCCCTCATTTTTCATAATTTACCTACTGCTGTCAAGAACAATCATCATCCCCTCAAGAGACTAGTAAATACCCCTTTTAGCCAATGGATTTATAAAATACAGAATCCAATGATTCAGTTTATTTGGGAAGATTAAGCAAATGCTTCCTACATACAGGGCATAGTTGAGGTTTTAGCAAGGATTCAGAGAGAACAGTTCTTGATCTGAAGGAACTTGTGGTCAAGTTATGGACAAGCAGGAAAAATATACACAGATAAAATTATTCTTTTCTGCCCCTAAGTCTATGAGATAAAACCTCTATACTAAATTCCTATTGAAGGAACATGTGATTGTACCCAAAACCAACTGTGAAAGGGTTTATATAGAATAATCAGAAATGGGTGTTTTTTGCTACCACTCTGATTGCTCCATCTGAGAACAGATATTATCACAGGCTGAAATTTTTTTTATAACTTGCTCCAGAGAGAACAAGGTTGCTGAGTTAACCTCAAACATATGTTTGCTTTAGAAACTTGTACATTCTGGACTAAGAAACTTCCCAGCTAGTTAGGCCACTGAGGTTAGCCAATCCAGATTCTGGAGCAAGAGCGCACAAGTATTAGGTCATTTTGACTTGCAGTTGTCACATAAAGACTCTAGTTGACAGAAAAAGTTGCAGTTGCTGTTGTCTCAAGGGGACTAAAATGCCAAGCTTGTTGTTGTTGTTGTTTTTGTTTTTGTTGTTGTTGTTGTTATTGGCAATGTTAGAGGAGGTCATTGAGAAGACATGACTACCGATTGACTCAGAGGCTCCTCCTTTCCCATCCTTGTAATGTATGTACCTACCATCATTCCCAAAGTGGAAGCCATTTTCAAGGATGTGGCCTTGAGAGAGTAAGGTGCAGTTGAGACTGAACCCAGGTAAGGCCTCTATTTTTAAGACCCTGGTGGCTGGTGTAGAGATCCTTTTGTCTTGTGACCACTCAAGATGAACCTGAAAATAAAAAATAAAAAAAGAAAAGATGAGCTTTGTATATGTTTCCTTGTTTGTTAAACCTGCCATCTACCAATCTGGAGTGGTCTGTCTCTTTTCCCTTCATATATAGAGCCCAGTGTGTGAACCAAAATTGATGAGCCAGTTAGGAGACCAATGAAATTGGCCTTAGAAAAGCAGCATCCACAGTGGAAATGCCAAGTGGTCAACCTCTATGTGGGGAGGGATGGCACACATAGATGTTAGATGATTGTTTCTTCTAGATGCTTGTGGAGCTGTGTGAGTATAGGTACATGCCCTCCAACACTAATGTGCATCGTGCTCTGTGGCAAAGAAGGTAAAAGAATGGCTGCCCCATGGGGGGCTGACATCTATTGTGGGCAGCTTAGCTGGCCACTGATGCCAAACTGGAGTCTGAAGTTCCAGTTAGAAAGTTGAAAGAGCTTAGGTTAGAGAAGGAAATGCAATTGTCCACTGCTCTGCTAGCTTTGGGGTTAGTAGACAAGGTGGGAGAGCAGGAAGCTGTGAAAACAGACTATAGCTGGAATGGAACACGTGCTGTTTTAAGAGAGGAGAAGGTGGGAGTCCTAGCATGGCATATCCCATCCTGGTCCATCTCCTCACATCTGTCAGTGCTGTCTTTCCTACTCAAGCATGTATGGCATGTACAAAGAGGTCAAGTTCCTAAAGCTGCCATCCTCTCTCTTTTCTTTTGTCTCCCCACTGTGTACTACATGTATGAGGGGACCAGAAAAGTGCACTTGGAATTTTAGCATTTATTTTAGCTTCTTTTCATCTTGTTTTTCTTAAAATCTACCTTCATTGGAAATAATATGCTACTTTTCAGAACTCGGTATAGTGTGGGGTACAGCTCTGTTGACTTCCAGATAAACTATTTAGAAAACAAAGCAAAGAGTAAAAGAGTTACTTATCTAAATAGAAATGTATTTCTAAACTTAATCTGTATCTATATACATGAATTGTATATTCATGCATTCACATTTGATATATAACTCATAACAATGGGCATTTTAAACTATAGAATTGCCCTTTGTATGCAGATTTCCAATGAAGTACAAAATTTTTTGAAAAAAAAATTTCCTTTGGATTCTTAATTTTTAACTATAACAATAATACTATGCTCAATATGGAAGAAAGCAAAACTCTTCCATTGACGGTTAAAGGTTTAACAATTACACCAAATAATGGTAGTATAGAAGATGGACTTATTGGCATGACCTCATTGTGACAAAGTATAGTCCCCCACCCCTGGCCTTTTCACTTGATCATGTACAGTAAGTGGTTTTAGCCAAAGGGATGTTAATATACATGATACAAGCCGAGGCATTGTATGTGTTTGCGTGATTGGGTTTGACTTTATGCACTTTGGTGAATCTCAGGAAGGACAATATACCTCATTAGCCATTGCCACTTCAGACTGAGTCCCAGGATGAGAAATGAGGAGCTGACTGCATATTCCTGGCAACCACTGATTCAAGGAGGATAAATAAATCTGAGCCTAGCCTGCATCCTGGAGCCTATACTCCAACCTAGCTCAGCCACATAGCAGCCAATCTTGTCTGATGAGTGTGAGAATAAATGTTAGTTGCTTCAAGTTAATAAATTCTAGGGTGGTTTATTATTCAGAATTATCTATATTAGTATATATAAAATCCTAATATGCAAATAGACTGAACAACAGAACAACAAAACAACTGAACAACCTGTCATTATGATGTACACTGACCACCAGGGGGCATGTATGGAACATGGTGGGCAATGGCAGCAGGCTGCAGAGTGTGAAACATGGCGGGTGTAGGTGGGGACAGGATGGTGGAGCAGGTGACATGGGGCGCCAGACTAAGGCGGGTGCCATTCACTGTCATTGGGGCAAACCTCTGGTGCTTCTCCACCTCCCCTGCTCCTGAGAGGCAATTGGAGCCAGTAGCTGTCTCTCACACCCATTGCTGGCACTGGCTCTGCTTGCACCCACTGCTGGTGCTGGCCCCAATTGCCCTGCACTGTCAGTGCATGGGAGCAGCACTGACGGGAATGGGGCTGCCAGCAGACAGGAGATGGGGAAGGTGGGGGGAGAGGGGTTTGGCTGTGGTGGGTGGGGATGTGGATAGGCTCACTCCGGTGTCCACTGCAGCCTCACCACTGCCCACAGTTCTTTCCAATGAGCATGAATTTGTGCACTGGGCCCTAGTTGTGTCAATAACTGACTAATACAGGTAATCTCTAGAGTTTTTTTTTCCATGCAGACATATGTAACTATGAAAATTTCTAAAAATATAACTATTTCCAACAGTATTTTGCAATGTAACTTGGATATTTAATGGTTTTAACTCAGGATGTCTTTTCTGTGCATTAGAAGAACTGACTTGGTTTTCATAAAAAGGGGGTTCTGGGTGACTTCTCGATATATATGTATTACTTTCTGTCTTCAAAGGTATAAATGTTGACCATAAAAGTTTTCAAAACTGCTATGCTGCTTAAAAAAATTTTTTTTTCTGTTAACTTTGAACAAACCTTTCACTCATAAGCTTTCTAATTTTCCAAGTAGAAAAAACATTTCCTATCACAAAGAATGCAAGTGTGAGGAGCGGTTAGTTCCAAACTGCCTGCTGCTTTTCAGCTAGGATTGTGTGCAGTTTATGTCAAAACACTTCAGCAAAGAAATACAAATACAGACTAATGTTTGACTTCTTTTGTTGTGTTGAACTAGAGCCAGAGAAAGTATTTATATATAAATCCACTTGTGAAATGCATAACCCTCTCAATGTGACTTATATGTTTAAGGCTTAAAGAGAATTCAGGTTGATTGACAGAAGCTACTGCTCTTACAATGTCAAAATGTCTGACTCTGCTTATGTGGAAACTTTAACATTCATTCTTTTCACCGAGGAATGTTTACCTTCTCATTAAGTGCTACTGCATTAGCAATGAACATTTATTTGCCCTACTATGTGTATTGTGACACATAAGCTTTCGGCACACCGGTCATCCTCCTTCTCTTTAAAACATTGAGGGAAACAAATGTTCCCCTGCCTCCCCACGCCCCCCCCCCAAAAAAAAAAACACAAACCAAGAGTATGCCTAAAATATCTACTTAGACCTGCCTGAGGGAAAAATTGATGGCTTTATGTTTTAAACACTTGAACATAATGTGGGTATGAGAGAGAGAGCTCTAGCATATGGAGTCAGAATATTTTCCCTTCTTTCCAACAGTAATACTCTACAAAACCCTGTTTTCTTCTCCTTATTCTACAAGGAGCTCCAACATGCTTTTTTAATCTATGATTTGGAGCACTGGTACATCAGATGTCTTAGAAACCATGTAGGAATGCCATGTCTCCATTTTTCAAAAGCTGCACCCTCCTATTTGGTTGAACTCTAGTACCTTGTTTAAATTTTTATTGCATTCCCACATGGTGTTATGCATAAGTATATAAGAGATGCCACAATGGATTAGGCCACTGGTCCATCTTGCCTGCCTCTGAGGGATGTTGTGTAGGAAGCTAAGGTTGTCTTTCTTGATATAACTCTGAAAACATTAGGGACCGTCTGCATGCATTTCCTACACCCCTTTAATATTCCATTATAGGATGAGCATCTGAGAATTTTCCCAAACCTTTTAAAACGTATTTATAGTTTCACCCTTTGTTATTCTTTGGGACAATATAACTGCACAATTTGTATCACTTCAAGTTTTAAGAATTGGTTCCTGAAGTCTACCGGCGTTTTGAGATTTTATGAATAAGGCTTGTATCTTCACAATTTTCTAGATTTTAATTATGCAATTGTTAATGTAATATTGCTTCAAAAATGGTTTCAAATGATCTCCAGATCCCGGTATTCATGTCCTTGTGTAATTCATTCTTCTTATGCCTGGGTTGGACCCAGCAACTTGCTTCTAATGAATAGAATATGGCAACCGTGATGGAATAGCAACTTCCAGGTTAGGTTATCAAACACTGTGACTTCCTTCTTGCTTGCATTCGCCCTCTCTGATTCTTTTTATGCACTTGCTTCGAGGAAGCAAACCATCCTGTTCTGAGTGGCTCTATGGAAGGTCCAATGCAAAGCCCCGAGGTGGTTTCTGGCCAACAGCCAGCAAGAAACTGAGGACCTCAGACCATCATCCTTGAGAACTAGATCTGCCAACAGTCTTGTAGGAGCTTGGAAGCTGATTCTTCCCTAGCTGAGCCTTTAGATGAGTCAACAGACTGAACTGACATATCAATTATGGCTTTGCAGGACATTGTAAAGCAGCGGTCTCAACCTGTGGTTCGCAACCCCTTTAGGGGTCGAACGACTCTTTCACAGGGGTCGCCTAAGACTGTTGGAAAACACCTATTTCCCATGGTCTTAGGAACCAACAGAATGCTCCTTGGTGTAGCAAAGTGTAGCAATGTAGTTTACTGTTGTTATATGAAGACTGTTACCCATGCTACACCACGATTCAAGAGAAAATTTCATTTATTTGTAATTAGAAATAAATATTTCACAATATATAATTACATATTGTTTTTGTGATTAATCACTATGCTTTAATTATGTTCAATTTGTAACAATGAAAATACATCCTGCCTATCAGATATTTACATTACAGTTCATGACAGTAGCAAAATTACAGTTATGAAGTAGCAATGGAAATAATTTTATGGTTGGGGGTCACCACCACATGAGAAGCTGTATTAAAGGGTTGTGGCATTAGGAAGGTTGAGAACCACTGTTCTAAAGGGAAGTTGGGGGTCATCGGGGACCATTTTAGAAGCAGCCTACCACATAACTAAACAGGAACTGTGAAGGTCCTTGTCTTAACTTATTTTGGTCATACATTTGGTATTGCTGGTTATAAGATCCTGGTCTTCCATATTAGTCTTCCAAAATGTCTTTATTTTGGAAATCCTAAACTATGTTTCCCTTTTCAGATTATTTACTAGACTTAAAAAAATTTTAAGCCTGGCTTTAGCAGATTTTGATATGGTGTATGTAACAATTAGTATTTTTGTGTAACAGACCACCTTAAAACTTTGTGGTTTAAAACAATAGCTATTTAATTTAGCTCCTGATGCCGTGGGTTGGCAGTTTAGGCTAGGTCAGTGGTTGGCAAACTGCGGCTCGCGAACTGCAGTTTGCTGCTCTGTTGACTCATAGGTTTGCCAACCATTGCTGTAAGGCCTTACCCTTATCTAGAAGTTTTGACTTCAGATTAAAGACATTAGTACATTATTAAAATGTTTTTTGAGTGATTTTCCCTAAGGCAGTGGTCGGTAAATTCATTAGTCAACGGAGCAGCAAACCATGGTTCACAAGCCACATGTGGCTCGTGAGCTGCAATTTGCTGACCACTGGGCTAGGTTCATCTAGGTGGTTCTAATCTCAGCTGTACTTCTTCACGCATCTGCTCTCAACAGCAGGTCACCTAGCAGGCTTTGCTGGTCTTAGATAGATACTCTGACATTTCTGGGGCCTCAGCTGGAATTAGCCAACTCAGTGGTTGGCAAACTCATTAGTCAACAGAGCGGCAAACTGCAGCTCTCGAGCCGCAGTTTGCTGACCCCTGAACTCACTCAATTGGGTTCCATGTGATGCTCCAGCAAACTATCCCAGGCTTGTTCACATGGTACTGTCAGGGGCCCAATAACATAAACAGAAGCAAGGCCTCTTGGGTGGCTGGCTTAGACGGAAACATCTGTCACTCCCACAATATCCTACTGGCCAAAGCAAATCACAAGGCCAGCTCATGGCGGGGATGGGGGGACAGATTCTATCTTTTTCTGGAAGGAAATTCCAAGTTAATTGAAAAGAGCATGGATACAAGGGGAATGAATAATTGTGGCTATTTTTGCATTCTACCCTACTGGACATGACTGAACATAGTCTCCTCCCTCCAAACTCAGAATGTTGTTATATTGAGTGATACCAATTGTTACCTGTGTTGGATTCTCATTATAATTTTGCACCTCACCATCAGTGTGACTCTGTGCCTCAGTTTACTTATCTGTAGAGTGATGCTGTTAATAGGACCTAACTCACAGGCTCATTGTTAAGACTTAATGAATCACTACATATAACAACCCTAGGGGAACAAAAATCATTCACTGTTATTATCAAGATTATGCTGTTTATAATAATAATTTGCTTTCATGTTTATTTCTCTGCTAGATCTAGACTCATTGAGGGAGGGACCTTCATGTATTTAATCTTTCATCAAAAATGATTGAACATCATTATATGCCAGGAGCTAGGAGCTGGGGAATAACTGGCCCCAGTGAGATATAAACTATCCTCGTGTTATTTTCATATAAACACAGTGTGTTTATGTTTCCTTATCTTACTTCCCTTAACTCCACCTTGATCTTTTCTTGTTTGTTTTTTATTTTTATTGTTTATGATTTGCTGTTGTTTAAGTCTTTGGAATATTTTCCAACATCCTTGGTGATCTCAGCTATGTCCACTGGTTATTCTGTGTGTACTTTTTTTGTTACTCCAACCTCGAGTTACAGTAGATTAATAAGGCTGTGACTTCTGTTTTTGTATTTTCCAAAACTCTGTTTATTCCTTTTGTTTCTGAGTTTGTGGTAAAAGTAAAATGCATTTAGAGGGGGCGTAAGTTCTGTTAGTCAATGGGTGGCATCACTCACCTGTTCCTTCTCTGGGGAAGTGGGCGTAGTGAGTACGCAGTATTTTTGTGTAACAGACCATCTTAAAACTTAGTGGCTTAAAACAATAACTATTTTTTTAGCTCCTGATTCTGTGGGTTGGCAGTTTAGGCTAAGTCAGTGGTCTCATTATTTCTATCACTTTCCACCAACAGCAGAGCTGCTGAGTGCCTGAGTTTTCTAATCTGCTAATTGGGAATATTGCTAACTGCCCTACTATCTTCAGGATTAGAGTGACAAGCAAATTTAAAAATAGAAACAAAAGAATTTAGAAAATGTCTTCATAATATCTGTAACGGGAATGGTGTGACCTTTATTAAGGAGCAAGAATAGCTAGACCAGTGGAGGATAGAAATGGGCAAAGACTCAATAAATTCACCAAAAGGAACTGGTATTGGTTTAAGGATTTTTGAAAAATAAAGTGTTGCTTAATGTAATGGCTTCATTCCTTTTTCATCTTTCCCAACCTTTATTTTCCTCTACTTCTGGAATCTAAATCAAGGCTGAACATGAAAGCTTCTATATGATGTAAAATCACTGTTGTAGTAAATATAAAATGTTGCCTGTACTTCATTTTCGTAAGTACAATGTGCTATGCTTCCCTTTTATTTTACTCTATTAGGTATGCAGCCTATTTGCCAGGGTGAATTATCTTAGACTCTGGTTATATACCTAGTCTATTTTGTAAACAGAATTTCCATTAAAAATGAATTACTTTTCCTTAGAGTTTATTGATGGAGCTGACACATCCCTAAATTTTCTTCCTGAGCCCAGATTTGTCACCTTGATCAACAGTTGGCAAAATGCAGTTTGTGATTATTCAAAAGGTAAAGCGGGGCATGCCCCATGGAAGATTTTCTTAGTGGCGCACTCATTTTTGATTTTTGTCTTTAAAGCAATTAACCAGCAGGAAACAAAGAAGTAGCAACTCTGCACTGCGATTCCGCATATAGTCTTGGCATTCACCAGAAACACTTTCCTTCATTTAGAAAGAAGTGTTCCACTGACAGACAGTCTGGAACAAAGTGTGCGTACACACGTACAATGAGTCAAGAGTTGGATTGCAAAAACATGAGACCCCAAACAGTAAGCTAAAAATGTGATATCGAATGCTTGGCAGAAAGACTGTATTGTAAGCCTTCTGAAATCCTGCCCGTAACAGTCGGGCGTTGCTGCAGTTAGTAATTCCCTCCCCCTGCCAATATCTCTAGAAAAAGAGGGAAGAGAAAAACAGTGGTTTGGTGAGATCATCTGCCTACTTTTTACAATTTTACCAATAAAAAGTTGTTAAAAAGGTTTCCCCCCTGATTATAAAAGTAATAAGTGCTTAAAATAAAAAGAAAACAATCAGGAAGTATAGAAAATGAGCTGTGAAAGTAGGATTGGGAAGAATTTAGGATGGTATCCCAACCAACTTATTCCTGAGTGTTGGTACAGATTATTTGTGGTTCAAAATATTTGATTATTTGGGACTTCGGAGGGTCATTTGCCCCATTGTTCTGAACTAATCAGCCTTTGCAATATCCTAAACTTCAATTTCCACGACATTTCCCACACAAACCCACCTCCCCTCAGTTTCTCAGAACGAAATAACATTAGGCCAGAGAAGGCATATGGGATAGGTATGGGATAAAAGTAAATGTTCTGGGATGAGTTTGGAAGGTTTGTTTTCACAGAAATGAGAGAGGTCAAGATTGGTAAGGCTTGGGCTGAATATTTTGATTCGCAAAAGAAGAAAAAAAATTTTACTTTATTTTTAGTCTTTTTAAAAATTTATTGATTTTTTTTACAGAGAGGAAGGGAGAGGAATAGAGAGTTAGAAATATCGATGAGAGAAAACAATCGATCAGCTGCCTTCTGCACACTCCCTACTGGGGATGTGCTCCCAACCAAGGTACATGCCCCTGACTGGAATCAAACCTGGGACTCCTCAGTCCGCAGGCCAACGCTCTGTCCATTGAGCCCTGAGTTTTTTGTTGTTGTTTTTTGTTAATATTGAACATCAGTAAATGATGAGTAGTTTTTGGAAACAGAATAATGCTGTGCTAAGTTTAGAGAAAAGTCTATAAAACAGAGCCGCATGAGAAACAAGGAAAGAAAACCATCTTCCTAACTGTGTTCCTCATAAAAAGAGAAGTGAGTAAACAATAATGATTATTCACTGATGGGTGAGAAATGATAATGGCTGAATCCACCATTAGGTGCTCAGCTAGAGAGCTGCACACCTTGCCTTCGCTGGCCAGGGGAAGTGCAAGCCACAAATAATGGGGGTGGGGGAGCAGTGATAATCAGTGGTAAAGACACTCACAGCTCATGGGCTGCCCATTACTCCCACGAGGTGAAGCTTGGAGAGAGAAGGCTAGAGACATCACGGCTTAAAGAGCTAACAAGAGGAGGGAGCCATGGCACTAGAAATAACCATTCACTTTCTGCTTGGACCCTTTTAGGACTTTGGATAAGATGATTTTACATCTTTTCATCTGCACACATTTTTCTTTGTGTGTTACAAAGTTCCACAAAATGTTTTGATCTCTGCTGTGTGTGAGTATCAGTAGAGGGTTTATTCATACAGTAAGAGGAGGAAGGAAGAAATTTTCCTTCACCCCAGGTTTCTTTAGGCTGGTCTGGTAATCAAATAGATTAGCAAGAGAAAACAACCAAATTTAATGATGTACAGGTTGGCTGGTGTAGCTCAGTGGTTGAGCATTGACCTGGGAACCTAGAGATATAGTTCCATTCTCTGTCAGGGCACATGCCTAGGTTGCAGGCTCCATCTCCAATGTGGATCGTTCAGGAGGAAGCGAGTCAGAGATTCTCTCTCATCATTGATGTATCTATTTCTCACTCCCTTCCTTTCTGAAATCAATAAAAACATATTTAAAGAAATGTAATGACATACATATGTACTCTCACATACATGAGAGTCCCCACATAACTTGGGGGAGCTCAGAGGCAGGAAGGGGAAAATGAGGGATAAATGACATTCTGAGCTGGAGATGAGGGAAGGTGGCTTGGGGCTTCAGAAGGTAATTGCAGGGAGAGAGCATATTCAGTAATTAGTAGTTTGCCCTGCCATGTCAGTAGGGAAAAAGCAGGTTCTGATGATAATGCTTATCATGGGCCAGACCCCTAATTTAAATTCTTTTAGATAGTTAAGGGTGGGGGCAGAAGTTTCTCTTGAGCCTACAGGGTCTCAGTTGTCTTTAGGTCAAGATAATCTGCATACCATTGAGGCACATCTTGGTGGGGGATGCTCCTTCTGAACCCCTTCATAAGAGCACTACTTAGTAGCACTACTAGTAGTATTTGGGAACAATCACTATGCACCTTTATAGAGGTTATTTCATTTAATTCTAATACAGTGCTGGGAGGTAGAGAGGATTATTCATTTTATTGATGAGGAGACCGAAACTTGAGGAGGCCCTTGCTCAGTGTCATCGGAAATAGGTACCAAGTCCATAAATAGAAACCTCAGCCCTTTGATCTCAGGCCCTGAGCTGTTACTGCCTGCCTGGGAAGTAAGGGACATTTATTGTGTGTTTCCCGTACCCTCCTGATGGTACTGAGTATTCTGTGTTTGTCACCTCATTTCCTGATTGATATGAAGCTGATGAGGCAGGTCCAAATATGATGCCCATGTTACAGATGAGATGATGAGATACTGAGGCCGATATAATTTCAGTAACTTCACCCAAGCTTCCTTGCTTTTGCGAGGTCCGATGAAACCCCGATCAGCACCCTAATGCTTATTCTATATTGAATATTGAAAACCTTTTGAAAAAGATAAATATTTCCTTTGTTTATTTTTTTCTTTAGGAAAACAACAACCATGACTATATCTTACCATCTCTTTTCTCTTTAGAAAATATACCCCTATAGAAGGAAAGATCGCATTGGGTGACAGGATTATTTAAAAAATCCTCATTCTTGAGGAGATGGGGACCCCTGGATACTCTCGTGCTTTCTTTATGAGCACAAACCAGAAGCATACTGAATTTTGCTACTTGGTACTTGACGTGACCACTATTGAATGCATTTCAGGCATGTTAGAGCCCCACAGTGCCTCTAAATTGTGTAGGAGCACTCCTTGGGGAGACATGTCTTTCTGACCCCAGCTTGCAATCAATTAGCACCAGGAAGCATAGGAATTTATCGCCCTTCCTTTCATTTTTTCAGCAAGGGAGAATCTGTAGGATTTTGTAATGGAGAAAAGGCATTCAAATTGATCTGTTGGTTCACACATCTCTCCTTGACCTACGTTGTAAGGTCATCAGTGAGTGATGCTATTTCAAAAATCCTTCAATAATTCGCCAAATGAATGCAGTGTGCTTTTTTTTTTTTTAAACAAACTTCCAGTGCCTAACTTTTTAATTCTTGCCATAACACCAGCTGGCTTGTAATTAACCGCTGGCATCATCAATATCTCGTCAAAGTTAATGAGTTTTTAACATAATTTTTAACTGCTCTGAAGAGGTTACAGTATTAAAAGAACAAGAATAATGTATATATTTATTCACAGATAAACAGAGGGATGAAAGATAGGGATCCAGCTCTAAAGCTTCTGGGCAAGGAATTTGAGACAACTACCTGGCTTTGCTAGTGCATTCAGTGGTCAAGGTGGAAGGAATTGACTGTCCTAGTGGTCTCCTACCCCATTTGGACTTGCTAAGAACTAACATTTATTTACCTTTATTTAAAATTACTTAGGCTGCACAGAAATTCATATGCAAAAGGATAAATGCTTAGGATATTGATTCCCCCACCTCTCCTCTTCTTTCTTTGGCACTCAGACTCAGAGAATTCACTTAATTATAGTCCTCATCTCTTGGCATACTATTATTATTGGTAGATAGCAAGATCCTTATCTTTTCTTCATTTACCTACTCCCTTCCTCTCTCCATTCTCCTGCCTTTCCCCCTGCCATCCCTCCCTCCCTTACTTTTTACCTCCATCACCCCTCTCATTTTCCTCACCCACCCATAATCAACTATATTTAAGTGAATAGTGTAATCATTTTATTTGTATATGCTCTTATAAAATGTGTGTTGCAACAAGTTGTTCTCTAAAGCATTTTCCAGTCTGGCAATGAATTGGAAGTGAAGGGTAAACTGGGCACTTTGTTAAAAGAAAAAATGACTGGGATCCAACCTCTCATAGATTTTGATTTGGTTGGTTCGAGTGGACTTCAGGAATCTGAATTTTTCATAGTTCTCAAATGATTCTGATAGGCTCAGGGGTTCACATGTTTGGGAACCACTTTTCATTGTACTAGAAGATGATTTATAGTTTTTATGATATTCCCTCTACTCCTCCATTTGAAAGAATGCCCTGAGGAAAGATAGTTATAAGATTAGAAGATTATGAATCAACATTGGTAACTACAGATACAGGTTCATCATAAATATATTGTACATTTTTTATCTTTAATGCCTAGGTCAAAGATATGCTGGATACCCTCTGAATACCATTTAAAAGTAAACTTATATTAAAGTGGTTCAGGACAAGTCTGTAGTATTCAATTTACTCCTTTTTTCCAAGCCCAGTAAACAAAGCAGGGCAATTACAATTGCAGTGATGAATTCTAGATGGCTAGCAAATCAAAGTCTATATCAGTTGTGAGATGAAAATTCCCTGCTCTGAACCAAAATAGTGCAGTGCATAACATTTTAACTGCTAGTTGGAAGGAATTTACCAAAATGGATTTCATTGATGACAAATCAACCAGGAGACTGTTGGGTCTTTCAGGCGCAAATGGGCAACAGGGAAGATAGATAGATGGTCATGTGGAAAGGTATAATTATCTCTTCTAGCTATCCTAAAACTTTAATAAATAAGCACTTAAATGTCAGTTAGAGAAATGTGGATCAATTGCTCGGCCACTCATTCACCTGATCTATCATATTTTATAGGGGCTTATTAAAGACATTGTTAGGCAACAGAATTGTATATCATGGTAAAATTAAAGGCAGCTAGTCTTCCAAGGACTGAAAGAATGAACTAAGCATCTGAACCTCATGTCATGATGGATGATGGTTATGCTGAGATATATGCTAGTGGTCCTAAAAGGATTTATGAAATTGCCTTCAAATGCCATTGATGTATTCCTTGTTTCTCACACCCACAATTTAAGCTCTGAAAGTTTAAAAAGAAGGACTTCATGAGCACCTTTGATTCACTGCAAGACTAAAATGGTTTTTGTCTTCTCATGTTTAAGTCATGTGATGGCTTCATTTCATAAACCTTTCTTTACAGTTGTTCTATTGCCTCCTCATATTTTTCCCAGAACTTGGTGAGATTCCTGCATGTGAATGACCTTTATTATTTATGGGTTTCATGAAAATGGAAAGTACTCAGAGAGGAAAATGCAAACAAAACTTTTTTTTTTTTTAGTTGATTTGTTAGGAACTTTTAAGACAACAGAGATATAATGATTAATCCAATAAAAAGAGCAAATGTCCTTTCAAGAACTTTGCAGGGCATTTTGCTCAGTTACTTTGTGGCCAGTGACGTTTTGGTAGGTGGTGTATACACCACCAGGTGATGTATATACCTGAGGCTTCTGTAGTGTTTATTATTTACAAACATTGTGAGCCATGTGTGAACTGTTATCAACAATACTTGACATTTCTCTAATATATATGAATGCAAGCATGTTTTAATTAGTGATTTTTACATTTGAGCCTCACTTTAATCAGTGAAGTATATATTATTAATTCCATTTTACAGAGGGGGGAAAACTTGGCCAAGGAAACATTGAATATATTTTTAACTCAGGTTTCTGGACTCTTAATTTCCCAATAGCCTGACCAATAAAATATTTTCATTTCACACTGATCCTTCTCTGTTTATTATTATTATTATTATTATTATTATTATTATTATTATTTAGGAATTGAGAGCAAGAATGGGCAAACTTTCTGTAAAGGACTACACAGTAAATATTATAAGTTTTTTTCAGCCATAGGGCCTCCGCTCTGTTGGAATACTCACCTCTGCTATTAGAGTGTGAAAGCAGCTATGATAAATACTCAGGATGAATGCATGTGTCTGTTTTGACAAAACTTTATTTTCCAAACCAGGATGGCCAGATTTGGCCACTGGGCTATAGTTTGTTGATACCAGGTCTAGATTAATGAACTCATAAAGAGAGAAATGAAAGAGATAATGTATGTAACTTGGACATACTTTAGTATTCAAACTCCTCACATATCTCACCTGTGTTGTCTTATTGAAACTCCTTACACATTTTTACTGTTAGATTTCCTGAAAGGATTACACTGCCCACCACATCATAAAACACCTGTCACATTTAAAATTCCGTTTCTCCACAGTAGTTGTTCATTCTTTTGGAGGCTTTCTGCTCTCTTCTTACCTCACACCCTTTTTGCTGAAGTCTTTCCTGGACCCTCTGCTGTTTGAGCTCCTGCCTTCCACCTTT
This sequence comes from Lasiurus cinereus, assembly GCA_011751065.1. NCBI lineage: Eukaryota > Metazoa > Chordata > Mammalia > Chiroptera > Vespertilionidae > Lasiurus > Lasiurus cinereus. The sequence continues at coordinate 19,210,551 of JAAGEH010000125.1, forward strand.
CCTCACAAGGAGCAATGGAGCTCTCTATCAGCTTCTTCATTTGCATCCCCACCCATCATCTTCTCTTAGCAGAAAGGCAGTCTTGGGGAGGGGTGATTGTTAAGGTCAGTGTTTTCCTGCTACATATATGTAAAGCGCTTACCTTAGTGCTTGCCACAAAATAAAGGTTTAGGCAGTAGGTACCTAGTAAAAACTTTTGGAGACTATAAAGACTATGAATTAAAATGTAAGCCATTGCCTGTTATTAGAATGATTTAAGACTTTTTAGAAACCTTTGCATAGCACTCAGAACTTGGAAGCCTTGGGTTTAGGACTTGGCTGAGGTGATAGCTTTCAGGTCATTCAAGGGCTTCTGAGTATAATTTAAACTTCTAGACTGTGCTAGTTTCCCCACAGAAAAGATTGCCAGCTTTTTGTGAAATGAAACTTGAAAGCATTTTTTTAAGGACTTTATGACTTGAAGAAAAAAAATCTTCACGTTGACAGAGATCTTATTCAATAGGATCTGCATCATGGAGCTACAAGTTTGCATTCACCGTGAATAGAGAGCATCAGGCATGTGTTCAGCCAGGCATCCATTTGTAGAACAAGACTTTGTGGATAGCACCAAACAAACCCTGATGTTAAAATTTCATCCTATTTTTTACAGTGCTATCTTATGATAACACTACCACACTATTTTAAAGCAGATGTCATTGCGAGGAGCATCACATTGTAAGTCACTTTTGCATGTTTTCAGTCATTTTCAAACAGTTCCTCCATCTTTGCACTCATTCACTCAAGCAAACATTCTTCATGTGCCAAGTGCCAAATAGTAAGACACTGTATGCTCTTAAGAGTGCAGTCCATGGGGAGAGAGATTCATGTTTTTAAAAAAAGTCTTCAGTGGGATTATCTAAAAGAGGGCCTGGCTATGGGAGTACTAGATATTCAAGGAAGGCTTCACTGTTTCAAAACAAGTTTGAGGCCACTTACAGAGTATATAATAAGATGAAAATTAAGTAGTGAGGAAAGCAGAACTAAGGAAAATGAAGGAAAGGAAAAGTCCGTTGGACTAAAGGTAAGGTTAGTGAACAAAATGAATGTTATAGATTCTACACTTACTAGAGATGAACTATAAATTTGGTACTGAGCTTCCTACCAATCAAAACAATTAGAACAAAACATGAAAATGTTTATAGGCCAAAGTATCTATAAACAAAAAGGTATCTATAAGCAAAAGAGATTGTTTCTTTTGTAGTTGAACACTTATTTTTATCTTTATTGAAATTATTACAGATGTCCCCTTCTCCTTTCCCCATTGACCCCTTCTAACCCAATCCCCTCCCCTTGCCCCAGTTCTTTATCACACTATTGTCTGTGCCCCTGAGTTATGTATCTATGCATACAGGTTCTTTGGTTAATCTCTTCCCACCCATCCCTGACTACCCTCTGAGATTGGACAGTCTGCAACACAGATTATTTCGAAGAACACCTGAAATATATCTAGAGGTTTTCCTAACTGATACCTAGTTTTCACGGTCTCTACATAAACCAAATGTCCCTACATAGGCCAGTGGAATGATGTCAAAGCAGAGGTCAGCAAAAATACTCGGTGTCATGTAAGAACAATGTCTCCTGCTTAATTCTCATCTTCTGCTTACTCCAAAGATCCGGAGGAATCAGTGCTCTGATTATCCTTTAAGAAAACCTCCATGTTTTTTTTTTTTCTCTCAAATGAGCTTTAGTGAGCAAAGGGCATCAGAAATTTTGAGTTTATCCTGAGCAAATCAGAGCTGCTTTAAACTTGCAGAGAATGAGTAGACTTTAACTGGCAATTAATGTCCCTTTCATCTCTGCTTATGAACTGAATGTTTATACTCCCCACCCAATTCATATGTTGGAACCCTAACCCCCTAATTTGATGATATTTGAAGAGAAGGTCTTTGGGAGGTGACTAGGTTATGAGGGTGGAGCCCTCATGATGCAATTAGTGCCCTTATAAGAAGAGGCAGAGAGAATTTGCTCTCTTCTACCCGGTCTCTCATTCCCTTCTTATGCCAAGTAGGGATACAATGAGAGGGCAGCTGTCTACCAGCAGGAAGCAGGCTTTCAACAGACATTGGATTTGTTAGGGTATTTTTTTTTCTTAGTATGTTTTCTTTTTTAAATTGATTTCAGAAAGAAGGGAGCAGGAGAGAGATAGAAACATCGATGAGAGAGAAGCATCAGTTGGCTACCTCCTGCTCTCCCCCTATTGGTGATCAAGCCCGAAACCTGGGTATGTGCCCTAATCAGGAATTAGCCCAGCAAACTCTTGGTGCATGGGTCAATGCTTAACCACTGGGCAGTACTGGCTGGGCTCTGCCAGGGTCTTGATCTTAGACTCCCAGCCTCCTTAATTGTAAGAAATATTTGTTATTTAAACCTCCCAGTGTGTGGCATTTTTGTTCTAGCAACCCAAATGAACACACCTCTTATCTAATAGTTTGAAATAAAGGTCAGAAATAGAGAAACAAAGTTACAACTTTCATTTATCTTGGAGTATGTATTTTTTTTTCTTTGCTACACCTGTATCTGAACATCTGTCTTCCAGGTCCTTAGTTACTTTCGATAACATACTTAAGAGCAGTGACATAACCCCTTTCAAGGGACAGAAGGGAATAGGTTGTCATTAAGTAAATAACTCAAAATATGATTTTCCTTTAGTGTTTAGTATTATAAAAAACAGGTTGCAGAAATCAGTATTAAGTAAAGTAATACTGTACATTTCCTACAATTTAGGAATTCAAGAACCCTCTGAGTAGCATAGAGTTCACGTCTTATAGGAAATAAACCTCCATAATAAAGGTTTTCTAGAACTCATAAAAACTGAGAAGTCTTGAGGTATCATATGTAGCTATAATTTATAGCTATGTTTCACTAGTATATTTGAAATATTGTTTTCCTTATAAAAGTCGTACTTGTTCAGTGGAGAAAATTTGACTCATAGAAAAATATAAAGAAGATAACAAACTCACCTCAGTAATTCCACTTGGATTACCCACTGTAGAAGTTATACTCTATTTAAAACTATACATACATATTCACATAATTGTGATTATATTTAATTCACTTGGAATTGTATTGCATTTTTCCCTGTGTGATGAGAAGTCCCTTGTAAACATCACTTTTCGTGACGGTGTAATATCCTAGTGGGTAAATGCCTCGTAATTACTTAGCCATTTACTATCATGAGCACCTAGTGCTAAATCACTTTGAATTTTGTACCTTGTCTCTGAAATCTTGGCAAGCCTGATCCTATTCCAGTCCCCCTGTTTGAGGGCCCCCCCATTTTGGAATGCCTTCCTCAAAATTTCTAAGTACCCCTTTATTGTCTGAGATCAGGCCAGGCCAGTAGCCAGGGCTCCAGCCTCATAATCTGCAGCCTATGCAGTCACACAAAGCCCAAGCTCAGAAGGGCCCTCGGGTTTACTCTGTTGTTGTTGCCTTGAAATTATAAGTAATTCTTTTTTAAAAAATATATATATATATTTATTGTTTAAAGTATTACATATGTCTCATTTTCTCCCTATTGACCTCTCCCTGGCTGCTCCGACCCCCAGCACCTGCCCTCACCCCCCTATTGTCTATGTCCATGAGTTATGCTCAGATGCTTGCATACAAGTCCTTCCCTCTGAGATTGAATGGTTTGTTCGATGTTGCCTTGTCTCTGGATCTATTTTTGTTCATCAGTTTATGTTGTTCATTATATTCCACAAATGAGTGAGGTCATGTAATATTTATCTTTCTCCAACTGGCTTATTTCAGTTAGCATTATGCTCTCATGGCCCATTCATGTTGTTGCAAGAGTTCCTTCTTGGTAAGAGTTCCTTCTTTTTTTTTACAGCAGCGTAGTATTCCATTGTGTAGATGTACCACTGGTTTTTAATCCACTCATCTGCCCATGAGTACCTGGGCTGTTTCTAGATCTTAGCTCTGGTAATTTGTGCTGCTATGAACATAGGGGTGCATAGATCCTCTCTGACTGGCATTTCTGATTCGTTGGGATATATTCCTAGAAGTGGGATTACTGGGTCAAATGGGAGTTCCATTTTTAGTTTTTTGAGGAAACTCCATACTGTTTTCCATAAGTAATTCTTAAATAAGGTGTCCTATCTTTTCATTTTGCACAGGGCCATGCATTTATGCAGCCAAACCTGAGAGCAGTGCCATCTGGGCTATTCTAGGTCCAGCTCAGCAGAGTATTCCCAGAGCTCTCTCTGTCCTTCTAACCCTAACACAGGATTTAGTAGATGCCCCGAGGAACTCTGGGACTTGTGCCTAAGGGGTTGTCCAGCGGCTCAGTTCCAGGAGGGCAGCCTAGCAAGACGGTTGCTCACACTTGAGATACAGAACATCTTTGCAGGACCAGGTGAGGCCCAACTACCCGAATGGGGTTCACTCTCCTTCTGGGGTGATTCTAATTTTCATGTAGCTAGGAGCTCCACATAGCCTGGGGCATCTTGCTCTGGCCATGGCACAAAGCCCTATCCTGCTTCAATAATCTATTCTGCTTCTCACATTCCCATCCTCTATGCCCTTCTCTCAGGTCTTGTCTTGGCACAATCTGTTTTGACTTTTGGCATAAGCTGAGAGTCCCAGAGAGCATCCGGGCTTATCTCAGAGAGGAGGCAAGGATGACAGTATCTAGGGCAGTGAGGACTTCTTTCTTGGTGGGGACTGTCCCAAACAGTGAGAATCTAGGTTGGAGCAACAGTTCCCACAAGGCTTGAAGATCATTAACAAGGACCCTGCTCTGAGTCAGGACTTATTTATAAACACTTAGTTTACTTCTCAATGTTATATTCAGAAGCTGAAACTCCCATAATTACTTGTATGAATGGAAAAGTCACAGCCTATGGCAAGAGTGATGAATCTTAGGAAGCTTAAATTCTTGCTTTTCTCGGAGGCTTCTCAGTTAAGCAATCTCTAGTTCCTTTCTTCATTTTTGCAAGTTGGGGATCAGCTTAACTCAGCTAATCTCTTGTGAAGGTTTGGACTGTGGTCTTGGAAATGCCAGCTGCTCTGGGGGCTTAGAGCTGAGCACTGTGTGTGTTTAGTCGGGGCCGGAGCAGGGGGGTTGTAGCACAGCCATCCTGAAGATTGTGTCAACGCCTGGAGGTGCAGTTTTTATTCCTGACCTGTGCTTGGCATCTGAGTCCTGCCCTATTAATTCAAGACTCCCGATCCTGGTTTTGCTGTTATCTGCGATTTCCTTGACTTTGGTTCCTTGCCATTCCCAGAAGGAGAGATGTCATCAAGGAGCATTTCCACATCAGAGAGCCAAGGATGGCTTCCTGGAGATGCTGATTGCACGCCCTTGTGATTAGATACAGCAGGAAACTTGCAAGGCCTTTATGAAGCCATATTTGACTCACTCACTCATTCATTCATTTATTCATTAAACATTTTAAACCCTACAACTTCCCTGGCACTGTGACCAAGGCAAGAAAGGGAAACAAATATGTTTGCTTTGCCTTGATGGGGCTCACAAAATAATGTTGGGAAAGCAGAAATTACAAGGCAATTTGAGAAGCATTAAGTTAGAGAGGTGTATCTAAGTGCTACCAGTAACATAAAGGTGAATAAAGTTATTTGTTCTCCTTGGAAGAAAGGGGAGTCATACAAGTCTTCGTGGAGGAAGCACTCTTTGAGCTGGGCTTGAAGGAGGAGTTAAGGAGTGACAGGTTGGAACCATAGGACCAGTTCTGGGCAATGAATGGAAGTGACAAGTTTCCAGGCAAAGAAAGTTAAAAACCAGTGTGCTTCACCCATCTCTTTCTTCCCCTTTGGCAGTGTCTGTGGAGCTGTGTGTTGAAATTGTGGAGCCTCAAGATTGAACCCCAAGCACATTGATCTTTGCACAGCTGACACAACCTCTGTTGTGATAAGTTATTGAGAGTTAGGGTTACCTGTTGCAACAGCTTAGCCAATCCTACTATAACCAACTTAGGGACTTTTCCAAGAATATGTGGGGACATTTCCAAAAGAGGGATGAGCCGGTGAAAACTCACCGAGGTGTTTCCTGAAGGCAAGGAAACTGGTTTATTTTTCCTATCAATTCTTTTCCATCCTTGCCTACAGGCTACTCCTGGGAGAAATCACATTGTTTACTTCCAGACTACTTCAAGCACAGGTTGAGCATGCTTCTGTGGAAGCACAAAGCTCAGGGGCAGAGAGCTGCAGTTGTTTTTGTGGAAAACTGAAGGAATATGTAGAAATGGTAAATGCTGAGGATATTGGTGGGATGCTGACAGCATTTTACAGGTAATAGTTGGAGGTAGCAAAGCCTATTTGTCTGTCTCTTGGTAACCCTTGGAGTGGCCCCAATCATTTAGGCTGTCTTTAGAGTGGGAGCTACTTGACCCCTCTTCATCCTCTGCTTTGCGGTTCATCATCAATTCTGAGCAACAGAAAAAGTCTCACTCAGCATCCCATTACTCTGCAAGTTCTTTGTGTAAGACATTAGGGCTCAGAGAATCTGTGCCTTGTCTTGCAAATAATAAAATAAAAGAGCAAGGATTAAAAGACTGATTTTCTGACTCCAAATTCTGTAATTTTTCTGTTTAATTATTTGTCGATATTTTCTTTCTTTCTTTTGTTGTTGTTCTCTGTCTCTCTCCTCTCCCTCTCTCTCTCTTTAGCATTTCAGTAGCTTGGTCAGGCTATTTCTTTAAAAAAAATTAAGGAAATGCAGTACAGTCATTACAGTGTTATAAGAGTCAGACTGCTTTGGATAAATCCTTGAGCCCATTTATACCTCCAACCCCACTGTTACTTACTAATTGTAGGACCTTGGGCAAGTTACTCCCTGTTTCTCAAGCCTCAGTTTTCTGATCTGAAAAATGGGATAATAAAGAATAAAGGAGATGAAATGAGAGGGAAGGAAGGATAGGATGGGGCAGACAGCACCCGTCCTTTGTAGACATAGTCTAAGGGTGCCCATTCTAGGATGTCCAGCTCAATTCTCTAAGCCCAGTTTTCCATATCCTTGATTTCCTTGAGTACCTTATTGAAGTTTTCCATCCATTGACCTGTCTGCTTGACAGGTTGGGCAGCCTGGACCTTAGCACAGACTTAGCACAGTATGTGGTTTAGTGCAACTACTTGGTAAGTACTCACTATTAGTGAAAATCCAGTTTTCAGGAGGCTTACGCAACATTATGAAGAAAGAAAAATCTATCTCTGTCACCCTTTGTTTTAATTTATTGTTCCTCCTTGTCATAAGTCCATCCTCCCTTCTGAGCGGGCCCCATGGGTGATCCACATCCAAGTTTTGTCCATTGAGAACTCCCTGCCTCCTTACTTCTTCCAAATCAAACCTTTGGGCATCCAGGCTTCTCTTAAAAAAAAATGCTCATCCTCTCACAGCCATAGCAGCAGCTCGATTTTCTGTAAATAATTTTTTTTTCCTAATAGGGAAGGTAAATAAATTAGTCCCAGGCAATTTTAGATACATTTTAAATAAGATGCTTTAGAGGTAACACTCTTTACTTGCCCATATATTCCCAATTTATGTTATAAATCAGTTGATAAGAATTTATATCAGGCAAGTAGACTGGTCAGCCTAAACCCTCACCTCACATTCTGACTCACTTGGGATTCCTATATAACACTGAAAGCGGACAAAGAACACATGGAAATGCATATAAATGAAGGCACTAGCATGGCCAACTTTGCCTTGGGCAGGAAAAGAAATAATAGCATCCCCTCCAACCAGATTTGAGTTGGTGGATATGGAACTTGGTAGAAATTTTAGGCAAGTTGAGGTCACTTAGTTTTCACTTCTTATATACAAATTGTGCAGCCTGCGCTGAGATAAATATATTTTGGCAATTATAAAGGTTCTACATCAGAGTACAGATGAAGATGTAACTGTGGTGATTTGTGATTCTATCACCAGCCCCTCAAGCTGTTTCTAGCCTCTTATTTATAGCTTCTCTGGGCTGTATATCTTATAAATACAAAACGAATGAAGTAGTGCAAATGAAAAAGCAGCTTTCCTTATGGCCTATTTCATCTCCCTGCTTGTCAACAGGGTAAATAAAAATACAGATGCCTGGTCTGTGAGGGATTTGAAACAACACGGAGAGAGTGTATTGGTGGGCAGAGAAGGTAGAAGAGGTTGAGAGAAATTCTAGAGATTTGAGGTAATTATCTTTGACTTCATAGTCTAGGATAAGAACCTTGACATTCCCCACATATGTCTTCTGAGGCTTTCATGAGTTCCCATAATGTAAGATACCTAAGGAGTAGATGAATTGTTGGCCCCAAATTTTTACCTTCCCTAAATTCATAGAATTTCCATGGGTAGAGTGCATTTCCTCACCCCCTTGACTTTTGGCTTGGCTAATGGCATAAAAGTAGAAATGACCAGTTCAGAACCTAGGCTCAAGAAGATCTTGTACATTTTCATTAGCTTCTGTGTGCCTCTCCCATCACTGCAAGAACATGACCTGAATATTTCATTAGTCGAAGGAGAAAGACAGATGCATAGAAAAGAGAAGAGCTGCTTAGATGAAGTTTATGAAATTTATGAAGTTCACTATGTATGTGACAAGAGTCTACAAACATAAAGCAGACTTTGTATGATGATCTGATCTTAACCCTAAATCTCAAGTTAGCACCACAGAGCTTTCTCACTCATGCAAAGATCAGTGTGCTTGGACATCTTGACTGGGTGGCTCTCTTCCATGCAGTGATCTTAGGATTCCATCTTGATGCTCTACAATTTCAACATCCACAAACTCTGCCAAAGGGAAAGAGATAAAATGGACAAGACACACTGGCTTTTCATTATCTCTGCCTAGAAGCTTGTCACTTCCATTCAAAGCCCCTGGGTAAGAACTGGTCATGTGGCTCCAACCTAACTGTAAAGGAAGCTCGGAACAGTGGGGGAGTGCATGCATATTTTGTGAGCACTAACTACCTCTGTCACATCCCTACTTTTTTTTCAAGTCCTAGCACAAAGAGCACTTCCTCTGTGAAGACTTGCAGAACACCTCCCATCCTCTTCCAAGGAGACCAAATTGCTTTCTCCTTCATTATAATCATACAGTGCTTTCATAGACATCTTGATAGCCAATATCAAGGCCCAAGTACTTTAAATTTGAGTGTTATTAAATTTTGAAATGACTGAATTGGTCTTTGAGGGAGAGATCTGTTATTTCTGCCTACTCAACACTTATTCCTCTCCTTTCCTTTGGAGAACATCCCTCCTCTGCCTTCAGTCAGTCAATGGCATTTGGAGGGGCTGATCCACCTCCCAACTCCAGGGGAGCACAGTGGCCAATCAGTCAGTATATCCTATTCCCTAGACACTGTGCTTAGTGCCAGGATGAGCTGGTGACTCAGATTGGTCTGATGGGATTAATTGGTAGGACTTTTGTTAGCATTTTTGGAAAAGAAAAGGTCTCTTTCCACTTGGAATAAGAGCTTTAAGAGTAATGTACATTGGGGTTGTTTGAGGCCCTTAGTGGAGAAGGCCTGCTTGAGAATGATGTCAATAGGGAGGATGGTGGGACTGAGAGAGACAGACAGAATGAGAACCAAAAATAAAAATAGAGACAGAGAGAAAGTTGGGGAAGATAGAGAAAGACAGAGAATTATAATATTATTTGAGTCATTTAAGATACTGTGGTTAACTAGGCATGGGACCATTTTTTCTTGAACTTTCCAATGAAGTAACTAAATTTAATTTAATTTTTTGCTTAAACCAATTTGAGCAGGATTTTCTCTCACATGTAACCACAAGATTTCCAAATTTTGGAAAAATAGTTAAAACTATAACATTCTAAAATTTATCACTGTGTCAGTAAGATAGGCAGCATAAGACATTTTCCTCATCGATAAACAGAGAAATCAGTTCTGTTCTGTAATGACTGTCCTTAGACATTACACATCAAGCTGGATTGAATATGGAAAAATCTCATCTTGCTTCTTTGTGTCATCTTTTTCTTTATTGCTTTTCCCTTCAGTTAACTTCTTATTCTGTTAGTCCTGAGTATGTTTTTTACTCCTCAAATATCCTAGACCCATCACCTAATCACGAATCCTCCAATTCGTTCTCAATTACCATCAGCCATTGAATCCCGAGATTGTTTTTGATTTGTTGTGGAAGAATAAGTCACTTATTCTTCCTTTGACTCAGTAGTAAAACAGAAAATTTGTTAATGACACCCCAAGAAGGACCTGGGGATTAACTCATCATGTAGCTCCTTCCATACGTGGATTATTTAGGTCAGTGGCTGGCAAACCTCAACTTGCAAGCCACATACGGCTCTTTGGCCCCTTGAGTGTGGCTTTTCCACAAAATACCATGGCCTGGGCCAGTCTATTTTGAAGAAGTAGCATAAGATGAAGTTTAAGTTTAAAAAATTTGGCTCTCAAAAGAAATTTCAATCGTTGTACCGTTGATATTTGGCTCTGTTGACTAATGGGTTTGCCGGCCACTGATTAGGTTGAGTGATCCTATATTATTACATTGTAAAAATTCTCACTGAGGTGGGCCATCAGCATGCCTTATTTATACCCTTTACCTTGCTTCTTCTCTGAGTGGATGATGAATTTCTGCATCCCTCCTTAGGCAAGGTTAGGGCTTTTACTGCTTATATTTTTCTAGTTTTCTCACCATTTATCCTGATTCATGTTTTTTCATCTTCTCAAAATACTTTACAAAGTAATGGAAGCTATTTTCCCATGTCTGAAATAACGTCTACTTCCTAGAATTGATATGGAAAAAAAAAAAGAGATTAGCTATATAGAGTGAGCCACCCAAAGCCTGGTGCATGGAAGATGCTAATCCTTCATTATACCATTACTTTAACCTTCTTTCATTTTTCCCTCCATTATTATGATGGTGAAATATAGTAGTAGTTAGGAAGTGATGTATCTTTATCATCTCTGTCTTCTTTAACCTGAATTCAGATAGAGCAGTGGTCGGCAAACTCCTTAGTCAGCAGAGCCAAATATCAACAGTACAACAATTGAAAAATTTTTTGAGAGCCAAATTTTTTAAACTTCTCCTAACACCACTTCTTCAAAGTAGACTTGCCCGGGCCATGGTATTTTGTGGAAGAGACACACTCAAGGCGCCAAAGAACCACATGTGGCTCGCGAGCCACAGTTTGCCAACCAAGGAGGTAGAGAATTCTTGAATTTTCAATGACCTATCATCTCATGGCTAGAATTTTGAGAACATGACATTGCTCCTTTCATTGCATATATGTGCCATTGGTTGTCTGCCACAGAAAAGAAAAGCAATGAGAATTTCAAGTCTTGGCTGATCTCTGAAGCATTAGTCTTTTCCTGGGCTAACTTCAACCACCATCTGATGTTGGTGGCTCCATCAGTTTCTATGTGGCCTATTAAACCCTAGCTGTATGGCCTATTTATAATTGCCAGGAGATCCAAAAAGACTTCTATAATTGACTAAATTTGTGAGTAACTTGGATTAAACAAAGCACGTCAGCAGAAATTTCCAGTCTTTTTGTGCTAATATATACTATGTCTCTCCATGAGGTGTAGGGAAGTTATGGCATATGATGTCTCTCAAACACAATTGGTTATGGCTATCCACAAGACTAAGTCTTGTGCAACAAATAAAACACATTTAGGAGAATGCTGACCTAGTGTTGTCATTAGATTTCTCAAACACCTTTCTCTTCTTTGTTCCAGGAATGTCACATTTTTCTACACTATCCCTCAGTTGTCTTGTCTCTTATGTGCTTGCTCCTCTATCTTTGTTTAGTTCCCCCTGGGTAAACATAGTCATAGGTTGAGTGATAAAACACTGTGATTAGTTGACCAAGGAGAAGACTGAATAGTCCCACCAGTGTGTGGTGATAAATGTTTGTAATATGTTGAATTCACCTCTGCTGCTTTTCTTTAACTGATACAATGAATGGGTGAAGGTGATGTTGCTTCCATTCTTCTCTGGGACTTTGCTTCTGACTAGAAGATGAGAGGCTTTGTGAGGTCTTAACTTTATCAACATCTTTTGGGATAATGGTCCAATTTTTTATTGTAAGAGCACACATCAGAATGTATTACCCTGTGGTCATTTGCTTTTTATGGTTTATCTGTTTCTAATTTGCTTGCAAAAACTGAGGTGGATAATGTAAACCAGACCAAAAGAATTTTCATGTCTACAGTTACCAATACATTCATTCAAGAAATAATCATTTATGCCTTACTCATTTATGCCTTTCTTCTGCTTAAAGTATAGCATATCGTAATTAATTAATGAGAGCAGAGACCACTACTCTTTCTTATTTCCCCTTCATTGTAATTCAGATGAAGCCTTTATGAAATGGAATCAGTGTACTACACACCTTGTAGCTAATTTTTTTTAAAATACTGTCCCCTTGGATTGCTATATATCTGAGTTAATATGGAGGTCAGTATTATGCCAGCTTTTCTCTTTCTTTGGTCTTTGAAGCCTTCTTTTTCTAGTGAAAAGAATATGATTATTCTAAATCCTGCTCTTATTAATTTTATTTAGTTCAACAAGAGTAAACATAACCTACTTATTGTTTTCTTTGTCTTCATTTGTAAAATGATATCACCTCTATGACAGGTATAGAACCTTAGGCAACATGTAAATATGGCCCATCTTTCCTGTGATTGCTTTTATCTTTCTACAAAGGATTAATTTTAGAAATCTCTATTTTTGAATCAACTTGTTTTTAGCCATGTAGGGCTACAGTAAAGTAAAAGAATTTAAAAGCAGGCCAGCTCCTCTTTCATGGGAGTTAAATGAGAAATGTATAGAATTTCTTATTTATAGAATGAACATTTTATAGTACTTGGGTCCTTTAGCTTACATTTGTAATGATTTACATATAAACTTATGTATAAACTGGAAACAAATATATCAGAAATGCCTTTATAGGTAAAAAATTTTTTTAAAAAAACATATATATCTGTGTTTCTCACTTAGAAATTCTGATTTAATAGTTCTGAGGTGAGGCACCAGAATCTGCATTTTTAAAGCTCCCCTGGGTTTTACTATGTGGCACACCCAATTGAGAAGTACTAGTTGAGAATGTTCTGTTTGGAAGTAATTTCTTGTGTGAGAATGTTAATTTCTTGGCTGACAGGACAAAGGCACAGAGAAATAAAAGGATTTTTGTGGAAACCACACAGTAAGCCTTTGGGGATGGCTGCAATAGGCATGAATTATTTCTTTTTAGACTTTTTTTTTTCAACTCAAGTAAATGACCAGTAGAGTATGTAGACTAGGGCCCTGTTACTATTAACTGAGTTGCAAAAGTGCATAACGCATGCTTTGCCATCTAGTTATGACTCCTCTATGTTCTTCTAGAAAAAAGAGCCATCTGGTGGGAATCTTTGCTTCTGTCTAATTTCGTGTAGTTTTGGGTTTGTTTTAGTTTAAGTGGACCAGCCTGCCCAAACAGAGGATTTGGGCAGGAATGGTTACAACTTCTCCACATTTTGTCTTCACCCTCTGCCCTTTATCAACTCACATCTCCATCTTCTTCACGCTAGGGTAAAAATACAATGAAAAGGATGAATCACAAAGGCAGTGCCTTTCATAGGTTAGAATTCCCATTAAATTGGATCCGTTTTCCACCTGCAAGAACAGGATGTAAAAGTCATCACGAGTCTCTATTGGGCAGGTCCTATTTTCATGGTGGTTACAGAATATAATCTTGACAGATGGACTGATTCTATAATGGTATGTCTAGTGGTGGTATGAGGGTGTCCGTTCCGGTGGTGAAAAGTAGCTTTATGAGCCAAGGACAAGCATTAGGTTTTCCCCAGAACTTTCATACCTTGTCAAGCTGAACAATTACTCTTAACCACATGTGGTTAAGAAAAGCATGCTTCCATGGGACTTAAACATGACATCCCTCCCTTCATTCTCACAAATGAGAAGCAGATGCACGTAGTCTCTGGGTAATATTCAGGCCTTAATAACATTGCCATGTATTGGGCCCATTAATTGATGCTGACAGTAGTGATAATAGTAGTAATAATCATAGTAAACTTTAATTGAGTGTTTACCATGTGCCAGCCACTAATGTTTTATGTGGATTGCTTTATGTAATCCTCACAAATCCATATGTAGAAGGGCAGCAAATATTTTTTGTTTGAGGCCACCCAGATTCTTCCTCTTTTCTTGTTGCTAACATTACCCCAGATTTTTATTTTCTCTCCAAGGATGTCCCCTGTACTTTGTAGGAAACAGATCCTGTCCTCATGCCCAGGATAAGCTCTGGTAGCCTTAAGCCAATTAGCAAATCCTTAGCTGCAGGGATGATCATGTGACATAGTTTGGACCTGTTAGGTCACAGGAGAAATTTTCTGGAGGATCCTGAGTCTTCTATAGAAATGTCTCAAAAGAGACATTTTCTTCTCACTAAATATGAATGTGGAAGCATGGACACTATTGAGGGGAGTCAGCTATGAGTAAAAGTAGCATCAAAGAAGAAGGTAAAGAAATAGAAATTAGAACTTTGTTTATTTCACTGAGCAGTGAGTGAGATTAAGGCAAATGAAAGCCTACCATATTTTTAGTTTTTTTTGTTTGTTTTTTAAGTCAGTAACTCTACTTCATTATTTAGATTGAATTGCGTTTTCTGTACCTGGCAACCAAAGGATACCTAACAGGTTCTGATATTAATACCTTTATTTTACAGATAAAAAAATGGGCTGAGAGAGTTTAAATTACTTTCCGGATTTGACTGAAAAGATAAATGGGCATCAGGGACTTGAATTCAGGTGGCTTAATTCCAACATCCATGAACATAGTTGATACCCTAAGAAGGTAGAATATAATGTTATTTTAAAGATGGGGGTCCCAGAAAATAACGTTTTCCTTCTGTTTCTTACTCCGATGAAATATGGATTTAACTTGTGAAGATGTCTAACAAATTCATTTGAAGTCAATAACTCTACTTCATTATTTAAATTGAATGGGTTTTTTGCTCAATATACCTCTTGGTGTCTGGATTTTGAAGTGACTATAAGAACTAAAATATCTTATTGACGATATCACTATAAATCACCTTGTTATGAACTCATCACATGTAATTTTTAACATTTGGAATAGAATTGAATTTAAGTATATTGCCAAATCTGATTATGTTTTTTTAATTACTTGGGAAGTTTATAAAAATATACATTCTTGAGCTTCAGGAGTGTTTGAGGTGAGATCCCAGATGATTATGAAGCACAATTAGATTTGATATCCTTTTATTTTGTTGATGATCACATATATAAAGGGAAACTGAATGTAGTTATTCAGAGACTCACTGAACAAAGATCAAATTTAAGCAAAAACAAGGTCCAGAGAGACATAGCCAATTTCTACTGAATAAGAAATATGAAAACTTATAAAACAAGGTACAAGTTGGAACAAAAAGCTTTGATAGCTCCTTAGAATAGTATGATTGCTGTGATTTTCCCCCCTTTTATCTCTCATCTCCTCTTCTTTTTTCTTTCCACTTAGATTAAAAGAGAAAAAAGAAACAGAGACTTGGAAATATATATAGGCTTCTTCCTCCAATAACTTGATAACGTTTTTAGCAATCAATTAGAAATTTATCTTGCAAAAGAAATCAAAATCTCTGTGGAATACTTTTGGCATAAACCTTTCCTAAAATCTTGACATTCACTAAACCATTGACAAACCCTGGGTGATGGTCTTCAAATTTTAATGTGCTTTAGATTCCCCTTGAAAGGCTTGCTAAAAATTGCAGAGCCCACCCTCATCCCACATCTTCTGGAGCAGAATAATTGGAGCAAGGGCCTGGTAATCTGTATTTAGCTCCCTTCTTCTTCACTCCTCCTCCATCATGGTGACTGGACTGAAGATCATCTAGGCGCCATGCTTCATGAAAAACTAGAAGCTATCTCAAAATTGAAGACCATCAGTTATTAGTTGTTATTTAGACAGCCAATCAAGTCTTTCAATAGTTTTCTAAATTTTGTACCATTTTAGTTATAACAACCAGTGATAAGTAATTGTTTAAAATAGTTATTTAAGAAATGGTTCAGTTTTTGAAAGTTGAGATTAATAGGGTGGTTGAGAATGAGATGGTATCTTCAGTGATTCTGTGAAGGGGATACTGACTCCTCAAAACTGAAGCTGTGGCTTGAGCAGTTGGCAGCGGTTTACCTGGATTGAAAAGAAATTAGCACCTGGAAGGAAGGCTTTTTAGAGTGTTAATCTTACCAAATCTTCTCAAGGTGATGCTAAACCCTGAGGTCTTTGCCTAGCATCCCCAAAAGATTTTCGTTTTCTCTGAACAGAGAGAGGAGGATCGTGCTCTTAGCAGCTATGGCATTTTAGTGGTTTTAGGCTGACTGCAATAGATTTCTCATAAAATTCTGTGTAAATTGCCAGAATGTTAGTTCCTCCATTACGCATGAGCATAAGTAACAATGTTGATGTAAATAATCATCCTGTAAACTCTTTATTGCTAAGGAGGTCAACATGAGGTCATGTGTTCTGAACATCTGGTTGAATGGCTGAATTGTGAATTACCAGGGTCTTGTGAAGAACAGTGAGGGCTGCTTGCTGTCTTCAGGATTTCTGCCTCTTTGTGCAAACTTCCAATATAGTCAGTTTGGCTAAATAAGAAATTGACCTTCCATGTTGAAGAAGAGCGGAGCACTGTTTCCCTCTCTCCTGTTTAGGAAAGGGACTGGTGGAGAGAACTGTCCTAGTTGTCAGAGTACTTGGCAGATCGTGGTTGGTTGCAAAACAGTCCCCAATTCCTCTCATCCCTGTCCGTACTTCCTTTTGCAATATCATTTTCCCACTTCTCCCATGCTGTCTTAATGTCCCTTGAAACTGGTCTTGGCTTGTTTCCATGAATAGGATGTTAGCAAATGTGATATAAGGGAAAGCTTGAAAAGAGCTTGCACATTGGGCCTTTAGCTGGTACTCCCTACCCTTGGGAACTTGGGAGGAGTTCAGGATGGTAGACACCTGAACTGACAGCACCAATGGAGAGTCTTTCCCGCCTCTAAACATGGCAGTAAGGCCATTCTAGTCCGTCCAGTCAACACTCAGAGATAGAAGCAATGATAAAACAGTTCTTGTTTTAAGCCCCTAAGTTTTCGAATGATTGTTAGGTATTGAAAACTAATTGATATAGTGCTCTGGTCTGAATAGCTGTATCCTCAAGACTCACATGTTGAAATCCTAATCCCCAAAGGTGATGGGTTTAGTACGAGCTTAAGTTTTGAGGGTGGAACTCTTACTAGTGGGATTAGTGCCCTCATAAAAGAGGCTCCAGAGAACTCCCTAGGCCCTTCCTCCATGTGAGCAGGAAATGAGAAGTCTGTAACCAGGAAGAGGGCCCTCATCCAGGCATGCTGGCCCCCACTATCAGATTTAACAGCCTCTAGAATGGTGAGTGATAATTTTCTGCTATTTATTAGCAGCCTGGTCTGTGGTATTTTGTTACAGCAGCCCAGACAGATTAAGACCAGAGCATACCTCTTTAAAAGCACTTGGTACTTACTATCATGTCCAGGTGGCTCGGTGGGTTGGAGCCTCACCTTGTACACAATAAGGTTACGGCTTTGATTCCTGATCAGGGCAACTACCTAGGTTGTGGGTTTGATCCCTGGTAGGGACACATATACATATGTGATCCCTCTTTCTCTCATATTGATGTTTCTCTCTGTCTCTGTTTCAGCCTCTCTTAAAGAATCAATAAAAACATATCCTCAGGTAAGGATTAAAAATAAAGAAACACTTGGTACTGTCATTTGGGGCAGGGGGTTGGGGAGAGGGATGTCAGTTTCTCCCCTTAGGCAAAATTCTTTGAGGGGAAAACAATAAAAGTTTTTTGCTTATTATAAAAAACACACCTTGTTTCCTCAAATTCTTGCTCTGCCTCTGTTGCTATCATAGCTACCAGATTCCTTGTGGCACCTTATGGGCCCCATACCTGAGGCCAAAGACTGCTGCTGGTCTGTCTCCTCATTCCCTCCGCTTCTAGTCTCCGAGAAATGTCATGCCAGTTTTGGCTTCCAGAGCACTTGTTGAAGGGGCCAGATAATGCAACACTGAAGTGCAAGAGAGTGAACTCCCTGTGGAGCAAACTTTCACAACAGAGGTGGAGACAGGAGGGAGGCAAACAGATACATTTCCTTTCTGCTTTCTCTGATGGGCTTGTGGAGCAGGGTTTCTCTGCATATCCTGTCTAAGTATGTCCCTCACCTGCCCGGCACCCAGCAGTGACTTTTTCACTGTTTGCCTTGGAATTGTGATCCACACAGCAATGTATCTTCTGGGATTGCTTCCAACTTTCCCCACCTACGCTTCCCATCCAGGGACTGTACCTCCCAAATAAAGCATTGGCACTCCAACTCAGGCTGTTTTTTTTTGTTGTTGTTTTTTGTTTGTTTGTTTGTTTGTTTGTTTTTTAGGGAACTCAGACAGAGATCTTCATTGTGAATTCTTAGCCTGTCAGCATTTTCAGGTGTTAAAGATGCCCCTTGCTAAGGATTCACTTGTTACAATTCCTGAAGGATTTAATCAGAAACACTGCAAAGTCTAATGCAAGGAACTAGACGCATAGGGGTCAATCAAATGGAGACTCTACCATGGGCAGGAAAGCCTCAGACTCTACCCTGATGGTCATCTTGGCCCAAACATATTACTTAATTATCTTTTAAATCATTTGATTGACACAGAGTTCAAAAATTCAAATAATTGAGAAGTTAAAACAGAAGTCTCCCCTGCATTTCACTCCCTCAAATTTCATTTCCCAAAGGAGAATTTTTTTTTTTTTTTTGGCATCATTACTGCTATGGTCTATTTATATACCTGTGTAGATTACTACAGCTTTTATTTTTAAATAGTTGTCATTATTATTTGCATGTTATTTCACTTCTTTCTTTTCTCACTTTACCATAAGTAAGATCATTCCAAAACATTTCATAGAGAGCTGTCCTAGAGTAAAAAAAAAAACAAAAAGCAAAAAACTCTTCACTTGTGGATATGGTTTTATTAATTTGAGAGAGAGGAGAGAGAGAGAGAGAGAAACTTTGATGTGAAAGAGAAATATCAATTGGTTGCTTCCCATGCATGCCCTAACTGAGAATTGAACCCACAACCTTTTGGTGGGCCAGACAATGCTCCAACTGAGCCACCTGGACAGGACTGCCCTGGACTTTGTAATGGCCATACAGTTTTCTTCTATATGGTAGTAGCAGAGTTTATCTAAAGTGTCCCCTAGTGATGAACATTTTAGTTGTTTCTTATTTTGATATTGCAAAACTGCTGGAATAAGTTATACATATATCCCCAAGCAACTTGAAAATTATTAGATGTGGAATTGCTAAGGCAAAGGGGTTTGTGCCTTTTATATTTTGTCTAGAATCCTGATGCACGAAATTTGTGCATAGGGGGTGTGTGTCCCTCAACCCAGCCTGCACCCTCTCCGTTCTGGTAGGTTTGGGCCTAAACAGGCAGTCAGACAGCCCTCTCACAATCCAGGACTGCTGATCCTAAGGGCTCGCCTGCCTGTTGTCCTGATTGCCCCTAACCACTTCTTCCTGCCAGCCTGATCACCCCCTAATCACTGTCCTGAAAGCCTGATTGATGCCTAACTGCTCCCCTGCCAGCCTGTTTGCCCCTAATTGCCCTCCCCTGCAGGCCTGCTTACCCCTAACTTCACTACCTTGCAGGCCTAGTCACCCCTAACTGCCCTCCTTGCAGGCCTGATCTCCCCTATTGTCCTTCCCTGCAGGCCTGGGTTCCCCCCAACTGCCCTCTTCTGCAAGCCTAGTCACCCCCAACTTCCCTCCTTTGCCTCCCCTGCAGGCTTGGTCCCTCCCAACTGCCTTCCCCTGCTGGCCTAATCACCCACAACTGTCCTCCCTTGCAGGCCTGGTCCCTTCCTACTACCCTCCCCTGCTGGCCCTCTTGTAGTGGCTATCTTGTGTTCACATGGGGTCAGTCATCTTTGACCACATGGGGGCAGCCCATTTTGTGTGTTGGCATGATGGTCAATTTGTATATTATTCTTTTATTAGATTGGAGGATTAGATATGATAGAGGCCTGGTGCATGGGTGGGGCCAGCTGGTTTCCCCTGAAGGGTGTCCTGGATCAGGGTGGGGGTTCCTTTGGGGCATTGGATAGCCTGGGTGGAGGGGCCTGTGGTGGTTTGCAGGCTGGCCACACCCCCTGAAAACCCAAGTGGGGCCCTAGTATTTGGAATTGATTTACCTTCTATAATTGAAACTTTGTAGCCTTCAGTGGAGGCCAAGGCAGGCCAGGGCAGGCAGAAAGCTTGGCTTCCTCCATTGCCGGGGAAACCCAAGCCTCCTGCCACAGCCACCTTGGTTGGGTTAATTTACATACTTGTTCCTGATTGGCTGGTGAGCATGGCTTGTGGGGGTGCAGTCAATTTGCATATTACTCTTTTATTAGATAGGGTATTCTGGAATTGCCAAATTAACATGCACATTCTTAATATTTGTTTAAGTTCTTGATTCAAAATGGCCACCAGTATCTTATCTCTCTGAGTGTGTTTTACAGCATCTAAGAGGTGGAAGTTTAACCAGTGTGTGGGGGAAAGGCGAGCTGACTCACCGAACTGAGAGGTGTGGGTAGGGGTTCGGAGGAAAGAAGGGAGCTGAGTGGAAGGAAAGAGACAATTGGAAGCGTGCCAGTTGCCTTCCCCTTTCATCATCGCGGGGAAGCAGATTCTAGGAGGCATCGTGAGCACTGCAGGGATCAAAAAGCAGAGAGAAGAACAAACTCTGCCTTAGGTAACGCCTGTGCCAGGCAGTGAAGGGACTAATTAGGAGAGTAAAGAGACAAAAGCTCGCTCTCACATATGGAGTCGCTCTTTGATTCCTTTAAATAGGTTAAAGATTCATTACAAATTATGATTTTTCTCTCTGGACATCCTCAGATAACAATGGATGTTTTTCCCTTCCCCTCCGAGTTGGACACATTCAGTTCAGTGGTTAATGTAGTGTCTCTTCCAAACCCTGGAACTTCTCTCCCCTTGGCATTGCCAAGGCAGCTCTTTCCCATCCTTTTGGTGGGTCTTTCTGTTAGAGGCACAGTTCCTAACATGTATGGGTGGGGGCCTCTGCCCCAAGCCCTAGTAGGAGGCCTGCAGAGGGTAACAGTTCCCTCTCACAGAGCAGCTGGTCCCCATGGAGCGGCGCATCCGTTCTCTGACATTTCCTAGTCTTCACCACCCTTGCTGACCTATTTCTCCCTTCCACTCACTTGACTCTTGGCTTTAAAGACCTCACTCTCAGTAGTTTCAGCAAGAGTTTCTTCAACGCAGAACAGATTTCTGGGCTTGCCATGAGGATGTAAAAATGTCAAGGCAGAGGCAGTAAGGATACCTTGTTGTGTATGTAAACTCCATAACTCTGCCAGAGTTGTCCTTTTGTTGTGCCTATATTGTATCTAGCCAAAGAAAAGAATAGAAATTACTTATTTTTTAATTGATGAAAGCAGAGCAATGTTATTTAGGACTTGGGTTCAGATTGAGCTGATCAAATGCCCCCTTTAAAAGATAAGATAGCAGCGCTAGCTGTTTTGGCTCAGTGGATAGAGCTTTGGCCTATGATTTGAAGGGTCCTAGGTTCCATTCCAGTAGAGGACACATATCTCGGTTGTGGGCTTGATGCCCAGTAGGGGGCATGCAAGAGGAAGCCAGTCAGTGATTCTCTCTCATCATTGATGTTTCTCTCTCTTCCTCTCTGAACTTTATTAAAAATATATTAAAATAAATAAATAAAAGACAGAAGCCCTGGCTGGTGTTGCTAAGTGGTCAATGATTTGATTCCCCAATCAAAGGCAAGTATCTGAGTTGCATGTTCAATCACCAGCTCTTCTCTCTCTCTCTCTCTCTCTCTCTCTCTCTCTCTCTCTCTCTTCTACTTTCTCTAAATATCAATGAAAAAAATCCTTGGGTGATTATTAACTAAAAATAATAGATAAGACAGCATTTTTACTTGTTAAAAAACTTACACATTTTGTCACAACATGTCCTTGGATATTTATCATGGCAAAGTTTTCCCCCACATTAGGCACAAGAATATAATCTAGGAAGCAGAAATCATGTGCTGGGGTAATTCTGGACCTTTTTTGAAGCACACACCCTGACATGTATATTACAGTCACTACCTACTTGAACTTCTGCCTAGAAAAAATGTATCTGTACATGTCCTGAGGGTATCAAGTTAGATGTGCCTACCACAATTTCGTGTTCTTTGTCTTCCAAAGGAAAGAAAAAATGATTTTATCATATTTTAATATAGTCTGTTTAGAATAGTCAGAATTATAACCAAGGATTTTACACACTAGAAATATTCATTTTACATGATTTGCCCTTTAAAACTGGTCATATTGAAGGAGGCTAAATGGCACAGGAAGTTTGGATCCATCTAAGACAAGGAACCACGAATATTTCATTTGTATAATCATTTTCTAAGTTAATGACACATTTTTTTATGCAGAAGAGATGTTTTTCAAATAAACTCTTGAATAGGATCCCAAAGTTTATAAAAGAGATGAAGCTGGAGCTATGTCTACCTGCATTTCCCTTTTATGCTTCTTGTCCTCCCACTTCTAAATCTAGGTGCCTCAGGATGCAGAACTGGACAGAGCTATGAGGGGTGGGTGTTTCTGCATCACCAATACCTGACATAGCATCTAGCACATCGGGAGTACCCATTAATGTTTGTGAAATAATACCGAACCCAATGCTGATGGAGACATGAATATAAGATGTTTTAGGTAGAAGTATTCTTATTTTTAAAAAAAGTGATCCAAATAAGATCTACATCTTTCAAGTGTATGTTTTCTGGCGATATTTAAAAAGGTTTGAGGTTTACTTTGGGAATGTCAAAGTAATATGCTTCTAAGCAAAGGTAGCTTTTAGGGTGACAGGGTACAATTAGGGTCACCTGATAAATAGGAAGGGGACAGGAAGGGACTTCAATATGTTTGCTCATCTATTAGCAGAGTTGTTTGACTCAAGTACTTGGCTGATATGTTCTCCAAAAGTTGGGCTCTCACACTAATGGTGCTGTCTTCCCATATAATAAGGTAGTGGTGTGTGTGTGTGTGTGTGTGTGTGTGTGTGTGTGAGAGAGAGAGAGAGAGAGAGAGAGAGAGAGAGAGAGAGAGAGAGACTGAGAGACTTTGATCAGAAGCTTATGGTAGAACTATGAACTTATAGATTAATGGCAAAAAGTAACCCAAAGACCCGGAGTTCATGGAGTGTTTTAAAAATAATTTGTTACCAACATTTTTAAAATTGGGATATTTCACAGATAAACTCATATTTCTGGTTACTTTTGAAAAAGTAGAAGATCTAGCAATCCAGTGAGCCTACCTTTGCCTTGACCATTGGTTCTCAAAGTGTGGCACCGGATCCTATAGCATCATCATTACCTGGGACCTTGAAGCTCTGGGGCTGGGACCAGCAGTCTGTGTTTTCACAGCCCTCCAGGTGATGCTGATGGATATTTGCATTTGAGGACTCTTCCTGTTGACTATAATCCCATAGAGCTCAATGGTGTTTGCCTCCCATCTAGGCTGTTCTACTTACTAATGAGATTATCTTTCCCGTATGGGCATTTGAGGATTTTTATTCTCTTTGTATATGGATACAATCCTCTAGTATGAAAACCTGATATTTTTAAACTTCTAATTATTAATCTGAGGCCCCAAATGCCTGAGGTCATGCAGAGATCTTTAGGAACTTGAGCACCATCCACAGGCATATCAGATCTGACTGTCCATCTTCTGTTAGCTGCTGCCCATGTGGCAGTATGAGAAAACTCAATTAGTACAAACAGATAAGGGCATAGTAAAATCTTGGGAGGAAGAGAGCCCTGGTCAGAGTCCCTAATGCATACAAGTAAAATGGTTAGATAAAGAAGCTTTATTTAATTACATTGTGGGTGGGAAGAGAGTCACACGGAATCTTCGTGTATCTAAGTGTGTGATTTTTAATGAACTTTTCAGAATGTCTGGATGGTTTCTGCCAGTTTGTCAGACAGCCATCAATTACTCAGTCTCAACCTAAATACAGACAAGCCACCATTTCATTATCAGTGAACATCTACTGAAGCGGACTATATGTGGGTCAGCATTCTAAGTAACTGCCAAACGTGAGTCCCACGTGGGAGGTACCCTCAAGTCAGCCTGCTGTTTACTCGCTAAACTGTTGTTCTTAATAGATGCAGATGTTCATGACTCTTAGATCTAAGGTTTGTTTGGTTTGGTGGTTTTTTTTTGTTTTTTTGTTTTTTGTGTGTGTGTGTGTGTGTTTTTCCTTCTTCTCTCTAGACCCTAGAGGTTAATTTTTTGCTTCCTGAAATAATTATGAAATAATATTAGTGCTCATCAAATACCCTTGTCTTCTATATTTCCCAGCCCTGGGGTATATAGGTGAGGTCATATGGGTAATTCTTACCAATGGAATGTTAATAGGAATGTTGTGTCATTGCTGGTCGGAGGTGGTTAAGTAAAGGTCCAGCTTCACTCTGTCATCTTTCCTGCTTGCATGTTTGAGATGTTGGAATTGGAAAGGAGAAGAAGCCTAGGTTCTCATTTTGCCATCTGAAAGAGTGCTGTGCAAGGTAACTCACTTCAGAAGCAGGCGTGAGCAAGCGTTAAACCTTTGTTGTGCTCAAGTTTACTATGGATAGCTTGTCCTGTCTTGGCTAGCACCAATTGTCCTGACTTTGGTAAACTGGCTGGGCTGAGGAACATGCTAGGACTTCAGTGGAAAGCAGTGTGAGAGAAGCAGCAGCTTGGAACTTACACATCTGCAGAGCTGGCCCTTGTATTCAGCCGCCCATTTGACAGTGTTCCTACCTCAGCACTGGCTGTTCCCTTTCCTTGGAGCCTTCTTCTCCCAGGCATCTTCTAACACACTCATCTCCTTCATTTTGACTCAAATATTTTCTCAGTGAATAAAATCCTGACTGACCTTTGAAAATTGCCATTTGTCCTTCAACCTCTGCATTCCTGCTTCCTTCTTATTCTGCTTGATGCTTGCTTTCCCCAGCGCATGTATTATTTAATATAGTTATTGTTTATTGTCTGCGTCCTCTTGCTAGAATATAATCAACTCCAAAGCAGTGATCCTTGATCATTTTATTCCACCGATATATCCTATATACATCCGTTGGCATATCTCTGGAACAGTGCCTGGTACAAAAAAGGCCTTCAATTAATGGTGTTGAATAAATGAAGGCAATTTCTAAAAATTGAGAGGCTTTATCATACTTAGATGTCAAAGCTGTGGAGGGGACAGTTGATGGAACATGTTTTCCAAGGGGACTGAACGCTGGCTCAGAAGAGAGTCGGTCATATTCAGGGGGTAAGGTGAAGGGAAATGCTGGGATAATGTTTTAGGTAAAGTTAATCTCAGCTGATTAGGGCACACAGCCACTGAGGTCCAGGTTGTAGGGCTACTTATGTTGTCTCCCTCTGACCCCGGGCTACAGTGTATCTCCCAAGACATGAAGCTAGTCACAAAGGATGAGCAAGTCAGCTTGTGTCCCTGTGCTTTTGTGGCCCTTCTCGGGAACAGCATGGCCAGCAGCCCCACCTCAGAAGAAAAGCATATTCTAGGGTTTTCTATTCTCACACTTTTCACTTAGCAGGGCTCTTCCTACAACTCCTCTTAAGCAGAGAAGAGGTTGAGAAGGAGGCTTGGCCAGGGAGTGTCCTGTCCGTGGCCTGTTCTTTCAGGCTAACGAGGCAGCCGAGTTAGAAACCAAGAGAGCTCTTTGCGCTGGATGTGTGCAAAGCAGGGTTCAGTTTCCTTCTGCAAGAGCCTTCCCACCATGCTCTCTGTTGATACAGGCAGGCATGGGGCAACCCTTAGGCACCACAAAGATAACCTAATAACAGCTTGGCCAGAGCGTCTCATCCTTCCCAGGCCCCACAAAGAGACTTGGATGGGGAAGCAACCGTTTACCACCAACACAGCAGTTACCGCCACCCCCCACTCAGGATCAGTGACAAGCTGCCTGCGAGGTTGGTTGATGGGCCTTTTATTTAGCATTCTGTTAATTTGCTAAGCACTGTTTTGGTCTATGTGACAGTAGAAAATAAAAATGCAGTAGGTGGTTTATAGGAGACAAGTTGCAAGAGAATGTTCAGCGCTCTGGGCTGCATACACAATACCTACCCTCTGAAGGGCTGGATTTTCCCTCGGGCTATGGGGAAGTGAGCTAAGCAAGGTTCCCCATCCTCTTTATGGCTCTCTTTGACCTGCGCCTCCCCTCCGTGCTGAGTGGTGGGCGTACAACTGTTGCAAGTAGGTGGCACAGCTGTTTGCTTTGACTGCCTCGGTACCTCGGGGATCCCAGCCACGCAGTTAACATTGCAGGATGAAAATGGCATTTATGCTTTAATAAACTCACCCTATTTCTTTGTTAGAGGGGAAAAAAAGGAGGGGGGTTCCCACCCACTGCATTGCTAGCTGCATGTCACTGCTCACAGCACACCACAGTGGCTAATGTTTTCCAAATTCTCCCTTGCATTGGAAATGGAAACCATTAGAATAATATTGGGATGGTATGAAGATTTCCCAAACACCTGCCTCCCACCTCTTATGCCTGGTTTTTGCAAAGCCTGTAGCATATTTTTTTTTTTGCAGTTTGGTGCATTTTCATTTACAAGCGCATGTATATTTTATAAGTGTGTGTGTACATACTTCTTGGTGATTTACTTGTAAATGCCCTACGTGGGGGAAGCCACACAAAGGTCGCAAAGCTGTAGATGGAATTAAATAGCATTTTCTAATAGGAATTAATAAGGTGGGCATCACAAACATATAGGCAAGGGGGTGAAATGCATTTTCAACCAGGAAGTTATTGAGTGTTTGTAATCAAGTTGCTGATCCTGTAGAGGAGGCGGTCTGCCCTCCTCTTCCCTGACACATAAATCTCTGCAGGCTCTCAAAGTTGTCACTGTGAAGGGCTAAATCTTTCAGGCTTTGCTCCTCCTTGTCCTGCAAAAACAACACAGTCCAACGTCCTTGCTAGCACACCTGCTTCTCCCTCCTCCTTGCCTGGTAGTATCTAGCAAAACATATTTCACAGGTTAACCTGGATAACACATTTTGCTGATTTGACTTGAAATCTCATAAGTATGATGGACTTCTTTGCCTGACTCAGAAATCGGCTGCCTTTCAACCCCCATCTAGAGCACCTCTAAATCAAAGGAAATAGCAACATCGACTTCTTGCTACTGTTGTCATTATATTATTTTTATTAACTAGCCTATTATTATTTTAATGTTGTGAAGCAATGACTAACTCAATCTAGGATAATGAAATCCATGGCATTAAGGAAGTTTGAAATTGAAAGAACCCTTCGATTTTACATCTCTAGACTATTTGGAATGACAACTGAAACTGTTAGCCTGTAGTCACCATAATGATTGCTATTTTCCATGTTTATTTAATTCTTTTGCCATTACAGTTTGGGATGTTTTAAAATAATGATCAATACATTTATGGAGTGGATGTTTATATATTTCTCTCAAAGTTTGTGTTTTGCTATATAAGCAGAAAACATTTTATTTATTCATCTATTATTTTAAGTAACTCTATTGAATACCTACCATGTTCTTGGTGTTATGTTAGGTGCTGAGGATAATAAAGTGAACAAGAATGATACCATGATGTCAAGGAACTTAACGTTTTTGTACAGGTATCATTTACTAGTCAGTCAATCAATTTTTATTGATGTCAGAGAGGAAGGGAAAGAGAAACATCAGTGATGAGAGAGAATCATTGATTGGCTGCCTCCTGCATGGCCCCTACTGGGGATAGAGTCTGAAACCCAGGGATATAACCTTACCGGAAATCGAACCTGTCACCCCCTGGCTCACAGATTGATACTCAACCACTGAGCTGCCAGCCATGCAAACATGATAATTTTATGTTGTTATGGGCTCTGATAAAAATAAGACAGTTATGTGATAGTGATTGAGGGGTCTACTCCCTTAGAATGGGTGGTTAGGGAACCCTTCTCTGAAGAGATGACATAAGGTTTGAGAAGCAAACCACAAGAAGAAACCAGAAGGTGAACAAAGATTTGGGAAAGGAATTTTCCAGTGAAGTACAGCAAAGGCCTAGGGATGAGCTTGGTAGGTTGCACAAGAGAGAGCCAGACTGATCTGGGGTGTGAGATGAAGTCAAAGTGGTCCAGATCACCTGGAAACTCTTACGTCAGTGCCTCAGTCTGTTGTGGTTGCTATGAGAAAATCCCAAAGAGTTGGTGGCTTATAAGCAACAGAAATTTATTTCTTACAGTTCTAGAGGCTAGAAGTCTAAGATCTAGGTGCTAGCAGAGTGGACATCTGGTAAGAGCCTGCTTTTTGGTTCCTAGATAGCTAGCTGTCTTTTTGCCCTGTCCTCACATGACAAAAGGGGTGATTGAGCTCTCTTGCGTCCCTTTTATAAGGACATTGGTCCTATTCATGAGGGTTCTACTCTCATGATCTAATCATCTCCCAAAGGCTCCACCTCCTAACGTCATCCCATTGGGCACTAGCATTCAACATGGGAGTTTTGTGGGGACACAAACATTCAGCCTATAGCAATCATGGAAGTAAGTTTGAGTTTTACTTACATGAAACAGGAAGCCATGGGTAAGGGGTTGGGTGGGGCTTAAACAGGGATAACATGTTATAGAGCCTCTGCTTCTGGCGAAATTGCAATGCTATGATTTATGTCTGTCTGCCTTGTGCATCCACAGGGGCTAAATATGGGCAGGGGTTCTTTCCTAAAGGATATCAAACATGTTATAAACAGAGGGAGGTGAATGGATGGCAGCCAGCCAACATCAAAGATGTTACATAGTTAGAATATTTTCTGAAGAGAAATTTTACAGATTTTTGTACATGGACAAAAATAGTCATAAAACCACCAGAACTCTATCTATCTATCTATCTATCTATCTATCTATCTATCTATCTATCATCTACTATCTGTAATTCATCCATCCATCTTTTCTCACATGTAAAGGACCAGAAAGAGGATGACACCAAAAAGTGTTTACTCTGTAGAATATTTGGAGAATGTGAGGAGAAGGCAATAGTTTTCCCCCAGCAGGGATATATTTAAACCCTACTTTTACAGGCTTCATCATAATAATGAGGATGGATGATGATGAAGATAATCTTCATTTATCCACTTAGTTTGGGTTTCATTTAAAGTGGATATGGAGACAAAGATTAGACTGCAGACGGTTTATTGGGAGGTGGTCCTAGGAACAGGAGAGGGAGGGGGGTAGTCTGGGAAGAAAGGAAAGGCAACAAATGGTGTGTTAATAAGTGCATTACCATTGCAGGTAACTGGAGAACTTCTGTGTAATATTTCAAAATTGTGTCACCAAGAGGCAAGGTGGCTGAGCCTTTTATCCACCCACTTCCACCCCTCATTGTTTTAATTCCCTGGAGTCTTACCTCCCTGGTTCTGCCCAACATTCCTGGGGCTAGAGAAGAGAGAGGCAGGAGAGGTGGTAGAAAGATGAAGGAAGCTGTTGGCATATATGGGAACTGTCAGTGATGTCAGGGGTGGGCATGGGATATGGACAAGACACCAATGTGGAAATTTAAGGATACTTCAAGTGTAGATGATGCTGGAGATATGCTGCCAGATGTTCTTGTTTCATGCCCCCTGAAACAATTCTACTCATTTAGGGTACCCTCTCCTCCATGGTGCTCCATAGTGTGGCTTCTAAAACCAATTGCAGAAGTTTTTATAGTAGCTGTGCCCACAGTTGCTGAGGTTCTGCATCTGAAGGTCACTGAACCTTGGTGGTCCCTCTACAATACCTGCTTTTCTATTCTTCTCCTATGTCTAAAGATGGTGCTCACTATTCAGGTTGCAATTTCCCATACAGAGTTGGCTTTCTAGGACATCAGGGGATTCCTGAGAATGGGAGAGTGCAGTGGATGCCTTGGGCACTGCGAATTTCCCTTTGGGACATAGGTACTTATTCCTTTGTTGTGGGGGATGTGGCTGCTAGTCACACACAGTGAAGGCCTTGCTCAGGAATTCAGCACAGAGAGCTCCCTCATGTCAGGTGACTCACCTTCTCAGGGACCGCTACATTTGATGACTGGTGTATACAAGGGCACAAAGGCTATGTCCCATTAGGGAAAACTCCAAGGATCTGTCCTTGCCCCAGAACTCCTTATGAGCTAGGCTAAGGACTGCTGTAATTGGACCAAAGTATGACTACTCCCTTTTCTCAATTCTGTTTCTTTCACACCTCATAGATGTTGATCCCCAAAACAAAACCTGATAAACCTCCTGCAAACAAATCTCTGTATCAGAGTCTGTTTCCTGAGGAGTCTGGCTTTAGGGTCCAATGAAGGGGTAACTGTTTATGCCTTCTTATTTGGTCCTCAACTCTTTCTCCAGTAACAGCTGACAGAGTCCTATTGGATATTCCTGGAAACTTGTGAGCCTTGGCTGTTTGGAGAGGTCCAATAGTGACCACTTTTTTGCAGAGCCTTTGAAATCATCCCTGTCATGGAAAAGAGCCTTGTGTTGCCCAAGGAGTCATAGTAAACAGATGGCACCCCATGGCTCCTGGAGCCAGCCAAGTTTAGAATTGTCTGTCAAGTGCTGAAATGTTTCCTTGAGATTTTTATGACTGTAGAATGTTTGAAGAGGCCAATATATATTAAGAAATATAGACAAGAAAGGACAGCCTACAAAAGGGGAGAGGAAATAAGAAACCTTTAAGACTTAGATTTAATATTCTTGGCAACAGAAATGAATAATTTAAAGCTTATTTGTTTGTTTGTTCACCTTTTGGTGCCTAGTGTTCTATGATATAATTTGCTTCACAATTTTAGGGTTCTATTTTAAATACCAATAACTACTTATACTTTCTGTATATAGTGCATTTCATCCAGAGACTCCCTAAGTGTAGCTATCTATAGAGGTACACTCTCATATTCACGCTGATCTGCACTGTGTAGCTAATATACACACAGGAAGAGATATGAAGTCACCTTACCTTAAAAATGCCATTGCTATTGAAATAATTTGTTGGATATGGTAAATACAGTCCAAGAATTTCCATAAGCTTTCAGAGTCTGTCTTTCCAAATGATGGAGTCAACCACACCATGAGTTTTTGTTTTGCTCTTGCTTCCTACCAAACTCAACTCTGCATTAGTAGACATAAAAAAGCAAGCAGCAGGGATTATACTCTATGCTAAATATTTAAATTTTATATCTATAGAGCATTGATGACTGGTTTAACTATCAAATTATAATGCTAAGTAAACTTATGGAAAAATGATTTCCTAAAAGCTCTGAAAAAATACAGTGCTGTAGGTTGATAATAGTGTAATAAGGTCAAAAGGGCATCTGTGCTGGTGGATTTACCAAATTTTAGACTAATGTGAATTGACACAAACTATACAGGAAAACGTTTTATTATATTGAACTTCAAGACACCAAGATCAGGAGCTAGGGTTTATAAAATATAAGCTCAATCTAAATTATTTTCTTTTATGAAGTCTTGCAATTTTGTGATCATTTCTAAATCTAACAGATTCTTTTTATCCCAAATACTTAATTTGGTAAAAAGCATTAGAAATCAAGAATTTTATATCATATTAATAAAGGCTCATTTACAATATAGCATATAATATTGAAATATTGGAACAACCTGAGTGTCCATCTAAAAGGGAATTTTATATAAATTATGGTATGTGTGTTTATGCAATGTATTCTTGAATAAATGATGATGCAAATATATATATCTATCAACCCTGGAAACATGGGCATGTTATATTATTGGCTAATAAAAACAGATGATAAAATAGTATAAATAATATAATTCATTTATATATAATTGTATGTAGATAGATAGATAAAAGCAAGTACGTACATATTATATATACTTAAGCTGATTTGGTTAGGAGTTCACCAAATATTCATTGTGATTATCTCTACCTAAAGAGTAGAATTTTAAGTGACATTTATTCTTTGCATCTTTTTTTACAGTAACTATACATTATTTTTACAAAAAATTAAAACTGTATAGCATCTGAAGATAGTAGGCTGATCATTACTCCTTTCTCCTTAAATCACTTTTATTTTTTCATTAGCTTCCAGGACAGTATACTATCATGGTGCTCCACTAACCACATAGCCATTTCTCTATATTCTTTCACATTCCCATTTTCTCAACGCTGGGGAGATTTGCTGCTCAATCTTTGGTTCCTCTCTCTATTTATTATCTTGGTGACCATCCCATCTTGAGGTTTTATATGCTGTTTATCCTAGACATTATCTATCTTGGCATCCATATGAATACCTTTATGTTCTCCTCTATGTTTTAGGTATTTGAAAGCTGACAACTCCAGTATTTTCTAAACTCTTGTAGGTTGAATTAGGAATGCAGTTTAGGTTCTGCAATGACAAGTACTTCAATAAGAAGTAGAAGATGGCAAGGATGCTGAAGCCATTTTTTCTCTGACATGCATGAGTGTTTCAGAGACTGGGCTCCACATTTAATTTCTCTCATCCAGTTTCATGTGTGTGAGGTATGTAATAGTGTTAGCAGTTTCTTGACTTCTGGATCACAGTTATGATGAAAGGACCTCAGAATTAAAAAACAACAGTGGTGGTCCCTGAATTCTGTTCTTTCTGCTCTTCTAACAAAGCTGCAAGTTTCTGCCTTAAATAACTGCAGTGGTTTTTCTGTCATGCCCTGAATCCTGATGATAGGTCAATGATTCTAAAATTTTGTCTTCAGTCCAGATCTCTTTTTTGAACTTTTGGACTCATACATCCAAACTCCAGCTTGACATCCCATTTGAGGGTCTAATAGTTATCTCAACCTAAAATCCAACAGTCGACTTTGAGCTTCCCACCAACACCTGCTTCTTCCACAACTTTCCTTATATCAGTTGATGGCGACTTACACTTCCAGTTGCTTGCACCAAACTTTTTGGAATATTTCTTTAATTTCCATTTTTCACATCTCATGTCAATAAATTCTATTGTCCCTGTCTTCTGAATCTCTGTTTTCCCCGAAAGCATGTAAGTTCCATAAAAGTATGGACTTTTGTCTGTTTTGTTCCTGGCATGTGGGGCTTAATAATTATTTCTAGACTGATAGAATAGTGAACTATATATTAATATTCTTTTATTGTCTTATAAATGGAAATCTACATGCTGAGTTGCTTGTTTGAGATAGTTTTACCAATCAAATGTATATGTTTTTATAACATCACTTTAATACTAGTAATTCAGCTTTTATAACTGTGCTTGAAGCCACTTTTTTGTACAAATTCTTGACCTGAAGTTAGTAATTAATATAAGGATTGACTTGGATAATATTTCCTTCACAACTTAATGGTGCTGACTTTGGCAAAAAAAATGCATATATATATAGTATGTGTGTGTGCATGCGTGCTCATGCAAAGATGATGTGTGTGGTTTAACAATATGGGCCCAACTTGATTGAGCCCAATACAGAAGGAAACTGTTGGGACATTAACCACCCACCCCAACCAGTATTTATAATAGAAATAAGCCTTCACCATAAAGCCTCTCCAACAGGCCTTGTAACTATAATGGCACTAGCAGGTGCCACCACAATAAAGAAGCCAGCCTCCCCATGAACAAATATTAAATTAAAAAAATCAATCAATCTGCAGCCTCAGTTCTGGTCCCAATAACAGCAAACTCCGGGTTTGTCAGCACGTTGTTAGCAGGTTAAAGACCTTGAGATTATTGTCTTTTTACGTGAACCAGGCAGTTGGCTCTTGTCATCCCACAGTTGCCACTTTGGCATTGGCATGCCAGTGCTGATGGGACTCATGGCCTGAGGGCGAGTCCTTTGGCCCTAGAAGCTGGCAGGGAGCAGCAAGATTTGCAGGGTGCGCTGGCTGGTGACTCTCCTCTAGGAGAGCCAGGAAAGCTGGTGATTTTTCAGGGTGTGATGTCATCCAGACGTGGTGGGGAGATGTGCTGGGGGGTGGCAGTCCTATGTGATGGTCCCACCTCGTGTGATTCAGTTAGCACATGCTCCCCCCTCCCCCTGCTTTGTCTCTGTCTCCTCTTTATGATCCATCCTTGCCTGCCCAGGACACCTAAGCTGTTCTCTTCTCATTCTCTTTCTGCTCCCCTTCTCATTCCTGTCCCTATTCAAAGATCCAACATGCTTTCTTACACATCCCCACACTGAAGCCATAATGGCTAGCCAGGCTTATTCTCGGGCTTTGGACCACAATGCCAGGCAATCTGGTTCTGTGGTGACTGTCCCTGAGGAATAGATCGGGAGCCTGCTGTGGAATTTCAGCCATCACGTGCGGCAGGAATGCTCTGTTTCAGACTGCCTTGATTCCACACAGCTCCGTGGCGGGTCACTGATGTTTATTCTCTGGGTCCCGGAGTTCTTACTGAAAAGTCTGTCTATGATTTCAACCCCCAATGTCACTGGAGTGAGTGCTGGGCCTTAAAATTCTGCTTTGAGAGGATTTAGGTGCTCTGAGAATTAGCCAGGGCAGTGCTTCTCACACTTTCAAATGCATTGGGATCACTGGGATGTTTTATTTTACATATATGTTTATTTTTTTACTTCAGAGAGAAAGGGACAGGGGGAGAGAGAAAATCAGTGATGAGAAAGAATCATTGCAAGGCTGCCTCCTGCATGCCCTCCAGTGGGGATTGAGCCTGCAACCTGGGTATATGCCCGACAGGAAATCAAACCAGGACTTCCTGGTTCACAGGTCAAGGCTCAACCACTGAGCCACACCAGCCAGGCTCACTGGGATTTTTTAAAGTGCCAGTTCAGAGTCAGTAGGTCTAACAAGCTCCTGTGTGCTGTGTTGTTGTTGTTTGGGGTCAGGATGGTAGAGGGCTGTGGGAGATCTGAAATATTACTTACTATTTCGGTGTTTTAGTTCCAAAATCATGCAATTCTTCTAGCCTCAGTATTTTCACTCATCAAATGGAAACGGCAAGTGGTGCATGCAGTGTGGTTGTCTGCTACACATGTGTGTGTGTTGGAAATCAAATGAGGTGATGTAAACAAAATGAGGTAACATTGAAAACTGTGTACAAACCTATGGTGAATTTTATTCAGGTATAGATGACTCCAGATCATCTGTAATAATAAAAGCATGATATGCTAATTAGACCAGATGCCCTTCTGGATGAAGCTGGGCTGTGAGGAAAACTGGGTCTCGGGGTGCCTGCCAGTGGCCAGAGGGAATGAGGTGCTGGTCTGTGGATCACACTTAGAGCAGCAAGAACTAGAGTGAGGGGACTTGGGGGAATCTCCAGAAATGTGCCATGTTTTTCTTCTGGAGATCTGTGGAAACCGCCTTTGATTCGGAATGACCCATGTGACTCTTCTATCCTAGAATTTTCCTAGAATTTGTCTTCTCCAACAAAATCACTAAAAATCTGGCTAACTAGCCAATGAGAAAACATGTGAATAGATATGATGTTTCTTTTTGTTAAGATTGCTCTTAAAATAGTGCTAATGGGCTACCCCTGTGACCATGTTTAAGTCACAAATTAAAGAAAACAAACAAGCAAAAACCAAGAAAATGAAACAGCCGCCCATAAAAAGACATTAAGACCAGTTTGTTTCCTGCATCAGCTCCACACGCCATTTGCAGCACCATTCCTTGGATCAGGGAGGGGATTTATGCATAATTTATGGATAATTCACATTGGGAGGAAAGTAGTGTATATCAAATAAAACACAAGAGCTATATCTATTAAATTTTTTTTATCTGTCACTGAATGAAAGGCTCCTTTCCCCATTTCATATATTTTTATTTTCATGCTGAAAAGGAAGAAAAATTTAAGACATGCTTTCCTCTTCTTGACACCAATCAATCTTCTCTCTTCTGATCTTTGCCCTGGGCAAAAATCACCATAAAAAGATAACAGGTCTGAGGTGCTGAGATAGTTCACCCGATTTAAGCCGCAGCTCTGCTAAAATACCTGTTAGACATATGTAGCTGGTATTTTTAAAACACATTTTTCAATTTGACATGAATTTCCTGGACAATTTCCTGGCATGCATTTTGTTACTCCACCAGAAGTGTTTAGAATTGGATAATGCAATAATTTACGAGGGGAAACAATGAGTAGTGAGACATTCTAACATAAAACTGAGCATCGGGAGTCCAGTCCATACATGCAAAAGTGTGTGTGTTGTTGTTATTGTTGTTGTTTGGGGTCAGGATGGTAGAGGGCTGTGTGAGACATGAAATATTACTCACTATGTTGGTGTTTTGGTTCCAAAATCATGCAATTCCTCTGAGCCTCAGTATTTTCATTCATCAAATGGGAATGGTAAGTGGTGCAGTGTGGTTGTCTGCTACACATGTGTGTTTTGGAAATCAAATGAGGTGATGTAAACAAAATGAGGTAACATTGAAAACCGTGTGCAAACCTATGGTGAATTTTATTCAGGTAGGGCTCAAAATTTGGCATCAGGGCATCCCCAAATACTCCCACCTGTGGCCTTACACTCCAGGTCATCTACAATAATAAAAGCATAATATGCTGATTAGACCAGATGTTCTTCTGATTGAAGCTGGGGCTCCGAGGGAAGCTGGGTCCTGGGGTGCCTGCCAGTGGCTGGAAGGAAGGAGGTACCGGCAGCCAGGGGAAGGAAGGCCTACTCTTGCACGAATTTCGTGCATTGAGGCCCCTAGTAGTTAAATAAGATGAGTCAGGGCCTCATTCTACTGTTAGCCCATGAACTCACCCCCCTCACAATCTTCAGACCAATGTCAACTGAGAGTCTCAGTGGACTTGCCTTTCTTCTGGTCACCAACTTCTCCAATGCCTTTTACTTACAGGGATTCTGGATTTCCTTCACATCTTGCTTTGTAGTTGATTATTAAGCCTGTCGCACACTGTCCCTTTTGCTTTGATTTTCCACTAGGTGTGTGTTTTGCTGCAAAACGTGCTATAGTGGTTGCTGTAGTTTTGCTAGTCTTCAAAAGGCTTCCTTGCACCCCACCAGTGGGGCTCAGTGGTTGAGCGTCGACCTATGAACTAGGAGGTCTCGGTTCATTTCCCAGTCAGGGCCCATGCCCAGGTTGCGGGCTTAATCCCCAGTATGGGACATGCAGGAGGCAGCTGATCAATGAGTCTCTCTCATCATTGATATTTCTATTTTTCTCTCTCCCTCTTCCTTCCTCTCTGAAATCAATAAAAATATATTTTGGGGGAAAAAAGGGCTTCTGTGCAGCTAGTTGTCTCAGTAAAGCACACAGGTTAAATTAAAAGGCATTCCTATTCTTAAAATTCCCTTGGCATTTTTGCCACTCAAATTTTATCACAGGCACCTTTCTTAAAAAAAAAAAAATTTTTTTTTCAGATCTCCAGTGACATTATTGGCTATAACTCCTTATCCTTCTCTATTCCTGCACTCATTCATGTTTGTCAACCTATCTTTTCTCTTCTCTTTCTCTGCTTTGCTCCTCCCATTTTGCTTAGGTTAGTAAGGAATTCTGCTCCCTCAACTCATAAAAGCACTTCAGAGAGTATCATGCTCTGTGAAAGCATGTCTTCTCCAGCCACCTGCCTTTTAGCATGGTGTTGACTTGTTATGAGCTGAATTGTCTTCCCCAAACTTCTATGTTGAAGTCCTAATCCCCAGTATCTCAGAATGGGACTGTTTAGAGACAGGCTCTTTAAAGAGGTAGTTAAATGAGGTCTTTTGGGTGGGCCTTTATTCCTATAATACCCTTATAAAAAGAGGTTAGCCACAGACATGCAGAGAGAAGGCCCTGTGAAGACACAGGAAGAAGACAGCCAGCTGTCAACCAGTCGGGAGAGAGGCCTCAGGAGGAACCAGTTCTGGCAACACCCTGATGTTGAACTTCTGGCCCCAGAATCACCAGAATATAAATCTCTGCTGTTTAAGCCAACCAGTCTGTCATACTTTGTGATATCCCTAGCAAACTATTACATTCATGACCAATAGAAATACATAGTGAGCCATGTAATATTTAAAAATTTCCAGTAGCCACATTAAAAAAATAAAAAGAAATAAGTGAAATCAGTGTTGTTATATTGTAGTTAACTCAATACATGCAAAGTATTATCAATATGTAATCAGTGTAAAACTGATGGGATATTTTCTGTTCATTTGTTCATTGTCTTAAAAAATGCTGTGTATTTTACACATAAGACACCTCTCATTTTGGTCTGGTCACATTTCAGAAAGGCCAGTGGCTATTATTTTGAACAGCATAGCTTTCTTGGCACCAAGCACCATTCCGTATTTTGAAATTACCTCTCCTTTAACCTGAGGCAGTTGAAATCTCAGGCAGAGGTGGAACATAGTATAAAACTTCACCTTCTCCTTATTGTCAGTTATACCCACTTGCCCTCCAGAAGTCTCAGAAGCCAGGGTCAGCAGTTTTAAACATTTCCCCCCTTTTTATCCCAAAGGGATTATCAGGAGGGAAATATACGTAGCAATGTCCTGTACCAGTAGGTTTCTTCAACCCTAATGCAGACTTTCCCAGCAAAGTTTGGCAATCAGCATTTTCCTCTAACTAACCACACAGCTGATTTGGGGTGACCTTTTTCTCTGATTCTTTCATTGTTCAAGGCCCATTTCCTGGTCCCATTTCTAAGAAGGTCCTGACCACTCCAGGCTTATCTTCTCTGAATCTCTCTAACATGTATAGTCTGAACCACATTCCCTTGCTTGTAAGTATTTTGCATTTTGTATCTCTTGCTGTTGTTTCACTTGCATTTGTCTTGTTTTCACAACTAGGTTACAGGACACACGATGTTACAGGATGCATGACGGCTTAAAGGGAAGCAACATAGTTCTGGGCTATGTCCTGTTTTTGCGACTTACAGGCTGTGTGACCTTAGATGATGTACTTAGCCTCTCTGTGCTTCCATTACAAAGGGTTCAAACTATCTACTTCACAGGATCTTCATGAAGATTAAATGTGAGCATGTATCTCCAAAGCCTAGCTCTTAGCAGGGTTTCCATAAACAGTAGCTGATATTCTCTACTTATTATTTCTGATTGACTGACCACCTATTAAGGGCTAAGCACACCGGGCTCAGTCCTGGGGATAAAGCTGTGAGCGAGGAAAGCTTACTATTTTATTAACTCCTTGGAGGCAGGGCCATGCTGCGTATTTCTGTTTCACTTCGTGATTGCAGAGTGCACAACAGAGGTTCAGGAAGTATTGTTGTTCATGTAACAATTGGGCCAAAACATAGATGGAAAATATCAAAGTCCACTGTGAGTTTGATATGGATTTGCTACCTGGCGGCCAAGGTGAAATGGGTTTTTAATAATCCTTTGGGTTCTTCCTCAAAAAGCATTCTTCAGAGGTTCCTTAGTTTGACTGATTGTCAGCATGCTATATTTTAAGTGGTGTTTCGACAGCTCACAATCAGTTTGACTTTCCTGTAAGTTTCACTGGAATATCTTGCTAGATTGTTTTAGTGTTTAGTCTGTATTGCCAATGGGCACTCAAAACATTGAAAATTACATGGAAGGACGATGGCACACAGGAAATTTTAGAACAGGAAATCTCAGTAAGTCTAGTTGAGTCTGCAGTTGTGCCACCCCATAATTATGTTCCTTTGTAATGCTTATCTCTTTAAAATATATAGTATTTGTATAAATAACACATATGCATATGTACAGTACACATATATT
Source organism: Lasiurus cinereus (assembly GCA_011751065.1). Classification (NCBI taxonomy): domain Eukaryota; kingdom Metazoa; phylum Chordata; class Mammalia; order Chiroptera; family Vespertilionidae; genus Lasiurus; species Lasiurus cinereus. The sequence continues at coordinate 19,250,265 of JAAGEH010000125.1, forward strand.
AGCAATCTGAACCTGCCTAGTAGTTTCACTGTAAATTTACCCCTGTCTTTGTAAATAAATCTCACTAAAACTAACATAATACCATGTTCTTTCTGGGATTAAGTCTATACCCCTTTCTTTTTTTCTTTCTCTTTGGCATTTAGTCCTTGCAAATCTCCCTCTGTTTGGCTACCTTGGAATTGAGGACATTCTTAGTAAATTCCCTTTACCTTTTTTTTTTTTTTACACAGAGAAAAGTAGAGCAACTATGATTCCAACCTTTGTAAATAATTAAGATCCTTGAGTCTTTGTATCATTCCGGTTGCCCTCTGTTGTACCTTCTTGATTTCAATAATATTCTTTTCATATTAATGCGATCTGTCTTGTCGGACTGCCCTCACTGCATTCCAAATGGAGGCTCTCCTCCAGCCCCCACCATTCTAGCACAGTAATTATTGTTGACCTGCATTCTGGGCTGTGCAACCAGGATTCCATTTCCTATTCTTCCACTGCTGGAATTTTCCCCTTCTGCTCTTTCTTTTGCGCTGTCTTTATTATCCACTAACCCAGGAAGCCCCAAACTTCAGGGCAATCTTTACTACCTTTCGCTCTATCCTTGGTCACAAATAGCTACCTGCAAAAGGCAACTGCTTATGCTAAGAAACCAGGCCTGCTGAAGATATAAATAGACTCAAGAGGTGTTTGGAGACACTCAGATATGAGAGAGCCCTAATGAACTCAGGAGGTAAATGGCTCAAGTTTTCTGGGTGAAGAGAAGCAATAGCCATGCTCAAAGAAGGCTACTGCCATGTTGGTGTCTTTGCCAGAAATGAACACTGCCCTCAGTGGACCTATTCTGTGAGCTGCTTGATATTTCCGGTGCCCCTTTCTGATGCTCCTTGGGTCTTTGTGTTCTTCCTATAGCTCTACTACACCCAGTTTCTGGTTTACTTTTTGATTATCAGAACAGTCTTCTTTCTTGACTCCAAGTTATTCTGCACATGGTTGGCCAAATAATTTCTCATGCCTGACACTTGGGATCATGGTATTCAGTGACTCAGTCCTCCAGTGGCTCTTCATGGCTCTCATCTAATCAATCTTCTTGATTGATTGAAGGCCTCCAGCAATTGTAACTGGATTTGCCTGTTTGAAGTGATCCTCTGCCATTTATTTGCCTTTGTCACCCACCTACCCATGCTAGGTTTGATCTTCCTTGACATATTTGTCCCTTTCTCTCCCTTCCCAGTCATTTCAAGTTTATGTTTCAACATCTTCCAAATTTTGTTTCTCCATTTCTTTACATTACTAAAGTTCAATCACTCCCCAACATCTTGCTTAAATAATTTCACCCAATCACAAACTATTATACCAATCCTATGCTTCTCTTGAATATATTCATGTCATGATTGAAAAATGTAAATACTTGTTTAAAACCATGCCTCCATTTTGGAAATAGGTGTATTCATTTTAGATGTGCATATTTTTTCCAAAAGTGCCAGAGGAACTGGGTATTTGGGGCAGTTTATCCACTGTAGTCAGCTAATCTGCCAGTTCGATCTCAGAAATCAAATAAATTCCAATAACTTGGTTAGCACATTGTTTATTAAAAAAACAAATCTGAAACTATTTGAAATATATAGATAGGAACAACTTTTTGTGCAATGATTCTTAAGAGACTGTGTGTGTGTGTGTGTGTGTGTGTGTGTGTGTACTGAGAAAAAGTAGGGGTATCAAAATGAGGTAGGCAAGATTTTTAAGAACGCCCATATTTGAGACCCCTTTATACCATTCTAGTTATCTTCTGATGAACCTTCCTGCTTGCAATAATTTCCTTGTCTCTCTGATGAAGGCCATTTTATGGGGTTGCTTTCATGGCATCCCGCATGGAGCTGTCCCTCCAGCAGCCTCCATTGTAATGTGATCACACTTGTTGGTTTGCATTTCATAGCTGCCAGTCATGACTCAAAGGGTGAAAACTGAAACAACATTTCAATGCCATTTGTACGTCTTTTCTTTCCTCATTCCTTACTTTTTTGGGGGGAAAAGTAGAATATTCTCAACTCTGGTGATTCGGTGGTGAGAAAAGCTGTCCTCCCCTGCTAGGGGTAACAAAAATGCTTCCAGCCTTTCTGAAGGGCATTTAGCCATGGCATGTTCAGAGCTTGCATTTCTGCTTCAGAAGCCTATGATCAGGCAATCAGAAATAATGTAAAAAATTTATATACAATGATGTTAGATTATTGGATTATGGTTATATTGTTTACAGGATTTGGTATAATCTTTCTCTGTTACTCTTAGGCACTATTTTGGAGAATGTCCAGAAAGTGGAAGTTTCCTTAATGGCATGCCAGCAGAGACAGGATCTTACGACTTCTTAGAAATTAGAAAAGTAATGTCTAAACATCTCAAACGGTTTCTTTCTCCTAAAATGGGAAATTCCCATTTGATTTGGGGGATTAGTCAGTTGTTGACTGGACTAACAGTATGTTGTTGGCCTCTATACCAATCCTGGATTTCATATTTATGAACAGATAATCATCTTTTCTTTTTCTTTTTGGGACCACTGTTGCATCCAGTTTCTGTAGTGAGCAGATAAAAATAATTCCTAATTGTGTAAGAAACTTACATGATAGGTACAAGACGGCGAAGTTTGGAACATTCAACTTAAAATTACAAAAAAGTAATTATTTTACTTTTTTGAAGTAAAATAATTACTTCAAATTATTTATTTTTTTACTTAGCTCTGTGCTATGGTTTTGTGTGAGGTGTTATAGATAAGCAGGTACAGCAACAATAATATTAGTATAGAAATTTATAGTTTGCAAAGATCTGATTTTATTGGCTGTGAAAGAAACTTGGGTAAGAGTTTAGTACAAAGAAAACTTGCAAAGTTTCTTGGAGTTCTAGCTTTGGCACTAGCTAGCCAAGAAAGAAAAACCACTGATACAAGGATTAGTATTTAGTAATTAACAGATTACCACTTGGACAATCTCATTAGGAAATTATGAGTAAGAAGTCATACTTTATGTCCAGGAACATCTTCTAATGGTGCCCCTCTACACTGCTTTTTTAAAAATACACTATGTATAGTTACTTTAGGAGGTCACCAGCAAGTAAAATTCATGACTTGATTAGATCTAAAATTATTATGAACAGCTGAAATTCAAATGAAAAACCCTTCAAATGACTTTCTGTCTCCCTCAGGATAAAGCAATATGTTACACGCCCTGTTTAGTCTTTGCTCCGATCTCTACCATATAGCCATGCTACAGGCTTTTAATTCTTCATGCCTTCTCTTGACTCTGGGCCTTCACGTGTGTGTTTCCCCTCTCCCTGAACATTTTTTCTCTACCCTCCCTCCCCTTCACCTGACTCAAGTCTTAGTTTGAATTTCTCTATTTCAGAGGAGACTTCTCTGACTCCCATGATTATTGGGCAGACTCAGTAATGCTTTACAAACATTCCAGTTGCTCCCCTATATTTTCTAATCCTCTTACACATAAGCAGAATCATGTGATATTTTTCCAGCCAATGAATGGAGAGCAGAAGAGGCACATGATCATTTTATGAGCAGTGAAAGCTTGCATCTGATTCTCCTCCTTTTTCCTCTGGGTGATAAGAAACAACCAGGTGGTAGAATGTCCGTCAGCCTGAGTACAGAGCCTTATGTTGAATAGGGAGCACAGATAAGAAAAAATCTTTGTTGTGTTGAATTTGATTACTTTGTTACTATAGCATATCCTAACTTCACATGACTAATACAGATCTCCCTCCATATTATGTGCTCCTTTGCAACTTTTATTTCCTCCTTATAACTCTTATCAGATGGCTGACAACTCTTTAATACAGGTCTATCCCTTTAGACTATCAGATCCATATGGGCAAGAATGATATCTCTTTCATTTATCATTAAGTCCCTAGTACTTAGTTCAATAACTGATACATGTTGTTTGACTATTATATATCCCAGAGGCCCAGTGCACAAAATATATGTACAGATAAGATCCCTAGCAGCTGCTGGCTGCTGGCCAGGGCTCCTTCCTTCTCCCAACCACCTGCTGCTGCTGGCCCCACCCCCTGGTCAAATTCCTGGTTGAGGGGACAATTTGTATATTAGACTTTTATTATATAGGACACACACACACACACACACACACACACACACACACGATGAATGAATGAAAGAGGTGAGAGCAAATATATCTTCTTATACTTTGTCATTGTGCATAGAGCACTCTATTTATAGTATGCTAGAGACCTGATGCACAAATCCATGCACCAGTGGGGTCCCTTGGCCTGGCCTGCGGGATTGGGCCAAAACTGGCTCTCTGACATCCCCTGAGGTGTCCTGAATTGTGAGAGGGTGCAGGCCAGGCCAAGGACCCCACCAGTGCACAATTAGGGCCAGGGAGAGAGGCGGTAGGTTGGCCAGCTAGGGAGGAACCGAGGAAGGGGTCCAGAGCATGTCCAGCCTATTTCACTCGGTCCCAATAGGCTGGAACCACCAGTAAGCAAACCTACTGGTTGGTGGTCAGTGCACATCAGGTCAACTGTCTGCCCCCAGTGGCCAGTGCACATCATAGCGAGTGGTTGAGTGGCTTTAGCATATCATTAGCATATTATGCTTTGCTTGGTTGAACAGCTGACCAGTCAACCAGACACTTAGCATATTAGGCTTTTATTATATAGAATAGGCAAATATTGTCAGACTCCACTATTACAGAGAATATAAGCTTGAAACATTACTTATAAGGATAAATTCCAAGAGCTGAAGCTAGAAGGAATTCAGGTTGTCTCTAACTGATATCTAAAGAACATCTACATTGAAATAACCTAGGGGTATTTTTTAAAAATTAGTTCCATGAATGGGCTTGGCTAAAGTAGACTTCCATTCTGGAATGCCATTACCATAGAGGAAAAGTGAGGCCTAAAAAATCAAATATGAGCCTTTAATGGCTCATGGTATCTCCACATAACATTCACACTCACCTAAGCCAGAGTGAACCCCAAATTCTGCTGATGGGGCCTTAATACAGTGGTACCTCGAGATACGAGTGCCCTAACATACGAGATTTTTGAGATATGAGCCATTGAGTGAGTGATTTTTGCTTTGAAATATGAGCAACATTTGAGATAGGAGTAATCGCACGGATCGGCTGGCTGCACACGACCCACCAGTTTACCATGACTCGAGCGTCTCATAGTTTCCCATGCCTCATGAATTAAACTTGTATCTCAAGGTACCACTGTATTTGCATATTTTTGCAAGTACCCCAGGTGATATTATGCACTGGTGTTTGAGGACCACTACCATAGTTCAACAAATTGGGAAGGCAGGTGAGTATGATTACACTGCCATGATCATTGCTCCTTAAGGGCTGGTGGTTACTAACTATGGTAACTTCATTAAATCATTTCCAGGGGAAAATTTCACCACTGATCCATCGATAGCTCTCCTTCTAGGTGGAGGTACAGAGCTCTTCACAGTTGAAGAGCAGAATGGATAAGAGTGCCCTCTGGAGTCAGACTCTCTGGTTTTCAGTTTTGGTTCCACCACTTCCTAATGCCTAGACTTAATCTAGTTGTTTACTCTCTCCGTGCCTCAATTTTGTCATCTGTAAAATGGGAATAATTAGATAATCTATTTCATAGGATTTTGAGGATTCAATGAAATGATACATATACAGCCCTTAATAAAAAATACACACTCAGTGTAAATGAGCTATTATTTTATTATTGTTTCGAGTCTTGTGCTTTTTCCATTACTTTAAAATATTTATATTATTATTTTGAGGAGATTTATAGCAGAGTTATCTGTTCATGGGAAATACAATTAGACCTTCAGGGTAAATAAATTCATGGTACTATGCTGGCCTTTATCAAATGATCTTTTATGATTCATATGAACCTTGCTTAAGTATGTGAGGATGCAGGTTTATAGGGAAGATCGATTGATAGGTTATTTACTTTCGAAATATAATTCTTTTTAAAAGAAAGGACCCTATAAGATTGATTCAAATAAAAAATTCCTGTGGTGCCATTAAAGTATGAGTGGTATACAAAAATGAGTTTATATGAAACTTTTCAGATATGTTTACAAATGAAAAAGTTCGTTTGCCTTGCCCTCAAGTCTGCCTTTTGTGTAAACATAGATATCACTGCTCATCAGCAAAGCATTGGGATTGAGTTGATTGGATGGTATTTCATTTGGAAGTAGGATTTTAGAAAGGACATCAAGATTGAGAATCACAGACTTGTTAGCGATAGAAGGGAACCTCACTTCCAGCAACTGCCAAAAGCCCGTATGCGCATGGGGACCAGCCTGGGACAGTTTTCACTGGCTTATGTTGCATTGAGAAAAATAACTTCTAAAATGGAGTTTCTTCCAAGTAAAAGGCTGTTCTTTATTCAATTTTATGTCTTCTTATTCAGGGGTTTAAAATGTCCTATCTTTTGTAAAATTTTGGTGATGAATATTACTTTTATTGTCCTTACTGGATAAAACAAAAAGTTGGCACTTCTACTTGGTACTCTATATTAATTTTTCGCATATCATTTAAAAAGCCCAAGGGAAAATATTAACATGAAATAAAGAAAAAATAAAATGTCCAAGGAAGACTAAAATTCAACCCCAATTTTTTGAGAGATCTCAAAGATCAGAGACAATCAGTAAGATGTGGAAGAATACAGAGCCAGTGCTAAAGCTAGCATTTGAACCGTGTTCTCCACATGTTTTCTGCTCCTTAAGACACTTTCTTATCATTGAACCTTTTATTATTCCTGTGTCAGTCTGCCTTTAATCATCTAATTCTGGTAAGATTTGCATGTATGTTCGATGGCTACAGATTTGCTCCCAGTATGTAATAGCATTTCCTTTTGTATGAGTTCCTCTCCCTCTCCCTCTCCCTCTTCTTCTCCTTCTCTCTCTCTCTCTCTCTCTCTCTCTCTCTCTCTCTCTCTCTTTCTTTCTCTCTCTCTCTCTCTCCTTTCACAAACATAATCTTGTTAATTTAGTACCTAATTGGGTTGTTAGGACTAAGTAGTTATTTACTCATTTATTGTAACAAAAAGATCTATTAAAACTTTGTTTCCTTATGAAAAACAAGTGGAGTTTAGCCTTTTTTGCTTCTAAAACAGAGCCTCACACTGAGACTCTTTAGAGGGAGCTGAGGGTCACTTTTCAGCCCATGAAAAATGATAAATTATTAAATGAGATTATGATGGACATATGAAGGTGTTTGTAATGAGTTTGCTTGTTTCTTAAAATATTTTCTCCTTTTAGTTTGAAAAATAGACCATTGGGTAGACTAAAAACTCAAGCAAAACTTTGTTCCTTGTTCATGGAGTATAGACTTTACCTTCTAATGATGTGTGGGATTCAGTGTAGAGCATGTATGTCAGCGAACAATTATGTTCTAGTGTAGGCTGCTTGTTTTCTTCTTCTTCTTCATCTTCATCTTTGTCTTCCTCCTCCTCCTCCTTCTCTTTCTCATTCTCTTCCTTCTTCTTCTCCTCCTCCTTCTCTTCCTCCTCCTTCTCCTCCTCTTTCTCCTTCTCCTCCTCTTCCTTCTCCTCTTCCTTCCTTCCTTCCTTCCTTCCTCTCCTCCTCCTCCTCCTTCTCCTCTCTCTCTCTCTCTCTCTCTCTCTCTCTCTCTCTCTCTCTCTCCCTCCCTCCCTCTCTCCCTCCCTCCCTCCCTCCCTTTCTCTTCCTCCCCTTCCCTTCCATTTATAAACAAAAAGAAATTGGAAGCAGATCTGAGAATGAATCTTTGGATAAAGTACAGGGGGAAGTACTCCTGTGATCATGTTGAGGAAACCCACCCTTAGCCTGGTCACAATGAAGAAGATGATTCTGGAAGAGTTCTCTCTGTGTGAGTAGCTGAAGGTGGGTTACTCCACCAAACTGGGCAGGCTGGACATGATCTCTGCTCCCCTGAGCCAGATGGAGGTCAGTGGTCCGGCTCACGTTTTTCAGAAGAGCTCATGGCCCTTCCATGGTGCTGCTGTTTTAGTTTCTTTTTAGTCACCTATTCTGGTTTTGGTTTTTCTCTTTTTTCTTTTCAGAGTGAGAAAAATTCTTTTCAAGGGCTTTCTCCAATTCCTGGTAGTCATTCGTGCAGTCCTAAAGTTTTGGACTTTAAATACTTTTATATGTCCATTGTATGTTCATTCCTTTCTAATTCACATGCTGCTGTGTATTTTATTATTAAGCTATATGTGAGAATATGTATGTATACATACACGGTCAAATTGGTGTAGTTATTTTCACATATACACTGAGTAGCCAGATTATTATGATCTCTGAATGCATAATAATCTGGCCACTCTGTGTGTGTGTGTGTGTGTATGAGGCCCAGTGCATGAATTCGTGCATAAGTGGGTCTAGCCAGAGGAAGGGGACATGGGTAGTTGGCTGGCCTGCCTGCTGGTTGAACTCCTGGTCGAGGGGACAATTTGCATATTAGTCTTTTATTATATAGGATATACACTGAGTGGCCAGATTATTACACATTCAGAGATCATAATAATCTGGCCACTCAGTATGTTTCTATGCTTTACATATACTTATTTCTATGTTTGATGTATGAATACTGCATATGCGACAAACATAGAATTCATATATATTCTCATATATTTTAAATCCAATATTTAAGTCTGAGTAAACTTTCTCAAATAAATACATTTAGAGAAAGATAGATAAAATATGCACTTGGTTAACAAACCAAAAAGAAGGGAAAACACCCTATGGAAAAATAATGTATAATAAACTAGAGAAGCATAACAGAATCATGGACACAGCCTATCACCATCATGTATTTATACATTCTATATGCTCTCCTGGCCAACATAACTGAACTCATGGGCTGAATATAAATAGCATATATTTGAAATACGTATAGTGAATTGTCCTGTTCTGGGGCTAATGAATGGAGAGGTGTACCTGCTCTATACTATGAACCTCAAAATATGCACATACATGTATTTTATATCTGTTCCAGGAAACCCTACTGGAACATCATTTATTTCCCTCTCTTCTTATTCTTCTTCCTTAAATTTGAAAAAAGCCTCTGTCATTACCTGGGGTATTTTCTTGCTTGCCCTGCCCTCAGAAACATTTAAATCCCATTTGCTAGGGCAGCAGCTTGGAGGGGACAGTCCCCTATATTGACAATTCCCCAGGGTCAGAGCCATTGGGAGTCCTCTGGATAGAGCCACAAGATAATTGGAGCACGATGCACATACAGGAAAACAAAAAACAAACATCAGCAATCACGCAAAGCAGAGCAAGATCCTTTCCCCCTTATTTCCCTTACAAGTGAGATAAAGGCGGTGAGAATAGGTTGATATTTGATGAATTGGTTCTATTCAGAAAAGTGCTATCATTTTAATGTCCTTTTCTTTTTTTTTTTTTGAAAATGCACCCACAGTCTCTGAATTCCCATTAATGCAAAGTTCAGATAAAGCTGATGAAAAGCATCTGCCATCTTGATAGTTGCCATGGCAGATGGCGCCAGCCTTTATGCTTTTATCAGTATTAGTATCAGAACACACTTTGTGTTCCAAGCTGAGATAAAAATCACTGAAGCTGTACCTGGAAGAGGCAGTGCACACTGCAGGCCCCACTGCTCTCTGTATCTCCATGAAAAGCCACACACGGCCTGTTCTTGTGGTTCATTCACTTATTAGCGCCGATGCTATTTTGCAAACTTGGAGGATGAGGGGTGCTGTCTAAAATGGCCCTCTACCCTCTGTCACTGGTCCCTGTGGGATGTGCGGAGAGGCGAGCACAGGAGCAATGCCCATTCACACTAAGCTGCCGGCCCTCTGAGAAATCCTATGGGGGGCGCTCAGTGTCAGCCTTGGGAAAGGAGGAGCAGCGTGAAAATGGAGCCCTGTGCGCAGTGTGAGCTGAGTGTGGCTCAGGCTCTGGAAGAGTGCCTGCAGCTTCCTTAGGCAAGTGCGTTCACATTGTGATCCCCACCTCTTTCTCTTTCTCTGGCAACCGCTGCTGTCAAGTGCTGCATGTTGGTGACAGAGAACTGAAACCCGACACCGCCTGCCCACACTTGGCCTGGGTCCAGTGCTGCAGCCTGCTGCAGGATGGCCCAGTGGGCCATTGTTGATTCCAAATGTCCCCAGCCATGAGACTTCAGAAAGTGAAAGCCATCCCACCAGTTCTTTGTTGTGTATTTCCAAATAGGCTGACAGGTTCTCCCCCATCCTCTTGCTTCCACCTTTTTTAGTTATGTGTGCTTATTTGTGGTCACATGGTTGCCCGATGAATAGAGAGTTGTGAGATCTTAAGTTGTCCACCAGTGGCCGGTGCATGGGAGGAGCTGAGCAGTAATAAAGAGGAAGGGGGGCAGGGGAGTTGTTTTAGATTAAAGTTACATCTGTGATATTAGTAGTAAGGGTTGGGAGCCATTCCAATTGGCTGTACTGGCTCTTCAGGCACCTCCAAGAACACTTTAAAAGACTTTAAAACAAAAAGACAAAACTTTCTTATTTTTATTCCCCTGGTTAAGAGATGTGGATTCAGAGCTCTGTCTGAAATACTGACCCCACCGTACAGCAACTGTGGGATTTGGGGACACCTACTTCACATTCCTGTGCTTGATTTCCTTGATTCTGAGAAATAGATGATCCTTAGTATGTCTATGTCATAAAGTAACCATGAAGATTAGGCTGTGCGTTTAAAGCACAAGGATACAAGTGCTCAATAAATTCCATTGGTTACTGATATTATTATTATTTGCACCACTTCCTTATTTCACAGTGCTGGAATAGCTTTACAGGGGATCTGTGTCATTAAAACACATATCGCCGGTCACACCTTTCAGTGGGGCACCTGGCCATTGCTTTCTGGAATTGGAAGCCTTCAGCAGCTGTGGTCCCAGCCCGGCTCCCCAGCAGGGCTCAGGCATGCTTTCTGAGTTGCCTCTTGGTGGACATTGCACAGTCTCGTTCTTACTTCAGGCCCTTGGTGGATGGGTGAAGGTCAATAATTACTTCACATCTACTAATTTATTCTAGAATAGAGGTTTACATAGAACTGGCCCAGGAAGGAGGGGAGGGACAGCATCTGTAACAGCGATTCTCAATCTGTTGCAATGCCCATGCCTACTTATACCCACTGCGTTGCTATCCCAGAGGAAGGTAAAAAGAAGGGGTGCCCTTTCAAGACTGTATTTAATTATTAATATAGTCTTACTTTTGGAAATGGAATGGTGCATTTTCTTCATTTCTGATGAGGTATAATTTATATACAGTAAAATGAACTTGTTAGTATATATTTCTGCAAGATTTGACAGATACAGAGTCATATAATCATTTCAACAATAAAGACAGAGTAGTTTTATCATTCTAAAAAAAATATTTTCTCTGAGTAGCCCTTCTGTTGACAACCTGTCCCCCATACTCCTTCCCTTGCAATTACTGGTCTATTTTTTTTTTTGTCAGATAAATGCAATAATATAGTAGGTAGACCTTTGGGTGTGGCTACTTCCATTTATCTTAATGTATTTGAGGTCCATCCATGTTGTGTGTATCAGTACTCTATCCTTCTAATTAAATAACATCCCATTGTATGGGTATATCATAGTTTGTTTATTCACTACACAGTTGCACAATTGCAGGGCATTTTCATTTGTGAGAAATTACAAATAAGACTGCTCTAAACATTCATGAGCATGGTTGTCTCTGAAGGTAAATTTTTATTTAACTTGGGCACATACTAGAGAATGTGATTGTTGGGTTGTGTGGTAGGTATATATTTATCTTTACAAGAAATGGCTAAACACTTTTCCAGGTGGCTGTACCATTTCGCATCCCCATCCATCAATGAATGAAAGTTCCAGCAGCTCCAACACTTGGTATAGTCAGACATTTTTGTTTTTAATTTTAGCCTTTCTATTCATTGTATAGAGGTTTTTCCTTGTATTTCTCCCATGAATAATGACATCAAGTGTCTTTTCAGGTATTTATTTGCTGTTTATACATTTTTGAAATTTCTGTTGAAATGTCTTGACTGTTTTTAAAAAAATGGGTTTTCTTCAGAGTTGAGAGTTCTTTCTTTAAAAAATCCTAGATGAAGCCCTTAATCAGATATTCAATTTGCAAATATTTTCTTGAGGCCTATAACTTGTCTTTGATCAGACTGTCAAATCTCAGAGGGGAGGTAGGGGAGGTTGTGGGTAAGAGGGAGAGATCAATCAAAGGACTTGTATGCATGCATATAAGTCTAATCAATGGACACAGACACCATGGGGGTGAGGACATGAGTGGGGGTATAGGAGGGTTAATGGGGGGATAAGAACACATATGTAATACCTTAATCCACAAAGAAAAAAAACAATAAAAAACAAAAACAAAAAAATTATTTTTTAATTCTCTTAATAGTGTCTTCCAAAGAACAGAATTTCTTAGTTTGAGGAAGTTCAATTTATCAAATGACTTTGAAGAAGTCAATTTTTTCTTTTATGAATTATATTTTGGTGTTATTATCTAAGAAGCTTTTCCTCTGTGAGACACAAATATTTACTCCTACATTTTCTAATTTTACACTTAAATCTGTGATACATTTTGAGTTGGCTTTTGTATACAACGCAAGTATAGATCAAAGTTTTGGATTCTTCTTGTTCCATTTTCTATACCAGTCCAGTTGTCTTAGCACCATTTTTAAAACATTATTCTCTCTCCATTAAATTACTCATATTTTCTCTTTCCTTGAAAACCAGTTGATCATATGTCGATTTAAATGTTTATTTTGTCTTTAATATCACACTGTTTTGATTAATGTAGCTTTATGGTAAGCCTTAAAATTAGATAGTGAGTCTTTTTTTTTCAAAGTTCAGAACTACACAATGTAAAGTATAAATTCATTTTCAAGTTACTAAATGTCAAGCATTTACACTTACTTTAGATGACACTGGTGGGAGACACCTGTCTCCATCATAGGAATTTCAGAAATACTAAAGGCTATGTACACGTGTTTTAAAAAATGAATGAAACTAATATGAATGACCAAAGACCTGAAAACCACTTGGATCTCTAATCAGAAAGAATATGTTGTTTAGGCTGTAGGTATAGTTAACCTACATTAAAAAACAACTCATCTTTATATTTTTCTGCATACCTGTATATCAATTTAATTCAGAAAATTCTAACTCTTTCAGGCTGTTGCATGAAGTTTCAGGTATAAACAGAAGAGAACTTTTCCTTATGGCTTACTGTTAAATAAATAATCTCTCTGCAGGTTAAAAAGCTTGCCTTGTATAAAGCTCCACTATTTACAATGTCCTTTTACGTATGTAATTCCATTAAGTCCTCACAACCTGCTTTTGAGCAGGTCTTCCACTCCCCAATCTGTAGCTAGGGGATCTTCAGAGTTCAAATCCCTGACTCATTGTTACTGGCCGAGCTAGGACTCTCCCTCAGTCCTTCCAGCAAGTCTTGCAAACTTGTGCTGTAGCACATCCTGACTTTAGGAAGTTCAGATTGCCGTAGGTCAATAGCATCTCACCCACGATGTCCTGAAGGGCAGCATGACCTTGTGGAAAACCCATTTCTGTCAAAGTCAGCCAGAATCCAATCAATTTGTGGGGAGTGTTGGCTTTAATTAATTATTAGTTACCACTGTGGTGAGTTTGAATTCAGTCTTTCAGGTTTGGTTGGGTTAGGGTACAGATACAGAGTACTCTTTCAAAAGGTTGTAAAGAGTAGGAAATTCTCACTATTACCCCTAAAACTTGTTCCTCCACTAGGATGTGTAAAGAACTCCACTGATGCATTTTGTTGTTCTTGTTGATGTTGTGTTAGTTAATTAGTTCCTATTAGCTAGCATCTGAGTGACAAGAATGAGTTGCAGCGTTTGATAAAGTTTGACACCAAAGTTAGGCATCAAACATAGGATCAGATCTTAGAATTGGTTTTTGCATTCTGCTGCTACAGAATAGTTTTGACATTGGTTCAGCCCAGAAAGTACTTAAAAGACAACTAAACTCGTGATTCTCAAAGGGAGGTTTAGGGATCAGCAACTGCAGCATCACCATTGCTTCGGAAATTAGCTAGAAATTCAAAATTTCTGCCTTCTCTCTACATTGATTTTCAGTTTCCCCCCTAAAGCAAGTGAACATAATCTCCAAAAGAAGGGCAGATTCAAAAGGGGAAACATGTTAGATCATCATAGAACTCATTTGTAGATATTAGGCACCATAAATAGATTAATGCTAAGAAAACATTGACATTATCTACTGTGGTTCAGGAAGAGCTGGAGAGTGGTTCTAACATCAATTTGGTAAATTAAGCCACAAAATTCTTTCAGGATGGACTCAGATTCCAGGTAATTTATGCTCCTTGGGTCTGTGGTGTGAGCAGGGCATCTTTTGAAAGAGGATGCTCATAGTTGTCTCAAGGTTGTGAGAGACTTTTAATGTACTTTCTTTCAGGAAGAAAAAAAACACACAAAACATTCAGGCACCTTTCTGATACTAATCTGTTCTTGGAATGAAAAATGTGTTTTTGGCTTGCTTTTTCATTTTCACAAGACTCTAGGTTTATACTTTCAGTTAGAAGATCCAAGAGAAATGAAGAATCATCAGGAATCCTCTTCTTTAGATGTGTCCTTTGGGATAGCAAGCACCTACTTGTTTTTCTTTTGAGCAGAAATAAAAGCTAGTTCTTCCAAATTTATATTGATGGAAGGAGGCTTAGAAAACATCAGGGGGTTCTCATAGGGAATTTGATTTGCATTTTGGGTGGGACAGTACTTTCTGGTAAAAGACTCCTTAAAGATGTTTGGCATTCCTTGACTCTAATGCTAAATGCTAGTACCATCCCCCCGTTATTATTATAACAAAAACCTCCCTGCCTATTTCCAACTGCCCTCTAGGGTGGTACCTTAGGTTGAAAACTTCCTCCAGCTCCATAGTTTTACTATTGAGGAAACAGATCCATTTGGCTAATGGCAGAGCCAGCCTTTGACCCTGACTCTCTGACCTTCATTCTACCCTCCTTCCCCAACTAGTGTAAGCATTATGAGGGCAATATTTTTTGTCTGTTTGTTCACTGCTTGTTCCCCAGGGCTTAGTATAGTTTTTGGCACAAAGGAGGCACTCAATAAATATATATGGAAAGAAAGAATAGATGGGTTACTACACACTCTACAATACCCTAAGACCCACCCAAAACAGTGATTGCCTATTGATGATTTCCATGGTTCTAAATGTAATCAACTTTCAGGTAACCAAAAAAATAAAGTCCATTATTAGAGATGAAGGAGCCACAGAATAAATTGGGATTCTTCAAAGCAGTCTTGCATTGTCACAGAAACTTGACTTCCAAATTAAATACATTACCTCTACTGATTTAAGACGTACAGTATTTCCATTAGAATAATAATACCATCACTAAGATTTTGAATTTATGTGCATATTTATGGAGTGAGCTGTGTACTGATGGATCAGATGAGGATGTTTCTGCTACAAAAGAGTCCGAGCCTGGCGCCACAGAATGGCCCACACTGCTGGAACTTTGCCACGGGTGCAGCACCCAACGTGCAGTTACCTACTGGGAATTGCTAATCCCGTGAATTGCTCTTTAAAGGGTGTTTTTCTTTATTCCCCCCAATTAAACGCATGTCTGAAGATCGTTCCATGCTTTTAGGTTCCATCAAGAATATTTCTGTGTTCTTTGAGAGGATAGTCTATCTTTTTATTCAGAGCTGGTCAACAAAAACATTTGCTGGGGAGGTATGTTTTGGAATGTGCTGGGCTGCCGTGGTATATTGTGTTGTACTATTGTTAGAGGTTAGCAATTCATGGGTATTGAGAATCTCACCTTGCCATTTTGAAGCTAGGTGGAGTGCTTTCATATGATAGTGTACCCTAGTTCACATTTAATAACTGAGTGAGGCAGGTGAAGCTTAGAAAAGCAAAGGGGCACAGCCATCTAGAAAGCTATGGCCGTAGTGATGAATCTCTGAGCTTTAGTGGCCAAGACATTGGGGATAACCTACTGTCCCCAATATATATATATATATATATATATATATATATATATATATATATATACACACACACATATTGTATTTTTAAGTCACTGAAGTATCTTATTGCCTCCAGACCCATACTGTTTCCTTATAATACCCCAGCTCTTATCCCTATTTGATAAAGGTGGTTTCAATAGTGGTAGTAGATGAGGGGGAGAAAATAGAAAAGATTTAAATGAGGTTGCTCTCAACATGCCAAACAAGTGTAGCTTCATTTCAGGTGATAGATATGCCTTTAAACATTTTCGATCAGAGTGATAATATGTTCGAAATAATCATATGTGTATTTAAGAGAGGTCAGTGGAGAGGATTTATTGGAGGGGGTGAGGCAGGGAGCAGGGAGACCGATGAAGGAGTAATTCAGTTAACCTGGAGGCGGTGGTCATTGGTGTTTTGCACCCAACATTTCCTTTCTTTCTTCTGGGCATATAGTGTGACTGCACTTTTAGTCTTCCTATGAGGGTGGGTGTGACTGTGTGACATGCTGTAGTTAATGAGATGCTCACTGAGGTGTCATTTCTGTGGAAACTTTAAGAACAGTGTATGACCCCTCTTGTTCTTTCACCTGTGCCTTGGTGATCCTAGAACCTCCCTCAGCGTGGGTCTCTGAGTGGTGATAATATATAGAGCTTCAGATGATGCATGTCGAATGTGCTGCACCAACAAGAAACTTTTGTTGTGTTAAGCTACTGAAATATGGGAATTGTTTGTTATCAATGCATGACCTAGATCATCCTTACCATCATGTCAAGGACAATAGGGGCCTGGACTAATACCATGGCAGCAAAAATGGAGAGCAGTGACAGGTTTAAGAATATTAATATGGTAGAAATGACAGAGTTTAATAAGAGTGGATGTGGGGAGGGAGAGAGGAGAGTCTAGGATGATAATCAGATTTCCAATTGGTTGGACTATGTCCATTCATGTGTATTCATTTTGCTTCCTCACTCATCCTATGTTCTTTGAGGGAAATTGTATAACTCCTTTGTATACCATTTGTACATCCATTCTCTGCTCCACATACCTTCTCCAGCTCTCAGATGGATTGATTATACTCTTATCTGTGTTTCAATAACATTGGGTGCACAAGTTTGGTATAGTATATTTTACAAGTCAAAGATATTTACAGAGCATTTCTGTAGATGGTCACCTTTTTTCAGAATCTCTAAGGAAAGTGACCTTCTATAAACATTGACTAACAATTTTCTGAATGGCTTCTTAACATTTCATTCCTCACTATTCTCCTATTAGCCCTACAGGGAGACCTACAAGTTAGTCTATTATCCTCTCTTTTTTATGTTTTTACACTTTTACTCACAGTTTTTGTTCAAACTATTGAATAGAGGGAGAATTTAGGATGATTTATAAACATAACTTACCCATGATATTCCTCTTCCATTATCATATGTAATGAAAAGATGGCTTTTTTTTAGTAGAAAAATGAGCATCAAAGGGAAGAATGCAGTTCTACAGAAGTTCATTTACAAGTATGTTTAAGCTTAAGAAAAGATTAACAAAGAAATAGTGTGGGATCCAATTCATTATTTTCAATAGCACATGGCTCTTTCAGGCTATGTCAAAGCTCCTTCCTAAGTAGACTTTTAAGAATTGCTAGTACAGAAGAAGAATCTGATTCTCAAATATAGGTCCCAAGCTATTCAGGGTGTTTCACAAAGGGCTGCTGAGCAGGTGAGTCTGTAGATACCTAGCCCCACCTCCCCTCACTGGTACTCTTGGGGCTGCTATTATTTAGGATTGGAGTTGAGAGAAAAGTGGAAATGATTTTTTACATTTAAGGGCTCAGTTTACTACTGAAATTGCTTTTTATATAATTCAATCAGTAACTGGTAGCTCAGAAAGCTTAAACAACATTAAATAGAGCCCTGGCTGGGTGGCTCAGTTGGTTAGAGCATCCTCCCATACACCTAGGTTATGGGTTTGATCTCCTGTCAGGACACGTACAAGAATTAACCAATG